>OZ001257.1:32556878-33174049 GCA_963924015.1 Macrophya annulata | reverse complement strand
ATGATAGAGAGCTGCCTACTCGGCTGGCGGAAACACGCGACAGAGACGAGGAGAGACGCCGCAGAGTCTGCATCAGCGGAGCGTCGACGTTGGCGTCGGCGGGTTTTCGTGGCGTGCGGCGCCGTCGAGTCCGAAGCGAATGTCCTCGAGGGAAAGACGACGTCAATTAAGGGGAAGGGGATCAATTAAGCGACGAGGTAAAGTCTGGGAGGAGGAAGGGAGAGCATTGCGTGAAAAAAAAAGAAGAAAAAAATAAAGGACAAAAAAACCTTTGGGTAATCGAACAAAAATCGAACTAATGACAGTCTTCAGGTATTTTTGTGACATGATTGACTTAGATTAGTACAAAACCCAGATTCACCCTCGTAAATGGCATAGCAGTGATGTGGGGTGGCTTGAAATCGGGTCGTTTCGAAAAAGCTTAAATTTTTGAAGAGGCATTAGGACGAAAACGAAAATGCCTTTTTTTATTATTATTAATTTTTTATTTCCATTCCAAACGAAACCCTTTCAAATTTTGATCTGATGTTTAAATATTTACCGATCTCTCAACGCGTTGAAAATAATTTGAGTTTTTTTCTTTATTTTTGAAAAACTGGATTTCCGTTTCGGGAATTTTACTCTACACGATTAAACAACCTCCGATTTTTTTTTATTTTTTTTTTTTAATGTTTCTCGAATTGAAGAGTAGCCAAAATTATTTCTGTCTAGTATTTTGACATTTACTGATCGCTCAATGTCTGCAAAAGTTCAATATTTCTTTTTTCTATAACAATTTATGAAGTTTGTACTACACCATCAAATTTTATTATTTCAGTTATGAAATGGAAAACCAAAGAATCTGAATTTTTAACAAAATAAAAAATAGAAAAATTATATCGATTCATAAAAAATTGTGCTGACCGGGTTTGAAGTTCCGAATTTGAAAAATTTTCAACGATAAAAAATCCGAATTTTAATATTACAGACTCACAGATTTTATAAAAGGTATTGTCCCGAAAGTCTGTATAGTCAATTTTAAAAAGTTCAAATCGAAAAACACCGGTGGTTTAAAATTCCAAAAGAAACTCGAAATTCACGCTGTGCCCAGTCGTCAAATTTTCAAATTCTTAAACTTTCCGAGTTTTTAGGTGTCTAAATTCCGATTTTACCGATTTTCAATATTCTGAATTTTGAAATGTCTGACAATTCGAAATCATCTTAAATGAAATGGAAATTTTTTAACGTTCGAAACTTCAACCTCACAAATAAAATTAAAAAATCAAATTTCTAAACTTCATTCGTCATCCTCCAGTCTAAAACGTTGGACAAGGCTATTTGATAACGTCGTTCGTTCATCCGTACATCGTCATTCACCCTCGCTCACTTTAATCCCAGCTGTAATGCGCTTGCAGCACTCTCTGTGTCTGCATCATTTCATTCTGCACATATTTAGGTATATAACGTATAGGTACCTAAATCGCAAGGTGTACTTCATATGTACAGTCAAAAACTGTCTGTATAGATATATACGAAACCCTAAGCGCATACAAACAGCCTGAAAATTGCGCCCTCGTGGTTATAGGTATGTATATATTCCCGAGGGATTTTCTCCTCTGATCTCTTTCCCAACGTGGTTTTTCCTATATACTCATACCTATAACCAAACTCTCCCCCACAATTCGTTCTGCACGCTGAACGTAATATCCAAAAATTTTGTTCATCCATCATCCGTTTTTTTCTCGTGTATAAAAATAATTTAATTAATGGAAATTTTAATCATGTAATAAAAACTATGAGTTTTAACTATATAGAAAAATATATCTAGATTCCATGAATACGGTAAAAAAATATAGCTATATATAAAAATAAGTATTAATTTTTATTCTATTAGTATAAAAATGTTCGATCATCATCAGAGCTCGGTATAATTCACGAAGTTTTATAATTAAAATGTTATAATGAATACATAAAATTAGTTTTTTTTTGCCAATTATCGATTATCGGATGTATACATATATTAGTTTAGTCTTCTTGAAATTTTATGCTAATATCGATATCAGGTTATAAATTTTATTTCAGTATAATAATTTGCGGAATTATGTATATATATTGTTAAATAAGTGCTGTTGTTGCAGTACGATATAGAAGAAAATCAGAAGATAATATAGTAGCACGAAAGGGTAGAAAAGTTTTCTCAAAGTATCAACTCTTTGTATAAAACTAATAAAAATAAAAATAATAATCATAATAATAATGAGAAAAAGAGAGGATGAAAATAAATAAATAAAATAGTCGAATTTCTACAATCGGCAAACAAGTCTTCAAACTTTTTCGCCACCGCTGAGACCAGCGAAACAATTCCTGGTTATATCGCTGTGACAACGAAACGAAATAAAAAAACGAAATAAAAAAACGAAATAAAAAAACGAAAAAAAAAAAAAGAAAAGAAAAATTTGTTTCCGCTGTTCAAATTTATAGCAATGTATGTGGATATCTATCTATATAGGTATACAGTATACTAATTTGAAAGTACATATAGAAACACTGAATTTAGTTGATATTCATAATGCAGTTGGGTTAGCGAGTTCCATCGTGCGAGGAATGAGGATAAGATATAAGTAAAAAGTTTCGCGAATAATTTTAATAAACTTCCGTATTGAATAATTAGCGATAGTCGGTGTCGGTACTGCGTCGAGTCAATGAACATCTAGTTTTTTTTTTTTTTTTTCTTTTAAGGTCAAAATCGAACAGCGAAGTCAAAAGCCTATTAATTTATACAAAATGAGATTTCTTTTTTTAGTTCTATTACTTGTTTTTTGGTCTAGCTAGCTTTGACCGGTCTTATAAAAAAAAAAGGTTTGATTATATATTAAAAAAAATAAACAGATTAACCGAATTTTTATGCAAAGTCAATGACACCGACAGTTTCATCGATATGGAATATGTTAGAAACTATTCAACGTATCGGACAAATATATATATGTATAGGCGTTTAATACAATTTTATTTTCTATTTAGTTTAAAAAAAAAAAAAAAAAAGAAAAAAACTACTAAGATTCCTGTTTTTTCTCGAGCCACTTTCCATCGGATCTGTACACAACCAGTTCGAGTAACTTTTCAATTGAGTGAAAATTAGTTTCCTCTGATAACCATGCGGAGGACGAGACGAGAACAACTTTGGATCGTTACTATTCCTAGAAACGAGTTTGAGGGATTCAAAACTCATAGAATTTCAATTCGTACAAAGAGAAAAAAAAAAAAAAAAAATTAAAAAACTGAGAAAATCCCTTCCCAATTATTACAACGTGCGACGATTTTCAAATTTCACAATATGCCGCGTAGGGAGAGATTCAAGGGGGGAATAACCTGGTATGGTATGATACAGGGTAAAACGCGGCACGATCGTGTGCTGGAGAGTATTGATCGCCTGGAGCAACTCAAAGCCCCGCCTATTTCAGTTTTTCTTTTTTCGTTTATTCTTTTTTTTTTCTACTTTTTTTTTTCACAATTTTATTTCTCTTTTTTTTTTCGTCTCCCTATTTTTTTTTCTTTATTTTTTTTTTCTTTTTTTTTTAAATTTTTTTTTTTTTTTACTGCTTACTCTTGACTCATGTCTCTTGTTTCAGTTCGCTCTACCCCTCAATGCCAATTGAAAACAATTGAAAGCAATCGAAAGAGGATACCGCGTAGATATATACGCGTATAGCTACAGATATCAATCGTTTCGAGTTCGTACGATTAGAAGAGAGAAATTCTTTCACGATATTGACAAAAAATATTCATTATTTCATCTCACATTCGAATTGCACGGTAAAAAAATATTATCACATTTTTATTAATTTTTTTTTTTTACTTTTTTCTATGTCTAATCGATATTATTATCATTGCCATTCGATTTTAATAACATTACTTCAATATGGCCGATAAATTATATTTATTAACGCGTTTAAACTCTAAATAAAAAAAATAAAAAAATAAAAATATACAATATAGAAGATTACAATCGAGCATAATTTGACTATTATACGTGATCCTATACATATGTCGTTATTTCGCCAACCTGCAGTCCTTTATGTAAAATAGGAGAAAACGGGTTCCGAAATTTCGGAGTTAAAAGATTCCCCTTATATTGCTGATACGAAAAGCACGGAATTATCTAAAGTTATAAAAATATACACTTTTTTTCCGACAAGTGTATAAAATAAAAAGAACAGTTTGAAACTAAAGTTTAAAAAATTTGATACGATGAAATTATTGTCTGCATCATCGATCGAATAAACCATCCAGAAATCTAAGGAAAAAAAAAAAGAAGAAAAAAAAAAACTGATATGCGAAAAAACTAAGGAATAAAAAACGAGACGGTATGAAACAGCAAACATCACCGTCACACCGCGATGACTGAGATTATAATTATTCTCGTTAATATTTCCATCTTTGGTTAAAATTCTTACGGTTTGTCAAAGATTAATAAGAAATATTGAAAAATTTTTATCACACAACACGCATGAGCTTAACCGTTTGCTGTGTTATCTAGCCTAGAGCTATACAAGTACATCTATGTATGTAAAAAAAAAAAAAAATACAAAATAAATACAAAAAAATTCGCTAGCAAACTGCTTTACCAAATTTGTACTAAAACCAAAGATAAATCTAAGATTCCGACGAATTTCTTATTGCATATACCCATACAAGGTAAATAAAAACTATATATATATGTAAATATGTATGTGTAATTTTTTTTTTTTTTTTTTTCTCTCAAAGAAACATTAAATTATTATGAATAATTAGAGGGAAGGCTAATTGGGTAAACCGGAAATATAATGATGAAAAAAATAAAAAAAAAATAAAAATGAATAAAAAGTACATAAAAATCGTGTTATCAAGTGTTTTGGGTGATGTTAGTTGATCGTATAGGTTACATGTATTATAGTTAAGTTAAGTTAAGTTAAAAGTAGGTGTTTTAAACACTTTATGTATGACGTCAACTTTATCACGCACGTGCTAACGATCCACCGCCGTTGTATTTGTACGAATCATTTGAGCTGACCTAAAATAACTTCCAATTTATACACGCACGAGGATATATAAGATTTGAAGTAGTTGCGACTGTAGTTGAGGTGAGGTAAGGTAAGGTATGGTATGTATGTGCGTACCCATAAGCTAAGAAACATAAAAAGATCTTTTATACTCGATAAAAGTTCATTCGAATTTGAAATCGATGCGATTTCCTGTCCGACTACCCTAGACGATAATTCTAGTTTCTCATTGACAGTCCTTTCTTGTCTGCTACTGCTCGGTGGCAACTGCCACGGGTCGTTACAAACGATTATATAAAAACGGTAAAAATAAATGAAAAAAAAAAACATGAAGATTTTTGCTTTTTTTAGTTTCGACAATTTTAATTCCATAGTTAATTAATAAATGATTAAAACTTGAAGAATATATGTGAAAATAAATTTAAGATAATTACAGAACTGCACTTGAAATTATGAATATAAAATCGTTGTTAAATTGAATTGAATCAGTTTAATATACCTTAACGAGAATAATAATCTTCATACCTTTCGTATATTCACAAAAATGAAAAATAAAAAAAAAATAAAATAAAAAAAAAATGATTCAGATTTTGATATCTTCGGTCAATAACAATTAATTATTTGAAAAAAGTAATTTGTATTATAAATAGGAGAAAACTAGCGAAAGGTTTTATCCTCTATGTACAGACACACATATATACACGTACTCTTGAAATTGTGTATCTAGTAAAACAAGCGTGTAGAAGAAAAAAACACGGTGTATAGTAGAAAACGAGTGTACATATAGTTAAATTATTTCTAATTTGTAAGTTGTGCAAACATCGGTTAATCAAGTATTCGTTATTTATTCACTGTCGTTATGCCTATAGGTGTGTCTATTTTTTATTTTATTTATTGATCTTTTTCCTCTGTGAGTACGAATCTTCTATATACGACATAATATATTGTATGTAGTATGTTTATACGTATATTATATGTATATATTATTACAGGCAATAACTCCGAACGATACGATGGCGTACGTAGTTCGACTTATTTCTCCATAACTTGATAATAAGTCTCGTTAAAAGAGAATTTCAAGTTCGTATAGAACTTCGGCCAATTACACAGAGTGCAAAGTGAGGTTCTACCGGCTATACGTATACATATATACAGGTTTGCTCGATCGTCACACTTGTCTCAATTGCGAGTTTTTACTGCCTTTTGTTTGTTCCTTTTTCATCCCCTGTCCCCTTGTTTTCTTTATATTTAATAACAACTGTTCTCCCTAATTGTTTCAGATAAAAGAAATATACATATGTAATAAAAATAATTATACGATTACGAAAACTGTAGAAAAAAAAAGCATTATATGTACATATCATTTGTACAGCTAATTTACGATGTGCAGTCTAGTTATATATATATAGGTATATATATATATACTGTCTTAATTTTTGATTTCTTCAAGTATCAGAAAAAAAATTTATACCTAAGAAATTACACTTTTATATATTGTTATTTGTTTCTCTATAATTTTCTTTTCATTATATTCACTCTTTGTTACATGTCTGCAGAGCTATGTATAAGGATATCCGATCACCGTGGTCAAAGGGTCGTTACATTATGCAAACAACAAGTTATACGGAGAAGAGGTTCTCCTCGTACAAGTACGGTCCGACGTAGAAACTCAAAAAAGATAAAGATAAAAAAAATATATATATATATTCCATTTCTTTCCCTGTCTCATAGAGTCAGAATAAATCGATAATGTACATACATACATGTACGATATATCATGAAATATATATCCACCTATGTATACGTATAACGTAAAATGTACTTTGTGTCGAAATTGTGTTTCATTTTGAGATTAATATTTTCATTTACAGATTTCTGTGTAAAAAAAAAAAAAAATAAAACATAAAAAAAAAAATACAGAAATTTGTTTATTCATCAACTGCCAAATGATGTAAATATTTTGTACGTCCAACTTCAAAGTGTAGAAAAAAAAAAATATTTTATCACGTATTATATACCTACATGCTCAGAAAATCATCGCATCTATATTATGGAAATTTTGTTACCGAGTGTACCTTGCGACAGGCGTTATGCACCCTTGGTTAGGGTGTAACGCCCGCGGGGCTCACGAACACGCGCCAAACGGATGGACGAACATGGTACCTACTCCTCTTCAACGCGTATAATCCTCACACCATGCCCACCAGTCTCGAAAATCCTGTCTAACTAGACGATATTCGGATCCCAAAAACGAAAATGTCGGAAATATCATATCATATCGTATCATATCATATAACGTATTATACTCGTAAGTATTTTTTCCGCTTCGAAAAATCTGATTTATTTGACGATATGTTTAAGAAGAATAAATTCTTATCATGTATAGGTACATAATTAAAAATCATACAATTAAAATGTTTAGAATAACGATAGAATCTAGTTTATATGAGTCACCTTGACTATTCGTTTTCATACATGTGAAAGCTGTTGAAAAAAAACAAAAAAAAAAAACAAAAAAAAAAAGTAATCACCATTTCAATATGTTTAGATTTTTTTTTTATACAAGGATTCAATTTTCGTATTGAAGAATAAATCATTCTGCTATTACAAACTTGTTTATATGTATGTAATGAACAGTATTCTAAGGATTGAATACATAAATATAAAGTTTTCTAGCTCTGCAACAGTGTCAAAGTTATTATACAATAAATATGATTGGAATAATTTCATTGCGTAAAACTGGGAAGTCCGAAACAACGCGAGCCCGAAGTTCGTTTAGTCATCGCCAGCCAAAAAGGTCATATATTTACAACACAAGATTTAAATCTACAAAAAAGAAGAAAACAAAAAAAAAAAATAATATCTCTACCACCTATTAAGTGAAACCTGAATAAAAATCCAGTCTTTGTGTGCCAATGTTAATTAAGATAATTAATTATTTAAACATTTCACGGCGTAAATTTTGAGTCGACCAATTCAACATATATGTATAAGAAAAGAAAAAGCAAGATGAAAAAAAGAACAAAAAATGTATATCTTGAAAAATTCTTAAAAGTAAGAAAAAAAAAAAAAAAATAAAAAATAAATAAAGATTAAAGATAAAAATAAAGATAAAAAATGATATATAGGGATATGCAAAAGACAAACAAGTTTCACGGTTTTGTGTCTTGTACGTAATAAGTATAAGGAGGAAAAAATAAGAAATAAAACTTGACTGTCGACGAGCGATTCTGAATATTTTAATCACCGCGCACATCACCGAAATATCTACTCGGCTAGAGGCCAACGAATGTGTAAAATTGAAATGAAAAAAGCGAAATGAATTTGTCGAATTGTAACTTCTGAGATCCACGCGCGAGCCAGGCTCTCTAAATTACCGATACAGTTTCGACGTTATGAATAAAAACCAGTTGTATAAAAGTAAATACATATATATATATATATGTATAAGTACAGCCATTCATAAATTGAAACCTAATAAAACATGATTCCTATTTATTTTCTCGAAACTTTTCAATTCGTTATCATAAATAATATAGTGAAAATAAATTAATAAAAATCATCGTTATTTTTCGAAAAGAATCTATACATCAGTATATTTATACGTATTTAAATATATTTCTATATAAAGTTCTGAATCAAGCCTCCAAGAATGTCGTTCTATAGTGATATAAAACGGGTCCATTAATATTTTCGACGTTATATGTATATATATGTTATCTAGATAGATACATGTATATTACACTAAATCATTTTTATATATATACATATCGATATAATATGGTAGTATCAAATAATTCGGTAAGAAATATCGAACTAAGTAAATCATTATTACGGCACGTGCCGCACGCGAATTAAACGGAAAGTTAAGAGTAAGTAAATTGGGAATTAATATAACGAACTGCCAGCCCGAGTACTGTAATAATTATACAGCCGCTTCAAGTTGATAATTAGGGACATGATTGTAATAATAATAATAATAATAATAATAATAATGATAAAGAAGAATAATGATTATAATAATGAAACTAAGATTTATTTTATATACTGGTCACGGTTATTTGAACGTGAAGAGTACATCTCGTATAGTTAGTTGTGTATCTATATAATATGATCATTCGAGCGATTCGGGAAGAGACAAGGAAGGTCAAGTCCTGAAGTAAACTGACCCGTTTCTTTACCTGATACCTAGCGAATAACAAGATATATATATATATATATATATATATATATATATATATATATATATATATATATATATATATATATATATATATATATAGTATATATCAACACGTGACAAACATAAGAACGCAGTAGAAATATATACACGTATATGTATAGTCAATTATTTACGAAGAGAGGAAAAAGGTCGAGTTGTATTTTCTGTAAGAAATACAGTGAGAAGAAGAAGAAAAAAATAAAGAAGAAAATAAAGAAAATGAAAAGATTATGGTCGTTACGTAACGATACAAAAAATCGAAGAACACTAATTGTGAACTAAGATATACGCTGCGAAGTAGGGGGGGGGGGGGGGGGGGGGGAATAAATAAAGAGAACACTTTTATCATTCTCAAATACAAATAACTCACCAGTAATGATGTGAGAGTTGTTCTGACCTTCCGGATATCCCACTTGTTCGTCCTGAAAAATAAATGCAAAATTTTTCATTTTTCGTTTATTTATTTATTTGTTTATTTAATTAATTAACTCCTCTCTTCATCATTTAGTATCATTATTTGTTATTTTTAACTCACTCCTCGAACAAAATTTCCGATAAATTTCGATGAAAAATGTAGTTGGAAAATCCAAACCTCATCGGTCTACTAATATCACAAAACCGGTGAAAAAATATTGACAATAAATTTTCGTAAAACGGAGAAAAATAAAACTTCGAAAAAAATAAAAACAATAATAAAAATTCCCACAAAATCGTCCCGCGACCACCTGCAGAAGAAGTTGCGATGTGCGTAACGTTCGCACTCTGACTTACAGTTTCGTATAAGTGTATAGATTCCAGTTTAAAAAAAAATGTACCATTCAATGCGTCGTAAGCACAGTGTAGAGGGGGAGTTAAGGGGAGGTGGGGAAGTAAAGTCGATGTCAAGAGTTGACTTAAAACTATACGTTTGTAAATATACGATTTACATTGAGAATTATACCCCGGTAAGATAAACAAACTGACGGTTTTCGATCTGCATAGGTAATAAAGTAGGTATACTTATTATACGTACGATGCACACGCGTTATACAGTAAAAAGTAAAACGAAGTCGAAGTCGAAGCCGAAGCAGAGCAGGGCGAAACGAAACGAAACGAAACGAAGCAAAGCCAAGCCCACCTTTGAGCGTACGTAACAAGTTACTTGTAACGCGTTCTAAAGTCCGCGACTAACTGACTCGAAAGATTCGAGAGTTGAATTACTGGTGGTGTTGTAGGTATCGCAGCTATGGTTACATAGTATACGTGTATGGTACGGCCTTAGGTTGTTATTTTCTTGTTCTAAAGACGCGGTAAAGTGATGCTACATTTTGACCGCGAAAAAGACGCCGATATTTAGTAATACGACAAGGTTTCCAGCAGTGAATTCACAGACTATTCATCGAGATATAAAGAGTAAAGAAATTTATTTTGAATCGAGGTAAACGAGAGGGAGGGAAGGAAAAGGAAAAGGAAAAGGAAAAGGAAAAGGTAAAGGTAAAGGAGGACGAGGAGTTGGTTCGCATCGTCTCTCTGCTGGCCCCTAAGGTATTTTAATCACGGGTCGAGGGGAAAGGTGGGATGAAGAACGATCGATAAACGAAAGAGGGGATAAGGGAGGAGGTACTGACTGAACAGTTCTACGTAAACTTCCAGAAGTCAATGTGGTGGGACGGAAATTTAATTGAAAGGGATTTTCGAGTCCGAGTTAGAAACTAATATATAGGGTAAACACAAATGAATGATATTATTTTATCATCAATATTTACGATATCCATTACAGATTAGATCATCGATCTATGCAATTTATTTTATCGTTTAGAACACCGTACCGATACTATCTTAATATTTTAATAAATTAATTTATTATTCGTTAACAATTTTTTATTTATTTTTTTTTTTTATGCCAATTAAAAAACGAAACGTTTTATAAAAAGAAAAATAATGTTGAATCTTAAAGATTGAAGGAAAAACTTTAACGCTATAACGTAGATTTTATATCGATTATTAATCGTATTTCAATTTTTGTAATTATTAAAACGATTACCACATTATAACGAAATTGATAATTGTATACAGCAATCATTCATTAGTCATCTTCGCGTATATTTCTTCATAGACGTGAAGAATAAATAACGTAGATTTTAAACCTTAACGGTTTGCAATGGCTATTTCTTTATAGCGCGAAAGTATCAGGCAACAAGTGACGCAAAGTGTATATCTATAGCTATACATACCTATATCGGACGTTATAATCTAATAAGGAAAAAGATAGACGACCGGCTGATTTTCCAAAGTCTAATTATAGAGATCGGTATATAATTAGATCGTTATTTTTATTGTAGCGGAAAAATCGGGTGCTATAACGTGTATCGGGAATTCTTGATAAATAAAATGGTTCAAGTAAAATTTGTAAAAAATAAAAAGAAATATATTTTTGACCTTTTTTTGTTTTTTCTTAATTTTACACAAAAACTTTAATAACTTATATTCGGATTTTTGAAAAATGATTTTCTCGGACTTTGGCTATCGAAGATCGATTTTCAAAAGACAATAGCGAAATTTTGAAAGAAGTTAATTACCTATACGTGCATAAAGACGAAAAAAAAAGCGATAAACTGTAAATATAAAACGCAAAATTTTTTAAATCTAACTCGAATGAATTTTTTAAAATTAAAATCTAAAGAAATTTATGCGCGTTTGTTGTTCGCTGTAAATTTTCACATACCTTAAGTTTGTCCAAGAATTGTAGAATTAGGTATTATTAAATGTTAAGAAAATGAAAAATAGAAAGAAAAAAAAAAAATAAATAAACCGAAAAATGTTCACTTTGCGAAGCGATTTTATATATTTTATTAATTAATAATAACTTAAGTAAAATTTAAAGGTTTCATTTATCTCACTGGTGATTCGCATGACGCACTACTATCTCGCATGGCACTGTAATATGAAAAACTTGTGGTGCAGGTGTATTCAAGAAACACGCCCTCCTCGAGACGTCAGTAATGATATAAAATATTTAAAGAGGTTTCATACGTTTGTACATAGCAAAGTAACGATTTCAAAATAAAGTTTATTTCAAATATAATTTGACGAAAAATTAAAACTAACGAGAAACCCTGTCGATAATTATAGTTAATACGAAAAGTATCGCGTCGCGTTGCGTCGGCGATGAGTCATTAGGGGAATCGCGTACGCCCGTACGCCCGTAGCCACTCTAACGTGACTGTCACGCGCATATATATCGATCAGCTGATGGCCGGGTGAATACTGAGCCTCTCTCGTCGAGTTTACCCCTATTACTGCGCCGCGGCGCTTGCGCCACGACGCCTAATCCCTCCCGACTCTCCCTTCTACTGCTTTTTTTTTTTTCTTCTTTTTCTTTTCTTTTTTATTCTCTACCTTATTAGGGTAAACGGTGAAATTTTTAAGTCTGTTTATGTTAATTTTTATACCCTTGGGTAATGATTGCTCTTAGAACTTTGAACCGAGCGGGTTATAAGGGATGTTTTAATATACAAAAATAAAATTTTGTACTTTTAATAAAAAAATTTCATATTTTGGTCTATATAATTATTCGGATAAGAGACTGAAATGGTGAGAAATTTACTTGACATTAATCAGTTTTTTTTTTTTGGTAATTTTTTTTCGACAAATTTTGAAGTTTGCAAAAATTCTTGAATTTTTGTTTTTCTTAGATCATAAATTAGATCGCAAAAAAAAACTGTTACTGTTTATACGCTGAAAGACATTTTATCTGAACAAGTTTATGGACTAGAAAATTCTAAAATTAGAGTTGTGAGCGCAGAAATCGAAATTTAAACTCTTACTTGATTCTACAAAAAAAAAAACAAAAAAAATTGAAGCGACCTAGTCCTTGAAGAAACCATTTTAAAGGCCTAGAAAATCGATAATCAAAACCGGGGTCCTACCCATTTTTATGTCTATACAAAAACGAGAACTTAGATATAGACACACTCTCCGTTGATAAGAAACTTCTCGAAAAATATCCGGGAAAACGAGTATACAAAAGAAGTAGAATATATAAGAATGAGAATGAGAAGAAGAAGAAGAAGAGAATTTAGAGTAGTAAAAAAGTATAACGAAAGAAAAAGTCTTGGTAGCATTTTACCAGATTGGAAATGGACCACAGTGAGATCGTTGCTCCGCGAGGAACCCATCTCCTTAGTCTTCTGTACTTTGTTTTTTTTTTTTTTTTTTTATCATTTTTCTTATATTTATATTGAAAGAAACTGAGCAAATCACATACCGTTTCTGGCTAGTTAGGCATATAACACCATTGTGTACGCGTGTCCGGTCTCATTCCTTATAGTTCTTGATTATCTGACGGTAATTTTGTCGTATCATTTTTATCTATATCTCATTATTACTTGCTTGTTCCCGTTATTACACTTGTCTACATATTATCTGCTATTACTTCGCTTACTAAAAATATCGCATTATTTGTTCAATATTAATTTTTTATTTTTTTGTTTTTCTTATCCCATATTCATCCGTAATAATAATACCTGCGTTATTTTTGAATCATTTTTATTATTAGCTACTACCGCACCGTTGTCCGACGATGACAGAATGTCGAAATTCTCTAACCGTTATACACGATTTCGTTTACCGTTAATAATAAAAAATTAATTATCAAACTCGTATAATTTCTTGAATACCGGAAACAAATTTTCATTCATATTTCACATACCTATACGTAAATTCAAGAATATACAATTCCGAAGAATAATTATACGAGATTTATATGTTAGGTATATATATATATATATATTTCGAAAATGAGAAGAATGAATTTTTACAAAGATATATAAAATATCGGTCAAGTTTTATAGTAATGGCTAAAAAAAAAAAAATCTATATAAAAACGAATGGGAAATCCTGATATTTTTTTTTTTTTATGTATATATGTATCTGAAGATGAGAAAAGTATATCAGAGACAGAAGAAAGAATAAGAAAAAAAAAAAAAAAGTATTCCTTTTATCATTTTCTGACATCTGCAGGCAGCTCAGCGCGTCCGTTACCCCGATTTTCTCGCTGCGACGCACGTTTCAAGATGATATTTTTACCTCGAGGATGACAAATTCTCCGATGGTTTTACAAACGCGTTTGTATATATACCTATATAATGTATTTTATGAATCCGTAGATTCTTCTTTTCTCGAGAGTCAAATACACGCTCTTCGTTTATTTATTGATTTTTTTTTTTTTTTTAATATAAATTTGAAAAATTGATGAATTTTCTTCAAGATATTAACAAAAAAAAAAAAGAACAAGAAATAAAAAATTGAAATTTTCTTTAAATTAAATTAATTCAACTAATTACTCATCTCGGTAATAAAATATTGTATATATATAGAATTTGTGTGACCGTTTGTTTATCGACGAACCGTAACGGTGTAGGTGTTTTCTTAATTACAGCAATTTTTCAATCATTCACGCCCTGTACGAGTTGATAATAAAAGGATAAAATTTAATGGCACCTTATACGATTGTTGGGTTATTTTAAAACTCGGACGTGTAACGGTATAGGTAGATACATACATCTGGACACCCAGACGTCTATATATTACTATGATTTCACGCCGGTTGGACACTAATCGTAAGATTCGCGGTTACGCTTCGTTGAAACTGAAAGCCTTCGCCTTGATACTGAGCTGGTACTGCAGCTAGACAGAGTAGGTAATAAAATGTAAACGTTCATGTTCGAGGTGTTATTCGAGATGGTTTTTGCACGGTATGCAAACTATAATTCGCGATTTATATAATTTCGTAAAATAATAATTTTTTAACTCTCAAACAAAATAACTACAAACATTTCTTAATACTTTTTTTTGTTTTTATTATAATATTATATTATACCGTGGGAATAATTTGTTCAAAGTTCAAATTGTTTATTCGGTATTAATTTCCATGAAAGGAATTTTTGTTTTGAAACAGTCTACGTCGACCATCTTATTCTTAACTTTCTCTCAATTCGTTATTCGAATTGAGTAAGGTTAGGTAACAATGATAATAACATTGCCAACACACCTGGTTTCACGCTTACAACAATCTAGGTTAAACACAAAAACGGATTCCAATCCCTAAAAAAATTAAAAAAAAAAATCAAAAAAAAAACGAAAAGGATTTCGAAAAGAGACTGAAAATTTTTAATAAAATTGAAATTCTCGAAACTTGAAAATTTCCAACGGTTAAAATGACGGATTTATTTGAGATGTTTTCGAATTTTTAAAACCGTTAAGGTTCAAGGGAAATTGAAATTCAGAAAGATCGAAATTTAGACAACTCAAAACTCTGAAAGTGCAAGAACCTAAAAAAGCGTGAATTTCATGTTTCGGAGTTTTGGCCTTTCAGAATTTGAGCTTTCGGAAATTTGGAATTTTGAAATTGACTATGCAAACTTCCGGAGAAATACTTTTTTCAAAAACTATGAATCGGTGATATATTAAAATTCGGAATTTTTACCGTTTGGAAATTTGAAAATTCGGAACTTTAAACGACCCTGAAAACTTTTCGACAATTCTTATATTAGCTGCAATGATCCTAAGTCTTATCAAAGAATGTATGAGTTTTGTAAAATGTTTATTTCATACTGTGAAAAAAAATTGGTGAAATAAATTTAACCCCTTTTTAAAGTCTTCACGCAAGTTTCCGTTCTTCTAATTCCCGTAATTCCAGTAACTGAACCGTAACGCGTTGGGATAGGATGGCTAATCGCGTTGTATCATTACCACGTCCGGTTTTAGATCGTCGAGCGATCCTCGTCGAAACGATATACGCAAATCGATTATACATTTCCGAATCGACTACGGATGAGAGTAGGAATATATATATATATACAGACTTAATTTGAATAAAATCATAAATCGTTCGAGTATGAATAAATTATTCGAAAAAAAAGAAGAAAAAATGAAACAAAAAAAAAAGACAAAAATAAATTAAAAAAATGAAATAAAATACATTTTTTTTACTATCCAAAATATATTCAACTTTGGATTGAACTTACCGTGGTATTGGTGACGAGAGCTTAATTAAAAGCTCTGCCTTGCGAAGTAACTTCAATTTCTGAAACATATATAATGGTAAAAATTTGAATTAGAAATGGCAATAGAATACGATTGAGATTTAGAATTAATTGTGAGAATGAGTTTTGGGAAAGGTATAACGTATCATATGTGTCGCGATAAAAGAGAGAGAAAATCTGATATCATATCAAAGTTTTATCGATATAAAGAACTCCCTTGGGGAGATGATGAGAGAGAGAAGTCAAAAAAAATATATAGAAAAAAAAAAAAAAACAGATCAAAGAGAATATTTTTAATCCTGTGGTGAGGGTAGGTATATAGGGTATTTTTATTTCCATCCAAAATACGCTTTTGATGAAAATAAAATCACTTAATTTATCCTAACGCCAAAAACATAAATCTGTGGACGGCTACTGTCGAGCAGTTGGAAACAAAATACACTCTGGGAGTAATCCAGCCTGAAATTCGCAACCCCGTGTCGGGATAAGCCGTAATCCACTTTGAGGGTTCACCCCATCTTATTTCTTTTTCTCTCTTGAGTTTTGAGACTCTAATTTTAATTCTACTTTATATCTGATACTATCTTGACAAAGTGTAGGTATCTCATTTGTACTATTCGTTGTTTAGTATATATTACAAAGATAATTTATACCGCGAATCGAAGGTAGAATAAGGATTTTTTTTCTATTTTTTTTTTTTTTTTTTTTTTTTTTTTTTTACACGACGCGATTTATTTCTGCTCTTTTCACTTTGTCTAACTTCAAAGTAAAACCAATTTATTTTATTCAACAAAAATCTTCTCTTAACGTCGAATCACTCCGATGATATTTATTGATAACGAAATGAGGAACCAAAAAATATTTAAAAAAAAATCGTCGAAGAGTTACGGTGGATTAACGAACTGTCGATTGAACTCGATGAAATTGAAAAAAAAACAAAAAAAAAAACGTAACGAAAATTGGATCAGCAAATAAAAATGATCTATTGAACCAAAGGAAAACTGGTACTTGGAACGGATCAAGAACGTCGAACCAATTTTGAGGGAAAAAAAACACTGTTGGTTTGATTTTACTATAAATAAGGTATGGATATACGTTGGAGTACGTCGAGGAAAGGGATTTACACTAGGAAAATACTGTACTATAGAATTATGAACTTATTGTATCGTTGAAACCGAACAAACGACGTAAACGTAAACTCGCGATGTGAATAATGTGTGAAGAAGTAATTTATGGGCTTACGAAGTGAGATTTCTTTCTCGTACGTTGAATGAAGGAGTAGAGAAGAAGAAGAAGAAGAAGAAGAAGAAGAAGAAGAAATAGAAGAAGAAGAAGAAGAAGAAGAGAAAGAAGTAGAAGAAGATAGTCCGGGTCGGCGTTGGTACGGTTTCAAGTTCTTAGAGTACCTCGAAGGGCAGGGGCCGCGTCGCGCCGTTCTTCATGTCGGCTAAGTCGCGCTTGATGACCGTTTGTGGCTGTCGAGGTGCCCGATGTGGTCTCTTATCCAGAGGATCGTCCAATCAAAAAAAACCGTCACCACCGTCGACAGGGATTGGTTGACGACGGCCACCGCGAGGTTGGCTATTCGTCGTGGTACCAAGTCGCCCTGGTTACCGTTCGCATCAACAACAAACCCCCCCAGGTCGATATCGCGTACCTTTCGACCTGCCGTACGACTGACTCCTGGTCACCACCTCCAGGTGGAATCTTCGAGAGACGGAGCTACCGAGTTAGGACGAGGACGATGCAGGGCGACGGAAAGTCGGGTCGACCTGAAGCCTGCACGATTTCGTATAGAAATAAGGGGGTAGTTAGCCGAGGGGCGAGTTAGACGGACTTTGAAATTGGTTATCGACTGTTAACGGTTATTGATTGCCGCAGACCTTTCTTTTAATTGGTTCGACTACCTTCGACGCTTGAATTTCTACTTTCCTTTTTTTTTTCATTTTTTTTTCTTATTACCTTTTCCTTTTTTTAGCCCTCGACGATGTTATCACCGAGTCTCCTCCACAGGAGAATAATATAATCTCATAATCGATTTATTTTTAGTTTTATTTTATGTTCATTTTTTTTTTTTCTTCTATTCCCGCGCTAATCGTGATGATGTACAATTTCCTGTTGACGAATTCATAGTGTAATAATCTTAAAAGTTAAACTTCTTTTGAAAAGAGGATATATAGCGGAATAAGATAAATTTAACACATAACAAATTGTCAACAAAAAAAAAAACATCGTTTCAATTAGTGTTAATAAAAAAAAAATAAAAAAAAAAATACAAAATTGCACCAATTTTCCACATAAATTTCTCATTTTCTCTGCAGCTCAAGTGTACAAAGAGTCTATAATAGAATCTGGTCTAGGATTCAGAAACGAAAAAACAAAATAAAAAAAAATTACATGAATTTTTTTTTTTTTATCGCAAAAGTATAAATTGTCGTGAAAAAGGTCGAACAGCCGACATGCATAAAAGTAGTAATTTCCAGTCAGACACGGCTGTTCGTATATTCGTATCATACAGTAGCTGCGTGTCGCTGCCTTGCAGAAGAGGGAAAATAATTGACAAAAAAAAAAAAAAAAAAGAAAACCAAAGTAAAAAAAAAAGCATTACAAATCCAGTATATGCAATGAAATAGTGTATAGAGCCACGGGGCCTCTTCGTAAATGTATAACAGATATATATATATATATATATATATATATTCATACAGGAGACTCTATATAAAATAGGACAATTAGCATTAGCGAGTGATAGTACGCTAATCTGCGACGCTTATCTGAATATCGAATGTCGAGGTACATACTACCGTTATATACTAAGCACTTATATAGTCAGTGTATAAAGTTGTTCGTGGAAAATGTATATATGTATAATAGCGGAAAAAGTTGACTGTGGTAAAAAGCGAAAAAAAAAAAAAAAAAAAAAACTTCCACGTATGTTTTATCAATTTATATATCTATACCTAAGGTCGGATGAAAAAAAAAAAAAAAAAAAATACATCGATCAAATTTTACCAGTTTAATAATTTTCAAACTATATATATATAAGTAGATACACGTTGTGGTAAAAGTGTATTAGAGTTTGTGGGTAGAAACTAAAAGTTCATATCGTTCCTTTCTACATATATACGTATACACTCTTCGGAAATTGAACTATTATAGAATATTGATAAAAATAATTCAACAGTTTTGAGAGTGCATCGATTTGAGTTAATGGTAAAACAATTTGCAACAGCTCTTACCTACCTCGGCTTTACAATCTGAAGTAGAAAGAATATTTTATCAAATCACTGATAAGCTTTGAAGAAATTTTTTTATTGACACGGTTTTTTTTTTTTAAATTTTTTTTATTTTTTTTTCAAAACTGATTTTTAGTATTTTTAGACGTAATTTAAAAACTATTTGAGATTTCAACAAGATTTTCATTACATAAATTTATTGCACTGAGAAAAAAAAAAAAGTAGTTGTCGTGGGGTACAGGTCACATCATTCATCCGTAACTTCTTCAAATTTTGAATGAATATTTTACATTTATGTATCAAATAATTCCGAATTATGTTTCAGAAATACTCGAAATGAGTTATGAAAGAACCGAGTGCATAGAATACTTCTTCAAAGCTTGACAGTGTTTAAAAAAAAGAAAAAATTTCATCTCCAAGGTGTATAAACCGTCTTAACAACGTTAGAAAGAAGATGAACATATTCAGAAGGTTAACGAACGCGAGGCAAGTATAGGCGGATACGCCCTGCATTTTAAGTCTTGGAGGTAATATCCTCAGCGACCTCCACACTCCCACTATAAATCGACTGAGATTTTTCTCGACCGGAACCGGATCACCGGACAATGAATCCCGCGGTTGTAGCGGCAGTTATAACTCCGTACCGCATAAGACGATCTAAACTTGAAACTTAACCGGGTATAAATACGAATACCTGAAGTTGTCATCATAATATGTATATATATATATATATATATATATACAGTATATAATATATACCTACTTCTTATACACGCGAAACTCTCGAGCTTTAACCACGTCAGCCAATCAACATTCAATTTTATTTCCTCATCTGGCACGTAATTTTAACATTGTCACGAAAATGGAATCGTGGATTAAATTCAACCGGTTATTAATATTAATATACATTTATGTTAAAGAAATAATTATTTTTAGTTACATCATATAGTTTTAAGATAACTTATAACGCCGGAACCTCAATCGATGTATGCGAATAACTCTTAGCTATGGATCAAGCCTTCAAGATCGGATAATATGGTTCCGATTCATCGAGTTCATTTCGTATCTATACATATAAACACAATTCTATTTTAAATCGGCTCTTATAATTGTCAAAAATTTTTACTATCGCGATATGTTGTACCTGTAGTATAGTTCGAAATTTTCGTCTCATTGTTAGACCCGTTTGAAAAGAGTAGTGTGGCGTGCCGATGTTTGCTTGTTTATTCGTCGATCGAAACTCGATAATCGAAGGCGACACGAAGCACGGGAACGTTTTCTGCCCGCGAGGAGGCCAAACGAATCGAAAAACGAACATTTTCCATCGTCTGCCTCTGGTTTCCCTTTTTTTTTCTCTCTCTCATTCTCTGTTTTTTTTTTTTTTTTCTTTTTTTTCTTTTCTTTTTATTTATCATCTCCTAAATACGGATCGATGACGACGTTTAAAAAATAAATTCGTATAAGTGATGCTCTACCGAAAAATTAAAGCTCCAAATTTCACTCGATTTTTCTTTTCGTTTATAAAATGCCGAGAAATTAAATGAAAATAATGAAAACGTAAAAACTTGAATCTAAAGACAAAATTCTCGGTGCAACAGTGCAAGTATAAAATGCAAGAAATTCTTTTTCTCGTCCGCGTATCTCTACTTTTTACTAGTTAAAAGTCGAGGGCGTCTGGAGGTTCGCTTGTATATGTTTTATGTACATGTATGTATGTACATACATACCAACTTTAAAGTACATATTATACGGCGGAATGTTTCCTTCTCAAAAGAATCGAGTAACTGGGTCAACTACGGTAATACATATTTTTTTTTTTTTTTTGGTTTTAATAACGTTTAATTTCACTCGGAGAAATACCGTCAAGTTTTTTAATTTAATTGTATTTACCAAGAATTAATTAATCCCTCTATACCTCAAGCTCATATTCCCATTCAACAATCTTTCGCAATAAGATTTCAACTTTTATAGGATACTATAGAAAACCGTATTATATACATATAGGTATTATACATAGCTGTTTACTCGGTGAGAAAGTAATAAAAAAAATATATATAAATTATACCATCAAGGAAGTGAGGCGATCTTAATAAATTTTAATTTTATTACTCGATCGATATATTTGAAGAATTATTTTCTTTTCAAACCATAAGTTTCTTTTTTCAATTTCTTCAGCCTTTTTTTCTACATGAATATGTCTGACGATAAATTTAATAACTATACAACGTTTTTGATTGAAAATTATTATTTTTTTTTTTTTTATTTATATATATAGTTCGTTTCATTACTAGTTTCTAATGGTAAAATCATTAGACCTTATACATATACTACCCCAACATTCGCATGGATAAATTACGACTAACTTGAACAGTTTTTACTTTGGTAGCTATTTACGTGTATATATACCAACCATATACATAAGTAAGAACTAAAGTGTGTACTTTGAACGGTCATTAGGTATTTGATCAAACAAAATATTCCTATACAAGTGACTTATTATCCGTAACTAATTGTTTGGTTAAAAAAAAAAAAATAATCATTATTATCGACCAACTGTTGATGTACGAAATCCATATAATAATTTATAGAACAAAACTTTTCATCCAACTTTTTTTTCTTTTTTTTCTTAATTTTAAACAGAATCGAAAACTTTTCGTTTTTGATTTATAATTCGGATATCATTATTGATATCTATAAGGTTTCGAAACATTTTTTTTTTTCTTCATCTTTTTATCACATAATAGAATTTAAAAGTTGGAATTTTTGCGTGAGCTAAAAATATGTTTCTTTTTTTTTCAATATCTGTATTCTGCATACTTTATTTTAGATTTGAAGATGAAACACTTTTTAGTATACTTACTATACGTATAGAAGAGAAATATGTACCTCTTTAGGTAAAGAAAATTTAATATCAGTTTTTATTAACTGTTTCGTAAAATTGGGTACGTAGTGGTTTTTGACTAAAGGAAAATATTCAACCATACATTTCGTTGGTATAAGAACAGAATTATTTATCGTTTCCTCCCTGGAAACACTCTCGACACGTTCTGGTTTAACACGTAACCATTTCTCTTTCGTCATTTGCTATTTGTCTAAGGCCAAAAACGGGCTTAAACATACACGTACGCATAACCATATATATATCAAATAGTATATATGGATCATTCTTTCAACAACAAAAAATGATAATACAAAATAAAATTGAAAAAAAAAAAATTGTTTTCCAATATAACCAGTCGAATAATTTTATCTAATTAAATATAAAACTGAAACTAGGAGAGAAATTTCGTTAAAAAAAAAAAAACAACGGATATTGACTAAT
The DNA here is from genome assembly GCA_963924015.1 of Macrophya annulata. Taxonomy (NCBI): domain Eukaryota; kingdom Metazoa; phylum Arthropoda; class Insecta; order Hymenoptera; family Tenthredinidae; genus Macrophya; species Macrophya annulata. Next base: position 33,151,226 of record OZ001257.1, on the reverse strand, counting down.
GGAAAGAAATACCGTTAGTGTATAAATACCTGGAGTTCTTCAATATTTGAACATAATGATTAAGATAAAAAAAAATATGTAAAGCTGTACAATGAATGACGTAAAAGATCTTTCAGAATGTTAAAATCACCGCTAAATATATTTGGCACGATAAAAAGAGGCGAAAAATTAAAAAAAAAAAAAGATAAAATCTTTTTTTTTTTCTCCCGAGCGAAACGTAGTGATTAACTTAAATTTCTAATTGGTTGGTAATTAACTTCCAACGTTGCACGTGGTTAATTAGAATATTTTTTAATCACTGTTAGATTTCCTTGCAAGGTCCCCCCCCCGTCCCAGTCCAAGTTCAGAGGTTAAGGACCTAAAGAGCGCGAATCAAAATCAATGGGAAGCACAGAATTTGGAGTCCCTGAAAATTTGTTTTTCTATTCATATATATATATTCTTTTTTGACAATAATTTCGATTCAAATTTACGAAAGGTATCCGCGAACTTGCAGACGAGAGCAAAGAAAAATTAAAGAAATAAAATAACAGAAATAATGATACAAAAAAGAATTAAAAAAAAAATAAATGGAGGAAGAAGACACGTAAGTAGTTGCTGAAAAAAAAAATTGGTTTTTTATTTTATTTCTATTTTTCATCACATCTAATGGGGGAGGGGGAGTCGCGATTCCGTCGTTGTACATACATACTACTACGTTCGTGGATTTTAGTATAATTGATGCTCGTGTTAGACAGAAATATTTCTAACCGATAGAAAAAAAAAGAAAAATTCAAAAAATTTAAGAAGTAAAAAAGGAAAAATAATCGGAAAATGGTATGGTTGAAGCGAGGGCATGGGGGACGGGATCCAGAAACCGTGAAAGACAACCTCCTCGCTCTATATACATATATAACGTATACTCGTATGTACATATGCAACTGTATAACTCCCATATTATTCCTACTCTCCATGAGATGTAGGTACATATGTTAGTATATGTATGTACATACGTGGTACATACATTCGCGTAATGTTCTACAGCGAGGTTAGTTTGGTCTATAATTACGCGAGGGGCTCACATCGGTAGGTATATAAAGTCTTCCACTCTTCGCCTCAGTATCCAACGCCCACTAAGCCAGCAAACTCGAAGGAATGGCAAACTACTGTGGGACGTCGCATCTGCCGAAGCATATTTGATATCCAAAGCTCCCTGTGTTCTCTTCTCTTATTCTCGTCACCGTGTGTGTGTGTGTGTGTGTGTGTGTATGTCTGTATGTGTGTGTGCGTGTAGAGAGGAAGGGAGAGAGGCGGAAGAGAAAAAGGTAGAAAAAGAGAATAAGAAATAGAGAAGCTTTAACTGCACGCAAAGAAGCTTAACTTTTACTCCCCGTTCCGGCAATATTCATGGGCTTATTTATTTTCTATGATTCACTAAAGCTTATAGGTGTAAAAGTTTGTAGTATATAAAATATATTATAAGTAAATCAGAATTACAATGAATGTTATATTTTCACACGTTAATTTCCCTACATTTTCAACTTCCTTTATTTTTTTAAAAAACGGGGAAGTATTTAAGTACGATTAATTTTTTTCGTACATTGTTATCTTCTGAACTAATTAACGAATTTCATCCTTTCTCTTATATATCAATCAAAGTGGTTTTTGGACTAATTTAGAACTGGTCAGATATTTTCGATATGATCTGTCTAATAAAAAAATAAAAATATTGAAGATAAAAAATTCATTTTATTATATCTCGAAATCTGATAAACGGATTCCGATGATTCGAGTCTCAATCGATAGGTTTTATTCCAACCTAAATCTGGTCAAATTTCAGAATTAATCGATCCGTTAGTTTCCGTGTTAGAAAGAAAAAAGTGAACTTTCCACTCGTAAGAAAGTTCAATGTTTTTTTTGTCCTATATACTCAAACTTTTTTACTTATAGAATAATATCTTGCCAACTAGCCATTGGAATCGTCCAACTTACACACCTAAATATTTTATAATTTATTTCCACATTATCTTGTTCAATAAATAAAAAATTTGTTTTTTCTCCAAATCGAAATTTCACGAAATTCAAATGGTTAGAAATACCAATTTTGTTTCCCTTCTTATTCAATCTCTGCAGCTACAAGAATACATACAATAATATGGAATAAACACGAGTACGTATATATCTACTGCAATCGTTACACAACTCGTACATGTTATATATAGTAATAGGTATAAATAAAAAATGACCATTGCCGATTCTTCGATTCTTCGATTCGAAGTACGTACGTTAAGCGAGGAATAGCGTGATCGCTATTTACTATACATATATACGATCGATTTGGGGGTATAGGTACCCACGTCAATACCATACCTCGTATGCTAACCTGTCTCACACAAACCGTTACAAATGTGTTAGAAAAATTTCCACTTACATACAAATTAATACACTGACAAGCAATAAATTTTACTTTTATGGTTAGAGTATGCGTGTGTGATGCTCGTGGGTCTCGTACGCTAATGATGTATGACAATATCGTTATAATAATAATAATAATAATAATAATAATAATAATAATAATAACTAACAACAATCATGTGAATAATGATAAGTACGAAAAAGAAATGGTAATTTCATCTATATCTATCCATCTACCAATCCATCTAGTATTAGTTGATAATAAAATATAACGTATCGTGTAAGTAAACGATTTGATCGAGAAGCTGAATCGAGAGAGAGAGAGAGAGAGAGAGGGGGGGAAGTTTCGTTGTCGAATGATGCGATTGGTATATAGACGGTTGGTTGGACTACAGATATGATAGTGCAGCACCAGCAACAGCAATAACAGCAGCAGCAGCAGCAGCGGTTTGAAAATTTCGATTTGCAATTTTGTCCGTAAATTGACGAGGTGGACCAAAGTATATGATTATCTTCGTAGTGTAGGTAGGTATAAAAAAATCTATCTATGTAGTACGTAAACTTGAATCGCTTGTTGTATATGTAAAATATACATATAAAATATTTTGCAAAATAGGGATTGGTGCAGGAACAGCAGATGTTACGGTCAGGAAACGTTTTTCTACAAACACATATATACGCACATGTTTAAATATGTGTATGTGTGTATAATACCTGGTCGACAGTAGACGACGAGTAAATTAGCCTCGGGTAATGAACGGTTACTTGCCTTTTAATTTTTTATATATCTCTGGTGCGCGCACGCGGACAATTCTGTGTAAGTTTTAGTCAAAATTATACTGCAGAGCTGTAAATCGGCTATACTTAAATGTCATAAAGTATCAAAAAATAAAAATAAAAAAGAGAATAATATATAACCATATGAAATAAGAAAAAGAAATACGAAATCTAAAAAAAAAAATAAAATAAAAAAATAAAAAATAAAAAATAAAAATGTCAAATTTACATATAATGATAATAAAAAGCTGACTTTCCGCATAGACATAGGTATAACTTTTTTTAAAAGAATTTTACAGAGAGAGAACGATCAACGTATAGAAATAAAATTATAACGAGAATTTTAATTACTCTCAATCATTATCGCATATCTTTCATCTCGCATATTTATAGCCAAGATACAAATGAGAGAGAAAAAAAAAGAAAAAAAGAAGAGGATGAATAAATAGAGAATACTCGGGTTATTAGAAAAAAAAAAAATATATATATAAAATATATTCTTCGAAACGTTATTCATCCTTCATACATCCACCCCGTTGTCTACAGGGTAGATATAGGGGTTCTTTCATCGTTCGATCCTAAAGCTCTCTATAATATGGTCGGACGATAGCCACTCTACACATCCGTTGCCGCTGTTGGGCCACGTTTCATACCCTCGTCTATCTTTCTCACTCTTCGCGTCTTTATCCTTTACAAGCTTTCCCGCTGTATCTACATATACGTTTCGTACATACGTACGTAAGTACATGTATGGTCAGCGTTTGATGTAATATTGAATAACCTGTGCGGTTGCTGAACGAACAAACGTATACTATATATATGTATATATATTATACACATACGGACACCGACAGAAGGAGGAAGTTTACGAATTGCAACTTTACCACTAGGGATGCACGCTATCCTCAATAATTCATCGTTTTTCCAAGAGCTACCAATAAGAGCCGATATCACATCTATATACCTACACAACTATATCCTATCCATACCATTATTCTCGCCTTTGAATAATATCCGTTTATATACATAGACATAGTCTGATAAAAAATTCACGTGATATGTATGTATTTATGTGATTGTCACATTTATCAATGATTTTTTTTTTTTTTTTAACGGATTTTGGTTATCCGTCCGGAAAAAAAAACCGTCGATAAGATTTTTGTAAAAATTGTTACGACAATTTTTATGTGAAACGCAACGATACAATAACTTAAGATAAACGTTTTATGACTTAATGTTAATTATGTTGTAACGTTATTCTTCGCGGAATTGAAATTATTTTCTGTATATGTATATATATATATATATATATGTTGTGTGTTTTAATATTATATATAACGATAAAAAGTTCAACTTTAGGTTATATGTTTTCTTGAATATAGACGGAGGATCGGATATTAAGGTAAGATTTACTAGATTCTTCGTACACGTGATCCGGAGGGGATCCTTGAAAAAGGCAAAGTTCCAGTACGTGAGTAGATTTTGATCTAACACGAGTCGTGATACATTCCTTTATAATACTGTACTGAATTGTCTGTATCGTGACAATGGCTGCACAGGTCGATCGAAGAAACGTAACGGTTTCGGTTCAGAAAGCGAATTGGATCGTTAGAATTGACATATATCATCATATATAGTATATTTACTACAAACATATCATACCCGCGTATAATTCCTCTTTCATACATTTTTGTATTTATATATATGTAGACATATATGATTCGAATTATTATTATTATTAATAAAATTATTTTTTATAATTTTGTTTTTTCGAAATAAAAATTGATAAAAAACAATAATTCTGTGAGTTTATTATTTATAAAGAGAGGAAGATCTATTGGTTTGCACAAAGGATTGAACCGTCCATTGCTTGGCGTTAGTCCAGTCCATTTCTGGTTTCTTGCAGGACACGTGTCGAACGAAAACGTGTTACGTGTCTAGTTCGGCTCGATCAGTCGTAAGAGGATCCTCTCTAGGGATTAATTCGACGGATACGTGTCACGTAAAGAATTTACGCGGATAAGACATGATTGGGAGTATAAGGATTCGGAGAAAACAAAAACAATCCTAATTGATTTCAATTATTTTTCCTTATTCCCTTATATATATATTATGTCTCTGATATTTCTTGATTTCATGATAAAATTGAAATGAAAAATACTTTATCGACTATAATAGGTGGATTTTTTTTGAAATTTTTTTCTCGAAAGATAATTTTTTAGTCATATATGATAAGAAACAAAACTTATTGCTTATCTGAAATAAATTTCGTGTAGTATGGAATGATATATATATATATATATATATATATATATATATATATATATATATATATATATATATATATATATATATATATATATATATATATACACATATATATATATATATATATATATATATATATATATATATATATATATATATATATATATATATATATATATATATATATATATATATATATATATGTATATGCATATAGCTGAGGCAAGATTGAAGACCTCGTTTCAAGTCTTCTATTAAATGAATAAATTCGTTCGATTAATAATTAATTCGGTAGTAAAATTTCGGTTTCTTTTTCTTTGGTCAAGATTTTGGAGTGAACTCTGACCTCTACTCTTGAATCAAACTGTTTGGTTTATTATTTGGAATATCGCAGATTGTAGTCAGAATGAAATGAAATACCATAAATCTATAAATGCAAATATCGTATAAAATGGAAATAAATAAATAAAAAAAAAAAAAAAAAAAAAAAAATACTTGACAAAAAATCACGAATCGCTTCATTTTAAACTCGATTTTTTTTGTTTTTTTTTTTTCTCAAAATCGGAAGACCGAATAATCTTATAATCGGAAATTTTTATGTCCTAACCGAAAGCAGAGTTAACAAACGAAAGCGAACGTACGTTTATACCGGCTTTAGTACGTTATGGTTATTATTGATCCATAGGCTTACATATCCTTTCGGAAAGTATATACTGTACGTTATATGGTATAGCGAAAAATAAAATCCAGACGTAATTATTCACTTGCCAATTGGTTATGTCAGTCAGAATCTTGAAGGTCTTTTTTCACACGCGGATCGGGCATCGTTGAGTAGGTAATTCACAAATGCCAGAGTTTAACGGTGGCGTAATTTGAACATTCCAATTCCAATTGATTCTCTATATACCTTTATAATATGAGCTCACGATTGTCTCACGGTCGGAACATTTTTTTTATTTTTATATTTTTGCAAATATTCCATTTGGCAATTTTCGTCAAGAACAAAAATTGTCAAATAAAACGTGGAATGAAAAAAAGAGTATCAAAAATTGTATAAATTATTGCTAAGTAAAAAAAAAAAAAATGATTAATGGCAACGTTTTGAATTGTAATGCAGAAACCTTTTCCAATAAAATAAAAAATACTTGTAAAAAAAAAAAAAAAAAAAAAAATTGAAGAAGAAAGTTTCTATACAAATATTTTTTACAAGGTTATATAGGTATACTAAAATTTCGGCAACTTTCCCGCCTAAATATTTACACGTAATCGATGATTTCAAATTTTTTTCTGTTTTTTTTTTCTTTTTTTTTTCTCACGTCTACAAATCATCGAATTATTTCGAATGTCTGCTAAGGCAAGGTCGTACCTCCGTCTAACTTTCGAGACACAAACGCCTACCTTCTTACCGCCATATTGGGAAGTTCATTCAACGTATTTACGTTAAAAGGTAGATGCGACCAGCTGATTTTAGTCGAGAAAAAAGGTGGATGACATCGAAATTTTATTTGTAGGTATGTATATCGATGGATGGATGTATGTACTATGTACATACATACATGGGTTTCTGTCGTATCCAACTGACCAACTGACCGAACTATCGAATGACGAATGTGACCGAAGATTAAGTCAAGTTTGTTGTACCCGTGTAGGTATACATATCGATGTTAACAGGTCTGATACTGCCCAAGGCAATAAATTCAAGATTCAATAGGGAAAATATTTACACAAATATGGAGAATCTTCAGAAGACCAAAAAAAAAAACGCTGCTAACAAATAGAATAAAATTTCTCATTTTTTGCATCGTGACATTTTTGTTTTTCTTCAATTGTTATACCTGGAATTCCGAAATGTTGGAGACTCTGACAAAATAGAAGAAATTTGTCTGTTTCTCGAATTTAAAAAATACGTATTTCAAAGTTTGGACTAATCTAAAAAAAAAGAAACTCATTTTTTATTAATTTTTTCTTTAATTTCAAATTCTATGAAGAATTGTATTGTTAGTTATTAAAAAATTTCAGATTCTTGCCTATTTCGATAAATCACATGTATATTTCAAGTCACAAACATTTTTTCAACCGATTTTTAAAAAGAAAAAAATGTAATATTTTCAAATTAAAAAAATACTGAATATCGATTACTCGAGGGAAAATATTTTACTTTAGTTGATATTCAGGACATATACTAGAGTTCAGTGTGTTTTTAAAGGAACGAAGAACAATATTTTGTGTTTTAGGGTATATAAATAAAGGCCTGGATATATGTATACGTAATAAAAGAAAAATCTATTAGATATACATATAAGAAATTAAAAAAAAAAACAGATTTAATCAATATGGTTTAATTTAACAAATCGTTAGACTGAAATAATAAAAGTTATCAAACATCGTTCAAGAATCCCTGAACAATTGCAACAAGATATGATAATAATAAAATTAATCACGAGATCGCGGATATGAGGTACTTATATACAATATATATATATATACGAACAAAAATAATCAACTTTCGTCTCGAAAGTTAGAAATGCAAGTAGTATAAATTGTGGCTTTTAGACCAACAAACGAACGAACGAACGAACGAATCCAACGAACGAAGACACGGATGCTATACAAGAGATGCTAAGTTGTTGCGCAATCAGCTAGTTACCAAGCCAGTTTACATTAGCTTGTCGTAAATTTCTAACCAATGCAGCGATAGATAGAAATTATTCTTAAATTTGTACAAATACAGATAAAATAAGAATCCAGTAATTTTTAACAAGCAGAATAATTGAAACAGACTCAGGTAGTTTTCATTGCCATCGGGAGAGAAAAAAAATCAACTTAATTAACAAGGAAAGGTTAAGATCTGTGAAGAAAAAAGGAAAAGTAATCCGTTTTATTTTTTTAATTTTCTTTCCATTCCAAAGTCGTTTTTTTTTTTTTTTTAAATATATATAGATTGCTGTTCAAATTTATTATTTTTTTTTTTTATTTCGAGATATCAAAAACGTGCGACGTTTTTATCCATCGCTACTAGAATTGCAACTCGGCGTCTATATATGCAAGATATCAACTCGGGTCGTTCCCGTACCGCTGTACAGGTACTACGCGTAAGGAATTTCCCACAGCAAGTGAATATCATTGTATAGCTACGCACGTAAAAGACACGACGTAGCAAACAGCAAGTATAGCAGCAGCAGTAGGCAGCCACTACTAGTAGGCAGGTACACGCAACCAGGTCTCAACTAATCGTAAACAGAGTCTGCATTCCGCTAGCAACACCGTAAAAGTATACCATCGCATATTCCAAGGACTACGAGTCCTGAATACGTGAGGGAAACAGAAAAAAAAAAGAGAAAAGAAAAGTAAAAGAAAAAAAAATAAAAGAAAAAATTTAGAGAGAGAGAGAGAGAGAAATAAAAAAAATTCAAGTCACCTGTATACAAGAATCCGGTGGGTGCAACATCGTTGTGTAATTTATATAGAAGATCGGTAATACACGACCTACGTCTACGTTACTTTATATAGGTATATAAACAACAACGTTTACGAACGACCTTGCGCGCAAAGAAACCACGCACAGTAGAAAGAACATTTTTTCAATTACGTACGTACTTATAAGGAAGAAACTAGGATCAGAGTGTAAAATTTATATTCTATAATACGAAAGGAGCAGCAGATGTGCAGAAAAATTTATACAAGATATATTCAAAGTTTACATTTTTATGACCAAATTCTAAGAAGCTATTATATTTAAACGGCAATATATTTCTATTACATAATTTTTAATTTAATTAATTATTTTTATTTTTTTTTTTTTTTTTGTACCGAAAGTCATCTTATATCTGAGAAATTCGAAAGACTGATTATACGTTTTATTTCACGAAAACTAATCTAATTGCATGTATGTATACCTAACTATAAAATATGAAGATTTAGTATAGGTACAGCAGATTCCTCGGCAGATTCATATATATATATATACCAATTCGGAAGTTTGTCAGCAGTGAGAGAATAAAAACAGAGAAAGAGAGAGATTTAGAGATATAGAGAAAGACACATATAGTATGGAGCTGTGTATGACGGGGAGGTGGGTAAAAGTTGGTGCAAATGACAATTTAAAGTTGATAAAACTTTGGTTGATGGGAAAGCGTGAAATACGTGTCGCGACGTACACCATGTCGAAAAAGAAATAAATAAAGAAAACAAATAATAAAATAAATAATTAAAAACAGGATTTACGAAGACAGGCGTGGTCCGTACTGCAGGAAGAAAAACTCTCTGGACGTCGATTACTTCAAATATGACGTATAGCCGCAACCTTTTTTTTTTCTATTTTCTTTTTTTTTTTTTTATATATAAAAACGGCATATTCTTGCATTTTCTTTCATAAGAGAGATTGTCAAGTTCCGTTAGTATGTACGTACGTACATACGTAGGTACTATACAAATGTCAATGTTTCCGTGTGTATTTACCTCAAAGTAGGTACCGGACCGTCACTTAAATGCAAACGAGGTCATGACCTATGCGCAGGTGCTTAAGATAAAGTGGGTAAATCGACGGATAGAAAGCCTAAAGAATGTTTAAAGAAAAGAGAGGAAAATAAAAAACAAAATTGAAAAACAAAAAACAAAAAAAAAAACAATAATAATAATAATTATCGAATTTTAATAAATATGTCAAAAAAGAACAGAAACGAAACGAAAACAAAAAAAGACCAAAAATTCGGTAAAGAATAACGGAACAAAATTCTATTTCGATTTATGCAAACTGTACATATCTATGTATGTACATAACGTATACGTGTCTAGATAGTACTGTTTACTCTGCAATTACGTATACTGTACATATAGTTATATATACATCCTGAAAATGAATGTATATATGTATATATGTAGTAACTATATACCTGACTTTACATTTTATGCAAAAATCCAGTTTTCTTAAAGATTCGTGGGAGAACCGGACCAGCCACGGAACCGGCGCACAGCGTAAGTTACAGCTGACGTCATTTATCTCTCTTTACACACGTAGTCGTCAACTTGACCCGTATATACAGGGTGCCTAATTGCAATTTAATATACCAAAATAGCTTACCATATGAGTCTCATATAACCAAAAAAAAGAAATCGATCCCCGATCCCCTCCCCCCCCCCCCCCTCCGCTCCTATAATTTGTCGCGGAAACTAAACTGAAAACGGACGATATATTTGGAAAGTGTAGTGCGGGAAGATAAAATAAAATATTATAAAAATAAAATATTTGAAATCGAACCGTATATTATTTCGGGTAAGTATATCGAGTCTATAAATTTATCCTGTATTCGTGCTATGTAATCTGACTAATCTATGAAATCTGTGTAATCTTGTGAATGTATAAAAATTGGTCACTCGATATGTACGTTACATACAAACATATATGTATATATATATATATGTATTCGCGAGTGACAGAGCGACGGATTCCCAGCTGTACCTACGGCAAGTGTAACCCACATTTTATGCAAATCTCAAAGAACCACGTGGCAGTTCTCGCAGTTTAATAAATAAAGACTGAAACTTGGTGTGTACGTCGCGGTCGCACACACCGCCTACGTAGACTCGTAATTAAAATATGAAGAAAAAAATAAGAAAAGAAAAGGAAAATATAAAACGCTTATACTACTTGTGTAAATAATTCAATCATATGGCATATTGTACCCCTAATTGTACCTATAATAGGCGTTTAATAGGTATATAGAAATTAACTTAAGTATATATATATACATATTCAAACCCCGGTATGGGATTATACATGCATGTACGTATGTACAGGTTATACGTCTATAAATTCATAGAACTCTAATTCTTCAATAAGTACGATTATAATTTGATTGTTCAAATTTTTTTCACAATAGTTAAGTAAATCAACTCGTTCTTAGAATATACGCGTAGGTATAAGTAGGTGTACGCCGATCGATCTCTTTTCAATTTTTGACAATAATTAGTATTAATTGAATAATAACAATAATGATAATATATTATAAATTATCGAAAAAAAAAAAAAAAAAAAAATGTACATGGGAAGCTAAAACTATAACAATTATGAAAGAAGAGAAGAGAATGTATATCCGTTATATAGATTGCGAGGGTGGATGGATGGGGAAAGGAGGCGCATTACTCATAGCCTATTTGGCTAATTCCACAGCATAGAGTGTGGCCTACATATATGCGTGACTTTAGTGTCAACTACGGTCTGCCCCGCTCACGCACCCCGTTATAAGAGAGTAGCCGCAGGTCGTCGAGCTAATGTTTACAGTCACAAGTTGGTAAAGTTTTGTGATGGCAACGCGTCCCGTGCCGTCACCTCGGCAACGGTTTGTTGTGCACCCTCGACAAAACCACCCTCCCTATACAATCGTACGCGGTTTGTAACCCTCTCCTAACCCTCCCACCTACTTATAGCCTTATAATACAGATGTACTTATATATATAAGTATAGGTATATGTATACAATAGGTGTTTATATATATATACAAGTATATATAATATTTTTCATGTACTATATAATGTATTACGCATCTATGCATATATGGGCAAGTCCAGCAGTTATCAACAAATGAATAGATGTCGTCAAAAATTTGATTTGTTTGAAATTTTTACCTCTAGTAGTATGGTGTGCTCTAAGATTGGAAAGTTTACCAGTCTCATCCCTTTGACACTTACCCTTCATGAGATAATATGCAATATTCAATTTTTGTACTTTGGCATAACTGAGGGTTGAATGTGAATTTTTATTGTATCTTTGACGCCAGAAAATAAATATTAAAAAATAGGTTTTTCATGTGCAAAAATTATCACCTCTTCGAATATATTTTTTATTTTCGAATATCTTTTCAAAATTTATTTAACAAAAAATGAACACGTTTTTAGAGAAAGAAAAAACCAGCTTTTTTGAGTGCACCGCAATGTTTTATCATTCTTTTAAGATTTTTATCTGAAAGCTGAAATTTTTTTTAGTAAGAAACCCAAATTTGTAGAGAGGGATAGCTGCGGGATCTCGCGGGAGCTAAATTCAATTGATGAAAAGTATATTATTTATAGACGTTTGTCAATTGAGAGTGTAAATAATATTTCTATAGGATTTCTTACTGAAAAAAATCTCAGCTTTCAGATAAAAATCTCAAAAGAATGATAAAACATTGCGGCGTAGTCAAAAAAGCTGTTTTTTGTTCTCTAAAAACGTATTTTTTTTTTATTTTTTTTATTTTTATGGATTCTGAAAAGATATTCGAAAATAAAAAAATATATTCGAAAAGGTGAGAGTTTTTCACATAAGAAATCTATTTTTTCATATCTATTTTGTGGTGACAAAGATACGATAAAAATTCGTATTCAACCCTCTGCAGTTACGCCAAAGTACGAAAATTGAATGTCGCATATCTCGTGAATGGTAAGTCTCAAAGGGCTGAGACTTTGTGAACTTTCTATTTATATTTTTATACTTCTATTGTTTATTTATTTATTTATTTATTTATTTATTTTCTTACACGGCGATACGTTATTTTTTCAACATTTTTTCACTAAAAGTAATTCTTTGTACCTACTTCGCGTGTATAGGTATACATATTATGTAGAAAACCGACGTTATATAGGCCGAAGACAATCCATTAAATATATTGGTGCTATTAACATCAAATTATCGAATTTACCGCGTGTCTCTCTCTCTCTCTCACTCTCTCCCCATTGTTCGCGTTCGACTGTGTCATTAGCATCGGGCAATCTTGTCCACTTTACAAACCGCCTATAAGCTATACATACATAGGTATACGTATATTTATATCTATATATACCTACGTGTGTACAAGGTGCCCAATTTTTATTCCTGCCCGTACGATTTTTTTACATAGGTTAAGGTAAGATACTTTTTTTTTATTTTATTTGAACCAATAAATTTCATTCTCTAATGTAATGCCGTATGAAAATATAAACAATTGCGGAATTCTTTCTTTTTTTTTTTTTTTGTTTAGTATAATCAAAACTTTTCATTTCGAAGAATAGATAGAATAACGACTTCAGATTTCACAAATTCGTGTATATACCTACGGTTTATTAAAAAAAAAAAAAAAAACCATTTCGATATTTAATATACTTGTGTCATATATATCTGATGAATTCTATTTACCGAATCTCGTGATCAGTTGTCTTGAAAATAACCACCCTTTATATAGGCACGCAACTGCCCGAGCAGCTTTTGAATAATTGAACTGGATTTCAATCATTACGAGAATGAGGTTCGGAAAATCGGTAAACCAGGAAACCCAGTCACGTACCTGAGTTTAGGAATCGTTTCGTTCTTATTTCAGGGGTAAAAAAAAAAAAATAATAATAATAATAAAAAACAAAATAAAAACTGGAAATTTATTTGACTGATCAATGGCCAATTATTTACTTGTTTATCTGATCCATTTATTCATTCATTTATTTCTTTTTCAATATCACAAAAAAAAAAATAAATAAAAATTTTTCATGAATTTATTTTCAAAATTTATAACTGGTTCCATTCCCTATTTATTCTCTCAGGTAGGTAGATATACTATACGTATACGTATATATAATAAAACATGTATTGTACAATGTTCTATACAACGTAACGCGGAGAAAATATAATTCATAATTAAAAACGAGTAATGATGGATAAAATGAAAAAGCTTGCGTTTAAGAGGGTTCATTTGTGATATACACACTAATTGCTCGCCTGCTAAGGCTATACGCGGTATATACTAGTTGTCATATATGCAATGATACACGCATGCATATATTGCAAGCGCCACTTACTATGCGGCGTTATATACGTATATGTATATACGGAATAAGTCACCACGCGTAGGTACCTACACGTGGAAAAATTTACAGTTAAACTTTAATTAATAATTAAAAACAAAGTATAACCGTTTCGCGAAGCGCAAGGAAGTTTACGTTATGTAAACGTAATTTACATTTTCCACCGCTTATTTTCATCTCTTGTATATAACTATTATTATTATTATCTCACTTTTTTTTTTTATTTTACTGAAAATGAATTTCAACTAAAAATAAACAAAAAAAATATGGGAAAAATCCCCCCCTTTTTTTCGTATTGTTTTGATCAAATAGGTTTATAGAACAGTAGAATTTCTTTAACTGAATACGAAAGTGAATTAAGATTCTCGCGACAATATAGGTATACCTACGTGTATATATTATGCTTAGTACAAGTTTTCAAATATGGAACGACTCGATGTGGGCGAAATTGAAAGAATTACGTTATAGTCATGATATATAAAAGAGTTAGTTAAAAATCTGAGTCAAGGTAATTTGATAATTGAGTAAAAAGTAAACACGTATACATATAGGTTCTATAACAAAATAAAATCTAATAAAATTACATTCTTTGATTTATTTCCTGGGGCTTTAAAACTCCCACTATAAAGAATTACAACTGATTACTATATACCATTGTCTAATAATATATTATTTAGATCAAAATATGCTTAGAAATTATATATTTCTAGTTTGGAACTAAGCAACACATTTATTATACTATCGGATTATGTAATCGATATATATATCTATATATATAAATTATGTAGATTTAGCATTGGCTGAAGTTCAATAATATCAACAATATTCGTCAAGTAAAAACAAAAATTATACGTAATAATAAAATAAGAAAAAATAAAAGCATAAACCGAATACCTACCAAGTACAAAATTATACACAATCTAAGAGCAAAGGTCGGTTATAAAAAAAAAAATAGATTCAATTCATCACATTGTCATCGTGAGATATTTCTTCATCGACGTTAATAAATATATGTATTTTCATTTATTTATTTTTTTCACGATAAACAGCGACGCGGTGTAAAATTATATACAATTATCACGAAATGAAAGAAATTTTTTTTTGTAAAAATATAATAATCGATAAAGATTTTTTTCTTTTCTTTTCTTTTTTTTGTCTTATTCACACGTGACATAAATTCGGATATGTATATTGATTTAATGTACCGCAGATAAAAAGAACCCGGTATAATATGAGAGTTTGGTGGGTTTAGCTAGATATATATATATATATATATATATATATATATATATATATATATATATATATATATATATATATATATATATATATATATATATATATATATATATATATATATATATATATATAATGTATATAAAATATATAGTCTCGTATCGACGCGGAATTACAACTGGGCCTGAATGAAAGGAAAAGTTATTCCGTGTCCTCGACCCTGGCGCAAAAGATTCCACTTGCGACTCTCAGAGTTTGATAAAAGAGTATCAAAAGTCGTCACGTGATTATTATCCCATTCCCTTTCACACGGACAAAGGCAAACCGTGTTCAAACTCGATATATATAAACTCTCTTACAGCAGAGCTGCGCAACCCTATATATTACATGCAACAATGCTTTCAATACACATTTTATTTTACAATGTTTATGATTATTGAATTTGAAACCCCCTCCCCCCAAAAAGAAAAAAACAAACAAGAAATGAATTTTTCTTAAAGCAACCGGAAGATATGACGAGAGTTTACTCATTGTATCGTTGTTGCATTCTTTCAAACACGGGATAGATTAACATCGTAGTGAACAGCTCCGAAATCTAACCGATCATTGATCGATGACTATTATCCTATGTATAAAACCCTGAAAATTGTATTGTGTGTTAGACCTTAGTGAGTATTGGCGTTATAACGTTGACGTAAATAATGAATGAACGAAATTCTAAGACGCGATATATATTTTCAATAAAAATTTTCAATGAAATAGAGTATCCATAATATAATTGGGATCGCTAGCGCCAGCTAAGCGGAGAAGTAGCGAGGCCAGCCAGCTGCGTGAGCTTCGTTGCGTGGAACCGTAAGCCTCGCCGCGCCACGCCGCACCGCGCCTCTTATCAGCCAAGATAAAAGTTAAAAATATTACCGAGAGTCCGTAATGGGAAAGACGGGAAAAACAAGTAATAATATATATTGTAAAATATTATGAAATAATGTTTGTGGGGGAGAAAAAAAAAAAAAAAAACAGTTAATGACAAATAAATGGACGAAATACTATTTTTGATTAATCATTCGGAAATCGGTATGTCAATCTGAGTCGTTGGTAAAGATTATTAAAATGATTATTGGTTTAATCTTCTGAAGGGATCTTCAGATTACCTTATTCCGTTTCCTAAGGCGATGAATTTCCGATAAATTGTTAATAAACCAGTTATACAAATACAGGCTACCAGAATAGATTAGTTTAGTATAGAAGAAGAGGATCGGTTTGGAGGAGCCGATCAGGTGGCGTAGTAAGTTTTGTGGTTTTACATTGAATTTAAGAGAATTTGGGTTCGCTGTTAACTGAATTTTAATATCTCACAAGTTTCGAGAGAAGTTAGATGAACCTAGTTACGACGTACAAACTGCACCTGCACTAAACCCTAACGATCAGTAAAATATACATAAGCTCGAAAATTATGGACTCCAAGTTACTAGAGGTAAAAGAAATTCGAAGTTTTAAAGCCTTGAAGCATGTTTTATAGCGATTCTCGTAATTTAGTAATAGACTTAACTTCACATTAATCAAGAGGTGGAACTGTACGTGTGAAGAATGAAGCAGAGAGTTAAATATTTCGATGCGGTTACTTTGGATGAAGGAAAATTAAGTACATACATAAATAAAATTGAAATATTAACAAAATTCCAGACGATAATATAACAAGTGATAATTTAATGTAAACGATTAATTTCATCATCCAATGACAAAAAATAACTTCAAACGGCCATTGTTGTTTGATTTTTGATATTCGAAATTCAAATAGATTATTGCTAGAGGATCTTCAGTAATCCGAGATTCGAGGTTAGAGATTATTAAAGACGATAGAATTCGGCGTAAAAGATGAATCAGAAAAAAAAAAAGAGAAAAAAAAAAAATGTCGAGCTATTCAGATTCCGTGAGGAAATATTAGGCATGAATTCCTAGGCTTGACCACGCGCACGAAAGAGGGCTAACTACGCGCCAGCGAAATCTAACCCCAAACAACATGATTTTTGTTCATCCTTTTAACAACATTTTGATAATCGTTATACAACTGGGAACTTAACTAATTAAACTTTAAATATAATTTCATATTTACCTTGGACTCAAACGGCCAGGGAATCAATAAACCGGATCAATTTCTCACTCACACACGAACATCAGCAATCACGGCACAATGGCGAGCCGCAAATGCGGCACGAAACACGAGCGACTAGTGGTGTCATCTATCAAACGATACGGAAACCTACGTAGCAATCTCATAGAGTAAACATTAGCCGCTTCTCATTGGCTCAGCAGATTAACAGACAGGTTATACGTCTGTTTAAGCGCGAAAAATAGTACGACATTTCGATAAACATTTTGTTCTAATTAATGAGTCTCATAGCTCCTCATTCGACTCAATTATTTTGAATAATATTTAGAAATTAATTACGATTGAAAGTTATTGGCGAGTTAACAACTTTTCAGGGTTATATATTTCACGCGCCTTTTATTACAGAGGATAGTTAAACGCAGCCCCACTAACCTTGCGCCATCTATTGATCGACATTTCTATCGTAATACAACAATGGATAACAATATACATTTTCATTCGTACGACGAACTTTTGAATGAATTAAAAACTCGCATTGAAATATTAAAAGGGAAATGTTCGATAGGTATTTAATTTTAGATCGTGATAATGAATCTTATTCAATTTAGTAGAGTCAATCACGTAACTTGATCGTCATTAAAGTAGAAAACATATTACGGAGTTATGAAATGGGATGAAAATAACTTCAAGATTTATTTGTATAAGGTGATAAGTACGCGCTGAGCTTAGAGCCTGGATATTTTGTTTGAAAATATTGATTCTTCTCGTATTTAGCTGAGGAAAAATTGGAGAAAAAGATTGTCGAGATATCTCGTCTCGACAAAGACATTGGACAAGCTGAACGCGAGTTGTCAGAGTATAAATTGAATACTAAGAAAATTCAAGAAGCGTGGAGAAACGGAGAGATCGAAATTGATAAATTAAAATGGACGCAGGAAAAGGCGTCTGTTATCTTGGAATGTAACCGTAAAAAAAATGAGCAGCAATTAAAGACGATGGATATTATCAGGCGAAACCATTCGAATCTAACCACGTGTGCGTTCAAGACTGTTCGACAGGAAACTGCGAGAAAGATAATAAATAATGAGATAAACAATCTGGCCGATAGGAAGAAGGAACTCAAGAATAAACTTTTACGATTGCAGAAAACGAATACTGAAAATGAAACTAATTTGACTCAAGCTCGGACGGAGTTGAATGAAATAAAAGTATATTATATGGTGTTTTATATTCATTTAAATTACATTATTCCCATGACAAAGAAAATTATTCTTATCGTTACAGGTTCGCAGCGAAACAGTTATACGACTAAAAAAAAAACTCCAAGAATCTGAGGCCTTCAGATTAAATGCAATTGCGAAATTGAATGAATTGCAAACACGGGAATTCTTGGATAAGAGAATTCTCAATTACGACGAATTTGTCCACAAAGTTGAATAAAATATTCAATAATCTTAATGTAATCGTAAAACAGTTAATTAGGCTAAAAAAAAAAAAAAAATAAATAAAGTCAAGATAACGAGTTATAAAAATAGAAATCACATCAATTAGTTGTAACGAAGAGAAATATTTTACTCATTAGCATATTTTTACAGGTTGTTCTTTGTTTTTCTTTTCGATGTCCTATGGTGACAAAAAAAAAACACAAAACAAAACGAAAATGAAAATTTGACAAGTTATTTGAATATAAAATATTTATTAATAATACTAATTATCTGTCATTTTGTACATATTTACATTTAAAATCAATCTAACTATTTATTTGCAGTCTCAACTGCCATTCCCAATTAAATTCATTGTCAAATAAGATAAAAACAGTTTGTTTCCAAAACACATAATAAATCATTGATCAAAAAGCTTTTGAACCCTTTTTTAGAAATAGTATTCCCAGTAAACCAACGGTAACAGTATCTATAATACGTTTTCACTTTTCTGATCGGAAATAAAGAAAATTTTCTCACTATTTGAAATATTTGTAAAATAGAAAATAAAAATTTCTCTCAAGTATAAAAAATGAGATGATATAAACAAATCAAATTTCCTATTATTTGCCTTGAATTTAAGGTGATTGAAAATGAGAAAACGAGGCAATTACTTAAATAAAACAAGCTCATCAGTCATTACTTTCTATTACAAAGTAAGCAAACTTATCAACCCATTATGATATGATTCTTTTTATACATACAATTAAGTATTATATTTAAAATTTAATTATATTTAAAGATGTAACTATACGTCAAGTACGATTTTATCACGTTTTAATATGACGAAAATTTCTTCTTTTGATCAGTGCATTTTTTTAATATCTCCTTCCAACTGTTTAGCAGTTTTTTCAAATTCTAAACGTACACGTTTTTGTTGATTCAATAAATGATCAGCTTTTTGATCGACTTTTTTCACCGCTGTTCGACCTTTAGTTACTTTATGTATCATCTTTTGGTTCTCGGCTTCAATTCTAGTCACATAATCTTCTAGTTTTTCTAAATTTTCTTTCATTTTTGCACCATCCAAAGAGCGCAAATGTTCCATAACGTTTCCGGGAGGTCTCCTGCGATCAATAAACCAATCAGATTAATTCAACGTTTATCACTATTATCTGACATATTAAATTTACCATGGTAGTTAAAAAAATAAAAAATAAAAATACATGTACAAAAGGGTCCATTTCAAACGAGCCAGGCTGATATTTTCGAAACGAAGCATCATACAGAAAAATACTTTAAATAAAAGTTGTACGGTTAGAAGGGGGACATTTGGCAATGCTATGGGTTTTGAATTTTTATAATGGAATCCCATTGAAAAAAAAAAACATGTTACCCCATAAAAACCCCACAAAATTCTATAAAAATTCAAAACCCATATCACTCTCAGAATTACGATACAATTTTTGTCTGAAGTATTTTCTTGCATCTTGTTTAGTTTTGAAAATATTAGCTTTCCTCGTTTAGAATGGACCACTCTGTACATTAAATTTCTTACCACAAAATTAGAAGAACAAAATCATAATCAGAAATAGATTATAAATAGAGAGTAGACAGTAGACATAATAAGAAGTAAATTATAAAGCTATAAAATCTCACCATGCAATGTGATCCTCAGGAGTATTAGATTCCTCAGAGAGTCTCTTCAATTTATTGAACTTTTCAATTAAGTTATCTTGCACAATAAAGTCATCCATAAGAGCTTCTATATTCTTACGCATCGTGTGTGCCAACGATGTATACAATTGTCGTGATATTTTTGGTCTTCTTTTCAGAATGGTCAAGCTATTTGCAAATTCATCTTCACTGGAACAAAAAGAGAAAAAAATCATGTTCTGTACATCAAGAAGATTAATTTTCAATCATAATTTTTGAAATATAAAATTTCTTAATCCTTAGACTGATTCTCTTATTTCAAATTTATAAGTATAAAAGTAATCTGAGAAAACAACTTAAACTCAATGAATCTGATTGTAAAATGAAAATTAATCAAATGTATATAATAATAAACTAAACCCCGAATAAAATTACAAATTATTATCCAGAGATAGAAAATATGGATAAGAAAAAAAAAAACTCAACTATCGAAAGCATATCGTTATTTCAGCCTTCTCGAGAGAAAAAAAAAAAAAAAAAAAAAAAAACAATAAAAATAATAATTATCAACGATTATCGCTTATATGTGTTTAGACTTGTCGTACTTCCGAGAAATGATTCATGGACACCAGAGTAAACCCTAGGTAGTTGATGGTTGGTGCTTTTGTACAAGTGTGTTTGCGTGAGGAGAGCAAAGTGCACAGGTTGGGCGTTTTGTAACTTTAGATGGTTGGAATGTCTATCTGGTTCTCTCGGCGCTCCACTAAACAAATTACATCATGCATCATTGCAGGCAAAGATTGGTCATAGGTCCATACATAGAACGGACAAGACCAGATCAGCCACTTATATTCTATACATTTCCCTATCAATGAAATACAATTTAAATCTGTTTACTGCGAGTGTGGATAATATTGAAATAGATGATTCTTAACATTGAACATTTTTTTTATTTTGCTTATCATTTATAAAATCTTTTTCATAATCCATCGTATGTATATATTATAATGTAACTAGTTCGAAACTCTTCAGAGTCCTTGACTCGTATCCTACTGCAGAGATTATTCAATGTTGGTAATCAAGCGGTACAATGTCAGTGCAGCATAAGCTAGGTACTATACGTATACGAATATCGTATACATAATTGAATAAATGCTAAAAGTGCCCACGTATTTGAAGAACATATAGCCGATGAAAACGCGCCGTCCTATTATACCCACATTACGCGAGATACTGCGAGGCGAGTTGCGCAATGGTCTGGGTCCACCGTACCTAACTAACTACCGTCGTATAGTAAGTTCTGTGTGCTGTCTCTCTTAAAGAGAAGATTTTCTTCTCATTCTCCGTTATTTGCGACGACGATATTAACGGTCGTGACCGTTAGCATTAAGTTTTTATTAACTTACGAACGAGCGAACGTGTCAAGATATAATTTACGTTCTTATACTATAAGGTATAGAAATATTATTCCTATTCTCGCATCTCTACATCTTTCGCCGTCAAAAGTAATGGTTTATAGAAGTAGATAATTTTTTCACCGAATACAAAAATCCGCTTCGAGCTATGTATTCCTTTACTCGACGCCCGACGCTTCGACCTTCGAATCACCGGGACCTTCGCTGGGTCAAAGACTAGCTAGACAACATATTTTCGCGATTTGATTCTCGCAGCTCCTTCGGTCAAATGATGCAAACTAGTTGCGCTCCAAACGGCGTAAACCATAAGAATAAGAACTATTAAAATTTCGCTATTTCTTATGTATACTATTTACCCGACGTACTTCCCTGCTCGTTTAAACTTTGTAATTTGAAATTTCGCAAAGAATGTATACCTATACGTATGATCCGCGATCCAAAACTATGTACATACATACATACATAAATATTACAACAGGAATAGCATACGGTACCGTCTGACCATCATCTACTCGCCTTCGCATATGTATATACATTTATATACCTATATGTACGTACATACATATAATGTTAAAAATATGTGCTAGTTATCATCGTTTGCCATTATTATTCTACAACTATACATATGTATAGAAGTCTAGAGTCGCCTAATTGTGTACATTGAGTCAATTGACCGTAAACATTAATTACACGTGACAAAGGACAACATATCTACCGCAGCGATTACTTATAATATAAGTAGAGCAATTTTTATAATAAAAATGATAATAATATATAATAAATAACATAATATATTCAATAAAAAGATAAATTTTTTGTAGGCATATATAATATTGCAGAAATTTCTCCATCCATCACGTATTATTAATTAATGTGCCGACAAAAATTGAAAAAATTAATAAAATAAAATAATAATAATAATAATAGTGGAGCGATGACAGCGGCGGCAGAGACCTTTGGTAAACGGCTCAAACGAAGCGTTAAAGAGTCGGTAATAAAAAAAAAAAAAAGAAAAAGAAAAGAAAAAAAAAAAAAAAAACAGAAAATTCTTAGTATGCCTAGTGGTTTGAACTATACTGCGTCGCATCTGACCTACTACACGCTACCACACACAACTACGAACGAACCCCGAGCGCGTAATATTATCGCATGGGATCGAATTTTTCTTTGTCCCAAATGCGAACAAAGAACACCCGAGAGCCCAGAGACTGGGGGTACGAACGAACGTACTAACGAACGAACGAACGAGCCCGCTGGCACGCCAACCAGTTTTTGAATTTCATGGAATAAGACTGGTCGAAATACCGGGTTACTTATTATGGGCAATTAAACATAGTTTTATGATAATTATTGCCTGTCATGAACGACTCTCTTCACTTAAGAGATTTAGGTACCTGCATTTGATCCATGACTGGGGCGATGTTATAAGCGGCGCAATCAGGCCGGGACGGGTGCAATCTGATTTTAAAATAACAAATTTGCACCAATCCTGACCGAACAGCACGTGCCTCTATTTTACCATGCCGTACTTCCGATTATGAATAGAGTTAATCATTCGGATCGGATGATTTCTCAGAATATTTATTATCTAGTTATAATTATTAACTAAAACTAGAACGATTAGATATTAAACACAAAGATTTGATTATAAACATCGCTTAGAAAATTGATAAAAGTTTCCTAAGGTCCACCGCAGTTGTTAATCACATGAAATAAATACGTACTATTCGATGTATTACGTTCACAAATGTATTCATTGATTTACCTCAATAAAAATTTTAGGCTTTCTACTCGAAATATACAAAGATTTATAGTTAAAAAAAAAAAAAATCAACGGTTCTGTTACGAAAAAAATAAAACTGTTCAACAACTGCTGTAAGATATTTGCATGAACATAACATGAAAAAAAATAAAAAGAAGAAAATAAAAAATGGGAAAGCTTGCAAGAGAAATGATGAATTGAGGAGTGATTTGTTTCTTTTATTTATTTATTTTATTTTTTTATTCATTCCTTTTATATCGTACTCATAGAACGGTTTACGAAATAAATATTGAAAATAAAAAAACCTAAAATAAAATGAAATAAAAAAATTGGAGTAAAATAAAAACAAAATTGTAGTAGATAGAATTTAAGTAAAGTTTACAACTCAAAGATTCGAATAAGAGTTACGACCTGAGGCTCTAAAGATGCGTCAACGTTGTAGGAAATTGTCGGCAACTGTTAGTTAATAAATAGACAGTTATTCCGTGAGTAGTCGGCCACGTGAACGGGTTACGATACATTAGTATGCAAGGTGCGGAGGCCAATGACATCGAGTGACACCATCCGCGATTCAAGATTCAAGATTCAAGATTTAAGAATAAAGATTTAAGACTCAAGATCTAAGATCTAAGATCCACGATCCACGATTAACGATTTCTCTCTAGTCTTCCGTTTACCGATGATACGTAATTTAATGGACGAAGAAGAAATCGGAGAAAAATAGTTATTAAAACTTTCTTGTATATCTTTCTTACCTTACAGACTCCGAGATCTCTCGAAATATTTTTCTAACAGCAGCTCTGAAGAGCAACAAGTCCTTTGGACAATCTCCGATCGTGATCGGACTGTCCTCCGCCATTTCCCATGGATATTATAGCCAAAATATAAACGAGAACTAACTCGAACGAACCGAACCCTGTCGAACGCCGGCAGCGAATCCTTTGTTGACAACAAAAGCACGTTATAACGGTTCGCCGCCGGAACAGTTGCGGCAGCTAACAGCGACCTCTAGATCATTAAAGTTCATTGCCTAGTCGACTGAGGGCAGTGCGATGGCTGTTCACTCTATGGCGGAAACAGCGAACGCAGCCTTTAACGATTTGAATTATGCGAAATGTCCGACATGAAATTATTCGATAGGTTTAGCACATTACGATGAATAGTTTTTACCAAGTTAATTGAGAATAATAAATGATTGTTTTTGAGGAATTTAACAGGGTTTTCACATTTTTTAGAATTGTTTATTCGACAGTACACACAGGTATACACTACACACATTACATTAGTTTCTAAGCGAACAATAAATACATTTTTAGCAACGTTTCGAAAATATTGCACTATTATATTTGCAATAATATTAGTTAGATTAGAAAACTTGGTTAATATTTATACGAAATATTGTAAAGTTTGTGTTTTTAAATCTTCTACCGATCAACTAACGGTTTAAATAAAAAAATCCCACCATAAAAACTATTATAGTTGCCATGTTTTGAAATACTACGAAGAAACCAAAACAGTAAAAAAAAATTTTACACGTATCATTATTATTAAATAAACGACGCCTACGTTAGCATCTAAAGACTCTGAAGTACCCATATAAGTCTGTTATTTATTTCCCAATCTTTCAGCAGCTCTAAAATTTTTTATTTTCGTTGATAATGTGCCAAGCTCATTTCCTGTCCAATTATTCGGATGGAAATATGCATTCGGTTTCAAGATATCAAGTTGGTCAAGCCTTCCGTCCGTTCTTACCTCTACCCTCTTTAGACTTTTCTTTCGTAATTTCGAACTAATGAATTTTGTTTTAGAGATTCCAGTTGATTGATGTTTTATTTTTTTATGAAATATCCTCACCGTGTAGTAGTAAAAAAGTTCTACTAAACTGATTACTGACCCTCCTAAACATAATCCGAAAATTCCACCAAAAGATGCTAGAAAATTTTTATATTCGTCACATACTTAGCTTTTTATTATTTTGCGAACTGATTAATCCTACGCAAGATTGTATAGTTATCTACAGTCGTATGACTCATCAGTTACTCACCAAACAAACCATCCCACGTCAGCAGAACATCCTTACGATATTTGAGGCACGTTATATCTCGAAAGTAGACGTGCATCAGAGTTAGATTTCGAATGTCCAAACCGTA
This sequence comes from Macrophya annulata, assembly GCA_963924015.1. Lineage (NCBI taxonomy): Eukaryota > Metazoa > Arthropoda > Insecta > Hymenoptera > Tenthredinidae > Macrophya > Macrophya annulata. The sequence continues at coordinate 33,125,232 of OZ001257.1, read as the reverse complement.
GCTGTAATAGTCGCTATCACTATGACATAATACAGATTGAAACATCAATTTTACAGTAGCCATGCACAAGCAATATTTTACATGCTAAGCAATAAATTACATATATTATAGTCACCTAACTGGTCAGCAACTACCTACTGAAGTTAACACAGAGAATTAATATTAGTTACCGACAATGAGTGTAGATTATGATTTTTTTTTTTTTTTTTGTCATAAACTAGTGTAACTTTAATTTCACAGCATCCATACAGCATGAAAAAAATTATATTTAGTAACGTTGGTTTGTAATAAAATACAATTACGTATGCATATAGAAGTTTTAGATCATTTTTTTGCATACATATGTATATGGATCTGGATTGTTGCCCACTAGGTCCATTGATATAAAACAGATAGCTGCACAGACGTAATTATGCTCATTAGAAATGTCACCTAAGAGCGATAATTTTTAAAACCACCCACAATGATATACTGTCATGCCATGCCCGCTTATATTCAATAATTATTTAATAGGATAAATTTTGTCATTTTATACACTTGATAATGATTGGTAAATTAATGGTTGGGAATTTTCTATGAGAATAATACGATATGTTTTTTTTTTAATTATTTTTTAAAGTTCTTATATCTACCCTATTAGACCTTAGTGTTGTACTTTTTATTTCTTATTTTTTAAAATTGTGCAAGCAAATTATTTTTCATGAATATTATATCTGGAAAATTTAACTCTTATAACGGGGTTTTATGGGTGACTAACAAGATAATTTAGTACACGGTTTATTAAGTAACTTACAGCATCGGTGAATCGTATTCGATCTGTTTTATATTCGCAGACTGTGTAACGAAGGAATACCATTTATCATTGCATTGCGGTAGGCAGTTACATTGTGCCTCTTCCACTGTTTTATTTTCGGCCTCCATATCTATCGGAGTTTGTAAGCTCGATAGAATCCCTAAAAGTAGTAGAATTGAAGAAGAAGAAAAAATTGACTTGTTCAATCAATCGCGAGATCAATGGAATCGTATTTAGTCGTGAAAATCAATTGTATCAAAGTATTTCTTATTTAATCCTAATAAAGTTTCTCCACATCAGAATATTTTGAATAAAGTTCCTTTCTATTGAATCAGAAGATATCCATAATATGACCAAGTTTAATTCCCGTGCCTGGCTCATAGTCAGTCGAACAAATATTATTTGGTTCAAATGAATCCTTCATCTCTGTGTATATAATTTTAATGGATAAATGTTTGCTGTTTAATTATACAGTAATTAGATTAATAATAAAGTATACTTACGTCTGTAAGTACGCATACAATTGATGTCCGTTAATTCGCAAATCCGAGCGTTTGGATCTGTATGACAATTATAAATACATCAGAGTAATTACGTTAACGTTTTCAAATTAAGTAAAGTAATTTAAAAATTGAACCAAATCTTTGTGTATACAAAAATATATTAGGGCACGGTAAAATTGCGGGTAAATAATACATCGAGTCAAATTATTACGCATAATTAGTCAGCTTACAAAGCGTTGGATAGTAGAATGGTACACAGTTGCATAAGCTTCTAACGTGATCAATTCTGCATTCAGTGACGCATGTCTGATAACTGTATTGCTGAGTCGACCCCAAAGCGGCCTATTCATTCATGTAACATAACAACGGATATTTATTGCGATTAATGCGATAAATTACAATCTCTAATTGCAAGGGCGGATCGGAGATGGACGAAACGAGTGAAAAAGTACAGTCACTGCAATTAGTTGTCCTGTTGCATTAAAAATACTAATTCAAAGATAAATAAAAATCGCATATGTAGTGATGATTGCGGGAACAGAAGAAATACTTATGACTTATGCTAAATGGACTGTCACCTCATTGTCGAACCAGCATTGACGTTGATCAGTAGTTAGCGAACGAACGCTTTCGGCACTTTGTATAATAGTGCCAGTTATTACAATGTCAACTTCGTTTCCCGGCTCTGCCAAGGCTGTAAGTAGAGATATTTCTGGATAGTCATCCGGGTCATGAATTAATATCGAAGCTCCTACGTAGGGACGAGTTGCACCGCCATATAAATGCCCTTCTAAGTCAAAGACGACCGTTAATCCAACATCCCTACCAGACCCTGCGACCATCTGGAAAGAATTTTAATTGTAGTTTTGTAATTTTACTGCTTTTTCGACAGAAAAATATAATGAATAACGTAATGAAAATTTTTCAGCACTTACTTGAGTTTGATTAACACCGGGAACCCATTCCGAAGATTTTATAGGACCAGTGCTGCGAGTAGTTGTACTTGCGAGTGATCTGTAACAGATATTGGATTTAAAATTCTTGCATATGATAATTCTTACGGAGAAGCATAAATCGTCTACAAATCATCTGTGCTGAAGTTGCAATCGAAAATTATATACTAAATTGTACAATTTTATGCACTCCAATAGTCGATGTGATAGCTTTGCTTATTTTTAAGGTAAAGGAAAAACTCTACGTTTCTACAAAATTGCTAATTTTCACGAACGCTACGAACACATACCCAATCTCATCCCACCATTCTAGGTTATTTCTGAAAAAGTATCCCAAATTGGGTGTATGCAGTACTTATATCGATAATAGTTTATAAACATTATTTAATAATTGAAATATTTACTAATTATAATGAAATTATACCGAATTATGATTCTATAGATATACGAAAAGATAATTGCAGGACAATTATTTGTTTTTTTCGGTACCGAATTCGGTCGAAAAAAAATCAACAGAATAATCGAAATGGTCTATCAATCATTACAGACGTCTTGCGCTTTTAAACATCGAACTTTTTTTCTAATTTTATTTATTTTTTTGGCGTAATATCGAAATCTTTATCTATCTCCGTTCTTGTGGTTCTAATTCTTTTCTTGGCGAGTTTTAGTTTTCCGCAAACACATTGACGTTGTTTCGCGGGATCACAAAACGTACAAATGAAGTTCATGAATAGATAAACGAATGTTCACTTAAGCTTCGACTGAGGGTATCAAAGGCACGTAATAAACATTCTAATTTCCGTTATAATGGTTAAACTGTATTAAAAATGTATTTACATTCGCTGTTTGACCGCGATTGCCTCTTAATTTTCTCCCGACTTCGTCGCTCCTTCTTTACTTTACCACTTTCTTCGTATAACGGATATAAAAATAGTAAAACAGATGTGAAAACGAGGCCAGATGTAATTTTCAGGTCAATTTATGACGCAATTAATTTGATGGGGTACTTACACTTTGAAATCGGCCACTAATGCGTGATAATTAAAGGCACAGCAAAAACCTTCGACCGATTTAATAGTTTGGAACATTTTTGAACAATTGTACAATTGGCCCAACCACGCGCACCTTGTCAACAGTTTGTCACACGGCTGCATCAGCTGTGTATAAAAATACTATTTTATTTTTTAAAGTGGCCAAACTTCTCGATTATATTAAAGCTCTCTCACAATGTGTGTATGTATACCAAGTTATGGGACTATTAGTTAAATTCTGTGTAATTTGAGAAACGAATGATCCCACTCTTGATTGTCCCGGAAAAGCGAGTCTGAGACTTATCGAAACGAAGTGATTGAATATTCAAGCTTTAACTTTGTACTGAGTAAAATTTGAACGTGAAGCAAGCGACGTCAACCCTTTGCAATGGAAACTACCTACTTTAGGTCTTCCATTCCGTACGCGGTATGTTGGTTATTTACATTAAACAAACAGAGTATATACGCACGTCGTCTGTGTAATTGCTAGTTATTTTCTCATGTGAATAAAATTGGCTTGAGTCCCAGACATCTTAGCCAAATTATGAAATAAGCTTACATGTAAATTGATGAATCTTTAAAGCTCCGCAGAAATTATAATTTGAAGTTGAAATTGTGAAGGAAAAGCAATTCGTCATGTAAAACCGCCTGAGTGATCTTTAAAGTATAAAATTCAATCTAAAACTCGACTTTTTAGTTCCTTATTTTACACACAGTAACATGAGCGATATTTTTTTTTTTTTTACTTATTAACTTGCCAGTTGCATAAGATCCTCCACAGTATATCCTAAGGTAGCTAAAGCCTGCATACCTGGAGCCACGTCAACGTTTATATATTCAGGACGAATCAACTTCGGTAACGATTGAAAGAAGTTTCTGATCTGCGTGTTGTTTAGTCCCAACTTTTCGCTTTTTCGTATGTAAGAATTGACACGGTTATTTATTTTTCAATGCTCACTGTGTATATGAGAATAAAATTTGAAACTTACAAATCTGCTTTAATCTTTTCAGCTTTCGGTTCATAGATTTTATTGAAATTACAAATGGTAACTGCTGGGAAATCCAATTCCCATATAGGATGTGTAGTCGTCTCTATCGTCGTTACTGTTGGGTTTTGTTGAAAACGTTGCCATACCAAAGCCATCAGGATTATACAGATCACAATTCCCAGTGCGCAAACCTACAAGGTGTAATTCAAAAGCCGATACACAAATATATGGGATATTTCACGTCACCTTGACCAATGTTTGACCCTCATATTTTTTGTTTTCTCTCAAATTAATTCATGCAATAGGAGTACTCAAAAAATATCCCTTTTTTTATTATTTTTTTTTCGATTTATACTTTATCAGTTATGGCGGTTCAAAAAAATTTCAATTTCGACCCATTTGTGAAAACTGAAAAAATTACCAAAAATTCTTTATTTTATTTAGAATTTTTTGGTGCAAGAGCCATAATAAGAGAGGACCTACTTCTATGTCGTTTTGGGATTAAAACATCTATAATTCACTCCAACCGTTCAGATCTCTTATCTTGCTTATTATAAACTTCCTAAATAATTTCCATATGACAGATAATCTTATAGAACCACCCGAATAGTCAATTGCTATATATTTTCTGAGTTTGTATTCTTTGAATGCTGAAAAGTATTTTTAAAAACCCAAAATAAGGTATAATTATTATTTTTTGTTGTCTTTATAGTTTCTACGATAAGAAAATCCTCGCAACCCAAAAACTTGCTTAATATAACGATAAGATATTCTCCTCAGAGATCTACATGGTTGGAGTGAATCATAAATGTGTCAAGTCCAAAAATGCTTAGAAGAAGGTTTCGTCCCATCAGGGCTCTTGCACCAAAAAATTCTAAATAAAATATAGAATTATGGCAATTTTTTCAGATTTTACAATTGGATCGAAATTGAAAATTTTTTGAACCGCCATAACTGAAAAAGTTTGCCTCAAAAAATTAAAAAAAAAAAAAAAAAAAATGGGCATTTTTTGAGTACTACTATTACGTGAATTAATTTGAGAGAAAACAAATTGACAATTTATTGCAGATTATACATTATGATCTTCTTGACCATAATAAGATGCTAGTTTCATTCATAATACCAGAGTCCATATAAGTCTCTCGATTAATGTCGACTCTGGGGAAGTGATGTACTTGAAACCGTGGAGGCTAGTATCGTAACAATACTGTCTAGTTTCTTGTCGGATTGCTCTAATTCCTCGGCGAAGGCGAATTTTCGAATTAAATCCAGGTCGTTGCGGAGCTGGTGAATTTGACAGAAAAAAATTAAGAACAAATTTTTTTTTTAATATTTCTCTTGACATTAGTTTTTGAAATTACAATAATATGATTAAAATTTTCAAAGTGCAGTAGACGAAGCTGAGTGACTGAAATAATTTCGTTTAACTTCATTTTATCACAGCACACAGCATTTAAAGTTGTTAGTATAAAAACAGAAGTTCTCGTTTCTCACCGCCTTGTTTAGACCAGACATGATTATTCTTGGTTAAACCTGGCTCCATTTTACGCTCCATTTTACAATAGTTTTCTCAATCACCAAATTAACCTGTAACTCTCAATGACCAGAATTATTTAACATCTGTAAGGGCGACGAGGAATCGTGGTTAGTCATTTCTTTCTTCACGGAGTAATCGAGAGGGACTGCATTGATGGGGTCAGTAGGATGATTGTTCCACTCAAAAGTAATCTTCGTAATTTAATATGAAGTACACGTCTTTAAAATCATTACGTACCGAACCGGTCATACGTTGTAACCAACTGACCAGTGGTCACCTGTAGAACGTACAACTGTTCGTGTGATTATCGCGTGTAGCTAATCGAATATCTCTCAGACAGGTATTAGTGTGACTTCAATTATCGTGATAATCTGGCTCACGCAATTCGTAAGACAGAAACGTTTTTCAATTTTTGATAGGTGCTTGGTAAAATAATTAATTAGAATTTAACAATCGGTAGTGGTTTGTCAAAAGGCTTCTGATTGATTAGCCTCATCTTCACGTCCTTACACATTACTTGTCCGGTCATCCATCTTGAAAGAAAATTTGTCTTCTGATAGCCTTTTGAGTCACGCGCTTTGATCCTTTTCCCTTCACCTTTTCGATTACTCGGTCTTTTATATTCAAAGGCGGAATTCAAGCCGGAAAACTATACAAATAGTGAATTGTTACGATTGTTGGCTGTGTATTTACGTGCATCATAAGCTACTTTGAACTGTAAACAATTATATCAAAAGGCAAGCTTTGAGAAATCGAAACAAAAATAAAGGATGTAATCACATTACCTGTTGACGTCTATATGCAGTTCAGTCCTGTCCCTTTGTGTTCTGCCGAGGAAAATTGCGACAACCTTATCAGGCAAAGAGAGTGAATTGGTATGGTAGATCGTTGGACACTAGAACTCATGAGAAATTCAGAACGCGTAATTTGATGGATAGCAATTCAGTTGATACGAAATAAATATATCTGCCTGTTAAAATATGCATACGTCACAATATGGATTTGACGATTTTATTGTTTCAACTTCATTAAACTTTTCAATATTTAGTTGAAAAGTCATTAATAGGATTGGAACGCGTAAAACTTTGACAGTAGTACCTCACGAATTGTAGTTTGTTTCGCTACAGTTGGCGAAAGGGTTGCTCATGTTTACAGAAATTAACATTAGCTAAGGAAGTAGAACTAGAAAAAAAAATATGGTCAAAATAAATCAAGAATTAACCACGAGTATTTACATCGAATTAGGATTGTATAAAATCGATAAGCCACAATGGAGAGAAAATAGAAAGACCGTAAATTCAAAGATGTGGAGGCATGAAACCAATTAACGAGCAACAGGAAAAAAAACCACTTTGATATAATTTTTTCGTTCTCACAAACATGTAAAATGTTGATTCACGTGTGGTTTTGTTCTCTTGTTCTTCAATTATTTTATGTAATAACTCTCGAAATAACTTTCTGCATTTTTTTTGTCAATTAATGCCTATATACTGTTCACAAAGGTATATTTCATACACACTAAGTGTGAATATTTATTGATAAAGAATTCTCTGCAGATACGTTTGGAATATTTTATATTCAAAACTACATTGGTGTGAGATAATTGAAAAACGCAGTAGTAGATTACTTTAACTATGTAAAAACACTACATATACATATGTATATCAAATTGATGGATAATTCACTAGCCAAAGCCTGACGCACACGAAGCACTCAATTACGAATCTAAAAATTCCATCGGTCGCAATAAAGTTACGTTTAATAGATAACATCAGCTTTTAACTTACACATGTCCGTTTTTTTAATCTATCAAAATTTGGTAGCGTGGTAATTATTTGAGCTTGAAAAATGTAAAACATTGATTTTACTCAAACGCAATATCAACTGATTGTGAGCTGATTTACTCAGTCAAGAAAATCGAGACTATAAGAATAAAATGAAAATGTCTTTTGGTGCAGAATCGTCGGGAACGAACTGGGGCTCTGAGTCTCTCATCAGCCCGTCGGTTTTACTTTCCACTTATATTACCGTAACAGCAATTTGGTATAAAGCATGGATAAATAACGTTCTTAGAATAACAATATTGACCCTATCCACAAACAGTCAGTTTCAATATTTGAAGGATCACAAAGTCTCCTTTTCGTCTATTTTCATCGTCTTTTCGACTTTAAGACAAGAATGTTTTTAGGCAATAAAAAAAGATCCGCTAGAAATTCCGTAAATTTTTTACCTCTGTTTTTCAGTCAAATTTTTCGGCCAAAGGTACCTGAAATGGTTTTGAAATAAGGGACTCCTCGCATACCTAGTCTAACTCTATCCCATTTCACTTACTTTCTAAGAAAATCTTCGGTTGTATAAAAAAGGTATTTGTTTCACGAATTTTTCAAAGACACATATCGGTGGCAGAAATGATGCTCCGCATCGAAAGTAGCAGAGCTTTGACGATTCTTATATCATATTTGTGAAATAATTTTAAAAACTAATTTCGTACCTATTCAGAAATTATTTTATTCCTCGTTTTCTTATTCTTATATTTTGTACCGATAGATATAGCGATTAACAATCACCCATTAAACTAATAATAGAATTAAAATCACAGTGAAATAACTTCCTTTGTCCTACTTTAATTGCTAGTAATTGGATATATAATTACTAAGTAGTTGTTAAAATGATGGCTAACGTCAATGCGTCTTCGCCTCATCGGTATACTCAGAATGTCGGGCCATAACCAAGCGCTACTATTCATTAGGCGGCTGAATACGCCGACTAACTCTACTGGGAATATGTATCTGGCAAGTGATGAACTGCTAGTTAGGCGAACGAAGACGGCTGGGCTGACTAGAGACGGAGTAACTCTACTTCAGGCACTGATGCGATGAATCGACATTCGAAACAAGGACTATGGTCAATTTCTCAATTATAATTGGTTACGTAGTAGGTGAATGATAGGAGAACCATAATTTGCAGAGGGGCAAAGCGGATGTCTCACTTTATTCTCAGCCAATATATCGGACGCGGTAACAGTTATAGCAGCAGTGACACGGAAAAAAGAGAAGAAAAAAAAATAAAAATCCGGGAATAGTCACCGAAGCGAAATACTACCTTGGCTGATTTTTTACGTCTCGAAAATCACTGCAACGAGATTCTGCTTATCTCTAGAATTCCAAGGGGTGTATCGCGACTTTTCGAGTGGCAAAAAGTGGAGCACGGTTTTGAATTTTTTTGAAAATTTCATACTTTTGAGGATGAACTGATCGATGATGATTAATTTACACGTGTTTCATGTCACTCGCATTTTTCTTGTATTCATACATACATTCGTTGATTATTCAAACTCGACAGGCAGGGTCATAATAGCTGAGCTCGCAGTTCAGTGAACAGAAATAAGCCGATGAATGGTAATACCATGTCGATCATAAAAGAGGAACAATATGTGTGACAGGGACCATCAATTTCCAAAAATTTGAAACCGATTAAAGTTATGAAAATAATTTTTGATCGTCAATCTTTTTACCGGCTCTCTTATCTTGTGGGAAATTTTCCGAGGTAGCTAATCGAAATCTTGCAAGCTTGTTCATGATTGTAAGTTATTTTCATTATTGTAAAGATTTTAGTTTAACAGTAAAGAATTTATAGATAATTTATTGATATAAATATTTGCGTAGGGTCTTCTTCTTCTTCTTCTTCTTCTTCTCCTTCTTCTTCTTCTTCTTCTTCTTCTTCTTCTGATCCTTACTAGTTATATACCCTTGCTGAGCTTATAAATGCTCGAGGCAAGTACAAAAATAATTGCGTAGATGCTTGACGATGTTGAGATTTCGGAAATTGAACTAAAGGACGAGGGAGAAGAATGAAAACAAAGGTATTCCGAAAGTTTTGCACAAGCGTGTAGGTGATAGGTCGAAATGGGATAAAAGAGAAATCCACTGTGATATAACGATTCTAAAACTTTATAATTCACAAAAACAGACAAATAGAAAAATAGAAGGCTCAAAACACGGGAGTGTAAATTGTCCGATTACACAATCCCGGACAGTTTCAACGTTTAGAATGAATTTGAATTGATCCCAACCGGCTCCAAGAGACCTAAGTAAAATCCTATTAATTCAAAATCAGTACGGATGAATGAATAAACAGTGATAGAGAATTATTGGACACATATCAAAGGCAGAGTTGTGTTTCGTGAATCCTCTCGCGTCCAGGGTGGTCCAGGGGGTATCAAGATCACGCTTGCGCGATTCACCGTGGTGTTGGAGCTGAAAGTAGCGCGGGGAATCTGCTTTCCCTCAATCGAGGAGATCCAGATAGACAGACATACTCTTCGGAAACCTGTGACCTAGAGGACCCTGTAGCTGGGTTCCTCTCTCAGTTTCGCCTTCCGCCTCACTGCTTTTCTACTGAATAATTAAATAGCCGAATTAAAGACACAATTGTTATGTAAAAATATACAAAAAGCACCGCCAATATCTTTTATCTCGTTTCGTGATACTCGTGCGATCGTGACATTGAATATTTTCACGAGTTTGTGGTAATTAGACTTCATCGTGGAGTCATCAATATAGCAGGTAAGTCGTGCCAACTTGTTGAATCGTCAACTATATACTATTTGAATTTTCGCTTTAAGCTATGACGATCGAGTTGAAGGTAGAGTGAAAACTTCATCATCAGACTAATAACTGATATTGATAAAATTCTATTTGTTCCGAAACTTTATAATACGAGTTTTCAACAAAATTCATCTACACGTGGGATTCAAAGTTGTAAATTTACTACCGAATGAGGCCAATCGAAAAAAGAACAAACAAAATTATTTGAATTTTATCAATTTGAATACAAAAAATTCAACTGTGGTTATATTTAGTTCATTTTTTTTCCAGCAAAGTGTCGTCATTTCTTTATACAGAAAAAAAAATCCCAAAAATTCAAGTGCCATGTCCTTATATTTTATTGTTCTTTCCCGAATACGGCATTTACGTACCTATTTTTGTTAGAAACTCTTTTTCATTTTGAAAACTTCTATCGCGTACTCACATACAAATACCTGCCTGTACAACTCTCTTCTAATAAACGGTGACACAAGTAGCAGTTCATCTTCGTTAGATGTGGAATTCGAATTGCCAATTACCCGCGGGGGCATGCTCGTATATTGTAAATCTGTTTTACTGTCAAATAAAATAAAAATAATTAAAAATATTTCATGATAGATCCTTTAATTTTAGCATTAGCTTGACAAAATAAAATGAATATCTAGTTACGTATTAATTGAGCTAATTTAATCAAAAAATGTGCAAACAATTTTTTATTCTTGTATTTACATAGGTTCAAAAATTTGCTCATTGATTAAGAAATGAAAAAGTATTTTCGTATTGATACTAAAAATGAAAATAATAGCTGGATCAGTTGAATTAATCAATTTGGATTATAAGTGAACTTGAACATTCTTATTTCACCCATACAAAGTTTGATCAAGTTTCGAAAAATTGATCCAGTTGAAAAGTGATTAATAAGATAATGAAAAATTTATAATTAAATCTGAATCCGATTAGACGAAGGAAGCAAAGGCCCGATCATCATACGGAGTACCTATATGTATATGTATATTGTATATACTATAGGTATACATATGTATATGTGTGTGTAGCAGTAAATTAAATACACAAGTATTCTTTGTAACTTTTTTACTCAGATAAGATCACTTTCTCAACTCAATTTATTTCTAAAGCTTTTTATCTAAGTACCACACGGATATCTTAAGAATAACTTCATGATAAGAAGCAAGATAAAATTAGGTAACCATGGTCACATTGTAAGACGGAGTACCTTGTGTGAAGCATAATAAGCCAATTACTGGCGTTAGTGCTGGAAAAATCTATAAGTCGAAAAGAAAAAATTGATTATTATTATGCTCTAACGGGCGATTGTAAGGCAAGGGCCGCATCAAATGATTCAAAAATAAAAACTCGAAATATTAATTTCATGATTATATATGTGAAGCAAAAAATTATATCGTTATTTAATTTTCATTACAAATTTCGGAATGTGAAGGGAAAGTAATTACTATGATGTGGTTAGCTACTTTCAAAAAAGTAATCAACGAGATCCATTAGATTCCGGCAGTGAGCTACGGAAATAAGTGACAGTAACGGTCGGAAAACTTGATAAGTCAAGATCTGGTCACGTGGAATGCGAAGTTCTGCCAAGAGAGAAATCATCAAAGGAAGAAATCAGATACAGACATGGAAGATGAAGAAAAAGAAATATCTATACCATAGTTTCATATTATTTACCATCCTACGGATTTTTTTTTTTTTATACAAAAATGATGAATACGTGTGTAGAAATATCGGAATGTATACTATACGTATATAATGCATTTGCACAAACTCGGCTTCCTCCATTAAAGTCTCTTCACGACATAGATCGTAAAAATTGCTTCGCGTTGATTCCTCCAGTTTGAAGTCTAGTCGATTTTATCACCGTCAAACGCAGTACAATTTTTACAAAATTGTTTTCTGCTGGTTACAAATTGATTATATAGTATACTCTGTATAATATTGCCCAATTTATTTATCGTAGACTTGTCATTAGATTCAGTTTCGTTGTGTTTCTTTATTATTGCTTCCGCATATTTTTAGTAAATTATAGTTTTTAGTCTCATTTTGAACGTCTGATTATAATTTTTGATCTTCTATATAAATATACACATCAAATATTCATGAGTATGTTTGTTTTATTGAGATCAAAGAAAACCACAGTTTCTATTGCCTTTTATCATTACGGTGCTAGAGTTTTCGACGATAAAAAATTTATTAACTTGAGAGGGCAACTTTGATCGAATAAATCTCATGAGAAGTCGAAACCGGCCGGTTAACGTAGCGATTAAAATTCGAACAAGCTTTCCCCTTTCAGTAACTGAAAATAGTAGTGAGCTGGTATATAAGTGATTTTTTAAATTCTTTTGCAAGTATGAAAACAGAAAAATTCTAACCGAAAGAATAGGAAAAAACTCACAAATTAGCATATGCCATAGAAAATATTTTAACTCTGTCCTATTCCTGGATTTTTTTGTATTATATCTAGTCTGTTGATACAGATTCCAGGAGAAAGTTTCCCCAAAAAAAAGTTTATTACTTTCGGTTCCTCGAGGTACGAAAGATCTATTTAAGATTCATGTTGGGTTGAGAAAAGCAACCAAATTAACTTTCAACTTAAGATTTTACTTTTTTGTTTTCAGAACTCTGACCGACTGACCATGATCTTGCAATCTGTTACCATGAGGTTACAGCAAAGTTAGCTGTTTTCGCAATTCTATAAATTATACAATTTTTATAGCCAGGTGACCTGAGTCCAGTTTTCATCGAATGAGAACCCCTGAGCCGTATACATAAACATACGTATATATTAGACCGCTTCAAAAAAATCGACTATTTTTGATTTTCAAAGAGTTAGTGAAAAATATTGTTTCAAATGACGAAAAAAAAATGCTGTCAAAGTTTGAGCTCTTAATATTAATATTAAGAGGTGCCTCATCGCGATTTTCTATTTCCCATCTAAATAACATGGGAAATTTTTTTTTTTAAACTTTGGAATTTTATAACTCGTCAACGCATTAGTGTACTGATAATACCAGAACATATTTTTGTAGTGAATTGAACGCTTTACAAAAAAAGTATCTTGTTCTTTTTCGATAAATCGAGCTATTTTCAAGTTGGTGTATTGGTTATTAATGGTAATTAATCATGACTAACTTGGAAACAGTTGGATTCATCGAAAAAGACCAAGAGACCTTTTTTGTATAATCTCATTCTTGAATTAATTATTAAGTTGTATATACCTATATAATATATCCATCCCCATCGCACGATCGGATAATGGTCCGCAAACGTGCAAGTCAGCTGAGCGTATCTATACGTGAAACAAAAAAACACACAAAAAAGATCACACATATAGTAAGAATTTATCCGCAGCCTCACGAAACGTCAATCTTCTTCGAGAATTCCCTTATATTTTCGAAACGAAAATCGAACGACGTATGTATGTACGTCATTATTGCTTTTCTACCTACGTGAACATGCCAAAGGCTTTTTCAAGACAGTATGAATTTTTATCCGAAATATATTGTTACCCAAATCGTATAGAATTTTCAATTCATTTAAATAAAAAATTCTACCTTGACACTAAAAGTACTTATTCTTAAAAAATATTTCATTAATATGGATGAAGTTCAATTGACGATAACAAGTGCATATATGTACGCATAAGTATGTATAGTATATGTATACATACATATATTTTATTTATGTAGTAAGTAAAAAACGCTTCGACTAAATAGCTTGCGATTTAATCCAATGAACGATTAAGCAATGCGATTCATTGAATCGAAAAACAAGGGACAAATCTCTCTCCTTTCGAAGCCAATTAAAAGACGGTATAAAAAGTGGTAGCAGGCGACGACTGTTATGGTATACACTTCGTTTTAACAGGATTTTCCGGCTTCACGCTCCTCTTGACATAATATTTGGCCAAAGCCTCGTCTCGGTATATATATAAAAAAAAAAAAAAAAAAAAGAAAAAAAATTGTGAAAGAAAAGGTGGAAAAATTCTGCTTGTCACTTAAAATAACTCAGTGGTATTTCCTTGCTGTTTTATCGTGCTCGAAATCCGCCTTGGGGTCGGAACGAATTATTATATTGGTCAAGACTTACTCACAGAAAATATTTCCGGGTTTCAGTTCAGTTTCGTGATAAATAAATTAAAAAAAAAAAAAAAACGTTGAATTTGAAGCACTCAATATACCGAAAGCTTAAAAAATGTGTCAGAAATTAATCGCAAATTTTATTAAATTTTGAATCAATTTAATAAACCAAAGAATTATTACCGATAATCTTTTTCTTTCTAAATTGGATAAATTCGTTGAGGCGACAAGACTATAAATTTATGTTATTTGATGCGTGCATTTTACGGGTGCTGTATGGATCAACGAGAATTTTCTGGGCCGATTATTTCAGCAGTTCCCTTAACCTCCTCTCGCAAGGTCTTTACGGGCGTGAGATTTTCATGGATAAAGGACTTAGTAGGGTTGGAAAATCCTCATGTTCTTTCTCTGTGTAGTCAAAATTCACGACGTGATCCCTGTAGGTACATACTAGTCGTATGACTTAGAATAAAGTATGATATTCAATGTAATGGAAATTTTTCGAATTGTCGTGTTAAAATTTCTGAAAGTAGAAAAAAATAGCTATAAATTCAGGTTACGATATTTGGAAGAATGATATCGGAAGCTGCAACATTGCACATCGTCTTCAGATTCATGAATCTTCGTTTCAACAGTTCGAAAGCCTGTCTGTTAGGCAGAAGTGCAAACTTGTATAAAGTATAAGAAGTTCGGAGATTGGCAGCCGATAGTTTTGAGGACGTGAAAGTTTTGGTTAATCAATGTCTGTTCCATGGGCCCATCATTAATTCAGGTCAAACCCTGAATTTGGGAAACAATAATTACTAATTATACTCTATCAAAGTTACTCGTACCGTCTACAGGAAGTAAGCGGTCGAAGATAGTTGACAGGTGAATTTTAGTTGGTGAATAATAAATGTAAAATAAAAAAACAAGCTCTTCAAAGGTTAAAAAGCTTAATGAAATACAGCAAAAAAACGAACTAAGGATCATAATTGAATGAACTAATATTTGTTCGAAATTTAACCACCGTTCAAGGTGCCTGCAAGAAACAATTTTATTCGAAAACTTCTTCGTAGCACTTATGAAAGTCTCAAGAGAATAATATCCAAGTTGGATTGTCTCACACTGATTACTGAAGAAATTTTTCAATTCAAAATTTCGCAACCCGAAAAGAATGCTTCGCTCCAACGCCTCAGTCTATCACAAAATTTTTTCTTTTAATTGAAATCATTTTTTGGCAAATTAGGTAAAAGTTTATACTGGGAAAATTTAAAGGAATTAATTATTCCGCTTGAACTGCTACTAACATATTTTTTACCCTCGATCTATCGCTTAACTGTTTTTCTTAGAGATTAAACACTTCGCCATGTTACATAAGTTCGAGTTCTTTTTTCCCTAAGAATTGCTCCGGAGCCCACAAAGATTGTCCTGTCTTTTGTTTGTTCTAGTCTTGTAAAAAAACTAATCACGATCGTCGTGTACTCACAAAACAGCTTTGAAGTTCTCCCTAAGTTCTAAAAAAAAAAAAAAAAAAAAAAAAAAATAGTGAACTGTCTGTTTCTCAGATATACTTTCACTTCAATGTTTTGCCTAAAGTAGTTTATGAAAATGATTTCTTTTTCAGAATGGATGAATCAGATCAAGATGAATTCATTTCCGAGCAAAAAGAACGGTGTGATAATCTCTTGCGTCAAAAAATTGGTAAGTTAGACAAATTCGTATTGCTTGAATAAATAAAAATATATTTAAATAAATCCGATTATGATTGTTTGATAATTATTAACACCATGAGAATACGTTACTAATTATCTATAATCAATACAGGACGTGGAAATATTAACGTATAGGATTAATAATAAATTAATTAGCATATAAACCGAAGAAAATATAGGTGAATTTTTTGTTGACGAGAAAGATTCACCCTAAAGGTAATAAATTTATTACAGACTGATTTGAAGCAGCGAAACGTCGCCCTTCAATTCGTCCTCATTTCATCTAGTTATTAGATTTCACCATTGAATATAAATACAGGAATTTGGTGAAGAAATCCGGTGACATTCGCACGACTTTCTGTTGCTCGATTACCCTGCAAGCACGTAAGAAATGTGCGGCTTCAGATTTGGACGATACCGACATAAATTTTTTGACAGCACGTCACCCCATCCACGTATAAAATTTCTTTCATTTCCGTTCCACGTCATCGGGAAACTGGAATTTCAAACTTTCTTAGATCTATACTTTATCCCAGAACCGTATGCGGTCCACCAAATTTAAGCTTGCAAATAATCCGAAAATATTTTTAATTTCACTCGCACTTAAATAAGGTATATACTTTAAAGAACTCGATTTGAGACCCTCTGGCTATTTTCTCGATGAATTTACAGAGCTTTATTTTTTACTTGGATCAAAAGCCAAAGGTAACTAAACGAGAGTGTGGTATGAGTAATGAGAGAAGATGGAAAGCAATGGTGAGTTATAAAATCTGAAAAAATGTCAAAACTTTCGTGTAATAAATTGCTAAAATTTCTAAGCATATAATTGATTGGTTATTGAAGTTTTTTGAATCAATTGATACGAAAAAGTAAAAAATTAAACCATACGAAAAGCTCGTCATTCAGATATATATGAGATAACGAAAGAGGAATGTTTTTCGAACGTTCAAAAATACCGAAGGGTGAACTGTCACGTAATTGGCGGAAGGAGCTTATAATCGCGGGAAACTTTTCAAACGGATAAGCCCAGATAAACAAAATTGTTTACCGTATCTTTTTTCCTCATTAAACTGAATAAATAAAAACAAATCGTCATACGGAATATGAAAAAGAAATTAATGATTAATATATCCTATAGCTCTGACGATCCCTTTCTGAAACTACTCGTATATATTTACGTTATACCCTTTTTATTTTCAAGATAAAAATTGAATCGCTCAGACTCGATTGACTGATCAAAGCGAAGAAGGCGAGGTCCCTTGACTTAGTTGACGGCTAAGCAATCACTTATCCGTTAAGCTTCGTGAGCAATTTGTTGATCAATTCAAAAGTTCTATTGAATTTTTTCTGCTGAATCAAAACTAGGTTATCATTAAATTTTTACATCGTATGGATAACGTTCTTATAGCAGTTTTTTAAACTCTTTTTATTTACAATTGTACTAAATTCTGATCTTTCTTATTACAGCATTGGATAAAATCAACAGGTGTCGGATTAATGGCTGCTTTTCGATGTTTACACATTGTCAGTCATATTATCCGAGGCAATAGTGAACGATAAACGATAAGTTTTCATCGATACACACTTGTCTATACTATACTAGATTAGATTGCTACATTCTATTAGATCGATTCGCAAAACTATAACAGACCGACACCGTCACACCTTAATAGCCTAAATGGGCAATTACTGGACATCACGAACAAAGGGGGATATTCGATTTACGATGGACTTCCGTATCTAATCAAATTAAGTGTCAGGATTAGGGTATATACATTATAGGCTTCATCGGACAGCACTTGAATATCATTCCCATTTAAGAACAAATAAGAATATAGTTTGACATTCAAAAATGAAAAGTAAACTTCTTTGATCTTTTTTGTAGAAGCAACATGCCAAATTATCATGCCCATCATTTGAATTTGGAGTCCTGTAAGTTTCAGATCTTTTTATCGAGTCGTTTCCGAAATCATCCGACGAGTTTCACATCTGTTAAAAAAACCCTATTCGAATTTCGAATACTAAGGGACTGAAAACGCGAAGATTCGTTGACATTAGCAAAAGTTTTATTTTTTTTTTTTAGCTGAAACCAATAGTTTTTTATTTTTTTTTTTATAACATCTGCACGAAAGATGATGAAAAGTAAAAATACGTATGTGTATTAATTTTTGGTTTTAGATTCTGAAGTCTTTGGAAAAACTTTTTGCCCCATTGTTTTTGACGGTCTTCTTTGCTGGCCACGTACCGTGGCTTCGTCTACAGCAACTGCACCATGTCCACCACCTTCTGTTCTCGGATACAATAATACGATAAATTCCGTAGCCACAAAGCTCTGTCTGGAAACTGGGGAATGGTATACTAATGAACAGAAAGTCACCTGGAGTAATTATACACTCTGCACTACAACCCGCTATCACGACGTTACCGCTGTCACGCATCTTGACGTAGAGCTTTCTGACTACGATGGAACTGGAAATTCTACTCTTTTCAAGGCAGGTCAACATATATGTATATAAAAAAAAAAAAAAACAAGCATCTTGTATCTTGTAATTATGTGATTTTAATTAATCTGTTTACAGAAAGTTGTTATCGTTGCAAGAAAATTTCTTAAGTATCATAGATACCTATTCCGATTGATTTCCGATTAGTGTTTCAGATAAACAGAGATCGACAATTTTCTTTTAAACAGAAGTTTACAACAAAGGATTGAATTTTTTTCCACTGGCAAT
Organism: Macrophya annulata; assembly: GCA_963924015.1. Taxonomy (NCBI): domain Eukaryota; kingdom Metazoa; phylum Arthropoda; class Insecta; order Hymenoptera; family Tenthredinidae; genus Macrophya; species Macrophya annulata. Next base: position 33,106,308 of record OZ001257.1, on the reverse strand, counting down.
TCTTTTCCCAGATAAATCAGATTAAACTCTTAAAGATCGCTTGGTCGGAATTGATCTGAAGTCTATAAAGAGTGCGAGAAAGACTTTGACCCTGATATACTTACAGATTTATATTCTTATACTTTATTACATTTTTTACAATAGTCTTTGAAACCGTACCGATTTTTTGTAGATTCCCCTTCGATGGTGGACATTTTTTTTATACAAATATCATCAAAGTCCTTTCACAATGCTTTTCACATGAATTCTATAAATCTCAGATTCAGTCTTCATTCAATATAATCCTTATAATTAATTTCGACACTTTAAAAGTTTCAAAAAAAATTCAATTAACATGATTTATTTGCAGAAATGGTTGCCGATTATCAAGACCGTTTCACAGGTAGGATACGCATCTTCCTTCACAACACTTGTCATCGCCTTTGTCATATTCTCGTTAATCAGGTAAATTCGAGTTTATCAATTATTATCACTTGTTTATTCAGTTTGCAACTTAATTTCCGTCTAATGCTAGACAGATAATGAATTCAGACAACTTTGAAGGCATCTACAGTCTATGAATCGAGAAACATTGATTGAAACATCGATTGAATATCATAATAAATTTAAAAAGAGAACAAAAATTGCCCACTGTTTCTTTTTTTCTTTTCAAAACACAACCAAATATATCATCAGCTACGAAATTTTCTATCATCGAAATATATTTTCTATTCAATATCCAAAGAAAATTGAGAAATCCCAGGAACAGACTGCACATGCATCTCTTCGTCTCTTTCATCATGCGTGCATTTATGGCACTGCTGAAGGACTGGCTTTTCATTGACGGCGTGGGCGTCGACTGGGACGTGATTTTAGTCAATGGAAAAAGCGCGTTCATTCAAGAACACAACGTAAGAAAAATAAAGCTCATTAAAAAATTCGATTAACTAATTTTGATACTGGTATAAGTAGGAATGTTTCCCTCAAAAGTTTCCAATTTCCAGAACAATCTTTACTCGCACTAAAAAAAAAAAAACAAAATTGACACAGATTTCACCTTTCGAATTTTTTGTTGTTTATACTTTTCTTGAATTTTCAGACATGGATTTGCAAGACTATAACCAGCGTTTGGCAGTACTTCATCGTAGCAAATTACGCATGGATTTTGATGGAGGGTCTTTATCTTCACAATTTAGTCTTCCTCGCACTTTGCACAGACACTACAGCCATCACTCTGTACATATGTCTAGGCTGGGGCAAGTGTTTATCAATACAACTAATTACTACGTGGTTAAAGAATTTTTTCTCTATCACGAATCTCTTGTACAGAAATTTGAAATCGTCTAATAATTGTTACTTACCGAAAAATTTGGTCAGGTTTACCGTGTATGGTAGTCATACCTTGGATAGCAGTCCGGGCAACAATAGAGGATACTTTATGCTGGACAACCCATAATAATACTTCTCTCTTCCTCATCATACGCATACCCATAATGATATCAATTTTGGTATGAGACCCATTGCAAACTTTTATAAATGATCCTACTCATCTGATATAGAGTTATCAATTTTGTATAACAATTTTTAGTTCAACTTTGTCCTCTTTGTCAATATTGTGAGAGTCCTTCTAGTCAAATTGAAGACATCCGTCTATCTGCAGCGAAAAAAAATGCGATACAGGTAAGCAATGGGTGCAAGAAATTTGAAAATATTAGATCCCATGATCTTTACGGCAGATCCAAGGTTTTACCATACTGATGGTATATTCTTTCCGATATAGTAGGGATAATAATCTCTACTAACAGAATGATTCTATTCCACTGACATTACTTTTTTTAAATAATTTATGAATTTTTAAAGAAATTACTATAGTTAGTAAATGACAAACGTTATTTGTTTCTCGTCCTTGCAGACGATGGGCTAAATCAACGCTTGTTCTGGTCCCACTATTCGGAGCACATTACACCTTGTTCTTAGGCCTCTCATATCACAAGGATCATAGCATTGAATTACTGTGGCTTTTCTGCGACCAACTGTTTGCCTCCTTCCAGGTAACCGCATGACAAAGGAAGCCGTCATGCTTTAGATTTCTTCTAGATCCCGGTCAAAATCAAATTTTATGCATGAAAATTTCAGGGGTGTTTTGTGGCTTTACTGTACTGCCTTTTGAACGGTGAAGTACGTGCAGAAGTTAGAAAAACTTGGAAAGCCCGAAGATCACGACGAGGTGGAGATTCCCTAAGCTTAGGGCAGCGAGAATTACCTAGGAGCATGAACCAGAAGGCCATCTATCATCACCATAATGATAATCAGAGGAACAACACTGCAGAACAGAACGTGGACACGATCCGCGATCCTTCTGTACGATAGCCAGTGAGGCGATCAGCAGAATTCAAAACTTATGAATAAATAAATATCTCGCACTTTTGTTTGCTTCAAGCAGATCGTGACTGGAAAAAGTTTGAGTAACCTGCAGGGTTATGAGCTGTAACAGCATCAAGTGCGAATGATCGTATATCTCGCCAGTTTAAATTGTCAATATTGAATGTCAATGGAGCTAAGTAATTGGGTTGATTGCAATCACATGGTGCAGCACATTATGTATCTAAAATTACCATTAAACTTATATCAGATAAACTTACTACAAATTGTCAACATATCGATGTAATTAAATGTATTTACTTCTACGTTTCAATAAATGTCATTTTTAATATAATTTTATGCATCCCTAAACTCAATTGAATTCAGGTTTCTTAGAAGCGATAAACTAATCTGACCACATTCTTTTTGGACTTTTGATGTTTTTAGTTGAATTCATAAACTAATTATAGAAACAGAGCCAATGCTGTGTAAATTTCAACCTCACTTATACCTATATCTGTGTCAAAATTCTTTCGAGCTGAAAATAAAATCTAATGGGGCTTGCTACTTTAATAAACAATTTACATTGGTTAATGGTTGATTATAAATCGGATATAACTTACTGATACTAATATAATTATTTCCGTTACTGACAACGTCCAGTGCCACCTCTTAGAAATACTTTGCACATACCCCAAGAAACTTATAGGGGTGGTCGATGTATTTCGCTACCGTCGATAACGGTGTTCAGAAGGGTTGTTTTCTGTGTGTCCCACAAGGTTGTTCTCGGGTTCGTGTACAATGCTGCCATCTGACACGCCACCATTTAATATCATTCCTTATTTTTCTATCGTTTTTCATTTTTTATAACACGTTAACATTGAAATATTGAAGAAATATTGTATCGATACTGCAGCAATAAATTCCCAGATATACTTACAATTGATTACTTAGTTATTTTCCACTCTCCTCTTCCTGCCACTCTTTATTTCAGGTATTGATGAAGGTGAGTGAATTATAATAATCGTGAGAAGACACGGCGCAATTTTTCCATTTACAGAAAATTTCAATCAAAAGATTAGGTGCGCCTAATGATATGCAATCTTAAAACGAGTATTACATGGATAGAGTGCGAGTTGCATGTAATCAGGCGCCCAATTTTTCCCGCCAAAAATTTCAGCATACTTCTTCAGGTCAGATGTTCTCCTGATATCAGGGGCGATTTTTTGACTTAAAATTTCAGAAATTCTAAATTTCGTAAGCGAATGAGACATGCATAGAGACACATCTGTATGAATGCATGCTTGCTTAGATATACGCATTGGGGTTTTCCCGCCAAAAATTTCAGCACACCTCCTTGGGTCAGATGTTCTCCTGATACCAGGGGACAATATTTGATTGAAAATTTCTGTAAGTCGAATAATTTGAGCCTGATATCAGGAGAATATCTGACCCGAGGAGGTATGCTGAAATTTTTGGCGGGAAAATTTTTCAGCGTTCAGGCATGCATGCATGTATACATGGCTTCATATACGTTGCTATGTATACTTGCGATATTCAGAGTTATAAAAATCTTGAGTCGAAAATTGCTCCTGGTATAAGGAGAACATCTGTACCGAGAAGGTATGATAAAATTATTGGCGAGAAAAATTTTCAGTTACAGGCATGCAATTGTACAGACGTATACGTCTTTATTGCAGGGACTGGGGACAGTTTGAAATGAGACAACTTGTAATTGTTGCTTAAAAATAAATATGTAACCATCGCAATTGATAGAGTTTCTTTATTTACTTCTTGACATACAAGTTATCTTAATATATCTATAAGCTACATTTTTTTAACTACACTATTATAACTAATACAATTAATTTTATGAAGAGTAAATTCAATATGCACTCGTTCGTTGCAATGAGAACTTCAATTTGGATTTGGATTCAAGTTGATTCATCTGTAACAGAAGAACGAGTTTTATATCATCAATATCTGTTCACAGTATTCATATCAAATTCGTTAATACAACCCCCATGCAAACGCGTTGACGCCACGAGGGCCACTGACCCCGCGCGAGTAGGTGCCGCTATTCAAGTTCAAGGTCGTTGCTCTCCCCGCCAACGGGGTCTGAAATGAATTAATGAATGAAATGGTATCGCTATCTCACGGTCGAAAGACGAACTACTTTTGCCGGTAATAGCGGTATCTGACGCGACTGCTATATCAGCACATGTGTGGTAGCTACGTTATAATTCTTCGACGTCAGACACGAGGTGCTGCACGCTGCAACGCTGGTGAACGACTGGTAGCTGATATACTCACGAACCCCAGTTCCCCCACTCTTTAGACCAACGATTGCTTATAGGAAACTGAACGGCGCTGATGATCATTGCCAGCCGGTCAGTAACCTTCTCTCTCTACTCCAAAGTCCGCTTCATAGATGGAGCAACAGGCATTAAATAGAAGTCGAAGTTATACATATATCGTCACATATGTTGTAGCTGCGTTATAATTCTCTGACGTAAGACGTGGTGCTGCACGCTGCAACGCTGATGAACGACTGGCAGCTAATATACTTTCGAACCCCGGTTCCCCCACTCTTATGATCGATAGAAGTATTTCGAAAGCTGAGAGGTTGTCTATGGTAGAATAAACGAAATAAAAAAAATATGCTACTTATATTTACCCGTCCTTTACTGCAATCCTGATAATATTTATTGTCGCTCAAATAGGATGAACCGAACTCTTCTTCTTACTGAAGCCAAACATCCTAAGCTTTTATTATTCTGTAAATAGCTTAGAAACGAATTGCTGCAAATATCCGATAGTCGATGAATTGAAAATTAATTTTACCGATTCCCGGTATATGCAAATAGAACTGGATAGTATAATCATTTCAGTCAATGTCATTTTGTTATATGAAAATCAATCAGTTTTCTGTAGAGAATCTCTGTAAATTTGACTCATTGCTTTATATTCATACCACAAGAACATAATATGGTAGAATATAACATAGAGAAGCAACATAGTAATTTACAACACGTGACTGCTGTTGTTAAGAGTAATTTTAGACTAGGAAGGCGTTGATTGCTAAGGGTAGTTGTGATGAATTTATAATTCAAACTCCCAACTGCAGATCTGGCCTCGAATTTTTACGTGACAAACTAACGGGGTGTGAACTATCCCATGACATATCTACCATGACTTTTCACCGGCACTCAGCGATTATAAAAAATTGAAAATAGAGAAAGATAGAAAACGTTCTCGAAAGAGTTTTGAATATTACTGACAAAGTCGAAGAGCCGATAGACACGTGTCGCCACGTGGATAGGGTTGTTTCGGCGTTTATACCCCAGCGGTGATGATGTGGTCTTTCCTTTAGCCAAAGTGATAAATTTGAGAGGGGGCTTAACTTCGACTAATTTACTGATGGCAACCTGAACATATTCTCACGTAGATAATCTGTAATAGTTATTAAAAAATTAGCTTCTCTATTCGATTAGATAAACAATTGCATTATTTTAAGTATTTATATACCGTTGTCACACAATTCGCAAACATTTTAACATCGAAGACTTCATAGCTTCGATATTCTTTACGTGTCTATGAAACTGAATTACCGCAGATATCTGTTACTTGTGTTAGTCCAGAAGATATCTAAGAAAAATCACTTTGGAACAGAGTTTTCATATCACTTGCCTCACCTGTGTCTCGCACGTACTTTCAATCGTTATTTTGAAGTACCATGGACTTCTTTACATCGCAATTTACCACACAGCCAAACTGCGATTGGACTTACTAAATGCAATTTATTATTCAAGGTATATGATAAGGTTTTCATTTTCCAAAATTAATCACCGTATAAACTGGTCGAGTATCTTTCGAAAACGAAGTGCAGTATGAGCATGAGGATTCCAGGCGAACAATGGAGTTGGTTCAAGTATGGATTTCTGGTTGGGGGTGGTAGCCAGGGGTTGCGAGGATCAGGTGTTTCTCGAGGCACATCTGCCTCCGCCATCGCGGCTCCAATAAAACGGACTCCTTCGCTATCTCCAAAGATGTACTTCAGACTCTTTGCTTAAGAGTTTGACACTGACGAACGTCTTGAAAATCTTGATTCTCTTCTTGTCTTGATATCCCTAGCGATTATCACAAAATCTGTTCATTTTTTCGTCAATTTCATCCGAAGATCATTTTGTTAATACAGTTTAAATAAAAATTGCATAATATATTATTCAGCGGATTCGTCAGACTTATTAAATCAACAATCTGAATTCGTATTATTACGCTTATTTGTGAAACCATTATGTGATAGTCCCAAAAGCAAAACCGAGAATAAATTAATATTTGATCCCAGGAAAAGATGATTGCATAAAAAATTTTCATTGCTAAAAATATTATTTTTCAAAGACTGGGATGTTGAAAAGAAATTTTTTTACCTTTTATGGTCAGATGCAGTAAGAGACAAAGCATTTGTCGTAACGAGTGACAACCGTCACACATCTTCGACTTCACATTTTGAGGATTCTGGTTCTGGAAAATTGTAGAATCAGCAAAAAGAGTTTGTCAATTTGAAAATTTGATATTTGCAGTGACTTTGAAAATGGAAATTTGATTTCTGAAAAATTACATACCAGTAAATGTCAAATGCAAGCAAAAAATGATATACCAGTCCTTATGAGGGTTATTTTTATTTTTATTGTTTCCATTTATGAAATTAAGCGATTAGTCTCAAAGCTTGACCAGTATCTGATCATATACTGAAAGTGCTAACGAACTTTCGTGAAACTGTGTTTACGGACAAACCCGTCTTTCGAAAAAAGGATCCTCTAATAACAAAAAATAGATAATAATGTATTTAAAAACAAAAAAATACAAGAACAAAAAAGGCGTTAAATATTAAGAATAAATTAGGTGAAGTGATCTCGATTCAGCTGAGCTCAAACATGTCTGGTTGAAAAATCAAAAATAAAAGAAAAGATTCATTTTTTGTAAGCCTCTAGTATATTTTTGTTGGGTAAAAAAACGCAAAGGATTTTACAACATCAATACCGCTACGCGTAGTTATGAATTGAAAAAGCAGAATGGCGAATCGAAACTGGGCGTTTCTGGGATGTTAAACCAGTATATTTCGATTGGTTCTCGTAAGGGTAGTTACAATGGCAGGCGTGGCTTTCTTCGAGCTTTCCCCACCGTGCCCGATCAACCCTGGCAATCCCTAGGCGCGTTGGACCGACACGGATGCTGTAGCCGATTGAGATCTTATCAGATAGGGATTCGTGTCAGTTGTCAGTGTCACCGGAAATTCGTCTCGTTATATAGTTTAATCGAAATTTTTACCTAAATGTGTAATCTTCTTTCCTGAAACGATAATCTTCCAATTATTTCCAATATCTACGGATTCATCGAAATGAATTAAGAGTGTGATAAATGTGAATGCAAAATCGAGGTGTTGGCTGTTAAAAATTTCAAAAATTTTCTCTTCTACTAAACATGAAATGTTAATGATTGTGATTAGTGTTTGATTACAATGAAGACAATAACGATAAAAAATTAATCCAATTTTTATGGCTTTTGAATTATTTACAGCACGGCTGTTTATTATGACAACGCAATTTTTTATACAGTGCAATAAACAAAAAACGGGATATTCTCTGTCCACCGTAATTATTTTTTGAACCTTAGGTAAGTACGTTCATCTCAAACTTCCTCTTTCTTAATTGAATTAAAAATTTGAAAATTGTAATCACTGCAGGGTTTTATTGAAAAGATTTTTAAACTCACTTCTAAGACTTTTTAAAGTCTCGTTAATTTTTAATTTCTAATTTTTTTTTTTTTTTTTTTTTTTTTCGTATTGCGTCGTGAGTCTAACGTCTGAATAAATTCAAGCGCGTAAATCCCCATGAAAATTCTAAAATACACTGCAGCAGGACTTACATACATCAAGCCAATAAAAGAAACGAAGATTCGTGAAATATTAAAATCAAAGCGATCCAACGGATACATACAAACTGTCGATTTACCATAAAAATCTGGCGAGATGAGATGGGGATGGGTCGGTCACATAAATAAGTGATGGGCCAATCGAATGCATTATGTAAAATGGGGGTTTTTTCGGTCAATCTAGATGAATTATTTAAATAAACTGGTTGACAACGGGGTTTCGTGTTTCGAACCCAGGTTAAAGAGATCTCTTCAAAACTCACGAGAAGTAATACCGTAAAATTAAAAGAGCTGCAGCGAAAGAAATGAGAGAATATTAAATAGGTGTTATAAAATTTCGAAAATCTATCGACGATTTTGATTACCGTTTGTAGAAAAAGAAGAAAACTATTCTTACAAAGAAATTAAAAACAAACGGATAAATGAAATTCGTAGAATTTCAGAAATTTTTAAAACTATAGGAATTATTAATGGCACGTAGCTATCAAATATTTGCTACGTATGTTATGGTCGATCGAATTAGGCAGCAACCCTTCTTTTAACCCCGTTTCTTACAGAACAAAGGCTCAAGTGGATTACGCTATGTTTGCCCATAAGGCCGTCGATATTTACACAACAGTTTTCGGGGGTGGAAAATTTGGTCTTTAGGGAGATGAAAGCCCGGTTAATTGTTTTCGCACGGTTTAACAATGAAAATCTGCTTTTTAACTAATAAATTAAATCAATTACTTTACAAATTTTTAAGCCTTCGTAGACGATGGACAGGGAAGCTCTACTGCCTATTGCTGCTTGTTGTAATCTGAGTCTACAACCCAGACGCAGGTTAGTACGACATTAATTTAATTTCATCTATATTTTCTAATTAGTCATTTATCATAGCTTATAAATATAAAATTCGACTATTCTCAGAGACAGAGAAAACGGAATGGCTAACGGAGGTCACGGAGGTCACGGAGGAATGGTTCACGGCGTCAGCCCAGGGTCGGGGACACTTTCACGCGAAGAACGACGCCGTCGACGACGAGCGACGCAGAAATATCGCACGGCGCATGCCACAAGGTAATAACAAACCATACTTCGAGATCTTCAAACGCAAATTTATTAAGTACCGCAATAATTAGAATCTGCGATTAAAAAAAAAAAACAAAAAAGAAAATGAATTTGTGATGTAAGTGAAAGAAATTTTCGTTCACTTTTGGGTAACTTTTGCAAATAAATATCATCGCTTAGCTTGTTCATTTGATTGGAAAATGTTTTTCCCTCTATGCTTAGTACGTAACTAGGATAATGTTTAGAACGAATATCGATTGTGCTTCAATACCTTCTTTGACGTACAGCTGAGGTGTAATATTATTATTATTATTATTATTATTATTCTTTATTTTTATTTTTTTTTTTGCTTTTTTTCATTCCAGAGAGCGGGTGCGAGTTGAAGCGTTTAATCTGGCCTTTGCAGAGCTAAGAAAATTACTGCCAACCTTACCACCAGACAAGAAACTCTCCAAGATTGAAATTCTGCGATTAGCTATTTGCTACATCGCCTATTTGAACCACGTGCTTGAAGCGTAATAATTATTATTCGTTTCATTCGTATATATGAAGAAAATCGAAAAAGTTGAGAACTTCACAATTTTCTATACATATTCACACATATACATATATACATTTATATGTATATAAATACATTAATATACTTATAATTCATCGTTTTCACAATCTCAAATATTGATAAGATGAATAATAGAAGATTGAGTCTACAATTTGTCACTATAAATGAATTAGGTTTTTAAATCCTAAATAATTCTTGTCAAATATGATTCCTCAGCTACTGATATATCTTCATACTTCGTGTGCCAAAACAATATGTTGTTTTCACCACGAGAATCTATCATACACATCGTCGCTGGGGACGTTTTGATCTTATCTTTACGCTATGGGGGACTCTAACTTTTTCTGTACATATACCAGTAGGTACCTAGCACCATTCTCCTTCATCATAATTTCGTTTACGTATTGTAAATATTGTATCTATTCAATGAACATACGTGTACCTTGTCATCTTTAATAAATATATAAAACAAAAAAAAAAAAAAGAAAACATACTACGAAACCAAACTTGCATTTTTAATTCAAAATGCAGATCAGTTTATTTATACCCAAAATTCAAAGTTATATCGTAATTTATTAAACTATAGAATCGATGAAGCCATTTCAGCAAATCTTCGCCCTGAATAAGAACAAAAATAAAGGACCCAGAAGAAGATAAAAAAACCAAAAACAAAAAAAAAAACGGTCCGGGATAAATGAAAAAAAATAATCAATTTTTGCAACGCTTATAAAAATCCAACGACGTGACACATATTCGTATCCTATCGGCTAACTAGATTTCACATATGTCTGGATAATCTCTCGGATCTATTTGGGTGGTGGAAAGCATGTGTCAGTCATGGCTGTACGACCGGGGCGTAAGCAGGGTACGATTTTCGGGGTGAAGTAGCCGAGGTGCATTGCGTGGTGGTGGTATTATTCCCTAGAGATCGGTCGCTTCGGACTAAAACTATAAGTGAAAAAGAATGAGATTACTGGAAGCCAACTTCACGGCTCAACGCCCTTTTGCAATCGATTCTCACTACGCCCTTTCTTTACTTGATCACTACCGCCAAAAAGAATTAAGCCTCCCTAGCTACAGAGTGGAGAAGTTTTACGTTTACGTCGTAAAATTTGTAAAATTGAAGGAGGGGTGCCGGGTGGTGGTGAACAATGAATCAGGACTGGCCAGTATAGGAGAGAAGATTCGAATTTATCTCTCGATTAATGAAGAGCCCTTTCAATTTGCATTTAATTTTGCACATGTGCAGCTTTAAAATAAAAATAGTATATTATAGTTGTATGTTTTTGGTATTTAGCATCGTTTTAGGCACCTGAGTACCAAATCGAAACACTTTTAATTAACGCAAGAGTAAATTTCCAAAATAATGATTATCAATAATTTTAAATAAACAGATAGAGTCGACACGTCAGTATAAGCATCGATTTAGATGCATTATAAGTCCTCGCTAAATAATCGTACCCAAAGTTCGTATGGGCGTATAATCCTGATGTCAAAATAACGTAAGCCCTACAATATATGATTTCCCTTCATATATAGATATACAGTATCGCTTTCAAGCCCCCTATTTGCCGCCACGTAACTGTTAGTTACACGTGTTATGGACTTTACCAACAACCCCAACACGCCCATACCGTTGAACCCATGTGACACATGCAAATTGTATTCCAGTACAAAAGTACGAAGCATCATCCCTGTTTTTTTTTTTTTTTTTTTTTTTTCTCTCTTGGTTTTATCTATTTTCAGCGATGTAGCTACTGTAAACTAATATTGGGCTCAGATGAAATTGCATCAAGAGAGATCTGAATCTTCAATTTTCACCCGGATCTGAGGTTCAGTGATGAAGTTTCAAAAAATATGAATCTTACTTTTGATATTATGATTTTTTTTCTATAATATTGAGCACATGTTCGTACCTACATTGAAGAATGTCTGACATGTGTATTGGAATTATAGGTCTGAATGAAAGGGAAATCTTACCATCGATTTAAAGCTCTATAATCATATCACACGATATACCTAACGCTGTGTGACTGGCCAATCAATAGCCAATTTAAAACGAGTATAATTATAATTATTAATTTAATTTCCTGACACTTTCATCCCTTAATAAAAATACAATTATTAGACAATGGTTACCCAGTTGGTAAAATAACAGATTGATTCTATGAAATGTGTATTCTTCAAGATGCTTACCTCAAAGGTATGTATACATAGGTATATAGTGATAAGCCGTGGCCTTCATAGTTTCGTAAATATTGATCATCATATTTACTTATTAGACGCAATTATGTTATTAAAGGAGACTTTCATTTTTATCAGATAATCGTGGGATAGCGATGAATGGTGACATTTCGTGCCTGACATTCATGTCAATTATAGTATTTTATCCTCGCACTAGTCATAACGGAGAATACGTATTCCCGCATGAGTACAATACAAACAATTATGCGCAAGTAATGGAAAAAAGATTCATATCATATGAGTACGTCCTGTAAAAGTGAGCCAGAGGAAAGTTCATTTTCAGTTCTCGGTCATACCAGTGAGAACACTGACGATTTACACAATTGGTTAGACAATTGGTTAGCTTACTAAAAATTTTTACCAAATCATACGATAATTTAAAACATGATAATCCCAGAGCCGAAGAGTTTTCGTGCTGCTTTATCACCGATAATTTACTTCAATTGGATTGTTGGAATGGGTACATCTCCACCAGCACAATCTGGGCTTCTCCAGATTATGATGATTCTGTACACTGTGGTGTTCTGGATTTTATACATAATTGCATTTCATATTGGGATCAGTGCATTGGTTCCTTTATACTTGGACGAGATCTCGCCCATGGCTATCATCATGTATCAAGTTCTGGTCTATACAAACACATGCGTGTCAATTATCCAGCCGGTTTTGTCATGGATGAGACGCAAGGTACGTACTTTTGTAAAAAAAAAAAAAAATTAATCCATATTTTCCACGTTGTTTCACTAAAGCAAAATAGAATGACATTTCGAAGAAGACCGTTTCTCTGTTTTTTTTTATATATTCACTAGCTGAGTATCGAAGATTATATTATTGCACAAATCGTAAAGTAATGTGCAAAATTAAAAGATTATACCTTCACAGCATGAGAACCATTACCATAAATACTAAATACTTTTTAACAGGATAGCTGCCATTTTTGAAGTGAAACTTCTTTTGGCAGGGTACAGAAAATTTTCAAGTGCAACGAAAAGTGTAAGATTGACATATGCCTGTATAAAATGTAAGTCTTAAGTCTTACATCTTAAATCCTAAGTAAGAAGTTTCACTTTTGGCTTGCGTACCTAATACACTACAAGCACATTTTTTTTTTGGTTTTTTTGCTGCTCCAGGGGTTAGCCGATTGTATGAGTCGTATTCAGAAACTGGATGAAACTGTCGCAATAACACTCGGTTTTACAAATAACTACAAAAAAATAGTCATTCAACAAATTTACCACATTCTATCGATTTGCCTCGTTATGCTCACGATAACTATCACTGACTTACTGTGGCGTCAGGGTACAGCGTCGTTTTTTACAAATTTAGCAGTTATGGTCACTCTTCATCAACCAATACTGTTAATGCTTGTAACAGATTTGAATTTCTGCGGATCATTGAGGTATAACAGGCTCGAGATAATTTATTTCATATAATTTAATTCAGCTGTGATATTGATGGTTTTTAATTATTATCAATCAGGTCCCTCAACCAAAAGTTTCAAGGAGTGAATACAGCTTTGCTTGGCTTGTCAGAACCAGATGTTGCTCCAAATCCCCGGGGAAAACTCATCGTCGTTCAGCATAAAATTAAAAAATCATCATCATTTCATGGTGTTGATAACGGTGCGGCTAAAAACTTAATTAACAAACGTTACTTGTTTCATACAATCCGGTAAGCGAGATAAAGAATCTTTCTAAATTGATGGGAAAAATATATACCTATATCAAATTTACCAACTGATCTCATCCATATTGAAATTGAGTCGAAAAATTCAATTTCAAAAAGCTTATCCAATATTTGTAATTTTATAATACTTTCAATAAAAATTGAGTAAATGGAAATGAACGACTAAGCATTGTCAGTCACGATATATTTTCATGATTCGTCTTCCTGTTTAAGGACAACTCACCTAGAGCTCTCCAAGCTTGCTGAAAAATTGAACTCGGTCTTCGGAATCCAAAATCTGATCTCAATGGCAGTTTCCTCGGTTATGATTACTGGACTCTTGTACACAATCTACAGTGCTCTTTATTGGAAAAATTCGGTGCACGAAACGGTCAAAGAAATACTGCCACCTACATGCTGGTGCATTATTTTTGTTTATAAGATTTTTATGATCAACCATAATTGTGCCACCGTTAGCGGCGAGGTATTTAAATGATATTTCGGTCACTATAGTTACTTGTTTTTACTCATATTTATAACTGAGAATTTTATCTACGCAACAAAGTGTATGTTCATCGTATTTCCTGCAGGCTCATAAATCGGGACAAATAATTTATGAAGTTCTTGGATCATCTGTCGATAAAGAGTTCCAAAAACAGGTGAACGAACTTTGATAAAGTTTTTTTATTCTTTACCTAGATGACTTAATTCATGTATAAGTATATATAATTATTATCTACATATAACGTATTGACGCAAACACAAAATTTATAGAATTCATACGTTATGGTATTATAGTGTTATTTGTTTCTTTTGACCATAGATTCAAGAATTTGCATTGCAAATGATCCAGAATCCGGTACGATTTACTGCCTGTGGATTTTTCACCTTGGATTATACCTACATTCAAGGGGTAGGTATTTCGAGTAATGCTTTGTGATATGTATCCGCGTAACTGTGATACGTTCATATTGAAAATAATCTGAAAGAAAGATCACATGCCGGTAGTATCTTCTACGAATTTGTATTTTACATTTTCCAGGTAATTGGCTCGATAACTACTTACCTGGTGATCCTTATCCAGATGAGTAATACACCCTCTACGTCAACTGCTTCAACCAACAAAACCACAACTTGAACCGTTCAACCAAATCGAATAGTGAATTGCCACTATGATCAATTCATCTCAAATTAAAATGATTTGTGGCAAGCTTAATGATAGTTAATGACTATAATATTTCAACATACTATGATCGAGTGAAGAAATGATATGTCAATAATTAAATTAAATCATATCGTGTGTTTTAACAATATAATAATATTAAATATACGTAATAAATTATTTAACTTTCATCTCGATGTAAATATTCAGTTTTCTTGGTGAATATTTGCGACGTAAGATAAGGTCATAAGTGTTTTAACTGTGGGCCAGTATAATATGACATTAAAATTTAACAGTCCACTTTAAAGTGATAATTATCGACCACATGTTTATTACATTTTCATCGACGTGTCAGGTGTGTTGCGCATATAGAAACTGAGTTCGAGAAAAGATTGATCAATACATCGGATTAGAATAATTTTTCGTGTTCTCATATCGTAATAGCACTTAATTGAACCTGATAATCTAATTCCACATTTCATTTGTCCGATAGTATAACCTACTGAATTTTTGTGAATATGAGCAACACATATCCTATTAATTATTACCATGTATCGATTTCTCGTTACGAGAGAAAGAAAATTTTTAACCGTATGACTGTTTTTGTATATTTTTAGATGTAGATACCGTGCGTGTACCTATACTTTTTGAATTCTAATACATTTTTAGACAATTTCAAAACTGATGATTTCAAAGCTATATACCCAGTATAAATATTTGTTAATTATTACAGAAAATATGAAATGTTTGTATTCTTCTGAAATAACGTCAAACATTTTTCTTCGCTGGTTGCAATAATTGGCACGATACTATACAAGACAATTCCGAGTGGGACTAAAAACATCGAATATTTCTTGTACCACTTTTTAAACTTACGTCTCTATCTATTTAAGCTATACCACTAGTTTATGTAAGACCCGAATTCAGTTTATTTTAGTTTAAAAAATGAATACAATAATTATGAAAATGGTTAAGCTTCCAGTACATTCACCTTTCCCCTACCTTTATACATTTAACATAGAAATGGAGTACATACCAGTTATCACACCTTGATCTCGATCGATGACACGTTTCTGTTGACTTCAATGTCAAGTATTATTTTTAAACTTATTTTCTGGTAAAAGCGACATGTACTACGTACTTGCTATAGCATGTAAGTGTCAATGGATTTTATGAAAGGACTCTACGACTACCGACCGAATGAGTAGTGGGGGATGGACGACGATAGGGTTGCAGAAGCTCCATAGTAGCGTTCAGTAGTTGACTACGTCTTACTAGAAACGCAACTGAGGTTAAAAATTCACCATCAAAAGGAATGATGGCCTTGTTCAACTCAGATACTCTGAATAGTCCGTTGTTTCCGACATTTTTTTTTTACCGGATTTTTGGAATGGGGTTAATCGATTATCCAGTTGGACGTCCCAGAAGGATCCTTGGTCTAATTTTGTCTTCAATGATCTCCATCGGTTACGCATACATACTATTCCTTTCTTACAATATTATTTTAAATATTACTAACCGTATTGAGTCCTCTGTAGCCAAATTTACCATCTCTGCATTTCCTTTTGTTAACTTTGTGATGATGACTGCCAATTTTGTCAACTACACGGTTCGTAGTAAGGTGAGTTGCGAGATGAAATTTTAGATGCTAATATGGAAGCACCTAATTGAATTCAAAACTTTTTTGTTAATTGTAACAGTTTCATTATTTGTGTAGAACTTATTACGACTCGGTTATGATCCTTAATTTATAAACGATATCGCGATTAGAGGGATTTCAACATTTTTAGGAACATAATCACTGTATCACGGAACTTATGAACATTAATTCAGTCATGCAGACAATGCGTGTTACACGTTCCTACGAATCCTCATTAATGCAACGAACATGGCAGCTCATTGGTTACTTGTTCATATTTTCTATTGGGAGCCTTTTCGAATATATTTATATTGAAAACTTGAATATAATCGATGGAGGAATCCACGTTATTATTTTTTGGTGTATGTCTGTATATCCAGCATCCGTATCAATATTTGGAAACATTGCATTCTGTACCTTCAATAGGTAAGTTCAATCGACGAGTTTTAAATACAAGCAATGTCTATAAATTACTTAAAATTCGCATACCTATATAACAGTTGAAATTTCACTAAATTCATACTCTACATTGCAGAGTGATGACGCAGTCTTTTGAAGATTTAAACTCTCTTTTAGAATCAATGAGAGTAAAACATCCGGACGATTATGATACCAGATTGGGTAACTTGATCCAAGTTGACGCCATCCTAGAAGACAAAAAGAAGCTGGAAAAGCTTCGTCGTATCAGGTAACTCGAAAAAATCATATAGTATAAGAAACGAATTAAACTGGTTGAAAATATAATCATAAAATAAAAATTATCCGGTGTGAACGTTTGACAGAAAAATCTATTCTCGTTTGGCAAATCTGGCGAAAGGTTGGACTGAATTGAACGGACTACACGTCTTATCGTCCACTATCATCTCCATATGGATAGGGACGATCGAAGCTTTCAACCTCTACTGTATAGCCTCTCGAACATTTAATTTACAATACGTTGTACTGAATTATGCTCGCAGTTTACAATGGATAATTTACCAGATCATCAAATTATACATTATCGTATGGCCCACTGCAACTATGATATCTAAGGTAACCGCTAAAGTAAAGCGTATTATTTTACCCACGATAAATTATAACTACTCTGCAGGCACGAAAAACTGGCGGAATTCTATTGCGCCATCTTCAGTCCATTGCATTTCTTCGTTCAGAGGTGAGTATACAGTTTGAATATCAACTCTTAACACAATTCAAAGATGAATTTCAGTACCTCAGTCGAGTTGGCGAAGTAAATGATCTTGTTCACTTTTGAACATGTTTATTTGCTACACGTTTTGTACGGCTATTAGTCAGATCCATCATTTTGTTTAATATGCAACTTATTTAGTCGGACTTAATTAATTTGACAATTTAATAAAATAAACCCATCAATCAAAGATGTGCTGATGTGTTTCTCACTTGGTCTTCCCTTTATGTACATCATGTCCATAGGTCAATGAATTCGCATTGCAGCTAATTCAGAACCCACTTCAACTTTCTGCTGGTGGATTACTCGATTTGGATTACTCTTTGATGCAAATGGTAATACACGAGATTAGCCTGATCATACAAGATGTTGACAACTAATGACTTGTTAATTTTTTTCATTACTTTTTAGGTAGTTACAAGTGTAGCCACGTATTTGGTCGTTCTTGTACAAACACACAGTGTATAAAACATCTGGAATTATCCACCGATTGCTTTAAAATATTATTAGCTACAAATGGGATAATAAAACAGACCCAAGTTCGATTATTATTGTTTATATTTCATGTCTTGATAATACAAGTATTTTAAATAAAACTTTAATCATAAGATGAAGTTTTGTTACAAATTTAATTTTCTTAAGAGATGCCCGATTTTCAGCGTCATGTCGATGACTTTCACATCGTCTTGTTGTATTTTATTTTATACTAACTTTTGACCTGCATGTTTAATTTTGATTTCTGCTTTCATCTCTCTTCGATCTATTTCATATACATATCTATAGCGATTTTTGAATTAGTGGACCTGCAGTCTAGCCTTGAGATAGCCGTAGTTCATAACAAATTTATCAGGATTCTTCTCAGTACAAGTTCAAAACTATTGAGAACTTCATTGTCTATAATTAAGACCGTTTATCATTATTTTAAAAAATGATGTATTAATTATTTCGCTGACAACTCTCGACTCGCCCATTTTGCGCGTAGAGGGGCGGGAGTTATCGAACGGTTTCAGAAGCTCGGTCGTAACCTACAGTTGTAGTTTCCACCTCAGTAAGGACGTGCCTGAATTTTCAAAACAAAATATAAACCAAAATATGTCGTTTTATCACGGCAAAGACGTGAAAAGTGCGTTGCTTCCTATAACTCTGATCTCATGGTTCGTCGGAATGGGTGTAATCGAGTACCCAGTTGGACATCGAAGAACAATCCTCAGTCTTCTTTATTCTTCTACATTGTGTACCTTTCACGTAATATGTACAATCTTATCAAACCTTAACGGTATAGAGCTGAATGTGAAAGTGGATCCCCGTTTGGTTGATGTCATATATGGTACATATTGTGGTTTGTATATCGCCATCGTCAACGTTGTTATAGTTGTCAGCATCGTTTATAGCAAGGTAATAATTATTAATCGATCCCAGATTTAAGTTCGAATAAAAATGGATACGAAATCATATGAATTTCGATGATTTTGATAACCGCATTAATTATGGAATAGGGGTCAACCATCATTTTTTCAATGCGTAATGATAATTGATTTTAAATCGACAGTCTCCGATAGATGTTTCGTGGAATTAATTATCTCGTTTTAGGTGTATTGATCTTTCAGGAATATGCAGTTTGTATTATTGGCTAACCACTTTACGCGTTTTGGAAAAAAATTAATGAAGCATCTTGTACGCAATATTTAAAATTTTGAGGAAAAATGTTCTAACATATATAAGATTACATATAAGATTATAATTTATCTGATATAAAACTAAAATCCAAAATGATTATTTTCATAATTTAGAGGATGCTAGAAATCACGTCGATCCATATTTAAAAACTTACAGAAACGTCGACGCTGTATAACGGAGCTGGAAGACATCAACGAAATCATAAAGGGATTGGGCGTCGTCCGCTCGTACAAACGTATTTTGATATCACAGATCTGGCAGTTCGGAATCCAAGTTGTTATAATGATCTTAATCGGCATCCTTGTTTTCCTGACATTGGCACAGTCTGCGGAAATCTCAAGAGAATCGTCGATACTTCATATGTTTTTTTTACAGTATCCATATTTTATCTCAAGTGTCAACGAAATGATGTTTTGTAAATTCAATGAGTGAGTTCAATTTATATAAACTTCACTATTACCGGTTCCACTGAATTATCCTAGAAATCTAAATCATTCCGAACAGTATGGTATATGCTGTAGTTCGGAACCCTGTTCACCGTTTAGGATTTTACAAAATTTACAGTGTCAAAATCAGATTTAGTCGATTAAATTTCAAACGATCCACAGTTTCCAACTCTGAATTGGATTGATCGTCAAATATTTGATTAAAACAATTTTTCTAAAAGAGATATTATGAATGTGCAAAGTTTCGTACGATGACGATCGTCGATGGATCGCGAAATGATTATATCTCTATATCATTGATACAAGTATTCAATCATTATAGGAGTAAGTTTTCCAGAACGGTTTCACCGTAACAGCTTCCAAGGGAGGGAAATCTGATTCATATAGGTAGTGTGATTTGTGACCCTTCTATACTGGAAAACAGTATCCAAAAATCGATCCATTAAGTAATCTTAGCCGTAGTAATATTTGCACCGTTTGATATAGAATGAGGACCCATCCGAAATACAGATCATATTAAATAGCCTCTAGTAAATAATAGAAATGCCTGTATCGAAATATAACGTAGAGACTGTTTGTCTAAATGAATTTGTTATTAAATATTTATTAAATGCAGGATGATTACGGTGTCTTTCGAAGATTTAAATGCACTCCTAGAATCGCTGAGAGTAAAAGATCCGTACGATTCACATAACACGGATAATAATTTACTCCAGGTTAATGTTTTGTTACAAGACAAACGGAAGATAGAAATACTATACTCCATCAGGTAAGTTGAACAACTTAAAAACTGTTAGGATTTGAAGAATCAAAATTTTTCGAAGCCAAACACGTGCATTTGATTTTCATTTACGTCGGCGATCGAAATGAATTTGATAAAATATAAAATAAAAAAATTTGGGTATAGAGCCCACTGTGAGCGGATGACTAGTCAGGGTCTTTTAACCATTCGCTATATTATACTCTTTTTTTGATCTTTTTTTAGGACAGTGCTATACACAATTAGGATTCTGATATCGTTTTTTAAAATTATTCTATTAACAGAAAAACGTATACACGCTTGGCTCGTGTAGCAAAACATTGGAACCAAATTAATGCAATGGCCATCCTTACCATGGCCGTCTCTTCCACGTGTATATTCGTCGTCCACATCTACTTTATATATATCTTCCTGTCATACTTCGGAATTTGGTCAATTAAAGAAAAGCACTTTCTTCAGACTTTTTTAGCAACGATTTTTTTCGGCTGTAAATTATTTATGATCGTTCGGTCCGCGGTATCGCTAACTACCGAAGTGAGTATATGTTGCAAAGTTTAATTTCTCTGAACTAATCCAGGGTTAATACTTAACTTAAATTCCAGGCGCGTCGAACTTGCGGTATTGCGTTACATCTTTATCCTATTACATCTCTCCGGTCGGAGGTGTGTACACCAATTTTTATTTGTAAAATCTTACCGACATAGTCAAACTACTGACAGTAATTTATAACTCATGCAAATTGTTATCACTACTTAAATAGACTTGGCAATAATAATCTATAGCTTGGTTATCTTTTGCCGATTCCTAATGTGCATGCATATTTACAGGTTCGCACATTTTCGATGCAGCTCATTCAAAACCCACTTCGTTTGACCCTTCATGGATTATGTTCACTAGATTACTCGATGCTTCAACAGGTGAATTGAGATGCAAGGGTGGAAAGGTCTTAACCTTTCCTTTTTTCGATCGGTTACTATCAACACTACATTAAGATTATGGAGAAACAATAATGCTCGATAACATTTATTATGACTCGTATCTGCTTCCACAGAATATTTTGAATATTCTACTAAACTATTGGTCATCACGTTCTTTCTTTTGCAGATTTTTCTGGCTGTGGCTACATACTCAGTCATGTTCATACAAAGCATGGGCTTACCGCAAGCCAGTAAGCAGTAAGGTTGTGCAAAGTGGAGTCTGAGATTGCATTCAGAATAGAATAAGTCTGGAGCTAATATCATACGACTCTAATAGCCATTTATAATTGCAAACTGCAGTCATGCCCTAATTTTTATAAAGATTATTATTTTATTCCTATCAGCCAATTTCAAAATTTGATCGTTTATGAATTAGCCATTTGAATTCATTAATAATTCCTGTGATGTTAGACCTACGTAATGAAGTTATTAAAATTAAAATTTCAATTTCATTGGCACAAAACATGGGTTCATCGAAAGCCAAATGGATGCGATACTAAGGTTGTTGAAATCGAAGTTCAAGCTTGGGTCTCGAACTGGATGAATCTAGAATTGATATCGCTTGATGGCAAAATCGATTTACGATTGGTATTACAATTACAGACTAATAAATCGTGATAAAGATTTTTATTTTATTCCATCGAATATTTAAAGTTCAATATATTTACGTACTTATGTAATATTATCATAATGAAGTGTAAAATAAATGTTTGATCTGTCCATGTGCATCACATTCTTTCAATACCCAGTTGGTTTGAATATCGATGATATCGTACGGTCAATGAAGGTCGATATAATTATTTGTAAAGAATCAATTTCCAAAATTATTCAAGAAAAGTTATGACAAGTTGATTAACAATCCCTGCATCATCATGGGGATGAATAGGAATACGTTTAGGACTTTGACATAATACGATTTAATTATACTCATTTAATTAGTCGCTGCAATTAAAAATACCCATATAATTTTGTTTGATACATATTTACCATAAGTGATATATGTTATAGGTATGTATACAGGTATGTTTTTCTAATATCCTCATTGTGCGAGTTATTAATCCATCAGTTTCGTGATTCTTTAATTCCCTAAATGTATTCTATCATTATATCAAAAAAAGTTAGCAGACATACTATTATTTATGATGATGGCGTCTTGAATACCAAAGAAACAAGCGATAAAGATATCGTTAACCGTGGACTGACGTCCTTTCTTCTTTATGCAATGTCAGTTATCTTTTAAATTTCTCTATGTGTAAATTTCTAAAACATCGCAACCTTAAGTAGCTACACAAGTGAACATACTGGTACAATTTCTAGGGTTGTCATCAAAATTCATCTCCAGCCAGTTCAAATCGTCATGTTATTTATCTAATAGTGAGTCACGTAGATTATTGCAATAAAAATTTTGCTGGAATTGATCATTTGCTAGTTCCATTGACGTAATTAATTATACATACGATATCGGACGTGATAAAGACCGCCTGTACTTAGCAAATTACGCATTAAATATTCTAACGGGTCACAATAAAAATGGATATTTTAATCTCATGATGGATATTGTGCTACCTTATATCAGCATTACTAACTCCTGCGTCGATGGAACTTGTTTCAATTCGATAATTATAGTTAATGTATGTGTGTACATGCGTCGTTAATAATGAGAGTGGAACATATTACTCGTATCTAGTTGAATATCACTTGGCTGTGTGAACACGAGCACAGTGTTCGTAGGTAAAGTGCGATTCCTAATTCTTTTAGTTACTGACTGATTCAAAAACAAAAAACTTCAATATTTAAATCGTTAGAATTTTTTAAACACTTTTTTCAGATACGCTAGTCGACTCCTGGGTTACCAAAGGCGCATTATTTTGTTTTCAGCTTTCGCGAATTTGCAAAATTTACTACTTTGCACATCTGTGATTTTTAACTCTCGATCACTTCATCGAGCCAAAAATGTATGGATCAAGTTTTTGGAGTTCTAGAAAGGTAGTATGCATAGATAACAATTTATATTTAATTTTGTCACACCATGAAAAGTGGACTCTACTAACCAGGAGTTGACTTTTGCGGTTCATTGGACCTATAGTATATTTCAGTTCTATAAGGCTTGAAATCATCACCCTCAAGCTGTGAAATATGGTTAAAGTATTTTTATAATTTTATGCTTATGAAAAATAATTACAGAGCAGATTTAATCAGAAGATACAGTCCTCGGAATCAAAAAGCTTTCGCGGTGCTTTGTTCCCGATAACTCGTAGTTGCTGGATTGTCGGCATCGGCATCTTCGAGTACCCAATTGGTCATCCACATCCCCTCCTATCTTTCTGCTGGTCCATCACTCATCTAAGTCTATATTTGTTCTTCGCCAACCAGGCTGGGATACCAAATATGTCCTACGGAGAGGGGTCAACAATCGCCCTCCACAACTATCAATTAAGTAGCTGTTGCTGTGCAGGCCTTATTATTACTGCAATGATTGTCGCTCGGAGGGAAAAGGTCAGTCAGTGCATTCAATGCCGATTATCGAGATCCATTAACAAAAGTTTCTTAAATTCGAACGTTTTAGACCATTAAAAACTGCCACCGCCGGATCGGCTTGGTTAATGAAAACCTGAGAAGGTTCGGAATCGCCGAGGACTATGGGATAACTTTCAACTTCCAGATAAAGCAGCTTGCCGTATGTCTCTCACATATTATCATCATTGTAGTCGCTGGTGTCTACTTTGCAAGTGCTAATTACTTCGCGGATTTGTCCAGCATCGCTGTTTCGCTCAGTTTCATTTATCAGCAGATCTTTATCTCCATCATCGGGTGTACTTACTGTGGTTATATCAGGTACGATAATAAATGCGTAAATCTATCATGACTTTTAAATACGATCTGTTACCCTTCATATAGGTACATCGGTAATCGGTTTCAACATCTGAATGCGGATCTCCTTAAGTCAACTTCTGACGGAACAGACACCAAGCGATTCCTCCAAGATTTGGACGGTCGATTAGAGTCGATATTCTTCCCGATCACGCGTGAAATTCATGGGGATCTTTGCGTCACCAAAGCTGCAAATCGGAAATGGACAGTACAGATTTTGCGGGGGGCCAGGTAATTTTGACTAAGATAAATTTGTATGCAGGAAACACGAAGCATCAAAAAACATAAAAAATTTCTTATCGTAGAAGCATACATAGTGATCTGTGCGCCACAGCCAAGGAGATAAACCAGACATTTGGTATTCACATCATCTTCATCATAGGAATAACTTTCTGCAATCTCACTTCACTACTCTACGATACTTACCAAATTTCCGTGATATCAAACACGTTGAATCAGCATTCACAATTCATGCGATTGATTCTTATCTGCTGCAGCCTCGTTTGCTACACAATGGCAGTCTACTACCTCGTCCACTGTTCTTCGATGGTTGCTTGTGAGGTACATACATCATAAAATCTACATATTTTACTCAACTATACACCGGCTACAATTACTATGATAATGTAGAGAAATTCATGTCCAGGCACAGCATACCGGCGTAGTACTCAACGATCGGGTTAAGCCAGATATCAGTACCGAAATACAAGCTGAGGTAAGATCGATAAATAACATTTCCGGAAAATTTTTTTACTGTGATTATCAAGAGATATGTTTAGATCGACGTCTTTTTACTCCAACTTATGCACGATCCTCTGGAATTCACGGCTTACGGATTCTTCCCTTTAGACTACACTCTGATTCGTGGGGTGGGTAACCCATGGCTGCAATATTGAAATCCTCACGTTTAGTATTTACTATTCCCATCAATTTTTAGATGGTTGGATCGGTGACGACGTATTTGGTGATCATGATTCAGCTACGTGGCATGTATAGGGATTCTAAGCCTGATGTGACCAACGTTACAGGTTTTACCATGAACTATACAAATTCAACAGATTTTAACCTTTCAGAGATGCACCTCTTGTAACTATGAAATAAAATACATGAATAAACGAGTTGTCCGTATCATTATTTCATTTAAAACAAGCTCATCGAGAGTTGTCCACTGTTTTGTCTCATCCAGACCTTACCTTTCCTTTTGTCCCACGATCTTCGTTGGAGCTATCGTTATTCTAGGTAGTTATTTGGTAATTATCATACAAATAGGGAACAGTATTGTCAAAAAAAACCAAATTTGCATAAATACCACCTGGATGTAGAAGGTCACAAGTTAAAAAAATCTCGTACACCGCAGATCTCTTCTACTGAATTCAGAAAAAAATGGTTTCCTATCTTTTAGTTCATAATTATAATCAGTACATAATTACTGATACCTATCATAATTTATGATTTACCGATTTGAATTTAGTATACAAATACTCGGTAAAACCGATGGGACTCGATTATTAATTTTATGGTTTTACAATTGTCTGAGGCAACTTCACACGCTCAAGTTCCACTTACATCATCAGGTGTAAATAAGGCGTGAAGGTAATGATTTTCCGTGAACTCTAACGTGTTATATAATTTTCTTTTACACAATTAGACTTATGAAAAATTGAATGATTGATTTCGATTATTTTGGAAGCATACACATAGCGTTTATCTCACTATCGACAACCCATAAGACTTATTAGCAATAAATAAATTAGATAATACACAGCCGTCCCGATATATTGTACATACATTGCTTCCGACCGATGTGTACGGCCCGATAACGTCAAGTTAAATTAGTTTTGGCATATTATAGCATTCGTAATAACTGCACTTACTGTAATTGATGATTATAACAAGTTCATGGCTTTGCATTAATTATTTATGAATTTTTATTCTAACACAAAGAAAAAAGTGCAGTGTCACGCAACGATGGTCTATTTCAGTCAGTCAGTCAGTCAGCACTAAATACCTACACTCTTTCCCTTTTTGTGAACGATTGCTGCTGAATATTTAAAAGAAAAAACGAAAATATTCTGTGATCGTGTATCAATTAGTACGAAAATAATAACAGAGAGAAAAATACTTGTAATACGAATTATAAAATTAGTACTTGTCGTACAGCTGTTGTTACTTCTTTGTCAATTTTCAAAGAAAAATTTTTCTCAAAGAAACCTCAACTGAACCAAAACAAGAACAAAGTGATTTTCCTTTCCTGTTAAAAATTTGACTAACAAATCCTTATGATAAATTGTTTAAAAATAAAATTATTTTGATTAGATTTGGATTTATGTAACTCAGTTTTCAATTGATTTTATATATTTCTGACCTTATATCTGTTTTATGTGAAATTAATACGAATAATCGACGAATAGAATTTATTCAGCTGAAATTTCTCGTAGAAAGTTAAAAGTATGGTGTGAATTATAAAAAAAAATCTCAAATATGTTTTAAAAGATTAAGAACAGTAACCAATTTAAAAATATAAAATATAATTCAATCCCTCCAATCAGGACGTGAGCTACATGGATTCCTTTTTTGCGAAAATATCAGCGAAGACTCCATGTCGTGTTTTTGTGTATTCAGTATTCAGTTTGTTCCAATAAAAGCTTATCGTATATTATCGATATGCCCTTTTCGACTGTCAGTGTTGCACTTGCTCAGATCTGAAAGTATAATTTCTTGCTCCTACAGTAACCCACTGTAATATACGAATGCTAGGGTTTGAACAATTGATTTCTTGAGGGTTATCGAAGTACCTACAAGGCTGACACTTCCTCGTCAGACGCCATGCTACCTCCTTACAGTACGGAAGGCTAACTATAATCCTCTACAAATCTGTTTGATTTTGTAAACGGAAGAGCTACCAAATGTACTTTCTGACGTGTGATTAGTTTAAATCGAAAATTTTTGGGCAGGAACGTTCAATTGAATTTAAAGAGAGTGTCAACTGGCCTGCAACCAACATCGAGTGTTGAATATAACTATCATTGACGGTTAATGTACGAAAATGAAGTTTCCGGAACCGAAGACTTTTCGGGGTGCTACGTCACCCGTGACTATCATAAAATGGATCCTTGGAATAGGGATTTTCGAGTATCCCACAGGGCATCCGCGACACGTTATATCTCTATGCTGGTCGGGTACAATTTTCATAATATTTTTGTACTCCGTGAGGCTTGTAGCACTAGAAAGTTTATGGGATCTAGAAAACTCTACAATTAGTAAGATCTGCTATCAAATATATATCAACACAATGATATTCTATGGTACCGCATTTCTATACCTTGGGAAACTAAGATCAAAGGTCAGTTAAAATAAAATTACAAAAACAGTAAAGAATTATATAGGTGAGTACCTACATACGTATCAAATTTTTTTGTTTTTGTTTTATAGAGTGTGGTGGATTCCCTCCGTAAACTTGACATGGTAAACGAAATGCTATACAAGTTCGGGATTCCCAAAGAATACGAATCGATCTTCAAGTCTCAAATTATTCATCTGATTGGGGTTTTGCTCTTCATGTTGATAATGACATTCTTTCCTATCATATGCATTTTCGACGATGTTCCGATAGGGATAATTGGTTCTATTATCATCGGACAGTATACTGCGCTAGTTAGCTTCCTCGAGGACTATACTTTCAGTACCGGGGTTCGGTACGTATGTCAAACATCTCACAAATACGTCATCATTCCTATCCACATCTCGTTTCCCTTTATACAGCTACATTGGAAACCGCTTACGACATCTGAACTCGTATCTTGGAAAGCTGAGTATCTGCGAAGAGAAAAAGGCGAACCTGTCCCTACAGGGCTTTGACGATCAGTACATTCCGAGGCCTCTACCAACAGTACTTGAAAATCACATGCATTTTACAACATTCGTTGCAGGTGCTGACAAGCAGCGGATGATACGTATCTTACAGAAAGCCAAGTAAGGTTCGATGAATAAAATAGTTTGATAGCAGTTCAGTGACTAGGGCTATACGCTTTTTTCACAGAATTATACATCACGATCTATGCAACATAGCCAAGAGTCTGAATGAAGCATTCGGTTTCCAAATTCTTCTATCCATGGCTACAGCCATAGGTATTATCACTACGTTACTCTACAATACGTATACTCTCTTTTTGATGTCGACCACAATTGCATTTAATATCAAAATAGGAATTCTGTCGAATTCACTGTGGATAGGGTTCCAAATTATGAAAATTTTTTGCATCATCTCTTCCTGTTCGATGGCATCTATTGAAGTACGTACACACTCGTTCTTCTTTTAAACAAAGTATCTTTCCACAGTCGGAAAAATAAAGTGAAAATTTTATTTTAGGCGCACGAAACGGGAGATCAAATTCATGAGCTGATTAAACCATCTACTTCTAATGAACTGAGAGAGGAGGTAGAGTGAAAAAAATATATTTATTTCCTTACACAGTTCTTTACTGGTTAATTATATTCCACCTGTTGTTCTAGATCCACGCTTTCTCACTTCAACTGATGCATGATCCTTTGCAGTTTACAGCCTGCGGATTCTTCACTTTGGATGAGACGATGATTCGCGCGGTAAGTTACGAGTTGAAATAACTCAGTGATATTATTTGACCATCTACCATTTTCTGTTTTCCAATTATTTTTTTTCAGATGGTTGGAACGATCACAACTTACTTGGTCTTTATAATCCAAATGCCTCACAATTTTAATCGAGTCGAAAATTCCACTACCAATGCTGTGATTCCAGCCATGAACAGTACCGTTTAAAATAATCACAGCAACAAATTTTATTGTTCTTTTATATAAAGTCGTCCAGATTATGATTTGGAGCATGTTCTATTTCGTCTTTATTGCTACTAGCGCCTAGTTCACTCTCAAGAAATTATACCTTAGTATCGATTTTGCATGATCGTGACATATTACGATCTCTGAAACACTTGCTCACCTGCAGAAATAAAATATAAAACTTTTATACGTTATTTTACAATGAAGTAATTATAATATGAAATATCCTGAAACTCGAACTCTTAACTTCTAAAGGCTTGCTCTCTACTATTGACTCGTTAACAAAATCGAGGGCATATTTCATACCAATTTGTTGATTTTCTGTGTATCTCTGCACTTTCTGCAGACACGGTTATAAAATGCTCGCAATTATATTCTCATAAAACTGCGTCGATGTAACGAAATTGTGTGTAAAATCTCCTTAGCAGCAATAACATTGCCGGTTTTTCTATAAACATTCCAAAAATCAACTTACGTCAATTATTCTTGGCTCCATCAATCACTGTTTGTAAGCTGAAATTTGCTTCTATAACATATTGCTGGGATCGTCGAAGCGAACAGTTTACACAATCGATTGTCGAGGGATATTACAACTCTAAATCAACACAAACTCGTCAGACGTTTCAGCGCCTACGTACGCGATAAAAGGGTATTTCATTGTCTTCTACATTAATGTTATATCCGAATCACATTGTCACTTAATTTTGGCAGTAAATCAAAAAACATTTTTGCAAATTGACGTCAATCTACGTATTAATCATTTCATCAGCTTAACCATTTCTTACAGGGTGAGTCTAGTGACCATCTACGGTCAGTCTCAGCCGTTGAGAATTATTATCAGTAGATAGTCGTGTCAAGATGAAGTTCCCGGAACCAAGAACACTTCGTGGTGCTACCTCACCGATGATCCTGGCTGGCTGGCTCTTTGCCATAGGGATTCTTGAATATCCCATCGGCTACCCACAATCAATGATTTCTCTTTGCTGGTCACTAGCTAATTTTTCTCTATACTTGAGTCTTGTTTTACTTGGAGAATCGAGCTATGTAATACGAACAGAGAACTCTACAGTTTTATTGGGCAGCTATCATATCTTTGTATTAATTAGCATTTTCTCTATCATCGTGTTCCTATACCTCGGTCGTACGACGTCAAAGGTTAGTTGAAACGAATTATAACGAAGGAAGTAGAGACAGTATTTTCAAAAATTTTTCTAACGTTCTTAGAAAGTGATGTTCAGTTTACACAAACTTAATGAAGTAAACGAGATGTTGAGTAAATATAAAATCCCGAAGGAATACGGATTTACCTACAAGTATCAAGTTATTCGACTGACTGGTGTATTTCTCTTCATGGGTGTTATGCTTGCACTTAACATCTTCGGGATCCCCAGCAATACCTTATTTGGAATCAGACGAATTAGCTACCTAGCTACCGCGCACTATATGCCAATCTGCAGCTTTATCGTTGATTGCACCTTCTCTACTCTAATCAGGTATTTAAAAAAATTGATAAATTGTATATCAACGCTGCTAATCAAATTTTGCTATCATTTATGCAGGTATATTGGCAATCGATTCCAGTATTTAAACGCAAATCTCATGCAGTGCAGTTACGAAGAAAACTATACAATCCCATTCCGTCAACACTTAGAATTTGACGGTTCGCTACGACCGATGACACTCGAGATCCACGCGAATCAATACTCATTCAGATTGGCCGATCAGCAGTGGATCATGCAACTCATTCGCAATAGCAGGTAACGCTTAGTGGGTAAAATCTCGTAAGAATAAGGATAGCAATGACTGATCTTTCGTAGAAAAATACATCAAGAACTGTGCAGCACAGCCAGGATTTTAAACGAAGCGTTTGGGACGCAGATTCTTCTATCCATGACCATCTCCTTCCTTCTAATCACCACACGGCTCCATGGCATTTATGAGACTTTCATAATTTCGACCGCAATATGGTCAGGCTCTAGCATTCATATTATAATGATAGTGATTATGGTGTGCTGGCTTATTTTTCACGTTACGAAGGTTCTCATAATCGTAAGTGTATGCTCGATGACGTCTACCCAGGTATGCTACATCTACGTCTTCGACAAATTAAATAATCCTGAATCATCGCTTTGTAACGTAGAGAATACTCTATTTTAGGCACAGAGGACTGGAGAAATCATTTATAAACTTGACAGGTCTACCAATGATCGACGAGTAAGGAAAGAGGTATAGCCGAAAGAACCGTAATTTATTGTTAGAAATGTCATATTTGTGTGGTGCTTTATAAAATCGGTTCACAACCTATTTTTTCACCTGGTAGATACAAGCATTCTCGCTCCTGCTCATACAGAATCCCCTACGATTTACAGCCAGAGGATTTCTCACGTTGGACTATGAGATGATTTGCAGTGTAAGTTGATCAGAGTCTAAGTGTCCAACCGTGGCACAATTCTAGCCCTTATCGTTTGTACTGATTTAAGATGGTTGGGACGGTGACAACGTACTTGGTGATCATAATCCAGTTGGCAAATACTTACGACCCGGAACCCGGATCATCGAGTGCTTATATACCTCGTGTAATAAATGCCACGGATTGAAATTGTTTTTTTTTTTTTTGTAATGTGATGGTGTGCATCTTACCGTTATCGAACAACGCGTTTATCTTTTGTGTGTATAATCCAATTTTTAATAATGAAAAAAACTACTTTTACCGTAAGTTTATTACTTTTTGTGATCCACTTAAATGAATTAAATTATCCACACTAAATAAATATTCAAGTTGTATATTTACTGGTTTTGTTTCCAACGGTATCTTGACGTGAATAAATCAAAAATTGATGTCTTCTTTGTCAAATTCAACAAGAGAAGCGAGAACTAATAAATTGACTTTTGAAAAACATCGAAGCTCTTTGTTCCGAGGCAATATCATTATCAGTATGTAGATAAAAATATCTTTCTATTGTCCAAAAATTTTTCATTATGAAACTTTATATTTCAAGTGATGAAATTTTCACTGAATATCGAACTGTTTGACTCCATTACGTGTTTCTAATTGTGTGTCTTTCGAAAAGTTGTCAAATTCATTGTCTTGCAAGACAAAGGTTTCGAGACTCTTTTATTCCTTTAGAAACAGTTTTGGAAGAAACCCATGTTTTCTGAATTACAAAATAGCCTAAATAAAATACTGTGACACTCCACGGCGTCCTGAAAAATCTATTCAGATATTCGTAACCGGTGAAATTTCAAATTGTCATTAACCGATACATATATCTACTCCATGAACAATTTAAGATTTCAAGATGCAATTATTGTAAGACTGTACGCGAACACGGATTTTTAGGAGGTTAAACAAATCTTACACTATCATTCTTTCCAGTATTTCCATAGAATATTAGTCAATATCATTCCTGAGTTCACACATTTATTAGTTTGAAACAAGACATTTGGAGAAAAATCTTCGGTTTGAAAACAAAAGTTTACTTTTACACTATACCTTAACATAAAATATATATAGTGACTTGATCACTTTTAATTTATTCCTGGCCTCTGTACAATGCATTTTTAGTCTCTCTAACATCATCTAACAGTTAGTCGAGCACACATTTCTTTTGTTTCTATGACATCACCACAATGTTCGAACGTTCGTGTTTGAATAATCGATTGTCAAAGGTTATACGAGCACGAAGACTACACCATCGAGGCAGACGTCAGGCTACCTGCTTACGGTATGGTCGGCTTATTGCTGTCTTCTACTGATCTATTTGGTACTCAAAAAGAAAGGACTTACAAGTGAACCTTCTTAGGTATGATCAGTTTGAATCGACAATTGCTGGGCAGGAGCGTTAAATTAAATTTGAACAGAAAGTCTACTAACTTGTAGCCAATATCAGGTGTTGAGTATAAGTCTGTCAGTTATTGTTCGAAAATGAAGTTCCCAGAACCAAAAACTTTTCGCGGTGCTATGTCACCGGTGATTATCATTAGATGGGTCCTTGGACTAGGGACCTTCGAATATCCCACAGGCCGTCCACGACGCGGTATGTCTCTATGCTGGTCTGGTATAATTCTCATCTCCTTTGTGTACGTCATCCAGATCACAGCACTAAAAAATGTATGGGATCGTGAAAATTCTCCACTTAGTAAGGCAACCCATCATCTATTCCTCATCGGTACCATAATCGACTGTATCATGATTGTATACCTTGGACAAGTAAGATCGAAGGTCAGTTAAGATAAATCTGGAAATCAGTCTGAGAAATAACAGCTGAATATAAAAGTATCAATATTTTTTTGATTTTTAGAGTCTGATGGATTCCCTTTGTGAACTTGACAAGGTTAATAAGTTACTGAAGAAGTTTTGGATTCTCGAAGAATACGGATCGATCTTTAAATCTCAAATTATTCATGTAATTGGAACTTTCTTATTCATATTGTCTCTCACACTCGTTCCTAACATAATCATTCTCGAAAATATTTCGATATCCTTGATCGGTTCCATTATTATTGGACAATATGTTATGCTTGTCAACTTTATCGAGGACTACACTTTCAGTACCAGTATTCGGTATGTGAAAAAGCTTACGGAATACTTAATCATTCTCTGCAACCGAATATCATTATCTTTCTTTCAGGTACATTGGAAAACGTTTCCGACATTTGAATTCGTATCTTAGCAAGATCAGAGACGGAAACGCGGAACCATTTTTCCTCAGCTCAGAAGATCACATTCCGTGGATCCGATCGACGGCACTTGAAAATAACATACCTTCACGATTCGTTGCAAGTGCAGAAAAACAGTGGATTATACGTATCTTACAGAACGCCAAGTAATGCTTGATAGATAAAATACTGCCCTATCCGTACAGTGACAGAGACCATTTGCTTCATTTCAGAAAGATACATTGCGATTTATGCAACACAGCCAAGAATCTGAATGAAGTATTTGGCATCCAGATTCTTTTATCCATGGCCATGGCCGTAGCCTCAATCACCACAATACTCTACAACACCTATTTTCTCATTCTGATGATCACCCCAACCGTAACTGATACCTGGATTTGGATTCGAATTACGACCAATTTACATTACATTGGGTTCTACACATTGAAAATATTCTACGTCGTTAGTACCTGCTCAATGGCATCTACTGAGGTACATATGCTGATTTCTTTGACAAAGGCATCTGCTTGCAGACTGAAATAACGGAGTAAAAATTCTATACCAGGCACACGAAACTGGAGACCTGATCCATGAGCTGGTCAACCCGACTACGTGTGGTGAAATAAGAGAGGAGGTAGAGCTTGAAGAAATATTTAATTACTCATTACAGTTGCCAGTTATCAATCAGCTAATTTTTTTTCCACATCTTGTGATAGATTCACGCCTTTGCGCTCCAACTAATTCAGGATCCTCTACATTTTACAGCCTACGGATTCTTTTCTCTGGATGAGACAATGATTCGCGCGGTATACAACGAGTTTAAATAACTGATTGTCAGTGAGATGCGGTTATTCCATTTTATGTTTTTGTATTATTTTTTCCAGATGGTTGGTACGGTCACAACCTACTTGGTGTTCATGATCCAAATGCCCCACACTTCTGACCGATTCAACAGTTCACCAACAAATGCTATTATTTCAGCTATGAACAGTACCGTTTAAAACAATCACAGTAACAAATTTTATTGTTATTTATATAAAATGCTACAGATTATAATTGGAAGTATGCTCTATCTTGTCTTTCTTTTATTTCACACCTAATTATAAGGGAGTTACAAATCCTGGGAATGCAATAAATTGTATCGTCGCGATTTTTATATTCAGCAAAGTAAAAAGTTATTAAAACTTGCAACCGATTTATGTTGTGCAAAAGTGGTAGAATTATTTTTCTTTTCCAATGCTTGAATGGCTTTGTGAACACATCATTAAAAATATGATTGATATGAAAATAGAAACAGTCATCGTTAAATAAAAACAAAGTTCAGAAAGTTTCTTTCGTTAATTTTTATTTGATTAGCCCTCTTTTGGAGAGGGGCACAGTTTTTTAATATCTCACTACACCTTCTGTGGATCTAAAAGTTCAATTATTGAATACTCAGAATTATACTTCCGTACAACTTCGTTCATTTACCAAATTGATGCATAAATTCGGTTTGATGGCAATACAGTTATACTATTTGTCCATTAAACTTTGTAAATATCTCCTTACATCGATTAGGCACCTCGATTTCTTTCCTTTCCACTGATAGTAAGTTTGGCAATCATTTGCTTGTATGTATGTACAACATATTAACGAGATCGTCGAAGCGAACTGTTAGCAGAATCGATTGTCCAGAATTGTTATAACTCTGGATCAACACCAATTCTTCAGACACTTGAACGCCTACTTACGGTACAAAAGGTTATTCTATTGTCTCTTACCTCATATGTTAAAATAAAGATCAAATAATATTTCCTCAATCTGCAGTTACATATTATAGTAATTGTGTACCTACATATTGATAATTTCATAAGCCTAATCACTTATTGCAGAGTGAGTCGAGTGACCGTCCGCTGCCAAGTTCAAGTTATAAGTAAAATTTTCTGCATTCGTGGAAAGATGAAGTTCCCAGAACCGAGAACACTTCGTGATGCTATGTCACCGGTGATCCTGGCTAGCTGGTTCTTCGCCTTAGGGGTCTTCGAGTATCCCATCGGTCAACCGCGACTCTTGATGTCTCTATGTTGGTCAGTCGCTCAGTTCTTTCTATTCATAACTTTTCTCATACTTGCGGAATCAAACGATCTAATGGAAACGCCAAGTTCTACGGTAACGACGGGTGTCTATCGGCTTTTTACCTGTGCTAACATCGCATCAGTCATCGTGTTCTTATGTTTTGGTCACGCTACGTCAAAGGTCGGTCGAATAGAACCAAAACCGAAGGAAGCAGCGAAAGATAAATATATTAATTTTTTTAATTTTCTCAACATTTTAAGCACGTGGTGACTAGTCTACGCCAACTTGATGAAGTGAATGAAATGCTAAGCAAGTACAAAATCCCCAAAGAATATGGGTTGACTTTTAAGTGTCAAATTATCCAGCTGATTTCTGGATTTCTCATCATGTCAATTGTACTAGCCATTAACATTTCCTGGATTATCTACGCTCACCATTTTCGAATAGCGCACTTCGGCTATTTAGCTGCTGGGCAGTATATACCGATCTGCCACTTCATCGTTGATCAAACTTTCACTAGCTTCATCAGGTATACTTACAAATATTGAGTAATTGTATAGCACCGCTACTACCTAAATTTTACCGTCATTTATGCAGGTATATTGGAAACCGTTTTCAACATTTAAATGCAAATCTCGTGCAGTATAGTTTACAAGAGAACAATTATACGAACTCTTTCCTTCAAGGCCTAGAATTTGATGGTTCGTTTCGGCCGACGACATTTGGGATCAACGCGAATCCATACTTCCTCAGATTGTCTGATAAGCAATGGATGGTGAAACTTATTTGCAATAGCAGGTAACATTTAGTAGATAAAATACAGTAACAGGGTGGTTATAACAAAGGCTGGATTATGCTCTTCGACAGAAAAATACACCAAGAACTATGCAGCACAGCCAGAACCTTAAACGAAGCGTTTGGAATCCAGATTCTTTTATCCATGACGACGTCCTCCGTTCTCATCACCTCAATGTTCTACGGTATTTACAATATTTTCACAGCTTCGACCTCAATATGGACACACAACAGCACTATCGAAGTTGTGATAATCGTACTCTGGCTCATTTTTTACCTCACGAAAGTCCTCTACACCATCTCTGTTTGCTCTACGACGTCTACCCAGGTACGCTAAATTCATTCCTCACAGAAATTCATCAATCCTAATCGATGCCATATAACACAGAGAAAACCCTGTTATAGGCACAAAGAATGGGAGAACTGATTTACCAACTTGACAAACCTACTGCTGACAGACATATAAGAGATGAGGTATTCCATCAAGTACCATTTATTATTAGAGATTGGATCTGTATAAATTCTGCTACATGATGTCCGTTCATGACTTATTGTTTATTTACTAGATCCATGCGTTCTCACTCCTGCTTATGCAGAATCCTCTTCGATTTACGGCTAGTGGATTCTTCACGTTGGATTATCAGATGTTTCGCAGTGTAAGTAATAAGTCAATACCTATGAACAATCATATTAAAATTTATTTTATTTCAAGCTGTTTGAATTTATTTCAGATGGTTGGGACAGTGACAACATATTTGGTCATTATGATCCAATTGCACAGTACTTACGATTCGGCAACTAAATTAACTAATGACACACATAGTGCTACGAATTCCACATATTAACATTGTATTTAAAATTATAGATCTTTAGTAGTGGGATAGTGTACATCATATCGTTATTCAATAATGTGTTTCTGGTACACAATTTGTAACAACTAATAAATCTCAACGTACCGGAAGTTTAATGCTTGATGTATTCCATTTCAGTGAATTGCATAATCCATACTACATACAACGGTATCACAACGTATATCAATCAAAAATTTAAGGCTGATTCGTCGAATTTATCAACTGAATCTGAAGCTAATAAATTGTTCGATTATTGTTGACTCGTTCCGCCTCATTGCACCCACTTGCCAACATATTGGAACTCTTTGCTGAGAGTCAATATTACCAGTAAAGTGTACCAAAAATATATTTCATTTGTCCAACAATTTCTTGTCATATGAATCAGATCATGAAATGATTAATTTTACCAAATATTGAAATATCAAACTGTACGATTCCATCATCTGTTTCAGAGTACTTTGAAAAGTTGTCGAATTTATTATCCTGCAAGATGAATGATTTCAGACGGTTTTATTCTTTGAATAACATATTTGGAAGAAGCTCTTGCTTTATGATTGGCAAAAAAACCTAAATTAAATACTGTGATACTCCATAGAAACTCAATAATCTTATTGAGAGCCGATCTAATTAAACCAATGCATCCTATTCATTTTAGTTCGGGAACTTCGGGGGTGAATAAAATTATGACTATAACAATCAAATTTTACACCATTGATAAATAAAGTAAGAGTGAGGAGTGTTTAAGAAATCGATTGACCATTACTTTCGGAACACTGGGCTATACCCGACACTCACATAGCGCTGTCTGCTACTGATCTATTCAGTATTCAAAAAAAAGGGCTTACAAGCGTCCCAGCTGAGGTGTCGTCAGTTTAAATCGAAAATTTCCAGGCCAGCTAGCATTCAATTAAATTTGAAAACGAAAAACAAAAAGATATTCGAGTATAACGATTCTCTGTTAATGTCCGAAAAGAAAGATCCGGAACCGAGAAATTTTCGTCGTGCAACGTCACCAGTGACTATCATCAGATGGGCTCATGGAACAGGGACCTTCGAATATCCATTATGTCTCTATGCTGGTCTGGTGCAATTCTCATCCTGTTTTGGTACATCGTCAAGATCGCAGCACTACAAAACTTATGGGATCTGAAAAATTCTACACTTACTATAAGACATCCTATCAGCTAATTCCTTGGTGCCCCAATCAATGGCATCACGATTGTATAACTCGAGCATATGAGATTGAAGGTATGTATGTATGTACGTCTAGATAAATTTAGAAATCAGTATGAGGAATGACAGATGAATATAAATGTATCAATCTTTTCGATTTCTAGAGTCTGGTGGATTTCCTCTGTGAACTTTACATGGTGAACGAAATGCTGAACGAGCTTGGGATTCCCACTAAATATGGAGTGACCTTCAACTCTTCAAATTGGTATTGGGAATCTTGCCTGGCATGTACACGGAGAAAATATTATAGTGAAATTTCCTATGGCATTCATGGAGAAAATCAATTTTTTTTTTGTTTTATCCATAGTGAATTTTACAAGATATTAAGGTAATTTACTGGGTGTACTAGGTATAGGAATTTTCTCCATGTTGTATATAATATTGTTACAAATGGAGAATTTTCACTGTGTTCAATTGTGAAATATGTATCCCAATCAGTAGTCTAGTCATAGGAAAAATTATTACGTTAGTTATTTAAACGATTTCTTTGAACGTGATGACTGCAGTATGTGATAAAATGCGATTATTATATGTTTGGGTAATCAAACCTCTGACAATATTTCAATGAGGTAAAGTATATAACTGATACCAATGTGAAACGGCAAAATATCATCCAAATATAGACGATGATTATCAGCTGCGCTAACTTCGATGAAAAATAAGTTTACATTTTATTCATTCAACGTTTAATATAACTTATGTATGTATAACGTATACATATTTTTGTCCTAATTACGTGGAGAGGCTGAACAAAATTAGTTTACGTCGGCATGTTTCAAAAATAATCGTTGATAAAATCGTCGATCAAGGATATGGAAAATTACCAACTAAATGAAATAGCATCAAGCTTATACTTATGCAACTGGATATAATTTTGAGCGCCATAGATAACATCTACATTTATCTAATTTTAGACGATTTCCGTAATTACAGCAAACGAGGCTCCACTGTTACCTTAGACACGTGATTATAGCGGTAAGATGGAAAATTATTACGCAAAGATTAACACTGAAAGACATATACAATGTCAACTTTGCGTATAAATATGAAAGTTCACCACGAAATGACCATCAGTTTTACTTCAAACATCATAACAACGAATTCGAGAATGGTTCGATTCACTTTTGTGGCCTGTTTGGCTATTGCAGTGTTTACTATAGCCGTTGCGGAGGAGCTCTATTCCGATAAGTATGACGATATTAAGTTGATAGAAATCCTTGTAGACGACACCCTACGGATGCAATACTACAATTGTTTTATGGATATTGCACCCTGCGATACACCAGATGCAACATTCTTCAAAGGAACGTACACAAAATAAATTTTATTCAAATTATTCATGCGTTTAGAATTTAGAAAGGCTCGAATGATTTTGTCTTCAGTTTATCGTAATTATAATTTCTTGCAAAAGAATCTAAAACAAAAAAAAAAACTCCATTGTGATTTCGTTAGCAGTCAAAAATGTCGAGACTCAGAAATAATCTGATACCTAGATATATTACGAAATGTAGGAGAAATATTTTGAATCGTGAATAACACAAGACAACGAGTATTTCGGTTTTTATTCAAAATAAGAAAAGGTGTTTTTTCGAAAGTATGATACTGGTATAAATATCTGGACTATACTTTTTATTTATTGAGTGTTTTGATGAATTTTTTTTTTGATTTTTATAACGACAATCTTTGAGCAATTCTTACTAAACGCAACATTATGAAAATTCTGTTGTCTGACCGTAGATTTTTGTTTTTCTTTCTCATT
This sequence comes from Macrophya annulata, assembly GCA_963924015.1. Classification (NCBI taxonomy): domain Eukaryota; kingdom Metazoa; phylum Arthropoda; class Insecta; order Hymenoptera; family Tenthredinidae; genus Macrophya; species Macrophya annulata. Next base: position 33,065,631 of record OZ001257.1, on the reverse strand, counting down.
AAACAGGACATTTCCCAGAAGCAATCGTGACCATGTGCCGAAAGTGTACAGATAAACAGAAAGAATTATTCGCAACTTGGGTTAAGTGGTACACTGAGAACCGTGCAGACGAGTATAAAGCTCTGCTAGAAAAATTCCTTGAAGATGCCAGAAAAAATAATATCTCCGCCTGATGAAATGTAAAAATTCGTCCCGAGGTTATCGAGATGAAGACTACTCGATAGCCTAGATTGACGACTTGCTATTGCAAGGAATTTGTCAATGGATCTTCAAGCTTGAAATCTACGCATGAAATGTAGTTGTTATTATTGTTAAAATAAAATATTTGGCCCAATCCATATATGTATGTATTCGCCGATCATTTTTGCCGACCACCTTCGATCGATCTGAAACTTTGGCATGTCAATTTTCAGGATTTTTTATGATACACGTTCTTTTGCGTTTTAGCGAAGTACGGCCTTTTACCTCTGTGGCACTATTTTGAAATCTTCCTAAAAATTGTGTTTCATTCGATAATAAAAAATCCATATTTTATTAAAATTACCGCTATTTCGTTCCCAATCGTCCAATTACAACGTTTTTTTTTTTGCAAATTGTAATTTGCCTCATGGATTGAATTCGACGTAATAGGAAGTCTTCTACGCAATTTTCTTTGCCTGATTGATTAGGTATATTAAATGATCCCTGTTTTCCTTTTTTCTACCATATACAATATTGTTCAAATATTGATTATTGTCACATCCTCATTTTTATATAATAAAAGTGTTAGGAAAATTCGTGTCAAACAATAGTAATTCCCATCGTCGAAGGTTGCTATCAACGGTAATTGGCGATTTTCACCCTGAAACCTGATACCTCCCTTGCAGACGAAAACTTTCTACGAACGATTTTCTGGCCATTACCACGATCTACTCGAGCCCCTCAATTAAGCACCCCGGACACAATGGGCAGAGGCGCGAGTCCGTGAAATTATCAATTAAGGGATGATACCAACGGCCCCAATGACTGGTTCACGTGTCACGCAACGCATTTTACAATAATCATACACAAGCATACCTATATCTAATAGACAATACATCTCTACATCTTTCCACTTCACAATCGAAAAACTGCTATATCTGTTGCTCAAATACTGCGGATTCCAAAACTACTTTTCCATTTTGTCGTGGTTATAAATATAATACGTTATCGGTTCAATTTCAGTAAACTATCTGAATATAAGTGAATGAATTCTCGTTGAAAGAGTTGTGTAACTTTTGTGAAGTGTAGGAGTGAAAAAACGACTATCTACACAACTGTATCTATATATAGATATAGTTGCGTAATAATCAATACAATCATATAAATTGCAATGTATTTATGTATTAGATATGATAAGCTGCAGTTCGTCGATCTTAAAGCTTGGTTGGTATTAATTGGGAATTAGAAAGACGAGAGGGTAGCGTAAGGCTTGGCGGGTGCACTAGCAGCCACCTGCTCCCCCAAGTTCTGTGGATTGATTTATCGCACCCTCGAGACCACCCATGGCCACGAGGGGTAAAACGCGTGCTTGCGCGTCGCTTAGGTATCGAAACATCAACACCTACGGCCTCAAATTGCTGAAATCGATTTCACTTTGTTAATTAATATTTCTATTATCATAGGTATACAGTATAGCACAGGTACGGATATGTCTGCTCTTGAAAATATCCAAGTAGCGTTAATAACATCGCCTTTACAACTCACTTCGTACCGATTACAAGAGAAGGCAACAGATCGGTATCTACAATGATGTTTATAGTCATTATATTTTCTAACAAGTGTAAGATTTAGTCAGAGGTATGCGTTTATCAGTAAAGAGAAACAAAAAACTAAAACATCGAAGAGGGCTTTACGAAATATTGAACTTATATGGTCGAACTTTTTTAAGTTATAGGCTTCTTATATCAGTGTCTTGGTTAGACGATGTATGTGATGTGTAGATACGAGAATATGTATAACAACTGTAAATATATACTTGTATATTCTATGGACACAAAAACGCCCTTCAGTGAAGAATAGAAATCTGTCGGTACAACATCAGGCTCGGATTACGCGTAGATTGTAGAGAAGCAAACACAAATGTTTGGGGTACGTTTGAAATAATCCGCAAACGTCGTTTATCATTTTGTAACTGTCCCTGTAAACTTGCCCATACTTCGATTTCCCCAATCCTCTGTATACCCTCGTTTGACTGTCACCGATAAGTCCCTGAGTTTGTGGGGCTTGTTTTACTGCACTACGCGTATAGCCATAGAGGAGGGTGAATTCTTAATGCTTACTTCTATTTGCCCAGATCCATTACTGTTTTTCCAAATTTTGGCAATTTAACGGTCTACCAGTTTACCGTATTTCAGCTAGATATCTGAGAACATTCACAGCTACAAGTATAGGCATAAGCGATGTATTATAATTACGAATCAATTACCACATCGAATTATATGGGGCTTTTCTAGTGTGACATTCTAAAGAATGGGTGATTTTTGGGAATTTTTGTAGCAAAAACTATGTGACATATCAATTCCAAATTTACTAGGTATATTTTGGAATAACGTGTTATGAAAATTTACGTGGATGGTGTGCACGATGGAGCTCGTCCTGGTCACCCGAATAAAACAATTTATAAAGATTCTTAATTAGTACAAATGCTTCTATCGTTAAGCCTAAAAAAATACAAAAATTAAAAAAATTAGCGGCATGTAAAAAAAAGTTATTGTTTTACCTTTTCTTTTTGTTATAAAAATTTGGTGAATATCAATTCGAGTATAGGCCGAACGATAGAAAAACATCCCTTCTATCTGTGCTTACTTAATTCAAGTCAATCGGATCATTGATTATTGAGACATTAATAACAACCGCGATTATTACGGGAGTATACAATACATGATAAAAATAAATTTGAAAATCACTGATACCCTTTGATGAAATGTCTTCATTGACTCAGTTTTTTCACAGCTGATTACTAGTATTTTAATCCATAATTAAGAATTGTTTTAAAATTTATGGACGTTACGTTTGGATTGATTGCATTCTAATTGAAGAAAAAGTGGTTGTTGTCGAGCATGCAGGTAACATCGTTCCTAGAAACTTCTTTAATTTTGGAGGGAATAGTCTACATTGACGTAATTTCATGGCAAACTAATGATATTCGGTGAATTTAATTCTTAGATACGAAATTTCTTGATTTTAAACATTATTTTTGTAAATGTTGTCAAATAGAAAACAAAAGGCGTTAAGGACTCACAACAATAGAAGACTGACCTTATCTCTACATATTTTTGATTTGCCCCGAAGTTACATCATTTTACAACATTCTCTCCAAATTTTAAAAATATTAGATAAGCCATAACTACGACTAATCCAGCCGAAAGAGATCCATTAAAAAAACTAAGATAGTGATAAATTATCAATAAAATATCAAACAATTATCTGTCTTGCGAATATTTTATCAAATTACTTGAGTAATTGGAAAGTTGTTCATGGATAAATACGGATTTTTCGATAAAACGTGGATATAGCATAAGATATAGGTAGATAATGGGTAATGAATAAATAAAATCAATTTATAACAATTAAAATTGTATTAACAATGATTCATATATACATTAATCGTTATAACACATGTGTTTAAAGTCGGAGATTAATTTTGATTTCCATATTTGAGCTTATTTTTAAATTTTTTCGGATTTATTCCATAGGCCTTCAATCTCTCGGCACTCAAATCGGTGATCAGATTTTTCTTATCTTTTGTTACTTTATTATGAGTCATTTTATTCTTGCCTTTCATTTTGTCATTCGAAATTTTACTCTTCTTACTATCTTTAGATTTTTTATTTTTACTCTTCTTTGTACATTCCTTTGCTGTGTTTATTTTCTTCAAAACCTGCCCGGTCGAGTCTTCACTGCTAGCGATTCCATGTTCTTTGCTTTCAGCTTGAACCGTCGACCGATTTTCCTCGACTTTCACTTTCTTTACTTTTTTTACTTTCTTCTTCTTAGACTCACTGCTTTTCGCCTCTTCGTCTTTTACCTCTGTTTTCAATTTGTTTACATTTTCGACTAAAGAATTTTCAGCGTCGTCACTGAGTTTCCTTTTCTTATTTTCTTTTACATTCTCCAACTCATTGCTCTGAGCTTTCGATTCGTTGGTATTATTTATTGAGGAATGTGGATCAACTGTTTCAGTGGATAATTTTTGGCCATTCAAATGCGCATTTCCATTAGCTGCATTCTTTGCCTTGCCTCGTTTTCTCTTCTTCTTCGGGATTTCTTGACTTTGCTGATCACTGGGCCCAGAATTTTGCTCTTGGCCTTCAGCTTCTTGTCTGGGTCTAAAGAGTAACAATAATTTAAAAACCCGTGATATACAAACATACCTAATTATTGTAAATAAAATAGCACTGCTTGAATAATCAGTTTAAATATTATTTCTACTAACTCATATATGCTTTTGAATATCTTTTTCTTCAATGCTTCGTTACGGGCTTTCTGTTGATACGTTCTAACATCATTTAATTCAAGATGTTCAGGTCTGTGTTGAAGGGCTTTCTTTAGTGAACACCACTTGTTCAATTCTTTATCATCGGCCATTATTATCTGTAATAAAAAGAAGCACAACATTATTGAATGTACTTCATTGCTTATTTCGTAGTTTTATTGCCTAAAATTACTAATAAGTGTTCTGTTATTCTTGAAAACAACTTACCTCGTCTACACTCAATCCATAATCGTTTGCAACAACATTTCTGTATTTAAATCTGCAAGGTTGATCACCGATTATGTCTTCATAATCTAAAGCATAATATTGATCTAAATAAGCCTGATACGATGGATTTGAAGTCGGATCGAATTTAGGTTTTTGTTTCGCGATTGCCTCGGCCAATTTATTACGTCTTCTTTTCTTCTTTTTTCGGGAAGAATCGATCAATTCTTCCTGCAAACTCTTGGATGGATCATAATCTGCGTCCATCTGAAATTATACATTACACATTAACATTTAAAACTTCTGCAAATATCTAATAATGCTCTTTTGATACACCTCAGTCTATACAACAGATACTAAGTTATTATCTAGTCTGTATCACTTCTGAAAATCAGCTATAAGATTTACATTAAAATCTGGGTCATCGCAATGTGGTCCGTCGTTATACTCGGCTTCATGGGTAAGTTCCTCCTGTTTTGGGTCATATTTATCCCAAGTTGTTTCCACTTCTAGCTCTTGATCAATCTCGGGAAATTCTGGTTTAATATCACCTTCCGGACCGGCGTAAAAATCTTCATTGAACATTGCTTGCATTTTTCGGTCATGTTCTGCAGGGTCAAAATCTCCGTCCAAATCAATTTCGTTGAATTGTATATCGTCGTTACCTAGAAAATAAAAATTTATTTTCATTTCTAGATAAAAATTTTGGAAAAACATTCTTAAAGCACAATATACCCGTGATTTCTTTCAATTTTTCTATCTTTTCTTCAATCTCTTTCCTCTTTAGAGCTTTCAATTGCTTAAGTTCTTCTCGTTTTCTTATTGCTTCTTCTTCTTTTCGCTTTTTAACTTCAACTCGCTTCTCAGCTCTACGTGTGTCTTTTCGTCTCAATGAATTTTCAAGCGTTCTAGGATATCTGTTACAGAAGATAATTGGATTAGGTAAATACTTTCCACATACATTTATTGGCCAATTATTTAAGATGTGCCAACAGTTTTCACCTCTTGATAAATTCCTGATCGGGTTCTTCAAATCGAAAATTATATTTGTGTTCAAATTCTTCTTGTGTTTCAATGTTCTTCTCATCCTCACTCAAATTCTCGTCGCTATCGTGAACGACCAGATCATATTCTGGATTAAAATCATTTGTTTCGTTGTCTAAAAATTTTTTATTCAATACATAATCTCTCAGAAATTTTTCATTCTGATCCAACTTTGGATCGGTCCAAAAATCTCGCAGAGATTTCAATTCCTTCTTTTCATCAACGTCAATTTCTGTCTGCTGACCCTTTAGCCATACCTTGTAAGCTTCCTCCTCCTGTTGGACGTAAAAACGTATCACAGAATTTTATGACTAAAAATTTGTCTCTCATAACAAGCCAAAGATCTTTTTTGAGAACAAAAATATAAAAAATATTTGTATCTTTAAGTTGTAATATTGGAAAATTATACAAACCCTTTTCTCATCTTCATCTGTTTTTGTCTTTCGTTTGAGTAGAGAAGCTTTTTCATCATCCTCATCTTCGTCTAAAATTTTTTTGAAGCTTTCCTTGAGTTTTCGCTGTTCTTCTACGTAAGTAGGAGCTAGAGATTGGCTAGCCTTATTATCAAGAGTTTCTTCGTCTTCGCTATCGCTGAATTTCCCATCCCTTTCGATCATTACCTTTCTCTCATAGTCTCGTAAAAAAAGTGGTTTAGTTTTGGCTTTTTCTTTACTCTCAGTTTTTGGAGTATCCTCGGAATTATCAGCGTCGTCAAAGAAGGTAACATTTTCATCGTAAATTCTTGGATCTTTATCTTTTAGCAGCGATAAAGTTTTGTAAAAGTTTTTTTCAAAAGTTTGAGTCAGTTCCTTTAAAATTTGAACAAAATTACAAATTAAAACAAAATGGAAAGAATTTTAAATATCTTTAAACCTACATTTCCGTCTTCATCTTCTTCCTCTGAGGTGCTTGAATCATCGTCAGAAACATCATCGTCTCTGATATGTTCCCCATATTTTGTTTTAACTATAATATAGAAAATTACGAATCGTATTTTGAGGTTAACTGAAAATAAACATTTCTAAAATAGGTTTAAACTTACGTTTGTTAAACTCTTCTTTTTGCCTCCAGCTGTTATAACTATGAGCATAATTAGTATTTATCGTTAACTCCGAATCCGAGTCGGAATTATTATTGCCATTAAATAACTTGTGCATTTATTTTAGCTAAACGTTATTTCTCTTCACGTGCTTCATCTAACCTCAAAACTCGACGTAGCTAACATCATGAAAAATTCAGTCTTGTGATTCGTGGATCAGAGATGATTCTCTCTCTCTTTGACCAATAGTGAGTTTCCTCAACTAACGGGTCTAACGGAAAGTCAAGACGTGTAAATACTTTCGCGATGAACGTCGTCACCCTTTTTACAAAATTAGTTATAATATTTTTAACAGTTACAACAACTATCGGCACTTTATCACCGCGTCAAAACAAAGCGAAAAAAAGTAGTGTAAAGGTATGTAAAAATATTTTAGTACATACATCGTGCTTCGTAAGGTTAGTTTGATCATACATGTTTACTTCATTATGTTCTGTGTCTTGTGTTTGACAGAAAGGACCGGTAGATAAAGACGTTTTTCAAAGAGGTTTAGTGCTCGACGATCCTTCGGCGATTGATATCACCGCCGAAGCTAATGCTTATTTTAAAGAAACAGGAATCAGAAGATTTCAAGGGTCAGTTTTGGGTTATGTCACACCGGTAAGTAAATTCATTTTTGAGGTTATGTTATTGTTATGATCCCATACATACGTATGTATTCTGTTCTCCGCAAGTTCAATGAATTCTAGAATATACGATTTACTAATAATAAACAATAAAAGAAGTAAATTCAATAATATATACCAATAAAACTCCCTGTATTTACAAAGTCACGATTCAATAGTGGAACAATCATGGGTACGATGTCGCGAAAATTTTTGGTGGAAAATTTACCCTGATCTCACCGGTCTGGCTACAAATTACTAGACTTGATATAGGTTCTTACGATATACCCACACACGATGTAGATAAAGGGTGGATAAAAGCTGTGAATAAAGCCAACAACGCTAATCATACCATCAAAAGTAAGTGAAGTATTAATTTTCAGTACTTTTAGGCATAGAAATATTAATCCTTATTCAATATTTTGGCTTCAGTTTTGCCCAGAGTTATGTTAGAGCAATGGACACCAACTGACATTAAATTACTACTGACTAATACTCAAGAAAAGAATCAGTTGGTTAAATCGCTTATAGAGACTGCCAAGGTAATAATTTTTGATAAATAATTAATAAACTTGCTATTATTTCAATTTTTACTGCTCAAAAATGGAACTAGTTATTTTTTTATTTCTATTGGTTTGCTTTACTGTTTAAAAAATTTTCAAATTTCAAATTTCGAAGTTTATGTTTATGCAAAAACAAAAAACATTCCAAACTCGAATATGATACTACGAAATTTGTTTTTTACTGTAAATTTACTATTAGGAGAAAATTTTCACACTAATTGAAACTGAAAAGCTATTTACAATTTCAAATAAGAAATATATATTTTCAGACGTTTCATTTGGATGGCTATGTCTTAGAAATATGGAATCAGCTTGTAGCCAGTAGAGCAGATAACAGAGTAATCATCCAGTTAGTTAAATCAATTGGAAGACAGCTGAAGCAGAACAATCTTGACTTAATTTTAGTCATCCCACCTTTCAGAGGGTAGATAATTTGTTTCCACTGAATGTTCACCATTTTTCCATATACTTATTTTTTTTAAATATTTTACAGTGTGCCAGAAGAAGTCTTCGATCGTCAACACTTTGACGAGTTAGCAGATCATATTTTAGCCTTTTCTCTCATGACTTATGACTATTCTAACGTTCAACGCCCTGGACCAAACAGCCCTATTGATTGGGCTCGAAAGTGTGTTGAAAGATTATTACCAGATGCCCGTGATCCAAGGCGAGCTCAGATTCTGCTTGGGCTGAATTTTTATGGAAATGATTATACCATTGACGGAGGTGGTCCTATTGTTGGGCATCAATATTTAAACTTACTACAAAATTATAAGGGAAAACTTAAATGGGACAATTCTAGTGCCGAACATTTTTTCAGCTTTAAGTAAGTGTTTTTATTTCTAAATTTTTTTTATGTAGTGACTGTAGACCTTTGTTGGCTAACTTGCAATATTTCATACGGTTTATTAAAAATCTTTTTCATATTATTTCAGGACACCAAACGGTCGTCACTTGGTATTTTATCCATCCCTCTTGTCGATAGATTCAAGAATAAATCTCGCTAAAGAACTAGGCACTGGTATTTCTATTTGGGAATTGGGACAAGGCTTGGATTTCTTTTATGATTTATTATAATTTATTCTCATTTGAAATTGTAATATGAATGTTGAAGTGAAAATCATTATATTTCTTTCAGACAACTACATGCTATAATGTTTATTGCACTACAATAATTTACAACTTTGAATAGAATATCAAAATTTTTATCATCTCTTAGATTCAGAGATTATTCAAAAATTTTCATACGAAAATGCAATAATATTTATACTTTTATACACTTTATCTTTATAATGCCTCGTTTCAAATGAAATATTATTGCTAAATTCTATAAATATTACTTAAATCCATCATAATCATTACCTATCTATTATTTCGAACTGATTCATTCCTTGACTTCTCTACCGAATTCAAGTTCATAAGTCAGATTTTTTCGAAGAGTTGGAATTTTATTTTATACATGATTTATCTGAACATTCCTTAGTTTAATAAGTGTCGTAGGTATATTGTACGGATCTTGAGGGTATTTTTTTCTTTTTGGCTAAATAATGTATTTCAATAAAATTGCCACGAAATTGAAATTGTATTTCGATATTGGAGCCTCATATCTTTACGCCAGTTATATTAATCAAGATAGAATAATGATTGTTTGAATTTGACGAAAATCTTACGTGGGAAAATATATAATACATCCACAAAAAGAAATATGAAAATAAATATAAACATTTAATAATGATCGAATGATGCTAAATTGAGGTGAAAAAATTCTTGCTGCCTTTTGTTTATTAGAAAGAGGATGAGGTGTTCTAAATTTTTTCTTCTGGCAAGACTATTCCCTAATTGTAAAATTTATGCAAATTCAAGATGTATTATTCTTTCTTCGGATTAGTAATATTCGCGTTTTGATCTTGAATAGAATCCCGTCCTTTAAACATCATCATGGACTGTGGACCCTGCATGATTTGGTACATCAATGCCCAACACATTTTAGCTGGCAAAAAGCTGAAAATGAAAATATTCTGTAATGAATATCAAATAATACCATTTTGTAAATGATTTTTACAAACTGACTTTGGTCCTTTTATACAATGTTAAACTTACGGTATATGGGTAGGTTATTTTAAACTTGGCTAAATAATAATTAATTACCATTTTAGAGGAATAAGGTATCTGATACTCCCCGGAAGGACGACGTTTACTTGGTTTGTTAAAATCCCTGCGACAATTTCTTCCGCAACATAATCTGGCTCTAACATAGGAAGTAATCTGCAAAATTGTAAAAAATAAATAACGTCGGTATTATATATATATATTTACGTTTATTTTCAATGATTTTTTGTAAAAATGTATATTCACCTGGGTTTTACTCCGTTGAACATTCCCGTGTTTATAAAATAAGGGCAGACCAATGTCGCGTGTATTCCGTCGTAGCCATGTGTCTAAAATAAGTCAGCATACGCATAAAGAGGATAATAGTAACAATACAAGGCGAAGTTGCGGAGACTAATCTTTTATTCATGCATTGTTTAACGCCGTCTGACATACCAAATAAAACGATATAAACCCAAACAATAAATCAATCAATATTCAACGCGGATACTCTGCAAGCTTGCAATAATTTGAATCATTTGTAATTAGAAAACGTTTAAGTTTACACTATTACTTGATATTGGGTCAAGGATATTATAAATACCAATTAAATAACAATTGTTTTTACGCGTTAGGAATGACAATATGTGACACAAAAATACGTTGCAATTTATTCATTTGTGCGTGTTATCAATTTTTTTTTTATTTTTTTTTTTTACCAAGAATCAATTCAAATGAAAAGGTAAAAGAAATTCTTATTCTCACCCTGAGTTCCGTGAAAAGACTCTCGTGGTACCCGATGGCAGCAAATTTTGTTGCTGAATAATCTGTGCATCGATACGTTCCCAGAAGACCAGCAACACTAGCTACAGTAACTACATGACCGTGATTATCCTTCATCATATCTTCAAGGAAAGATTTGGTAGTCTGTTCAAAAATTGATACTATAATATTTTTGTAAAGCCGATTTTTTTAATTGCAGTTTTAAAATTATCAACAAGACTATCTAGGCGGTCACACAATCTCGATGAGAATTAGTTAGGGACTGTTCAAAGACCTCATTTTAAAATATCTACTTTATTATTCACGCGAAAAATCGCAATATATGTAATAAATAAATTCCACTCACCGCGTAGTGAGACAAAATATTAACTTGATACGTTCTGTCGATTTCTTCGTCCGGAAGTTCAAGAAGAGTTTTACCACATACGTAACCCGCATTGTTTACTAACAATGTCACCTGTTAGGACGAAGGAAAGATCATCATGTGGTTGACGCTTATGATAATCTAATGTTAATTAATCATATTGTTATAATACTAACAGCTCCAACTTCTATCTTAACAGCCTTAGCTGTTCTGTAAATATCTTCTCTACAGGTCAGATCGCAACGGTAACCCCAACCTTTGCCTCCAGCCTCTTTTATTTGTTTCACAGTTTGCTCAATGCCTAAAAACATAATCGAACAATTGTACATACATAAATTGATTATTAATTTTACAGGAAATAAAAATTTCAACTTAATAACATTTTTTGATATTTATTATCAAGATTTCAGACACTGTATACTAACTGTACACACATATGAATTCATCTGGATTATGTATTAATGGTCAGTGTAGTGTGCGTAATACCTGTTTCTACTTAAAATTTCACAACGCATACGTTATTCCGGACATTCTCTTATTTTCTTAATTATAAGTTATATAAATATCGCACCTAAAATATTATACCTCAAGTCATGATCAATTAGTTGTTTACAATCTATATCTAGTGGAGATCTATAATTTTTCGATAGTTGACACAAGACGTTATAATACGGTTTCAAACGTACAGTATGAATGCGCAATACGATTGGATATTTATCGTGTCTGTTAAACCGAGAATAGAGTTTAATATGCGATGAAGTATTGCTTGTCGCAATTCAGTTAAGTTTGAGTTAAAAAATGGGCCAAATTACCGGTTGAGAAATCCGAGACAACTTTTCAACTCGGGCTAAAAATTAATATCGTGGGTTATTTAATCGTCATTTTGAACGGTTGGCATTTTGCTTATTAGTATTATCATATGGGTAGTTTATATAACCATCTTGAACCGTTAAAATATACACTATGCAGTGATTTCAAGTCACGAAATGCCACAACGCTTATAAATGGCTAGACGCTATTATTACATATTTCTAAACTGCAAGTTCGTTAACCTATTCATTGCTATAAGAACTACCCATTAAAAAAGAGAAAATATATTATTTAGTTAATTTGTTCATTCGAATCGTAATTACCGTTGGCTCTTTATTCGTGTCCATTTAATGTTACCACTAATCGGCCATGTCTATGCATCATGCTGCATCTCAAGGTACATACAGAGTTTCCTAAGCTAAATGTTAAAGTTATACTATAATATGTGGTTGACACATCCATAAGCAAGAAAATTCCCTCGCTTTCGACGTGCAAACGCATAATGTGCATATGTTGAAATCGATTACACTATATGCAATAGCAGCACGTTATTAGAATTTTTTATTTGAATAAAAGTATGTCTTTGTCTTATGACTCTATCATTATTACTCATAGAAAAAGATTGAAAAAGTATTTAATGTTATTGTAGATTTTAATTTACGGTCAAAATTGAGGATCAACCCCCTATTTTATTTTGTAGTAATGAATTGATGATTGCAAGGTGTCAACAGCTAGAACAGAAAATCTCCCAAGTTGAGAATTCTGCAACATATACCCGCGTGTATCTCTGTAATTAGTTTTCCATGGTAAAAATAATTACCGCAATGCTTCCTACTTTTGAGTAATAATACGAATTATTTTCTCCCTTTATTACCTAATCAGAAGCTCACAAGCCTTTACAATTTCTACTATTAACTTTATACACATGTGTAACAGTATTTCATTAAAATGAATAAATAATTTGAATTTTAGGTCAGCGGTGAAAAGATCCTTTATTAATTATACTAAATTCCTAAGGTTTAAGATGTTCTGTGTTTAGCAATCGCCTTACTACAGACATCGTTGACTACCATATAAATTTAAAAATATTAATTGACATACTATATAATTTGAAATTACCGATAAATATATGCTCGAAATTTCTTTCCGTAAAGTTGAGTAATGGTGAAAGGACCCAAGAATGAATTTAACGTTGATCAACTCTTACGAAAGTTTCGTTTTATATTAGTTTTTGAAAGTCCTACGAGATAATAAAAAAAAAAAAACCACAAGTAAAATCGCTAAGTGGATCTCAAATTTTTACGCTACAGCCGCATGGGATTAAACTCAACGTAAGTATACAGGAATCCCAATATTTTCTATGGCCATAAAAGATTGCCCTTTTATTAATTACTTTTCTAAAAATTGATTCAAACCTTTATCAACGAATGGACATAAATTATAAGTTTACTAATTACAAACTTAAATACAGAGTTGAAAAATGATCTCCAAAAAACAATTACCACTCTCATTGATGTCCCAAACGACAACATGGGCTCCGAGGCTTGCTAATTTAATGGCAATGAGTCTTCCAATTCCGCCGCCTGCTCCGGTAACTAAAGCTACTTCACCTACTATGCTTTTGCCCCGAAATCGTTTTGGAATAAAACTTAGTACTACAGCCTCAGCTATGTAAGCGATGGACACCCCTATGAAGAGCAGAGTATCATAAATTAGTTTAACGACGTCTGCGAAGTCCATCGTGACTCACAGCTCTCCTGAAACACCGAATAATATATTTTTAATATTTATTACTTTCTTCACAAGTTTTACCGTTAGATACTTGTACTTTGAGATTTGAGATCACTTCAGACTCAAGACTATGTCAAATATATCTGCTAATCGTAGACCTAGATACTTATACGTATAGGTGTAAAGAATTGGCCGTGACTGACGGACCACGAACGAGCAGTAATCACTATGGATTATAAGAGATACGAGATCCAGGTATTAGAATCTGAGTTACGTACTGATCAGGAGGTCGAAATACCGTTCATTTGACACTAAAAATTAGAGCTATTTGACATATACAAGGTGATATTTTTGAAATGCCTCAGACTGATATCTCGAAAACTAATCACGATACGAAAAAATACTCCGGATAAAATTTGCAAGATATCGAGAGGCAGAGATCTATGGTGCTGCAATATTTTCAGTAGATGCAGGAGACGTCAAGACCGGGGGAAGGCCGATTTGGTTTTTTTTTTAATGGAATTGTAAAATTTTTTTTACGGAATCTGATAAAGAATATCAAATTCTACACATCACAGTACTGACATACATAGGTATAGTCTAAAGTTGACGAATTGGACTCGATTTACCTAAATACTATTATAAATAATTCGAAATCAGCTATGGGTCATTTCAAGATATTATTATCATCATAATTACCATAGTAGTATAAAATGATCCATGACTTTGAATTATTTATAATATTCTTCAGGAAAATTGAGTCCCCTTCTTAGAACCTAACTTGCGCACCTCTTATATCTTATCGGTCATTAACTTTAGACCTTTTATATGCCAGTATTTCTATATGCAAAATTTGAATATATTTTTTAAATTTCGTAAAAAAAAAATATGCCAATCTATTAGAAAAAAAAAAATAAAACAAGTTGAGCTTTCCCTAACTTTAACGTCTCCACTTACTGAAAATAATGTTATACTTATACCATGTTCTTTCCCCCTTGATATTCTACAAGTATCATCCGAAGTATTTTTTCGTATCGTGATTAGTTTTCGAGATATCGGTCTGGGAAAGTTGAAAAAAATCACCCTGTGTATACTGTGGATATGAGACAGCTGAGGATTGTACAGCTTTGAGTGGCAGTGAAATTCTTCAAGATTCAAGTTCATTGGCACGTCCCATCAAACTTTTTAAACCAAAGATATACCGTGTGTATATATATGTATATATATATATTTATGTCATGTTTACACCATGTGAGAGGATCTATTGGTCATTAGCACGTGTGGACGAAACGATCGTGTACATAGATCGCGAGTTTCAAGTATTTGCCAACGATAAATAATAATAATGATGGTAAAACACTTCGTAAATCATTTTACGGGGAGAAAACCGAGGAAGTTAATAATGAGATATTGAGGGGTTTGAAAAGCGAATTATATTCTATCTAGAAAATTACAAATAAGTAAAAAGTCCCTTTAAAAAAAAGATAGACATTTAATATGCGATCAAATAGTTCACCAAATTAGATCAGTTAACTTTTAATATAGATTTTTTTTTTTAAATTTATGAAATTTTCGTTTGAATACTAGTTAAAATTTTTTTTAATAATTTCAATTTTGATTATGCATGTTGAATTTCAATTTTTATTGACTATGAGTCTAGAAAGATTTTTTTATTTTTTTTAACTAATCAATCGCACATCGATTTATATGGGGTCTAAAAACACTTCGACTTCCATCAAACACCGAGCCTTATTATTCAATTGATATAAACTATGACTCGAAATGAGATAATAATTGTAAGAAAATTAATAGTCTAGTAATTACCTTGCGGGTAAAAATCAATATCAAATTAAGTTATCCATGAAACTAACTCTTTCGTAGACTAAAACCATACTGAAGCTTTGCTTTAGCGATGGATGCTGATTGTATCGTACTCATGAAGTTCGCCCCCTCTTATTTCCTTGCGTGACGCAGTCTATCGCGAGGTACATATACTAAACAACTTTGCTCGCAAACCAGGAACTAGTATAACATAACTTCGGTCCTGCGGAGGTTCCCCCGCTGCAACTAGGCCTTACCATGAGGCCTTAACGGGGAACATTGCTCAGTACCGTATACCTCGAAAATCTAGTACAGCTCTAACCTCGAGCTTGCCTAACTCAAATCTTAATAATAATTATATAATTTCACATAAATGTGAAAATGAAAACCATTGTTCAATGGCGAAATGGAAAATGGCAGTTTCGAAAATGAATCGATCAGTGAATATCAAAATATTCAGTTTTATTATAATTTTCATTATTCAATGAAATTCTTGTCAATGAAATCTGATTTTCGTTTTATTTATGAATAATTTCAATCCGAATTAAAACCTAAATCTGATTCTCAAGTCCGACATCATATTTTCCTTCTATGAAGCTGCATCTCGGTTTTTCTGATTATTAATTATTATTTACAAGAAAAAGTTTGACTAGAAGATTTTTAACATTCATTTTTTTGCCTCGTGGTACCTACTACCTGTCGAAGTATGTACAGACACTACGTGTTTGTATTGAAATAAGTGCTATCTAAAGCAGAGCAAGTTATTACTATATGTTGTTTTTATAATAACCGTACAAGAAGTTGAATTTTTAACTTCCGTTTCCTCTTAGCTTGATATATCTTGATCATCACTCGTTAATTTAGTAGAATCAAGTTTAAATATAAGCCTTGAGAACAAACGGTGACCGACATTGGTCGTGCTCTAACGTAGTCGAATACATGTATTATAAGACTCCTCGAAGAGGTCTCGGGTGAAAGGGACTAGGGATAACCCTCTTTTCTGTTTTGATCTGGGTCACTCTGCCATCTGGAATCCTCCAGGTCGCTGCGCTGTGAATTGTAGTAAAACAACAACGTCTAAACATTCTTTGAGAGCGAGAAGTTTGCGTTTTATTACGCTAATAACGCAGCGATTATAACAGAGCCATTAAGAATGGCAATCTAATAATCATTATACCATATATTTTCAAATATTTGTTTGATAAATTGAAATTCCTTTTCTTTTTATACAAAATGGAAAGAGAATTCTCTCGTGTGTTTATGCACATGTGTGTATGTTATATGCATCCTTAAGAAGTACGTAGCAGGAAACGCGTACATTCATGAGTTGTTCACTTCCTTATGGGTATAATAATATCGGAACGCACCCACAATCGACGTGTGACTACAGAAATCTACTAGAATTAATGGGCCAGGAATTAAGAACCGTTAGTATTCCGAATGTGAATCGTTATATGCATTTCGTCGTGCAATAGAGAATTGGAAATGAGATACCGAGCGTAGTTTCACTCAAATGTTTCTTTCTTTTTTTTTTTTTTCTTTCTTTTTTTAAGGAGCTTGAGAGAAAGCCTTCCACAATCCGATAAGCGGCTGAATGAAACAACTCACACTATTTTTTTTTTTTTTTTCTTACATTTATTATTTAAGTACACTCTCAAAAACTTGTTCCATATATACAATATACATATATAATATTATCAACCATCGCATACTCAAAAGATTGTTAAAACTTTCCATCTGGAATTTTTAATGCAAGCTGTGACTGCTCAGCAATTACTTAAATTCAAGGAAGTTATACTTCCATGATTCGCTACATGACATCAAAGCTACAAAGTTCAAACTAGTTATTTTACTTCTGGCTTCATGACACCTCGATTATGTAACATACCTGTTTGCATCGAGGATTAAGTATACAGAAATATATTTTCAGTTCCAAAAATCTGTCTCACAAATTAAGAATGACACCCTGTACATTAACGCGTCCCTAAGAATGAATCAATCTCGCGCGGTCGTCGTGCGGTTGGATACTTTCTATAATATTATCGTTTTACGCGTGTATTAGGTATAGGCAGGTATGTATACCTGTGCGTATAGCCAATGGAGGAATAAACGTAACGAGTGAATGACTGCAGTCATGGTCTGAAAAGTTAAATATTTGCACTTAATATTTCCTGTAAATTACTCAACAACGGTATACAGAGTACGGTGTGCCGAAGATTCACTACCAAGTTTCAAATATTATCATTCTTTTTTTATTTTTTGTCTTTCTAATCTCCGAAATATAAAACCGGCCCACGTGATTTTTTCGGTTCGACGTTTCCTTTCAGAAAAACAATAGCACTTCACAATTTAAATTATATTTTTATATTTATATGCTTATGCTTTTTGTGCAAAGAAAAAGTTCTGATAAGATGAATTACAAATCGTCGATGCCAAAGATGACTAACATATGAATGGATTTGGCTCTTATTTCTAACCGACTTAACTTAGCTCCTCAAATTCGTAAAATGTTATAATTTTGGTTAAAAATAATAGAAATGTAGATAATCTGTACAATTTCCGAATTTTTCATTGACAATGTTTTGAAAAATCATGTCATTCAACTTTCGGAACTGGTCCATCTTCTTCGAATTTATATCCTACGTGTTACACCTATATCGTTATATTTTAATGTCACTTTTTCTCATTTCAAATTGTATATATACTGTAGGTATGCGCATAATTCGCAAATGACACATCGCAATGCAATTTAAATATTTAGATTTATTACGTTCACGTATATTGGCATTTTCGACCACACAATATTATAGTCTCGGTACAATGGGTATAGGTTTGTGCGTTACGCAGTACATTATCGGCGGATGGATCTAAAAAATTTAGAGTTTTCTGCTTCTAAATATAATTTTCTAAATTTAAAAACCACGAAAATAAATGACGTATTTATATGGTAAGCGTCATACAGTATACTGCTAATGGAATAATAATTGGACTTTTCTGTTTTACTGTATACGATTCATACAGCTATTCATAGAATTTGAATACCTAATTCCGGTATTTTTTTTTATTTATCTATACTTAAAATTATAATATTTTAGATCCTTAAAGTGTGAGTATAATTTTACACATATGATTCTTCGCCTACACTTAATTTTTTTTCAATATTTTAACCCACTTAAGGCAGTTACCGGAAAGGAAACATTTTATGCAAAAAAAAAAAAAAAAAGAAAAAAAACCGAATGGGAATCCCGTGAATTGCATAAATAGCCTCATATCCGTATAAAAAATAAAAATAACAATGTTCGCTACGATTATCGAATATTTAAAATTATATTTGCTTTATTCTTTTGGCTTTTTGACCAGCAATTTATTGCGGAAAGAATAAGTCGTAAGTTTATATGTATACGATTTTTGAATGTAAATTACAAAAATCTAGTTTATCATATTCTCATCAGTTAATTCGCAGTCTAAAGTAGAACACTGATGCAGAATATCTGGTTAACACTTAAGTAGTAATATCATTAATGTTCGGACTCTGGTGGTTCGAAATTCTAGAAAGTAGATTCGTTTTAGTTGGTGTCTCTATCTTTACATAGGAATAGAAAGCTCGCAGATAATATTCAATGGTATTGAAGGTACCTGTAGTAGATTAAACAGGTTCCCGACCAAGATTAGATTTTTAAATTTCCGATTACAGAACAAAATTACTCAAAACTCAGACACGGTTTTATCCGTATTTGACCTGAATTCTCATTAATTCTTCTTATTTATTTTTAGTTTCTTTTTTCTTACGTATACTATCAAGAACTTTCAGTGTGTTGTTCCAATCCAATTTAATATTGAACAATTCTTCAACGGTCTTAAAATTCTAATTATTAATTTTACATTTAAAAAAAAGCTTTGAATATTACAACATTCAAATGCTTAACGCAGCCGCTTTGTGCAATCTAATATACGTCTTGTATTCCTTAATTTGTCCGACCATATTCGTACGGATCTACTGCGATCGACGTATTCTATAGTAATAAAGTTACGACATTCGTCAGACCCTTTGTGCATACTTATAGGTTTATTATTACAATTATTTAGGACATTGCCGAGGGTATTTCATACTCGATGAATTAATATAAAAAATAAAATCATTTTTACCTTGTTCTCCGTAAATTGAAGTGAGACATTCTGTTCTATCGGAGTATGGAATATTTTTAATATTTTTTGTATTGTTAAGTCTCAGTTTTTTTTTTTTTTTTTTTGTATTTTCGTTCTTGTGTCATTATTTTACATCTTGAAAAATGTTGCTTTTCTTGTTTTTCCATTGTCTGGTTCTCATGTTTTTATAATCTTCTAAATTTATTTCCGTGCTATAATCACCCCTTGAATCCGTCCTTGAGAATATATGTATAGAATTGAAATACGTCATACATGTATAAAATATATACGAGACCATAGAGTAATGAATAATTTATTTAAAATTTACCCGGGGATATTTTACAACATGCGAATAGACAAATTGCAAACTTTGATATTATAATTCCGCGACAAAACAACATCGAATTAAAATTAATATTGGTCTCGCAATAAATTATATAGCTCTGACCATTAACAAAGGTATGAAAAACAAGTCCCATGTAATTAAGAAATAATCTGTGAATATTAATAATGCGGCTCTGAATGAGGTAATCATTTTTTTTAATTTCAAAAACCATATGAAGTTTTATACTTATAATGCATGGCCTTTTAACCCCCGTGGGTCAAAAGCATTGTAGATTATTGTCCTAATTAACAAATCTCGAAATTCCACTTCTTTCGCAGAATTTAATTTTTGTTGTTCCTTCCATTTTCATTTAAATTTTGTTAATTGGAGAAACGAGGCTTAATATAATTAATTGATTCATTCTTGCAATCATTATGAGGAACTTGTATTCACCAAGCTTTTCATCCCCAATTAATTTATTCAAGAATCGACCGATTTTTATCGATAATAGAAATTTTGATAGAAATATTGTATTTCACTATAAACCCGAAATTCACAAGAAGATGCGGAAGTAATAAACTAAATCTTGCTTGATATTACACGTTTTTCCACTGGTAACTAATAATAAGATGTTAACAGTTTTGTAAAAGTTCAAAGTACCGAAGGAAGGCCTGCATTCATACATATTAATGAACAGCAATATATCGACTGTACTAAGATCGATTTAGGTAATAAATTATAATAAAAAATTTAGGTGTGGCAGACAACGCGAATATTGTACCTATACATTTCCGCTAATATACCATCTGTAATGATTTTTTCATACGATAAATTCCCAATCGTTTTTCAGAACCGACATAGGTATATGAAATTTTGAAAATAATAATAATGAGTATGATCAATAATTATATAAGCTTTCTCTACATATCTACCTATTCTACAAGCTGAATAATTGATAATACTATCAGTCATTGTTATCGACGCTGTCTTCTAGTCCCTATCGTTAATGATGACAAGTATTTTGCGCAGATAATAGAGCGGAATTTTTCTATAAAATTTATCAACAATTGTAACTTATTTAGATGTTTTGACTATTTTGACATTCAGGTAAAGCCTGCAGAATGTGCCAAGGCTTATCGTTTCGCAGCTGAGATCTTCTGGTATTTAAAAATAACACGAGCAAACGCAATCTTATGAATAATATTAGAGTATTTTTTAATCTCCTATTGCATAATGCTATAAATATAATATAATATGCGAACGCTTATAAATCACGGTCTATAATAAAATATTATTTTGTAATATTTCGCATTTGCATACCGGATTCATTGGTACATATTATAGAAACAATTCAAAGTAACTTACGTTCAACATTTTGATTTACTTACCAGATAATCAACTGTCGAATTGCAAGAAACAAAAAAAAAATCAAATGACGAGTTTTTTCATAGTATTTTTCTAATTAGATCTATCCCAAGTCTATTCCGATTATAAATCTATGATCTTGAACGTACGTATGTACAATAACGCAGTTTTTATTATTGTGATTGGTACGATTAGCCATTAGCCTGCAGGCTATAGGAACATTTTTAGATGGTTAGGTTGAAGTTTAGATATTAACATTGATTAAAAATTAAAGAAAAGTATAAGTATTGATGCAATCACTCAAAATAGTAACTTTAGAATTTATATAAAAAAATTTACACTATATCTCGTCCCAACCTGTCTCGAGTATATTACGTACCCCAATCAGGTTGAAAATAATATATCGAGACTACTGCGACAATTACGACTTGGCTTCGGGTGCGAAATGTTCATAATATCAACTGCCCATTTTGAGATAAAAAACGAATTTGGTTATAGCTCAATAATTGCAACCGGTTTTGTAAAGATCCGGTTATCAGTCTAGGATATATCATACTGTATCTAACTTTGACCAACCGGGATTGGATCAATTCACAATAGGTACATATTTGACAGAATTTCAGTTTCGAATGCACCATCCATAGAGATCAGCTGCTTAGATGAAACATGATTTTCTAGAAGCACTGCCAAAGGTAATGCAGCTCGTTTTTTGTCTTAGTAGATAAGACAGAGATCAGGAGTTTAGCAAAATTGGTGAAAAATTGCAAGTTTCAAAATGAGACTCTGATGAAATCAGTTCTCATACTTATATACAAATTAGCCGTCTCATTCGCTGATAAGCAATTACCAAAAATGGCAAAAATACCACTTAAATGAACCGAGTATTTTTTTATTTTATATTTTTAGCGTCAAATAATCGTGACAAGGTTAACTGCTTACGACTATCAGACTTGTAAAATATCCTCTTGATTCCATTCCATGAAACAAAATACCTACCGTTGAATGAAAATAAATTGTACATTTTTTTGGGCCTGGAGTAAAATTGCACCCTTCCTATGCCATCATTGTCAGTATAACGCTCCTTGAAAAGGGCAACTATCGTGAAGTTGCAAAAACAAAGTTAAATTGGTTGTTTATTTTTTTTTTTCTTTTTTTTTCTAATACAATAAATATTTCTCGTATACCTGAAAATTTATTTATTAATTATAATTATTTTCCGATACTTAACTCCATCATGACTTCTAAGAATATCGTATGGCATCCTGCGATTATTATACGACCCATTGATAACATCGTATCGTCTGAAATGATCCGATTTAAACGTTTCGTGCCATCTTACGAGAGGTTAGCTATGTATATGTTATTTCAGTCCTAATTTTAAATATGATTTAAAAATTTTATATTATCCTGCAGGGAATCTCAACCGAGTATGGCGAAAATTATTTCACATGACTACGCACGCATTTGGCAAGAGGACAGAAAACATTGGGCAAAATTATTCTTACCAGCCACCACCAAACGTAGAAATGTAATTCTCTTACGCCAGGTAATCATTTCGGCTAGACTTTCGGTGGGCGATTATGATTAAAATTAATTAGTGAAAAAAAAAAAAAAAAAAAACTCGATTTCCGATCAATTTTATTCCAATATACCGCTACACACCTAGAAATTATCTATCCGTGAATTATAGTCCAATTTAAAACCGATATAATTTCAGGTGAAAATAATTATAAATAAAATTAGCTAGAATAAATAAAAAACATAAATTTCTCAGGTTGTAAACGCGAATTTGCGAAAAAAACAAGAGTGTCCCGAAAAGTATAGGAGCAAAGCTGAGTTTAGACCCAAACCGGATATCTCAACTGCTCGATCGAAAATTAATCCTAATGGAATAAAAAAATTAAATGACTGTCCAGACGTCGTGTAAAACAGAACTCGTATATACATAAAGTAAGACTTTAAATTAAGTGGAATGTACAAATGTGTAAACAATATTTTAGGATAAAAAATATAAATTTCTGTTCATTTACATCTGTGATTCGCACAATATTTCTCTCACGTTAAAAAAAAAAATTGCATACCTTCTCCATAAACGACATTTGCCAATATTTTACCAAGCCGTTGAATATGCAATGAGTATCGTCATGATCTATTAGGAACAAAACGATGTTTTAATATTCGCAAGCCACGTAGCTATAATATACCTGCAAAATTTTTCATAATCGATCAGTTTTGGACATGATTTATAAATATAATTCTGAAAAAAAAAAAAAAAAAAAATACTTTCAACGATTTTGCAACTGTTAAACAATTCAGCAGAATATTCTAAACTCCTATAGGTAAACATTGCAGTAACAGTTTACAGATAACATTAAACAACTCATTGCCTTCAACTTTTTTTACTCTTTGCTTATGCTCAATTGTGTTAATATACTCTTCCTATAATGTGTTAAATATGGATATTTGTGGATTTTTATTTACTCTACCGTATTCAAGCTTGTGGATACTAGGCCGAGGCTTAATAAATTTTTCTATCTTTTTTTCAAGTTTCCCGGGCGAAAGATACTTCTATATACCTTAAAAACTATGCGCAAATTTTGCTAGGACCTGTAGGATTAATTCTTCCCGTGCCTCAACGCACGTGAAGTTTACCATAAGATTTACACGTGAAAAACCGGTTAAAACGATTATCTTTCAAAAAACCACGGAAAGTCATGAGATTTTTCTTTCAAATACATCATTTTCGATGTATAATGAGACGATCAGTTTTTTACTGAATCAGTGGCAAAAAAATCTATGGGTAAAAATTGCCAAATATCTTGAAAATTCAATATAAAAAGGTAAAATAAATGGTTTTCAATGTTTCTAATAATTCAAAATAACGAAATTTTTTTATTTGAAACCTCTATTCTGAGGTATTTTAACCCGCTGAATCGAATGAGACCATTAGTTTTCAGCGATTCGACGAAAAAAAGAAGTTATGGGTATAACATGCCAAATTTATTGATAAAAAAAATTAAGAAAAGCAGCAATTGATCTTTTTCGATGTTAATAGTGGTGAAGAATTCTGACAGTTTTTTTGAAACATACATTTCGTTATATTTTGAGACCAGAATTCTTGTGAAATGATTCAATTTTACAGATTCAGAGTAAAAATATTGACATAAAAACAATCACTGGAAAACATTACATACTGACAAAAAAAAAAGAACAAGACTACTTTTTGCAATACATGCAAATAAAAACGCTTATTCATATGATTTCATCAAAGTTTCTTTATAACTATTTTGGCCAACGCTTCTGTATTCTGTTATTACTGGTAGTAAGTATTGCATATGCTGATCATCTCTCGTAAGTACAGCGCAGGATCATAGATTTTGCTGGCCACAGTCAAATGCGGCGAAATTAGCCCCCCCCCCCCCCCCCCCCCCCCCCCCGCTGCTATTCGCTTCCAAATTTCTCTCCAATATTTTTTTTCATCCTCCAATTGTTTTTTCTAAATTCGAATCAATGTGGTCTACCACTGAGGACTTTGATACCATTGCGCCTTGTGCTAACGTATGCTCCTTCCGAATTCTCGTGCTCTGTCAATGTTTTATGTATATTTTTCCAGATTTTACACCCTTCTGTTATAGGACTCTTCCTGTTCGAAAATAATTTACACACATAGCAATAGACACATCCAGAAGTTGAACTGTACACTAACTACTCTCTCTTGACTCTTTCACCGTTTTCTTTGCGAAGGTAAAATGCCTTATCGGTTAGTGATCGCGTGACTAATTTATTCACTTCAAGTTGGGTTATTTTGGAAGATTCTAATGTACCATATATGAGTCAATCCACGTCAAGCCGGACAAAATCGACTAAAAATTTCCAGGACTCTCTGAATCAGAGCATTGAAAAATTTGGAAAATTTCAGTTGGGGCGCGATCAGGGCCCCGTGAATCGCCGGCCTCCAGCATTTGCCTAGTTTGCTTCTATTATAATCCGGCACTGCGTAAGTAGATTGTTGAATTCTGTAGTTAATTTAATTTCTCTTTCAGCGGTATCATTGACGACCTTAAGGTCTTTCACAATTTCTAAGCCGAGAACGTAGTTCCTATCTTCGTTGGATGTCGACGGATTCTTTGATAAAAAAGATGGATTAATTCTCAGGCGTTCAAGAAACTTACGAGGATCGTTGCATATGAAATCGCTTAAATTGGACTGAAAATCGAAGAAAAAATACGAAAAAAAACATCGAAAAATATCAATTGCTCCTTTTCTTAATTTTTTTATCAATAAATTTGGCTTTTTTTACCCATAACTTCTTTTTTTCGTCGAATCACTGAAAACTGATGGTCTCATTCAATTCAGCGGCTAGAAATACATCGGAAATTATGTATTTGAAAAAAAATCTTATGACTTTCCATGGCTTTTTGGAAGATAATCGTTTTAACCGGTTTTTCACGTGTAAATCTCATGGAAAACTTCAGGTGCGTTGAGGCACGGGAAGAATCAATCCTACAGGTCACAGCAAAATTCACGCATAGTTTTTAAGGTATATAGAAGTAATTTTCGCCTGGGAAACTTAAAACAAGATGAAAAAATTTATCAAGTCGCGGCCTAATGGATACAGATGCTTATACCCATCCACTGTATATCGATGCCTCAGTAGAAAAACGTGATATCTAAAATTTTGTTAGAAAAACATGATATCTGGAATTTCGATGGGAAAATATGCTATTTCCAATATCTTTAACCTGGAAGACATCATGTTTTTCTACCAAAATTTGAGATATATTTTTCCACTTAGGTTTATAAATTATTTGCTTTGTTTCGGATGAGATGCACTCCGAAAGATCCTCTGAATTTCGAAAGCAGTCGTCATCCACTCTTCATTATTGAATTTCGGGAGTAGATTGAATACTGAGGTTTGATTACTACGTATTGGTACTCGATTATTTTCTCCAGATCGATTAACGAATGGACATTTATAAAGTAATAGATTTAAATTATGTATTCTCCTTATTTCTTATCTTCTAACAAAACAATGCTCCTTATTGAGGTATGTAAATGGTTGGAAAATTTGCTCGTTTTAAATGACCTGAAATAATATAATGTTGAAAACCTTGTCGAGATATGCAGAGCTATATTTATACAATCTACTAGATTTAACGACCTCCATGGTTTTCAGTCAGAGTTTCATAAATTCTGTAAATTATCATTCAACTATCTTGTTGATCAAGACAAAAACAGAAAGTTACAAATATTTTCAATTGCTCACGACTAAGACCATAAATTTATAACTAATTATAAGAGTACCATATCACTATATAAAATTGCTCAGCAACTTCGCACTAAAACAAAAAAGAAAAAAAAAAAAAAAATCATCCGATTAAATGTGCGAGTTGAAAATATCAGTGAGAATTTATAATTCAGAAAAGAGTTGCGTCCTAATTAAATAGCACGGTTTTCGCTGAATCTGACTGCAGCTAGTAATAAAAATAATCAATTGCACCAGCAAATTTCTCGGCTGAAACTGATTAACAAATATACGGTTCATCTGATCGTACAGATTTGCCCACGGGCATATCAACTAGCTAATATTTACGGACCACTTTCACTCGGACCGTTAACTGACAGGTCAGTTAGTCATTCGCGTTTTATGTCCGCAGAAAAATTTTTTTGTTAGATAAGATGTTAGCTATAGATATAGTTGATAATGGTGTGCGAATTGGTCAGATCCGTCGAGGCTTTATTTTAAAAGTACTGTAAAGATGATACAACAATTTTTTCAGTACAAAAGTGAAAAAACGATGTAGCATATATGAGGCTTGAGTCATATATTCAACGAATACTAAAAAATCATTTTTGTGTTGAAAAATTATTATTAGATACTCAATTGACAGATACTTTGGAATAAATATGTATTAGCAATTCGTGTGCTTCGTTACAATCGATCGTGAAGAATAATCAAAAATTTGTACAATGCGAAGGTTGTTTTTGAATACCCCTGAGTAATTATGAATTCAGGACACTAATATATGTACATACATTTAACAGTATACATTTTTTTCATTGTTGTAAATTGTGAGCCCAGCTGACACATGCCGATTCGTTTCTTGAGTCACGACTCACTGGTCATTATATTCGGGTTGACAAAACAATATAAAAGGGAAAAGATAATGAAAACGGTTGTACGCTTTTCTGGAAAGTAATATCAACGACAGACTGCAAGTTATTAGACGGTTATCATGTTTGTTTTAACACTTAAATTTTCATATTTCGATATGGAGACTACTTGGATTCAGATAAGAACCGATAACGTTTTCTCTGGCATGCTTTATATCTATCGTTGAAGTCACAATCGCGTGCTTAGGGATAAAGTTCACCGGCGCAAATACGGCGATTTTATCGATCTAACTGCTTGCACAGATTCATATATTTTTACGTTCAACTAATAGAATGATGAATAATTTCATTTTATGGTTTTATTGTATACTTTGCAGCAAACTTGATAAACAAATAATAATATCTCGAATAAATTTAATCATATGTTATGTGCTCACGATCTATACCCATTACTCATAGATCATTCGCGAATTGTGTAAATTATTCAAAGTTATAAATTATACACTGGCTATAGCACAGTGTGAACAGCACATTGCTCATGGAAGTAATTTGTTAAAAATTCAAATTCATGACGAGGAACAAGGCGTAATATGACAACTACTTTTTCAGGGTTTCCGCGATTACTATTCAAGGCATAAAAACCATTGGTCCAATTATTATGGTTCCTTGACCGTATATATAATAGATATAAATTTTTACCTCGACCTGTGACGTATGTACGTTATACATTTTATAACCCTTAACCCTACATACGTGATAAATTATAAATAAATTCTTGTTAATCCGGCTGAGAACTGCAACGTCATGGCGTTAATTATCTTTACAAAAAAAAAATCAAAAATAAATAAATAAAACTCATTACGTATTTGCGGTATTACGTTTACAATTTACTCGTCAAGGATACCCTCAGGAAATGATCTACAGACAATGCGAGCATATGAGCGAATGTAGAGTCCAACTTGCAGTCTACACTATAACCATTACTGGTTCGACTGGTTCAAGACTTGAGAGAATTTTCAACCCACATACTACAGAAAACTCTATCAACATAGATCAGTTTATACTTATTGATTTCTTAGTTTGTTCGAGTACAGATTAATTTTTTCATTAGATAATTACAGTCATTAATTATGTATCGATGGTCTTACGTCATTTAGAATACGATTTTCTCGGAAACAAACAAACAAATATAATCTTTGATGTAAATCGATATAATTTTTTCCTACACACCGACACGATATCCCTTGATTGTGAGATTTAAACACCCGCTTAGAGAAAGAGAAGTATTTGTGTAAGACGTTCTGTCTCTCACAAAAGACTACCTTTTGATAGGGCGGAGGAGGGGAAAGACATGGAGGGGAAGAGACTTGTAGTGGTTTCTTTTCAATTCCTGGCGGTGGTCAGTGTAGACGTAACCGTAGTGGCAATAGGATATCATCGTGCTGGAAGTCTTGGACTTAAATTACGGGTACGAATCTGTTTTTATTATAGTTTAAATGAACTTTTGATTGACTCGTGTTCAAATCTAAATAATAACTTGTACAGTTTTGTCGAGGAATTTATCACCCGTTTATTACTGTTCAGGTAAAAGTGAACTCCAAGTACCGTTACGCACGGTAATAATTGCCAGATACCCTAACCCAACATAAGAAATGTCTGCTCTGAAATATATCCTCACAATTTTGAAAACGTTCATCATTTTATCATCACGTACATATAATTTACAAGTCAATTTATTCGCTGGGGTGGGGGGAATAAAATTTTATTCATTTTTACCGTCTAATGAAGATAATCGAAACAAACACAATTATGGTATGAACAATGTCCTAATTTTATTCAAGGTGGAATCTACTGATTTAGATTTCGAGGGATCTTTTTTTTAATTTACGATATTTAATACCAGATTCGAATGTCTACAGCCTACAGCTAACTGAAGCCAGGCTTTACTGTTAGTTTAAATGCTAATAAGAATCTTTGAAGAGAATTTCTGGGACAGTGTTATTGAGTATGGTACACGGTTTATTCTTATTGAATTTTTACGAATTTCGATCGTCTAATACATCGGTTTTGTTTACTGAAATAAGTATGTTCTTAGAATCGGGCCATTAAATTAAATTCTTGAATAGGAAACTATTTAGAGATATTTTTTTTTTTTTTTTTTCTATGACGTAACTATAATTTAAACAGAGCTTGGTTATTTATATTCTTTGATTTTCCTGATGCAACTAACCGGCTTATTCTACGTCATGTGCGATTCTAATTAGTAGTACAGACACGTGCTGAACGACCACCATCATATCTCTCTAACTATGACTCCATAAGATTTCAACTGCTATGAGTAGAGTTGGTTTAAAAAAAAAAATATACAAAAACCAGGCTTTGGAGTATAGTGTTTCAATATTTTCACTGGTTTTAAAACCAACCGACGAAATTCTTGATCAGGATAAAATAACAATAACAATAACATCAACAAATTTCCGCAAGGCGAATGAAAGTGTCCACAGACACAGCGATTCGGGTATTATATATTAGAAAGTAGCTCTTGCTACTGGCTTGGTATGGTCACGTTTATATCTCGCCTATCGAAATCTTTCTCACCGAGACACCGTGGTGAACATTTTAATTCCATTTTATCGCTCGATCAATTCTGAGATAAGATTATTATTTTGGAGAAAATCTATAGCAGGAAATAATTAATTACAATCAATATTTTAGCGTATAGGTATAATTGTGTAAATACAAATATTATTCAGTTATTAAAATAAAATAAAAATCATCATTTATTAAACGACAGAATTTCACTGATATTTTTTTTATATATTTTTTTTTCTTTATTTTGTTTACAGGTGAACGTTGGCTTTCCCTATGTTTAAACTGCTGTTCAAGTATCGTGCTTGACGCAGCCGCACTTCTTCATTTCTGGCCACCTATACGGGGATGCTTATGGATCTTGCGACCTAACTTTAACTTAACTCATACAACCCTCGACGTAACACAGGCTAACAACCAGAAAATCTAACTGTAATTAACAGTTAAGTTAGAGCAATTAGTAAACCTTGAAAAATTACTTTTCAAGTTATTACTTTGAGCTTAATGTACACAATCAGTAAAAGCTAAAGTTTTGTACGTTAAGCAAATGTGCTGTTAAATACGTAAATCCTCATATTTATTTAGAGTTAATCTGTGCCGTGGAAAAAATTAAAAAAAAAAAAAAAAAAAAAAAAAAAAAAAAAAAAACACTCAGAATAACAGAAGATTGAAAATTTTAAACAAAATGTCTTTCCTACAATCAACCGGTGATATCATTGGCTTTTTACTGCTATCATTGAAAGCCATCATCGAAGGAATTGTTAAACTATTTACACCGGTAAAATATCGAATGAAAAGTGTCGCCGGTGAAATTGCCCTTGTTACTGGAGGTGGGAGTGGATTGGGTAGACTCCTGTCTCTCAGGTTAGCGAATCTTGGAGCAGTCGTAGTTGTTTGGGACATCAACAAAAGCGGTAAGTCTCTCACGTAATAAATTTGTTAACTAAAAGTAATCCGTATTTACAGACATAATCACTCGCTCATAAGTGATTATTTTTATACTCAAAAATTTCGTAATGTCACACCTTGAAATGTGCGAACAATTTTACTATCACAAAATGAAAATATCGTCATGTTTTGTACCCGCGATGAAATTGTGGATGAATATATCCGCAGTAGAGTTTCAAGTGAGTTGATACATCAAAGATCGAAGTTCAAGAAGATATATTTTGAAGTTTGATCTCTTTAATGCACATACATACCCTGCTCTTTGGACTGAACTTTTGACCCTTTCTTCTGCGATCTCTTGCTATTTTAATTTCTGATAAGTACCGCGTTTCTCGTATGTTAGAACTTTGTGCTCTAAATTTTATTACGTTTCCCCGATGAAACAGGCACGTCACATCGCGATCACCAACAGAGGTAAACTTTCTCCATTTAGAACGTTTAGAAGACTTGGTTAACCGACGTTATTTCAGGCACGTGGAAATTTCAATTTTCGAATTATTCATTGCATTCTGTAGTCACACCGTAGACTTTGAATTGTTTGATTTTTTCACATAAACCTTCGGTTAATTACAACTAGTATTAATTACCGGTAACAATGATGAGAGCTATACAACCTTCAGTATCTTCTTGAAAATAGTATACACGGGAGTTTTAGTGTGGTAAATATTATGTAAGTCTCGCTGGTTTCTATCTGCGAGATAAATAACGAGGACATATAGGTACCTATGTGTATACTTATGTACATCTAAAATTTATTACGCAAAAACATAGACGAGGACCTCAGATAACCCGTAAAATTATCAAACGTTTCTATACTCATACTTAGAAATATCAAATGATTTATACTGCTATATAAACTTATGTATCATCTTAAATTCGAGTTCTCAGATTAAGTTATTGATTCGGTAACGTATAACCTACTTCGATATATTTTTCATATAACTTTCCAATAGCATATTGCTGTGGAGTATAACGTTGCCTTAGGTAGTCATACTGTAGTTAAATTTCTGCGCGAATAACGCAGTAACTGACTTTACTTATGTTATTAATTATTGATAAAATTTAGTTACTTCTTTTTTTCTTTACTTAACAAACTTTCCATAATTAATATCCGTATATATTTACATGCTGCGCTATGTGCGAGGTCTTGTTTTGTATAAAAAAATAAATAAATAAATAAATAAAAAACACTTAAGTCTTGTCTGCACGAACGTATTACTTTCACGAAGCTTGCAAGTGGATCCTATCAGTGGTTTGGAGTAGTGCGGGTACTATAGTGTTCACGTTCGCGTTCGCGCGTGTTGGACAGGTCATGGACACCGTCTTATGCAACGGAATGAAAAGTTACTTTGATTACTTCGATTCGATCAGCATATGGTCGTCGTTGTGGTATTGCACATTTTTTGAAATCCGTTGAATCGTATGATGAGAATCACGATTATCCGCAAGGCGTGGTTATAATTATCCTATACCACAAACACTTTCCCACTAAAAAAAATTTACTATCAAATTATACACACTTGCGGCTGGGTAGAAATATAGATTCAACTCTTTCCTTACTCTTCTCCTTATTCATCCTCGTCATTCATGTCTATATATTTAAAATCAGTGAGATTGCGCTTTCTAGACGTAGATAATCGTTTATTTATTTATTTTTTTTTTTTGCTACTTATGATTCTATTTGTATCCACTTCTTGGGATGTTATTGCTCAATAAAGCATATACTTATATTAGCTGCTGTTGAGTATATCGATACTTAAGTCGAATTGTTGTTTTCAATTAACGACCTCTGATCGCGCTTTTGAACAACAAACTTATTTTTGAACTCATTTATTTATCAATATTTTTGTAGAATTTATGCGAAGTTGTTATAGACCACACAAATGTTTACGATGCCTTACAGAAAAAGTCGATAAAAGAATATGGACTGTCTGATTTAAACGAATAAAGATAATATTCGATGGACATTGTATAATATGACTACCTAGTAAATTTTATTTCATTTTAAAATTTACTCAATATCAATAATATTTCATATCATGACATTTCACGAATCAGACTTTTAACTCAAAGCCACAAAATACCCGGAATTTTACTTTTAGGACTTCCTTTGCGGTCACACTGAATTTAGCTTCCGGAAACAAACTTCCTATATTACTATCTCTAAGAAAATCTTCGTCAAGTTTTCAAGTCAAACCGGCGTCAATTTCTTATTCAAACAAAAGTCATCACAAATAACAAAAATACTCTTGTATTAATTCCGAATTACATTAATTGCGATAAACTGCTCCCGTAAAAAAATATGAAAACAACATGTGCCCCACTGCATCTACGTAAAATCACTCTATCTGTTCACCAGACTAAATATTTATTCAAAACAATTTCACTAGCTGCAATGACAATGCTCATCAGACTTGATTTGATTCTATTTGTTGTTTCAAATGTCTGGCTCCTTTCGATATACAACAACATTTTGAAAAACGGATAACGAGTTCTCGGTCTTGATGACTCAATGTTTGACATTCAATATTCATTAGCTAAATGAATATACATATATCTATTTATACGAATTACGTATATAGGTTACGCTATATGTTGGACTGGGTCAAATCCTACGCCAAGGATATATACCTAAAATATTTTATCATTCTTATAGTTACAAACGTTTAACGGAAGTGATAATCAGGCGAAGGACTAGATATTGTCAGTTCTTCCTCGATGCCCAAATTGAAGGCCAATGAGCCGTTTCGTGACTACACCCGACTAATCTAACCATCGAGTATAATGACAGGAAAATTCGATTTCTGGAGTCGTTTTTTTTTCATATGATTTAAAAGTTGCGTTTCTTAGGATTACTATAAGATCATTAGCGTTATAATTATGGAAACAAAAAAAAAAAAACTTGTCTTAGCCAGTTATGCTATATGAATAGCATAAAATCGCATTTCCAAGTCCATGTCGCATTAGATTTTTTGTTACGTCTGATCGTGAGATTAAATCAACAGATTTTTTTAATAAAGGCGTCTTAATTAATTATTAATATCGAATCATACTTGTGCATTAGGGCGGAGCGAAAATGAACTTTTTTTAAAATCGCAATAGCCTATATGCGGAAATGACGCATTTTGGTGTCAGAAGTAACTGTGTAAGAGATGGATGGTCTAGTACAACATTTTGAGGTGCCGAGATGCAATTGAAATTCAAAAAATGCGTTTTTGGTGGGTAGTACTCAAGTATTCGAAATTTTTTTTCAAAATGCAATTTTTATCTGATTTTGTACCCAAAATATCCTCAGATTGTAGAAATATTCCCGGCTGCGTGTCGAGCTCCACCCCGTAATACCCTTTCCATTTGCATGGTAATTATATACTATTCAACAAATCTGAAAATCAATCTGATCCCGGGATCGGGACTCACGTTTCCAAAGGAAATATCCTGTCTGATCACGGATCCAAAGTTTGAAAAATTCCATTGCATCAAATTTTTGAGCAAATCGTAGTCGAAAATTGGATAATAAGATGAGTTTCGTGATTTTTGAGGGTATGCAGTACTGACCAGCAGTTTGATCCCAAAATTTGAATACACGTTTTCGAAGGGAATTTTCTCACTGATTCCGAATATCAAGTCTAACAAATTTTATCACTACAAGTTTTCGAGAAAATCGCAAATCAAACTCGAACTATTTTTCCACCTTGACTTCGAGTATTATGGGGTGGAGCTCGACAAGCAGCCGGTGATATTTCTACAATCTGAAGATATTTTGGGTGAAAATAAGATAAAAATTGCATTCTGACGAAAATTTTTGAATACTTGAGTAATACTCACCAAAAACGCATTTTTCGAATTTCAATCGCGTCTTGGCACCTCAAGAAGTTGTGCTAGATCATCCATCTCTTACACAGTGACTTCTGACACCAAAATGCGTCTTTTCCGCATATATAGGCCATTGCGATTTTGAAAAAGATTCATTTTCACTCCGCCCGATTGTGCATGCTTTTTCATGCGGTATAATGTATACACGTTTTCCTGATGTTCTAGACAAATAATTAATTGTTTCCAATCTCGCAAGACCCATCTAGGTTTTTTTTTTAATTTCAATCGATTGTTATTAATATAGGTAGTTATTATTACTTCATCATTGTAACCTCACGTAGCAATTTACAGTCATATACATACAGAGATTGCGCCAGGACGATCATAAAATGATTGTTCAATGAAAATTATGCAACATGATTTACGACTCAAGCGTCCTTGTTCACTCCTTGCACACGAAATTTGTACGATAAGATATTGCGGTGCCAATCCTGACAGGAAAAGATATTAATTAAGCAAATTCCAATTTCAGACTTGCAGACAAAGGTTTTAAAAAAAATTTACCAAAAGTACGTCGCTTGCTTGTTAATGCACAGTGTCAAATCGCCCAAGGTTTAACAAGGTGCAGTTTTGTAAAACGTGCGCAAACTCATCATCTATTGTCAAAACAAAAATATTGCGAATTAAAATACGGATGTCAGTGATTTGTGTGAGGTCGTCATTACGAAGTACGTGTTAAAGTCTGATAAACTATCCGAAAGCTAATTGGGGATCAACACATGTGAAACTCAGACGTTTTTTGACACATTATATGTGTTATATCTACAAAATTCGTTATTTGTCATGTTTTGTATACTCTGCTTTAAAACTTTAATTAGTCAAAGGTACATATGGCATTTAAAAGGCAATTAAAATATCTAAGTATGTAGTAGAATCATCGATAAAGATATTCACAACCTTAATTCACGTAGATGGAAGAGTACATTTTTTCTATAATTTCTGGGTAATAGGTGACACAGCTTTTCATAATCAA
Source organism: Macrophya annulata (assembly GCA_963924015.1). NCBI lineage: Eukaryota > Metazoa > Arthropoda > Insecta > Hymenoptera > Tenthredinidae > Macrophya > Macrophya annulata. The sequence goes on along the minus strand of OZ001257.1, from coordinate 33,029,670 downwards.
TCTAGTTTTCATACACTATTAGTAGCGATAATTAACGATTCAAAAACCCGGAGAACCATGAACGATATCTCAATACATATACTATAATTGTGAAATGAAAACTGGTAGAAGATAACGAGCTATATTTATCAACGATTAACAGATCAAAAATCAAGAACTTGACTTCAATGAAATAGAAAGAAAAAAAAAAATTATTATCATATAATAATATCGTAAAATGTACATAGTGCGGTCATTCATCGATATTTGTAATCTCCACAACCGGTTTGACTTCCGTCTTTGAATCCGAATCTCGAAACTTATTTTTAGTATTTTTAAATCAATATCAAATCTCGGATTTCGTTAACACTGTAGGTAAAACTATCAATCATCCCAGTCAAATTTTGTCTATTTTTAATCACGATCAGAATTTTTATTTTCTAATCTTTTAGACTAATTTTTTATTTTTTTTATTTCTTCTTAACTGATTTCTGTTATTCTGCTTGTATGAAGTTAACATCAAAAGAGAATCGCTCATGTGTCTATTCATTCCGTTCCAGAATGCTCAAGGTACATACAATCCATTTACGTTACACTTAACTAACCTGATAAACAGGTTGTTAGACGTGGAAATGAAATTCTACAAAACCAGAATGTACGACTAAGTAGCAGCATGTTCTTACTTTTGCAAATAAAACTTAATTGCTGTGAAAATCTGATCACGATTTTGCCTCTTCATTAGGAAATAATATTTCATTAATTCGTCTCATCAAATTCATTAATAATTAATTTTCATTATTTTTGTCTCGAAAATATTTTGTCCATACGATCGTTCAGGTATAAATAATTTTTACTTCGCCTATCTGTTGTTCGCATTTTCGGTCAAGAGTCAGAAATGAACAACCAGTTGTTAAATTTTTATTATAGTATAGAGTCCATAAAAACGATAGAAATTATAGTGAGACTTATGTTTTTGGGCTTCGTTAAATTGTGGTTATTATTTACTATGACTGAATTGAAACGATGATAAAATGATAAACTTAAACATAAGATAAAAGTGTGAAGATTTACCGTCTGAATCGAATTGATTTTTGACACCTTTAATTAGCCTGTTTTAATTTTACAGTCAACTCTTCAATGTCATCCAAAGATATTTAGCCTTGAATATTAAGTTATCTGCATTGACGCATTATTCGTATGTTTGAAATAAAATAATAATAATAATAATAATAATAAGTGATCTAAGTCTCAATGACACACCAGATTTTATCTGATGTTTAAACTCATATTTGGCTGTCGCGAAACAAACGGTCGATGTTTAATTACCATAAATTTTCACACGAACACGTTCGAAAGGTACGCAAATATTATCCAAAGATAAACAATAAGCCTTACAAATCTCAAACTATGTATTCACAAAGGATAAGATTGACCAAACATCTACCGGTCGAAAATTATGTATGTATATTTATGTACCTCTAGCTTACCCTTTTAAACGGTAAAAGTAAATCAATATATACCTATAACTGTAATTTTAGAACAATATTTTATCACAGTTATATTATAGAGATTAAACTTATACTTCGGGAAACACCTTATAACTCTGCATTGCAAACTCAGCATTCGATGTCGGCACAACGATATTCTACCATTCGATAATTTAAAGATATGAAAATTTTTGATAGTAAGAAAATTTGTAAATTTATCAAATTGATAAATAAAATAGTTCAATTATGGACGGTAGCTGGAAATAAGTTCAAAGTGTCATCGGGATTTTTCACTACAAACCGTTTGATATTTCATTGAAAAAGACACTTTGTTCAAGTGGAAACCGGATTCAAATATATATATTTTTTTTTCTTTTTTAACACCGAAGAAGCAGACTACTTGTTTAAATAGCGGAACAAACAAGCAATGCCTAGACCGGTCTATTTCACTACATAGGTGTGTGTACACTGACATGGAGTAACGACGTGATGAGCAAGAAAATTTCCCTTGCAAGTTAAATCTGCAACGATAAAATGAACTTAGATATAGCTGAGATTGTAAAAGTTGTTAATTCGTTGACGGGCTGAAATAGTAGCTGAAACTGACCTGTGTACTGATAATCGTAAATTTCACGTTGCAGAATTTTTTTTTTTTTGTATGGATGTACACCTGACGAGGTTGATTCTGCTCGGTATAAAGTTGGCATCATCAATCTTCTGTTTCTTTCTTACTCTACGTAATTACGAAGGATAGAAGGAGACAGAAGACTGTGGTGCCAACTTCATTGATTAAGAGATCTAAAATTGATCATATAACGATGAGCGATAAACGAATTATATGATGAGAAAAATGTCCAGTTCTATTTCTATGAAGAAGGACTGTTGGTTTTTTTTTTTTTTGTTTTTTCTTTCTTAATTTGTTTTGTTCTTGTTAAACATATGAGCAATCAGGATTAACCAGTTCGTAATAAAGTCTGTAATTCTCGTCCACGTTTGATATAAATTATTCAAACCATGCTGACCCCGATTAAAGATCTCGGATACAAAATGAAGAAAAAAAAAAATTATTCTACTAGATATGGACATTAGATGAACTCGCTGAAAACATTAAGTAGATATAAAGAAACGTTGAAAGGCAATTTGAATACTTGATTGTTGCAAAATCATCAAGAATGCGTTGCAAATAAACGCATAAACGTACCAGAATTATAATATTACGTAACGATATCTTGCAACTTATATGACGAAAGAAGTATAATCGGCACGTAAGACATGTTTTAAGATGGAAAGATTATCGTGACTTGTCTGTGTTTCAATCAATTCAAATTTTCATCAACAATTTATCATTATGATAAATTAAACTACAGCTGTATCACTGTTGAACACACATAAACCACGACAAGTATCAGTTGTATTCAACTACTATAGAACCAGAATTCGTTAAGCCAGTGAAAGGCAAGTGCGATGCTTGGAAAGTTTATAACACTAATTATTATTACAGTTTACAAATAGTTTCCATCTGTTTCTAAACATAAATTATGTACTCCAAAAATCAACAAAAGAACGGCATAAATTTTCACTAATTTTATAACAATAGATCTCCATTTTTTCAATACTTATTATATCCATTATTCTATCGTATAGTAAAAGCCAATCACCAAAGGGTAATGTTCTTCCTTCAGATCTATTGACTATTATTCTCAATTATTTGTTACAGGTATTGACGAGACTGTGAAACTAGTTCAAGCAGCTGGTGGTGTCTGCTTCGGATATGTTTGCGATCTTTGCGATCGCGAGGATGTTTATCGGAAGGCTACTATCCTTCGAGAAGAAGTTGGCAAGGTAATCTAATATCCTTTGGAATCAATAATTATTCATAGATTTATCTTCTTGCTGAATGCTCCGGATGAATCTGAATGGGATTAATTTAATGTTGATAAGAATATATTTATGAATTTTATGCATCGAAACTATCAGAGCTGCAATTACTGATCGTTGGCAAAGCTGCATTGATCCCTGATCCCACTACCGAGCCATAAAATAAATAGTTACGAAAACTTTTGTGATGTCTTAGAACGTGAACATATTTCTTTGCACTACAGATATTGCTGCACTGAGTACGATAGTAATAGCTTTCGTAGTGTAGCAATCAGTTCCATATAAGTATTGAAATCTAATCTAACTGAAGGTCTTTCTACTCCAACTCTGAACAAAACATGAAATGCATCTTTAGATGTTTAAGTCATATTTGTTGAATGAAAAATTTATCAAATTACTTAAATGGATGTTTGAATTAGGAGCCAGACACCGAGTCATTGCTGAAGATATTTAAGACTTGCAAATATTTTCAAAACGTATGTATGTACATACATGAATCTTCATATTATATCGGCGGGAATAATTCAAGTGAAACTTCTATGAATGTTGCACGAAAGCTATTTGGCCAATCGACGTTAACGTAATATATAAAGGTCATCGATTATAGTTTTCGATGATAGTCGCGCCGTGAATATATATGAATAACCATATCGTAACCGATAGATACTAATGGTCTCCGAGCGTCTAGCATTAATAATAATTCGATTATAAAGAGTCTTGTGCCTTTTTTTTCTCAGGTAACAATCCTTATCAACAATGCTGGTATCGTGTCGGGAAGGAGGTTCCTGGACACTCCTGATCAACTAATAATACGTACAATGGAAGTCAACACCATGAGCCATTTCTGGGTAAGTTTGTGTGATAAATAACTAAGATTATTTCATTTATTCGCGTAATTTATATCCAATGGAGAAATATATCTGTGCAAATGAGACAGGAAATGAGCTGGGTATAGGTATACTCATAGTCCGCAAATTGTGACCGTACGTACATACATACATATCGTATTTGTACGGTGAATATTTTAGGCAAAAAATTTTACGAGCATAAAAGTTTTGTTACCAAAACAAACGTACATACATACGTTGGTGTAATCGATCTCCGATTTTCCGTTAGGTCCCAGACACCAAGTGATACTTTTCTCTGCACAAATTCTGGAGTTTAAAAATTCCATTCCTTCGATTAGTGCCATACTTAATTTCCCATGCGTCAAAAAGCATGTTGTAGTAATTTGGTTTATTGAAATATTGAAAATAGGAGTAGCTGGTTTTAGTGGGAAATAACTTTTCAAAGTCTCCAATCTGCGTGAGTTCGTCTTCGTATAAAATAAGATGTCTAACGTCGTCAGAGGTCAGACTTTTGAGGATTGAGACCAAATAATCGCTTCGATCTTTGCAATTGCTAGTGTAAAATTTTTGCTTTTCTTTCTCGTTGTCACTAATATTCGTATTATAAACTCGCTGATCGTGACACACTCGGCTCAGATGATACATAGTTGACATATCGCGAATCTCAGCGACTGATAAAGTGTTTGGCAACTGGTAACCAGCCATGTTCAAAGTATCCTTTAACAACGATCCTTTCACGGTTGATTCTACAGGCGTATTATTGCACATTGAAGGACCACAGTTGACCTCCAAAAGCCATGGCTTATAATTTTCATCCAGAATAATGTCGAACCCCAAAATTTCAAAGCATCTATATCTAGACGACATGTGATTCTTCAGTATTTTTTCTACGGTAGATTCTCCAGAAATGATAGTCTTAACAACTATATCTTGAATCGTATTCCATATAACTTCCACATCAACGGAATCCCTTTTTAAATACTTCCAAAGTGTTTTCAACGACCACAAATGACCAGTTTGTGAATTAATTGATGGTGAAATTCTGTATGCAGCGTTCCTTCGGTTTATATTCGTGTTTGTCAGATGCATGTATCTGTCGTTAAGGTAATTTACATCGTCTACGTATCTCATGGTGGCAATACGAACCAGACCATCAGTGTACAAATATATTCTGAGTGGATTTAGGCTGGTAATTAGTACGTATAATCTGAGATCAAACTTTTGCCCGCTAATCAGTTTTGGCTTAGATAAATATCGCTGTACGATCATTGAACGATATTTTGGTATTTCCCACCACTCGTTTATTATCCTTATACCATCGCCACGGTCAGATTCCGGTGGTTTTACGATCCATTTTTTACCTAAATTTTTTTCCCATACCTGACGAAGCCTCCAACTTTCTCGTGGCAAAATGTAAGTCTTTGGAATAAAGCCGAAGGTTTGTGTTCCAAATTTGTTAATCATGGCGCTAAGATGTTCCCATAGTTTATCTTTTCGAGACAGTTGTAACATTCCGGGAATAGTGTTTATTTTTTGAAAACGTTTTAGATTATTCAATTCCCGAAAACGTTTCCCCCATATTCCACAGCAATCGGATAATTTCTTTGTCAATGAACATCCTGATCGGAGCAAAGTCTTACGAACAATATTACTCGATCGTTTACTCAGGCTAAATTTCAAATGTTTTGTCACGTTTTCGGGCATTTTACTTTCACTTTTCGCATCAAATCTACTAAACCTAATGTAAGGAGCGACATATGCAAAAAGACTACGTCTCAAAGGAGAACTCTTTTCATCTTGTCTGTACCAACTGAGAATAATATTAAACTCCGTAATTTCAATGTATAAAAACATTTCGTCTTCGTATTTTTTAAATCGTACGCGTTCCTGGTATCGTGGCATTGACCAACCTTCTGCGGTGCATGTGGATACGTTTGTCATGTTTGATCAAATTGACAAACTGCTGAATGTTGTTGACTTTAAGTTAGTTTGACTGGCTGTGCGTATCAATTACCTGTTAATATTTTACGGATTAACATAATTACTTGTCAAATTTGAATAACGTTCGAACAAGAGTAAATAAATCCTTTGTGGTCCTGTCAGATTTTCAGTTTGCGTTTTTGACATGACAAAGTGAAATTGCCTAGAATCGGATATACGAGTTTCATTATTTGGTCATTGAACCGGAAATCCAAAATAAATAAAAATCAAAAACACTGTGACTAAACCCGTTCTAATGATTTCAGACTGTCAAAGCATTTCTCCCAGCGATGATGGAAGACAACAAAGGACACATTGTCAGCATTGCTAGTCTGGCTGGTTACGTTGGTATCCCAAAACTGGTGGATTATTGTGCTTCAAAATTCGCAGCAGTTGGATTTGACGAAGCTCTTAGGATGGAGTTAGAGGTATGAAGAATAAATGCTTTCAATTATTACTCCTTATCAATTATATGCACGTCATTGTTATTAATAATAACTAAATAATCCTCGAATGTCAATCACATTCGGGATACATTCACTTGAGTTACCATTAAACCCGATTACATAACGAACAAAACTAGCTTAGGTAACCGCGGAAACGTCACTCATGGGCAAACTGCCTGACCGGAACTCACACAAAAACCAATTAGCCGAAAGTTTCGGTGGCTGTATTGGACCGTGTTACATACGTACAAATATACAATAACCACATTTTCATGAATGTTATATACTCGAAAGATACGTACCTCGTGATTAATGAATCGCATAAATTCATTCAGTTTTTGTTATTTTTTTCTTGTTTTTTTTTTTTTTTTTTCTACTTTTTGCAGTGAAAATATATTCCAGTCAAGACTGGTTTAAGTCTGCTTTTTACCATTCCATCTCTGAACTTTCTTTTTCCTTGCCTTTCAGGCCGAAGGTTACAACATTCAGACCACGGTCATCTGTCCCTACTTCATTCGCAGTACGGGTATGTTTGAGGATGTACAGTCTAGGTAAGAATTAGATTTTATCACTAATCAAGATTATGCCAAGTTAATAAGAGAATATAATTTTCAATGATCACAAAAGACTAATCAAAAAATGATTTAGTTCTATTAATTCACTGTGAAAATTCTTAGACTCTCAGAATTTTTCTAAGCATTATATAATTTATCGAAAAATTAAACAATGCTTCAGGTTTGTCCCAACGTTGAATTCGAACGAGGTTGCTGATCGCGTAATCACAGCAATGAGGTGTAACGAAAAATTCGCAATTGTTCCTGGCTATCTTCAAGCCATGCTGGCGATGAAATGGTAAGATGATAAATTTGCAATTAATTATTGAACCATGCTACTCGTATACGAGGGTGTTAGTTATTTTTACTGATTTTTCATACAGGATGTTCCCATGGACATGCGCCGCAATGTTTTTGCGTGGACTTGTCTTGGACGCATCTCCAAATCACGGGGTTCCTACACGTTCGATAACAGAACATCAAATCGAAAGCATTCCTACCAAAGATCAAAACAGCTCGTCACTTCATCATCAAATTGCAAGACGTGTATCGAGCTCAGAGAGAAAGCCGTAATGGTTGTCTATTTTGTACATATGATATTCGTTTTATATACGTTTATAGATATTGTTATAGCCGTTTATATTTGTGGCCTCGTGCTTTCTACCGTTTGAAAATTATACATAAACTAGACGAAATGTGACGGTCATGATTTATTCCAGACAATATATCGATATTAGAGTGTAAAATAATCACGTAACGATACACTAAAAAACAAGTGTTAATTTACAAAATAGGTATCATTGTAACGAGACTGCTGCAGCAGATTGTGACAAAGAATAATTGACTGCAGTCTCTTCTTTGTGAACAAATAGATATTGTCAAAAGTCAGAAAAATTATGAGTAAACGTGGTATTTTTATTTTTTTCTTCTTTTTGATACAAGAAATAAACGACTGGAACCATCTGATAAATGGGCAGGAGGAATTCATCGTACAGACGATTCTTGATGTTGCAAATATAAGTTTATCAAGGTTTGTTGATTGTGAAATTGCTTACAAGGATAATAAAAGCGATTATTAAAAATATACGATTGGATTGTTTCGTTGCCTAATTAAACTTGATAGAAATTGTTTTTGAAAACGATTTAGGTATATTATTTTTCACCAAATCACAGATCTTACGTAAATAAAAATAATTATAGTCACCTCGAAACGTATACGTTAAGAGATTACATATGGTTGTATATATACATAGGAGAGAAAAGAAAGAAGAATAAGAAGAAGAAGAAGAAGAAGAAAAAAGAAAATTTAAGAGATAAATGAACAAATAAATAAAAAAAAATAAATAAATAAGGTTGTGCTAAATAATTCAATGGTTATGTAACTGTTATTTTTAGAATATAGGTATATATACATATATATGTATATGCAACTCATAATCAGTAGTTATATGTACAACGGAAAACTATAATATACATATTTAGGTATATAAAATCATGTGTCTTCGAGAATCCCGAATGTATTGTACGTACATACCTGTACGAGGTGGCAATCTAATTTTCACCCTGTGCTAAATAATGTTTAAGTGTGTATATGTATGTACGTGGGTGAATTATTGGTGGTAAAGCTGACACATGATACATTGAACACACACACACATATATATATATATATATATATATTTTATTATTAGATACTGCAGCAATTGTATTATACATACGTATACCCTAGAAGTTACGTAAATAATTAAGTAATACTAACACAATAATAGATATAGTTTTATATGTATACATATACCTATATTATAATGACAAAGGAAATAGTGGATATATCATTGATTACAGCTAGCTAAAAAATTAAAGAAAAACAAAAAATTAACAAGAAATGATTGATTTAATTCATGGTGATGATATATGTGAAAGATTATATGAAAGGGTCAGAAGAGTGCAGTGAGAGAAGAAGTAATTTAAAACTTAAATATAAGAATTTTTGCAAGATTTTATTCATAGCACTTGATTAATTTTGAATTTTATGCATTTTAAAATTGAATTTTCTCAAAACAAGGTCACGTACATTCTTTGTCTTTATTTTAAATTGATTACTATAGTTTTGAGTACCTAGTGGTCCGGGTTTAATACAGTCGAGATTTATATTAAAGCTACTTTTTTGTTTTTTGTTAACAAAGTTTAGATAGATTAGGCCTAGTGCCATCACTTGCCTTCCAAATCGCTGCGCGATAGATTCTAGTTATTGATTAATTATTGTAAATGAAATAATAGAATTGATATATTGTTAATAACATTTTGTACGTAATAAAGTACAATTTTACATGATGACACGAGTAGTAGATATATATACAATATTTAACCATTCATCGTACATACCTAGAACTAATTTTGAAAAATATTTTCTTTTTGATTCATTTTGTTTATCTAAACCTACTTATCTAATCTAGTCCCATGATAAATTTGGTAAACGTATATAATGCGTTGCTTCAAATACCTGAATGACCTGGTTTGTCACGGGCTGTTCACCAGAGAACAAAAAGATGACTAAACAGGTGGAATTTATCCGGCAGAATAAAAATTAACTTCATTCATTAAATGAAATTATTACTAAATACGAACGTAATGAATGTTTTATTTTATTTATAAATCGTATATGTGTATACTATAATTTCGATGTTTTAGTAGGACATATATTCATTATTATACAACACACGGAATCATTCAGACTTTTTGCTTTATTCGTATTACTCAATGAGTAGAATAACGGTGTTCACGTTTATTTTCTAAACACTGCGGTAAACGTATTGCGGTTTCTTTTATCTATAGAGTGATTTTATTATTATCGCTTTATGTGTGATCCCGGAGCTCAACATGATAGATATCAAGCCACGAGCCTTGCGTGACACTATTATTAGTCAACGGACGGTAAGCAAAATCTTACATGACTAAAGTACCGTATTATGTACATTTTTTTTTTTGCTTTTAAGTAATATTAATTTTCATATAAAAAAATAAACGGTATATTAAACTTCTTTAGAGGTAACGGATACATCGGCTATCTACCAATCATGAATATCACTTCCTGCAGTCATTGTTGTCTACGATCTTATCCCAAATATTGACTTCATGATATGTTCACGTGTTCCAAACTTCCAAGTACATACATACATACGAGTAAATTGAAATACGTTAGAACATCGTCCTTGAATATCCTGGTTAACAGATTATTCATGTATTGTAATATAAAAGCAACCATTGGATATATGCAGCTCATGGTTCATCGTAAAACCAAGCCATGTCGTTTGAACATAAAGTTGGGCTATAAAAAAATGATTTTCAGCTGAAATATCTTCTTTTTTGTATATGGTTACAGTCTAATACACGCTATTCCAAAATACTCATACTGAAGCATTTTAATTCTTACAATTCTTTTCCTAACTCGAAACATAAGAGCAGTGAGTGATTCGATCACTCCATCGCTAAGAGAATAATAAACTCATGATTTCGTCACTTGATGATCTGAATTTATTAGGTATATTAGTTGCAGAACGGAAATTCTTTCATTATTATTTTGATCAAAAAAATTCTGTACAGGCATTTGGATTAAATTCAGTATAGACACATGTCTGGTCGTTATACTGCAGGCTACATGACATTATAGCCCAATTTTACAAGCCTTGATGTATGTAGATAGGATATATAAATTCTCGAGGGAATTACCCGCCCCCTGTGGTGTTCCAGAATGAAACCCGCCTCGTCAAATCGTTTGACACCTATCGATTATCTCTTACTTCTAATAATATAACTTATTCTAGTTGCTCTCCTCGTAGTTAACATGGCAATCGGTATATACGTTATCAGAAATAACAGATAGATTATGTTCTGTTGAAATAGAGCATCGCGTTATGCCCCCGTTTACTGATATTGTCGTTCATGTGTCGGCGTACATATGAAGAGATTTATTTATCAAGAAAAGTATAACTTCCTCGTGTATTTTACTCACTAGCTTCCTCATGTGTTTTACTCACATCAGCGATTACGCTGACAAGAACTATTGAGAAATAGATGCTTACCATCAAACATGTCAAACATTTCTACACATCTGATACACCAAGTTCTTAAATATCATTTCTAAATGGGTTCTTATACTTTATAGATTTTTATTAAAAACTAATTTCTTAACATTAGTCGATATCTTCTGATAGGATCAGACCTTCAGATAACTTAAAATGTCAGAGTAGTTGCGTTTCGTCTCCGGCCTGATCCTTCAGCGGGACTGAAAGCAGAGTACAACCTTGCCCTAAACCTGCAAGGGAGTCCAGTGCAGAAAATCAGAAGACTTGGTCGAAGGGAATAAGAAAATGAAGCGTGTCAACTTGAAGAGGAAAACATTATCTCTGTACATGTGTGTGTCTGAATGTCTGTATCCATGTGCATGTGCGTGTTCAGGATCACGTCGGGGTTACCAGTCGAAGGGATTAGACATTCAGGTATCGGAAAATGTAGGGATCGCCGTTGCCTTTCATCCAGGTAAGCTCGTCCAGACTGGTCAGTAGTGCTGAGCATACCTTGTCTTATGTACGCGACTATTCAGTAGTGGAAATCCGGATAATATTCGGAACTGCTGTACACACGGGGGATTTTTTTTACTGTACATGCAAGTACTTGCAGGAGGGAAATTAATTATGCTTTGCTTATAGCGGGCAGTGAAGAAAACGGAAAAGGTACTCCGCAATTTTAACAGAAATTCTGAAGAAGAGCTCGAGGAGTGTTTGATATTCTTGATCGAAAATCGATTTACCGATAAACAAAGAATCGGGAAATACTTTTATATGATTGGTAAGGGTCCAGCCCTCACTTCAACTGACTGTACCTATGATGAGGCTTGTTATAGGATCAGGCTAGAATCATTAGTCTGAATACACCGGCTAAATACGAAATCATGCCAGCGGAGCGAGTACCAGTCCGACAAAGTACTTAGTAGAGTGAACCGTTATTGTTGGTCTAGTCGGCATCAAAACGTGGTCTAGCCCGGGCGTTGAGCATCCTAGTATTTGTCGGTTTTCATGTCGCAATGATTTGGTGTGGCAGTACCGATCGCGCAGTCGTCACTTCGATACGCCCGCGCAGTTGATACATCGATAATTATTTATAAGGCATGACGTAATTTTTGAAACCAATTAGTATATCGATAAGAGAATAAATTGGTTCATTTATTGATTTATAAAATACTGTAGTTCATTACTTGAATGTTTAGTTAAAAATATTTCAGTTTTATAGAAATGTAACGCTATTGACCTTGAGGAAATAGCAAGTGTCTATCAGTTTCGGAAAAAAAAAAAACGCTCGTTGTCGTAATCAATTTGATAAAAGACATAGCATTGGCGCAGCATCAACCATATTCAGTTCAAGTTGTTAATCTTCTGAAATTTTTTAATTACAGTTACGTCATACTGCTGGTGAGGATGAGCGACACTTTCTAAGAACTATTTTACCTGGGTTCTGTCTGTTTACGAGATTCTAAAGAAACGCATGGAGTACAACACTCCCGGAAACTTCGCCGGTCCCCAGAACGCAGACTAACCATCCAGAAACTCTGACGGTGACTAAAACACAGATAAACCGGATCATCCGAGAACGTAGGTTCTTCGGTGTGAAGTTAATATACAGAACATATCGCTTGGAAAATTGTCTGATTGTAATAAGCAGCTGTGCAAATAAGTGTCCAACCAGTGTGCATGTCTAGTTAATACCAGTAAGAGGTGTAATTCACGTTTGTATAACATTTCGTGACTAACGCATAACCATTTTATCTTTTTTTTTTTTTTATTTCACTGTGGAGTTTAAATTTTAGTGAGATTAATCGTGTGGAAACTACAAATATTCCAGATGAAATAAAGAAAAAGTAACCAATAGTAACAGGAAAGAGTTCATAATTTCATTCAAATATTGAGTCGTATCTCGCGCGCTAGCGTTCACCTCTGCAATCTCCGAAAGTTTGTTATGCGATTATCGCTATCAAACTGATAAGAAAAATAAAACCATTTATTGCAACGTGTACTTCTTCGTAGCCAAAGTCGTATACATAGAAGGAGTGTATAGAATTGTATGGTTTTGACAAGTTTGCGATTAAAAGTGTACCTAAAGCAATTGGTGATAAAAAATTTTCTATATAAATTCAGAAAGACTACCGTTTTGACCAAAAAAAAGTGATTCGCAATGAAAATGCAAGGTGGATCGTTCAGGAGGTAATTGATCGTGAGAATTGTGCTTGTTAAACCTGCGGAAGTGGTCATAAGTTGTTCACCTGTGACATGGAGTCGAAAAAGAAAGAAAGATTAATTGAGATATTAGTGACTGTGTGTTTAATCGTATTCTGTGAAACAGGAAACGGTGTTTTTTCACAAGAAACTGAAAGTCTTAGTTTATGCATACTCCAGACATCATGCAAATCTTGTCTCGAAGCAAGTTCTAGATGTGCGTGGTGCAGTGATTGGGTAAGACTATATGTATACCTAATAAAGAAACACCTACTCGCTACCTACTATATTATAACTAGGTATTGCAAGTCTTCAACACTTACGTAATGGCTTAAAAAGAAAAAAGAAAAAAGAAAAAAAAATAACATTTGAATATCAATTTAGAAACGGTTTAACTTTTCGACAAGAGTGTACCACTGTACGTGATAGATTACTCCAGCGTATTTGAAACCAACCCACAAACTGAATCTGGAAACTATTAGCATAACAAATGTAAAATTGTATACGTATAGCTATACTGTCGAATAATGCATACCGATTCGGTTCATGAAAAAGAAAAACATACCAAAGAGTTGCAAACTGTGCGTGTTAAAAAAAATCACCTATGTCGAGAAATAGAATGTATATTTCAAATTTAACTGCGAATACAATTGTTACACTTCGGTTCTGAGGAGTGACGTTGAATTTCTGGTTTGTTATAGTACCAAGAATTGATAATGTCACGATTGATATAGTTGTTCAATTTTCGTCTTCGCTATAGGCAATTGTTTCACTCTGAAATCATTTTTAATGATGTTTTATATCCGGTACAGGGATATACAAATTTCTCGACTGGTAGACCAAGATGCAGTACTTTGAAGACGCTTGAAGGTCTCGGTTGTCCCAAAACCGCAATACTAGTTGCTGCTAGTGAAAATAAAGAGTTTCTTAAAAATGAGGAGTTCCAAGACGTAACCGCAGGTCAAATTCCGGTTCAGCTTCGTCCTCAGAAGGTCCTACTCAAGCTTAGACCGCACTCTACTCAGGTAGTGACCCTTCAATTTAGGCCAGCCAAGTAAGTGATGAATATCATTCATCAGAATGTACATATTATACACGAAAACTTCACGAACCGTGAAGACGAGATAAGATGTAAGGAAATTTAATACATCTCGTTATACTTGCTCACTTCAACTGATTATGCTCGTGAGACCGAGACAATCAAGATAAATATTAAGATTAGCTATCTCGGCAAAAAGTGCCTGACTAAGCTTCATCTACGTGTAACTATATCTCTTCGCGTTTCATATCAAACCATGTATCCATACGAAACTGCATATGTGTATAACTCGTCTATCTACAATATGCACGATGCACTACAGTACTGCAGTGATAAAGAACTATCAGCCTCTTGCATGGGCAATTAAAACCCAGCTGAGTTGTTATAATATCAGCTAATAGTCGCTAGCCTAGCTCGTGCGTATGTGGTGTAAATGTTACAATGTATCGTGTACATTTCCGAGACTTAAATTACAACGAAAATTCGAAACTTAATTCTAGATTATATATTCATAATTAGCTCAACTTGGTTTGCAATTAACGTTGTATATTTTAGGTACGACTGTTAATGTTTATCTCTAAATCGTAGAAACTATCCTATCGACTTGTACTACTTGATGGATCTGACATGGTCGATGAAAGATGACAAGGACACGATAGTTTCATTGGGTGGTAAAATGGCACGAACTCTTGGTACATTTACAAGTAATTATCGATTGGGATTTGGCAGTTATGCCGACAAGCCATTGATGCCTTACATGTTTCCTGGCCACGAACAGAATCCATGCCAAAGTCAGCAAACCACATGCGCACCGTTATACTCATTTAGACATCATATGCAACTCAGTGAAGATGTCCAGGAATTCATTAGCAAGGTAAAATTATCTAGTAGTAATAAATCGCTGGATTTTTACAGTTGGACAAAATTTTTTTTTACTCCAAGATACATGTATCTGTGATCCTGTAATTTAACTCGTAATTAAGTTCTCGTAACGCAGACTGCACATATACATTTTAACGGTATTTTTGTCATGTGCTTCGGTGGCTTACTTCTTCAACCATACACATAATGATTTTGTGGTTGAATTACAACGAGCAAGTTGGAATTGTTGGTTTTAAACGTAACAATATGCTTTGAATTTTTTCGGAGACGTTCAGAATTTAAATACTAAATAATACTCGGCATATTCTGCAGAGTTTATTTTTACTCATTACTAATCCCGGTTTAATGAACATTTAGTCTTTTTTTATTTGGAATCTATTTCTTCCTTTAAAGGTAAACGCAAGCGATGTAACTGGAAACGTAGACAATTTAGAGGGAGGCCTCGATGGGGTCGTCCAAGCCATTGTGTGTGCCGAACAAGTCGGCTGGGCTCATCAAGCCAGAAAATTGATGTTAGTCGCGACCGATGGACTGCTTCATTTCGCGGGTGACGGAAAGGTGAGATTAAATTTTGAATAAATCTCATTGCAATGTTTTATAATTAAAAATATTCTCTTCAATCGAATAATTCTGATTAGCTAGGCGGTGCGATTCGTCGAAATGATTTGGAGTGTCACTTGAATTCCGAGGGCGAATACTTCATGTCAAAATCTTACGACTATCCTTCACTAGCCGAAGTATCACGGCTTCTCCTGGAGCACAAAGTTAATTTGATATTTGCCGTCACAGAGGATCGACGCAACGAATACGAACATATCGCTACGATACTCAAGGAAAAGGCCAGAGTCGCCACCTTGGCTGCTAACAGTTCCAACATCCTGGAAATCGTGGAAAAGGCATATCACGACATAGTTACAAAAGTTGTACTCCGAGACAACTCCACGGGCCCCTTTACTCTTGAATATTTTTCGAATTGTGGAGTCTCAGGTAGACCGGAATCAAAAACTTCACAATGCACCGGCATAAGGGAAGGAAAAGTCTACGAATTCAATGCCACGTTTTCCATGGGCTCATGTCCGCAGAACCAAAGTCTTTGGGTAATTATAAGATAGAGTCATAATCAACATTCAAATTACACAATACTGGAGATTATAAAAGTTCAATAACGTATGTAACATACATTTTGTAACTTCAAAAATACCGTCAAAATCCTTTATCGGTATAATCTTTCTGCATCTACTCCAAACATCGAAAAACGGTCATGTTTCGACGTAACTACTTCTGTTTTCAGAGGCAGACAGTCGTCATCGAGGATGCTCTAGCTTCGGAAGCTTCACAAACTGAAGTTGAAGTGGAACTACTGTGCGGTTGTGATTGCGGCAAGCAAGACGATACACCTTGTAATAACGGCATCAACGAGTGCGGATTGTGTAATTGTGATATCGGATGGTCAGGTTTGTTTTCAACATTGTTTATCTACAGTCAATAACTCTTATTACATTATGCGTATAATCGTACATAATAATAAATATGTGTGCTTTCAGAAGCATACCTACAATTACTGGGTGCTGAGATATCTATTTGCCATTTTAGGTGAGACCTGCGATTGCCAGGAAAGCACTGGACACGGTGTCAACGCTCAGTGCATCACCCCAAAAAGTACTATCCCCTGTTCTAATCGTGGTGAATGTGTTTGTGGCCGATGTTTTTGTGATCCAGGCTTCTACGGACCTTTCTGCGAGTGTTCGCCCTGTGACAAAGTAAATACATTTGGATATGTAGTCCGATATAAGACAATGTTTCGATGTTTAATTGCCCGTCGAATCTTTTATATCTTTTCACTAAAGATAAAATAACAATTTGCATTTCAAGAGAAAATTCCATACCGATACAGCAATACTAAATATTATTTCATAGCTGCCTCAGTGAAAAGTGACAAGCAAAAAAATCGATTAATAGTTAGATATCTAATATTGCCTCCCTCTTGAATAATCTAAGACGCATTCAATACAGCGACGATCACGAAATGCCACATCTCAATGACTTTCTACCCTCAAGATCATTTTGCGATGATTACTTATAGGTAGATGGTCTCGAGTGTGGTGACAGAGGCACTTGTAACTGTGGAGAGTGTGTCTGCGTTGAAGGCTGGAAAGGAGATGCTTGCCAATGTCCGTCAGGAAACGAACTTTGCATCGCTCCAGGAAGCAAAGAAATTTGTGCAGACCATGGATACTGTGAATGTGGACAGTGCCGGTGAGGATATACCGTCAATCAGTTTTGAGTTTATATGGTATAGTTCTTGCCAAAAATAATCATAAAGTAATTTATTTTCAATTTTCTTACCGTTTTAAGATGCAATGCAACAGCTCCCGATGGTCTATATTATCGTGGAACATATTGCGAGTCTTCCGCAGGAGCCGGGGGCAGTGGACTCTGCATTTTATACGCACCCTGTGTAAATGCAACTGTAGATGCACCGAACAATGCTGAGCAACTCTGTCACACGAATGTCACGGTTTACAACACCATCAATGTTGAGAGCGTGGATATTAGTAAGATTTTTTATAAAAGTTTGATTCAATTTTTTTATGTACTCACTTTTACCTGTATGATAGAATTTAAAAGAAAAAAAAGTATGTAATAATATATTTTAACCAAAAATCGAATATAATTATGAATTTTTTATAGCTAGCGACCAGTATTGTTTTGTAAGAAGTTTTACGAGTACAACGGTATGCACTATTCCTTACGTCTACGAATTCAATAAAGATAACACCGTTACTTTACGGATTGGCCCGAAGGTATTATTATGCTTATATGCATATCATAGCTATACATGTAATTATCGAACTGACAGAGTTCCTTATCGAAATTTAATCGTGAAATGTATTTTTTCATTATTTTTATATTGTTTTCTTTTAGAATTGCAGAACTCCATTACCAGCTGCAGTTGTTCCAGGAGTTGTTTTTTTCCTAGTAGTGGTCTTGGGTATTGTTGCTCTACTCATCTGGAAGTGAGTACAAAATTTTTTACATGAAATAGCGAATTTCTGATGATAGTTTGACAATAAAATAAAAACTTTTGTGGAACATATTATATTTAATATTCACAGATAAATTTTTATTCAGTTTTCATTTTTTGCCTTGCAGTTCTGACGATATAATCTTACCAAAAATCTGAACTTTATTATTGTTATTATCTGTGTTAGAATTTGTTCGAGGTAATTTTTAATTTAAGGAATGTAAATCGTGGAAGAATTTCGGAAATATAAATTCACGTGTAAGTTATGATGAAAAATTTCAGGTGCTATACGGGGCTAAAGGACAAGAGAGAATATGCCAGGTTTCAAGAGGAGCAAAAACGAACGGTTTATGCTATGGATGAGAATCCGCTATTTAGACCCGCGACGACACGGTTCCGGGTTCCGTCAATGATTAAGGAAGACTAGTTTAATGAAGCGTGATCAAAGGTCATGCTAATTAAATGTGAAAGAAAAACGAAATAATATAGCAGTAAAAATCTGCCAAATTTCAACATTTAACATGAATGTACTTATACGCATTCTAGTCCGTAAATTTTAAGCGATTTTAACTCGATCGAAAATTTAGTCGAGATGTAAATACAGCGATATTTACAATTTCACATGTATATACGTATTGTATTTACGTACATTGATAAGGTTGATTAGGACCAGTTCAAGGTCACGCAGATTTGAAACAATTGCGCATCCTGATGAGAATTAACATTTAGATTAGCATTCGTTTCAAAATTGTATGGCCTTGAACTGGTCATAATCAATCTCATCAAGAGTATGTATTATATCTAATATATTATGACGTATTATGTGGTATGTAAGTAGTGATTTATTAATAATTACAAGCCTCTAAAAATAATTATTACATAACTAAAAAAGAAAAAATGAAATGTGTAATCATCTCGCATCAGGCTTTTATTCTTTGAATATTAATAAATTTTATGTTATTTAGTCGGACATCCAGTAAGGTACTTTATTAAAAATTATGAAATCTCTACAGAGACAAGATCGAAGGATGTAATGCTAGGAGAATTATCCTTTCATCTTTCGATATCTCAAATAAATGACATATTCTTTGAACCAATTTTTTTATTATTTAACATGAATAATTGATAGAGCTAAGATTCAAAATCATTTGAATCAATATTTGAATGTTTTTCATCCTCTTCCTTCTCCCCGTCATCAATCGGAGGACTTATCTCATCCCAGAAATGATTTCCAGTAGTAAACGCCATTTCCTATGTAAGTAAAACTACCGTTTTATTTGCATTTTATTTTATTTTTTTTATAAATAAAGTCAACTGACTTTTCCATCGTATGACACGCCTTTCCAAGCAGAGCCTAGAGACTCTTTCAAAATAATATTTGCCACAGGTTTATTATGTTCCCAAGTTGCTTCGAGAACAGAATTGTCGCTAAAGGTGTAGATGCCAAAACCAGACATTTTTCCATCACTGCTAAGTGTTCCTTTGTATTGTGTTCCATTGTTGTGACTATATTCATTTTTTGATATCATATATTTCAGTAGAAAAACACGTAAGTTTGGTAACCACAACTAGATAAAATACGCGTAATGTTTTATAGATTCGATAATGTGAGTTATCTATTGTGTATAATTTATACATACCCATAAAATGGAGAAAATTATAAAATAATATTTTTTTGTTATAGCTTATAGTGACTACAAAAAATGTAGTAACTCCGACTATTATTTATGCTTAGTGGTATTACATTACATCTAATTGACCGAAATTAATATTCGCTCGCGTTAGTATTTCACGCAGGTACTCCCAACTGTAAAATGTAACGTTGATGTTTTGTGCAGCAATTATCGTAAACGTAACTATTTGTATATATCATGTGTTCTATGTGTTGCGGTAGATTTGCAATATACTTGAATGTCAGTCACAATATATGTGTTAGGGCCAAGACTATGCTAATCATGTTGTGTCAGGCCAGCGATAAACTCATAGTCTTCGCTATCGACGAAGAATGTAGTTACCTTAACTAATTTATTTTACGAAATTTTTAACGTTGAAATAATCATACAACTTTCCGGGTTCATTATGAGCAAAACTATCTTTTGAATTTCCTTTAACTATGTACCTTATAGTTGTATTGAGGATAGTAATTTTTTCATCGATATACATATATGTTTAAGTGTAAGTCAGTTCCGTGTCAAAATGAATTTCTAATGTCACAACGAGCCAAAATCATATCAAACATTTTACCATATGTGTACTTCTCCGCAGATTTGGTCCTCATCCCAATCAGTTTCATACTTATTGAAATCTTCAGTTAAATATATTCCTCGACCTGTGAATTCATTAATAACGTATATGCCTTCCTTACATATACATACTGTGACATAAAACTGTATGAATATAATACCCTGTCGTGAAATAAATCGCTTATCCTTTACGATCATATAACCACCAACATAAGTGTCACCATTTAAAAAAGTAAATTGTCCATCGCCTTTCTTAATATTAGGATCTACGCCAGAATCGCTGGAAAGTCGGGTTATAGATGTTCTAGACATAACAATTCATATTTCAAACAAATCTCTGTAATATAACAAATGATTATACGATCATATCATTCAAATTGATGAGATAAAAGAAACGTAAGATCCGTGTCATCCCTTTTCACAGTTTTAAATTTCTACCGCCGAACTAGAATCCTACGTGAATCACAGCGTTCCGGAGTCAGAGATGAGTGGGTAAAGCGCAGTTTGCAGCAATCAATTTCCCACCAATCATATCACTGAATTTTCAGTAGTAATAGATTACGTCATTAATTGAAAACACCGCTTGTGACCACGTGACCTTGCAGACGACCTCTATAACTTGCCATTGCCATCTTCCGATCCGTCACCGACCCCGATTTACGGCAAAGTGGTCTATTTGGTCTTAACCAAAGATTAGGCCAAAACCATCTATAAAATATCCGTGATTAAATCTTTCGGGATCGTTTTGTTAAATTCCATAACATCGTAAAGATGTTACGCACCACAACGACCCTAAGATCTGATCTGGTACGCGTCACGTTACGAAATGTTGTACGCGCAAATGTCGTACGATGTCTGGCTGTCGAATGTATTCACAGAAAACATCTACAAAGGTATCTTACCGCAGCATCATATATCATACATAATAATCACTATCCATTTCAACATTCAAATCATTTTCATTTCACCAACAACAAAAAAATCTAGAATAAATTGTAAAGATTTTGAGGTTACGTCACGTATGTTTCCTGTCGCACAGAGAAATCTTTCATTTTTTCTTCATCCCTTCTTTATCATTCGATCATCTTTCGATCTCAGATATAAAATCCTCTATTTATTCATTTCTATCAACCAAATTCTGACTGTTATATAATTATACTATTTTATTTTCAATCAATAGTCTGTGCCATCTGTGTGATAAAAATACTCAAAAAGACGATATTTTCGTATACCAGTTCATTGAGAAAATTTATTCACTGCTCTTTTACTTACAAGAATTTGACACCGGCTGATATATGATAGCTTTTTTTTCAATCTCAGTGGTCTGAATGCTTGTTGATTTTATTTTAATAATATCGAACTCAAGTTTTTTGCTTTGAATTTGATATGATTTAAAATTATCCTGCTAAATGATATTCGGTGTCCGTGTCAGGCAATCTTTGTAAAATTTAAACAATACTAAAACAAAAATATCTCATATATTCTAAAACTTTTGATCAGACCTCAATTACACAATACTCTACGTGCGGTGACGCCATGGACACAACAATTGAGGTTTTACGCAGATTATCCGGACCATGTTCCAGTTTCACTTCCTGCTCTCTCACCGACGATGGAAACTGGGTCCATAGTTAGTTGGCACAAGAAAGAAGGTGATTTTACGATAAATTTTATCAAATAACACTGAGATATGATGTCTGGATGATTTATTTCAATTTCTTTATGATGTAGTAATGGCAGTAGAAACAGTGTAACTCATGACTGTGTACTTTGATGCTAATAGAAATTGAATACCAATTAATTACAGACTAAATTCATGGGTCTTACTTCTCACTAGATCCTCTACAATTTACTAAAAGCCATTTTATCCACAGGCGATAAATTAAACGAAGGTGATCTCCTCGCTGAAATAGAGACTGACAAAGCTACAATGGGCTTTGAAACTCCTGAGGAAGGTTATTTGGCAAAAATTATTTTGCCATCTGGAACCAAGAATATTCCAATTGGAAAACTTGTTTGTATTATCGTTTCTGACGAAGCAAGCGTTGCTGCCTTCAAAAACTATCAGGATGATGGAACGGCAGCTGCACCAGCAGCTCCTGCACCTCCTCCTCCACCAACACCAACACCAGCTGCTCCTGCTCCAGCTCCGGCTCCAGTTGCGGCACCAGCTCCTTCTGCAGCTCCTTCTGCAGCTGCATCTGGTGATAGAATTTATGCTAGTCCATTAGCCAGGCGGCTTGCTTCTGAAAAAGGTCTTAATCTACAAGTGAGTGAAATTTTCGTCATAATCATAAAATAGCCAAGATTTGATCTGTATAAAAATTTCTATTTATTTTATTAACAGGGTCTGAAAGGGTCGGGATTGTACGCTTCCATCACTTCCAAAGATCTTGCCGGTGCTTCTGCTGCACCTGCACCAGTGGCTGTTAGTTCACCAAGTTCAGCACCTGCTGCTGGAGGTGTATACACAGATATTCCCGTATCTAATATACGTGGAGTAATTGCAAAACGACTTCTGGAAAGCAAGCAGAATATTCCACATTATTATCTAACTGTCGATGTAAAGATGGATGCTGCATTACAAATGAGAGAACAATTTAATAAAATGTTAGAAAAAGATAAAGTAAAATTGAGCGTAAACGATATTATCATTAAAGGCATTGCAATGGCTTCAAAAAAAGTACCTGACGGCAACACCGCTTGGCTCGGTGATGTCATTAGGCAGTAAGTTTTTATTCAGTTATACTAAACGGAATTTTCTTCGTTTATTTCAAGATTAAAACAATCTGTATTCTTTATTTTTGTTTCTCTTAGGTACCACAATGTAGATGTAAGTGTTGCTGTGAGTACAGAAAACGGTCTTATAACTCCGATTGTGTTCGCGGCGGATACAAAGGGTATTGTACAAATCAGTAAAGAGGTGAAAGCTTTGGCGGCAAAAGCGAGAGATGGAAAGTTGCAGCCAAACGAGTTTCAAGGTGGCACTATCACTGTATCAAATTTAGGAATGTTTGGAATCAAAACCTTCTCTGCTATTATAAATCCACCGCAGTCTATTATTCTGGCTGTTGGTACGACCGAATCAAGATTGATTCCATCGAAAAACGAGAAAGGGTAAATAACAACAGTTTTACAATAATTTTACAATTATTCGAAAAATATTACCTAGATTTTTCTATCTCCAGGGGCGTTGAGGATGAAGTTTCAATCAGAGATTCTTGTTATTATGTATTGAAATTTTTCAGATTTGAGACAGCGAATTTTATGAGCGTTACGGCTAGCTGTGATCATCGCACCGTTGATGGAGCGGTTGGAGCTCAATGGCTTACAGCGTTCAAAAATTTCTTAGAAAATCCAACGACCATGCTCCTATAATGAATTATTGTGATAAAGGAAAAAAGAATTACAGTAATTAATTGTTATAGGCCTATCTTAGATCATGTATGGGAATTATCGGTGGGCTATGTGACACGACGGTTTGTCCAATGTACATTTTTTGTGGATAATAATATGTAGGTAATACATTTTACCATACTTTAATTTTAGTATCAGTTTTACAACGTAATTATTCGAGCTTACGACAGTAAATACCTTACGTGAGTGTATGATTAAAATTTGTTTTTACAATCAAATGATATTATACATATAATTCATATAAATATGTAAAAACAAAGTATACATAACACAATTTCGGAGGCATGAACCGCTGTTAATCAACGCCGCGTTTAAACGTGTATATGAAATGAGGGTGAAAATATTGTTACCTGTAATTTATTTTTTAAACAATCAGTTCAATATCGTCGAATATAAACATAAATAGTAGTATACAGAATAAATATGTACATAATTAAAAATCGCCAATCATTTTTTCTCCTTATATTAATATGAAAAAGGGGACTCGCCATGCCCGATTATAATGTATACCTATGTAATGTATGTACGAACATTATGATCTGTTTAGATGAAGATTAACATTACTTTGCAAAGTAAATAGATGAGTAAACTAAGTATTTATTAAATTATACCATGCCAAGACTTGTATCAATGTTTTTTTTTCTTAATTCCAAAACCTACATTTTATGCAGACATCACTATCAGTGTTGCATCAATTTTCATCGAAATTTTATTCGATTCTGAAAGCTGTTCATTCTATTCTACTGATAATTATTCGCTGAAAAGTTATTTCAATAAATAAAACAACAGTCATGCATTAGATTTTTCTTTTATTGATCCGTTGACGGGAAAATATTCAAACAATTTATTCATTAGCACGTCGTATTACATCGTGTATGTATGTATCTAACAGTGCCGGATTTAGGCAGTAGCCTGAGTAGGCAGCAGCCTATACGCTCCCACCATTTGAAGTGATTTGAAGCCCCCAACAACTTCAACTTATATTCACTGACCGATTAAATCTGGATGATTGGGGAAAAAAAAATTTGAAGTGTGATGAAAAGTTATGAAGCAAACGCGGGAGCATTACAAATATTTCAAATTTTCAGCTAAAGAAATCTTCATTCCGAAGATTGTAAATTGAAACAGAGTATTAACAAATTCAATAAAATTTAATAATCTCGCTTAAATTTCTGCAAACATGTGTACCATCATTGCACTGTAGTCGACGAATAGTCTGTTTTAATAATTCAATACTGATAATGGTCTTTACTTCCTCAATTGGGCCTCTACCACCTTTCTGCCTACAGACCCCCACACTCTTTAATCCGGCACTGGTATCCAAACAATCTCTGTTATTAGACTGCTTTTTCAAAACGGTCTCACGAATTCGAAATATTATAATTATTTATTCTATTAAGCAATACAGAGAATTCGAATTAATTCTCGCACGATTTTTGCGGCAAAAGTAGTTCGTCATTAAGGTCGCTACATCCTAAAGCAGTCAAAATTGGCATACGGGATGAAAAATGGTATTGCCATCTCGCAGTAAAATTTTTCACTAGTTTTGCTGCAAAATATCTTTGCGCCTAATTATATACAATCAGCATGTCAGTCTTGTAGTTCTTAGCTCGTCTAATAGATGCGTCTACTGCTTTTATGAAGTTTACTGGGTATTTGTTGTGTTTCTATCGTGAATTGAATATTTGTATTAAATAAACAAAAATGCCTATTTTGGACAAGAGAAAGGGTGATGAGATACTGGCTTTGGTACCAGCCTCAAAAAGAACTAAAAATGAAGTGGTTTTTAGCAGCAGGGAAAAAGCAGTTATACAAAGCGTAAGTATAACCTCACCTAACTCAACTTTTCCGAAACTGTATACACATGTATGAATATCAAAAACAACTTATCATGCTTAAAAGGGTCCACCAAGAACTTCGTCCCTTATGGCTCCAATTATGCTCCTCGAAGGGCATCAAGGCGATATTTTTTCTGTAGAATTTCATCCCGAAGGTCAATATTTGGCAACTACAGGCTTTGACAGACAAATTTGTAAGCATGTTGAAAAACTTTTCAATCTATTCAACAAAATCCAGTATAATATTTTCATCAAAATCCTCATCGAATTTTACTATTTATACTATTTTTTAAATAGTTATATGGAGCGTTTATGGAGAGTGTGAAAATATCGCTGTAATGTCAGGCCACAGTGGTGCCGTTATGGAAATGCACTTTAGTCCTGACGGCGGTAACTTATATACTGCAAGTACAGACATGACTTTAGGATTATGGGATCTTGGGTCTGGATCTAGGATAAAAAAACTCAAAGGACACACCTCGTTTGTTAATTCCATATCAGGGGCTCGTAGAGGGCCAACACAACTCTGCTCAGGCAGTGATGATAGTACAATTAGAATTTGGGATCCAAGAAAGAGGGGTCAGTGTCATACTCTGAATAATACCTACCAGGTAAGAATTAAACATGAATGAATATCATCATTGTTACATATTATTCAATCACAGATTGACTAAATAAAGTCAGGAAAAAATTCGATGTACAACATCTTTCAAAAAACAATAAAAAATAAAAACAAACATCAATCCACTGATCTTAAATCTTATGAATATTTTTATTTACTACTTTTTGTATCAACAGGTGACTGCAGTGACATTCAATGACACGGCTGAACAAGTAATCAGCGGCGGTATTGATAATGACATAAAAGTTTGGGACTTGAGAAAAAATTCTGTACTTTATAGACTCAAGGGTCACACAGATACAGTTACTGGTTTGAGCTTAAGTCCAGATGGCTCTTACATACTGTCCAATTCTATGGATAATACTCTAAAAATATGGGACGTCAGACCTTTCGCTCCGTACGAAAGATGCGTTAAAATTTTGTCTGGCCATCAGCATAATTTTGAAAAGGTAAAGTTTAATCAGATATATGTATGTGGATGCTGAGATTGTTGATTATTTATTTATTATTCTATAGCTGCGAGGAAAATATGATGATAATTGATTGCAGAATCTTTTGAGATGCGCCTGGTCACCAGATGGAAGTAAAGTATCATCAGGATCGTCGGATAGATTTCATTACATATGGGATACAACTAGCCGAAGAATTCTTTACAAACTTCCAGGTCATAACGGATCAATAAATGACATTGATTTTCATCCAAAGGAACCCATCGGTTTGTAAAATTGGTTTAGATTTATGATTTATCTTTGGATAATGTAATGATTTATTTCGTTATTTCCAGTTGTTTCCGGATCGAGTGATAAGCAAGCTTATCTAGGAGAGATTGAAGGATGAATATGCTCTTCACGAAATTCTAAATATTTATATTAATAAAATACACTAATATTATATATTATGAATGTAAGAATAAATCGATAATCATTCGTATTTACAAGATTTTGATTGAAGAAAAAACAAAATACATTTCGTGACTTTTTCTGTATAAACTGAATATTGAAATATTAACTATACATGTGGACGGTATTTGATAAGCATACAATACATTAAGTGAAAACTAATTGAATAAATCTTCATTTTATAATGAGTAGAGTGGCATAAACTCTGTTTTCTTAATCATTCAATTACGTCAAGATATAAGATGCTGGTAAAACAGAATATACCGACTCATTGTTAGACCGCAATCTTTACTATCCGCAGCCTTTGTCAGTTCAACGTTTAGAAAGCAGACGACAGACAGCATTATATGAATTCCAATTCGAAACCATTACAGGTAGTATCAACGCATTCGATATTTCATTAGGCGAAAGATCTCTTTACTGTTAGGTTATAAATTATTGAAATTATTTAGTTTATCGGAGAATATTTTATATTTATTTTAAGGTAAGGGCACCATCGTATTATACACACACGTTCATATTTCTAAATTCCATTACTCGACAATATTACTCATTAATCCTTGGCTACGATGTTTTGATTCATTACAATTATGGTGCAATCAATAAAAAACAACGATAATAGCCTTTGACGTCTGCGATATCGTAGATATCAGTTATTGATTCTTTTTTAAAATCAATGTCTATCACAAGCTAATGTCAGATTAGTCTCACAGTCCAAGTTAACCTATTATCTCTTCTGTTTTTTGATTTTCAGTTTGTGTTACATAGATACATAATATAGTATATCCACATTGAACATATACATATACATAATTATTATTAACAACTACAATAGTACAATCAAAATGTCATCACCTTGGGGAAAAATTCAACCAGCCACTACAGCAGTCAGTCTAACCGACATAATGTCCGAAGAAGTAGCTAAAGATATGCAAGAAAAGTAAGCTACCAGTTACAATCTAATACTTATTTGAAAAACAAGATTTCATTATTTCTCATCTTTTTGGTGTTTCCTAAATGGCTTTTTATCTTTCAGGGAACTCCGTAAGCACATTGATCTGGTAATGCCAGAACCAACCCCAGAAGAATGTGGATTGTTTGAGCTAGATGATACGGACAGTGATACTGTAATAGCGCAAGAGTTACAAGCTCAGTTCAACCGGGAATACGATTCAATGCTTAAACGTACCGAAGATAAATTTAATGGTTCTTCTAAAGGTGATTTGAGTGATGAAAAAATGATAAATCATTCGAATCATTTATTATTTGGAATTAAATACTCTCATTTTTATTGCCCACAGTCCATGTTTCATACTCTAATTATCGTACTTGTTCATATGTTGAACCTGATGAATTTAAGCCTGAAGTGGACGATGAAAATAGAGACTGGGATCGATTCGTTGTAAGAAATCAAGGATACAATTCATTCATACCTACCAAGCATTTAAAGCATTTAAACAATTCTGGCTTCATAGCAAGTTCCTAAAACGTTGAATAGCTTTTTTCCTATATAACACTTAGTTTTAGGCACAATGTATTGCAAAACACCAATGTATAGATTTTTTTTTTCAGAGTGTAGAGAAGGAGTATGCTTCTATTCCACGATGTGGTTACAAGAAAGTAGGCGAGGGATCAGAAATTGTGACAAAACACGACATGTTGATGTCTTCCAGGATCAATGCATGTAGAGTTCTAGCTTTCCCACCTGGGATTCAGACTGGAGATGCTGGCGGCTTTGATATGAAACTTGATAACAAGGTTTTTAATTCGCTAAGAGCACATAGCTATGCTCATTGTGCTCGTGAGAAAGCCAAGGCAAGGCCAAATCCTAAACAAATAGTGGATAAAGTCCCACTGCCTGTTTCCCAAAACTAATCTATTTATAATCTGACAAGAGAAAATAATTTATTGATATAGGCATCATTGTTTAATTAAATTACTATCAATATGTGTGAATTGCTATTCTATTATTGGATAGTAAAAAACAAGCAATGTAAAACGTCAATAACTTTGAACAACATGAATGCTCCTTGTTGGATAATAAAGATTTTGGTAAAACATAATTTTTTCTCGTCTTAAATATTTCTCTTTATTATTTCATAAAGAATTCATTACAATGTCTTCGTTATCTTAAATCCTATTAAAATATAACGATGTAAAATAGTCACTTTATAATACATTTATAATTATATCGACACATCATATTTTACTGCTACTTACACAGACATAAGTGTAAGTTAATGCTACATAAAACAGCCAAAACTTTCTTGGAATGTGCCTAATACGCACATAGATCAATCATAAAATACAAATTCCAACGTTCGTAAAATAACAATACAAATTATATTGTGAAATAAATTAACGCAGTTCTTTTGTAGGAGGTTTTGTAGGGATTTTACCTAATACAAACTGTTTGGCTAAATACATGGCTTTTTCATCGTCAGTTAAATGTCCTTCCATTGTAAACACAGTATCGTCTAATATTTCTATTTCTTTCTGCACAGTTGCAAATGGTGAATTTGTAAACGGCGTACTCTGTGTTGATGAAAATATTGATCCTTGATTAGTTAATCCGGATCCTCCGAAAGGTGAGCTACTAACTATCTGTGACTGAATTGATCCTTGACTGAACGGTGATGCATCAGAGACATTAACAGTCCCGAAAGGTGTATTTGACGGTATTGGAGCAGTCCCAAACCCTGGAGCTGATGTTACAGCAGCAGTACTAAAAGGCTCTGTAGAAGTAACAAATGGTGAGCTAGCTGTAGATAGTGCCGAACCAAACGGTCCTGTATTAGCCGTAGGTACCGTCGATCCAAACGGCGGAGGATTTTGGGTTCCACCAAAATTTGTAGCTGGAGATTTTACCACAGAACCAAATGACCCAGGAGCTGATTGTCCAATGGAACCGAATGTTGGTGTAGTGGCATTCCCATTTCCAAATATATTACTGGAAGATGTGGGAACACTCCCAAAAGTAGATTGTCCGCCAAATATTCCTGGACTTGCTTGTGTGCCAAAGGTTGGAGCTCCGCCAAAAACCGGACCTCCTCCAAAAGTCATGTTGGTTTTAGACTGTGCAAACGGCGAAGTAGCTGATCCCAATGGTGCATTTGCAGGTACAGTAGATCCACCAAAGATAGAACTTGAGGTTTGTTGGGGTGCGCCTCCAAACAATGATGTCGAGGCAAGTTGTGAACCGCCAAAAATTGAAGCATTTGGTTGCGCTGATCCTGCCGCTCCAAATACGGAATTGGTTAACGTTGTAGTTCCACCAAAAATTGGATTCGATTGTGTCGATTGTAATCTTCCAAATGCGGTGCTCTCCTGTGTTGTAGTATTGAACGCAGTAGATTGGCCAAATGCTGGCGGAGTATTGAAAACGGATACATTCTGAGGGGCTGGAGAGCCGAAGGCACTTTGATTTGTCCCAGTGAATACGGAAGTGGGACTTTTAACAGCTCCGCCAAATGGTAGCGCCAGGTTTGTACCACCTCCAAAAACAGGATTTGTCCCAAAGGTTGGTTTCGCACCAAAAGGAGAATTTATACTAGGGTTTGGAGGATTGCTGAATGCAAAAGGTGTGGATCCTGAAGAGCCAAAGGTCGAAGTATTCCCCGCGAATGGATTTGAGGCGTTAAATGGTTTTGATGTAATCAAATTGGAAGGAGGGGCATTGTTACCACGTATAGCCAATTGAGATGTTGAAAATGAAAAGTTTGATGGCTTTGTCAACGTATTTTCTTGATTGCCTTTGTGAAGTGATTCCTAGAAAGATGAAATTAGAATAAATCATATGTGATTGTAGTTCACCGTGTACATATACATTACAGTGCTAAAAAACATGTGCTGTTGTTTTTTTTAAGTACTGCTACTTCATCCAGAGTCAGAAAAGGAATAAAACAATTAAATGAAACTTGAACTAAATTATTTTTTCTCACAAAATGGCTAAAGACGATATAGTGGTTATTTTTAAAACAAAAACTTTTGGATTTCTGGATGGAAATCTTTTATCTTTTGATATAACAGTATCTTACCAGCATTGCCACAATTTCAGGGGTAGGATTTTTCAATAGAGCAAGTTTACTCTTCATTTCCTGGCACAATTGTTGGAAGTAAAGTTTCTATAAATGCAAAAAAGAAATGCGTCGATTATTTTGACGGCTAAAGCAAGATGAACAAAAAGTATCCATAGACTGTCAGGCCTTAATCATGCATCGACAGAAAATTGAATCATAAAAAATATCTCTTATACATATGAAAAATAAAATAACTATAAAACTGCCTAAATTCATAATTTTCGTTCAACTTTATAACTGTTTCTACAGTAGAAAAAAAAACAATCATTTTTCTTCCAATTAAGTTGGAGAATCGAATAACAATCATTTTAGTCTATGAGTAATAGATCCTTGAGGGTCAGGAATGACTAATAAATTTCTAATGCTCTCACGGTCTGCTCAACAGTTCCAGCTTTTTGCGCTTGGTACATTTCCCAATGAAATTCGTCTGGTGATAAGTCTTCCATACCAGGTATACATGTTCGTTCTTTGAATGGACCAAAGCAAGAAAGTAGCCATTGTCCACCTCGTTCAACAGCCAAGACCTCTTCGGCAACTACCAATCTAATAAAATGAAATTTTTTTCCTAATTTTATTTAATTTTTCTGGATTTATAATTGAGTAATAATTAGTTGATATACATACGCTACTGTCTTGTTTCCTGGATAAGAGAGTTTACTTACTATAGTTGCGTTTTCATCTGAAAATAAAAATTTCTTGTTGTTTAGAAATCATTAAAAATAAAAATGAAAACGAAAATGTATAAATGCTCATTTCTAATTGTAAACAAATTTTTTTTTTTCATCAGGGAAACGACATAGGAAGAGCTGGTATGTCAAAATGAAAACACATATTTTTAGTTTTTCAGCTGAATCAAGTGAAATAGAATCAGTTTTTAAAATAAATAAACAAACTTAATCTAACCAATCATGTTGACAATATAACTTAACATAACATAACCTAACTTTTTGAATTTATTGTTCGAAATGCTTACTGAAATTGACATTGTAAGTGTGAGCAAAACGGCAATATTGACCAGACCGACAATTGCCTTGTTGAAAGTATTTACACGTTGCCATTGCCAATTGAAATAACTGATTCTCTCAGAACTTATGATAGTTACATGAACAAACATGAACGAACCGTACATTCGATGGCTTTTCCGTTGCTTTTATTTTTACAGGCGTGACCCTGACTTGACAGCTTCCCCCACCACTCGTACCGGAGCTATACGGTTTAAGAATTCTCATGATCTTTGATTTTCAATATTGCAATTATGAGCCTCATCGTTTACTGGATTATTCAGTAAGTGTCCTTAAAAATTGTATGCAACCTACATTGGTAATTGGTATATAAATTTGTGAGAATTAATCGTACGTCCGAGTACAGTCAATGCTGTGTTGTACATATACCACCTTGGTAGCACGTGGCGATGTTGACAAAATGTTGGCTTGCCGCCCCTTTGGCCGCCCACCACCTCCGACGTCTCGGTTTCGAGCGGACCTTTTTTTCTTTGGTGATGTTTTTTATTAATTTTTTTTTTTTTTTCAACGCATCGTCTTTGCACAAGAAATCGATTTTTCTTGTTTTCTTTTTGAATCCTTACTATTGATTTATGATTGTTTTCCTGGGAAACGGCAATCTCCAAAAAAACAAACTACGTATTATACTTGGCATTAGATGCTTTTTGTAGCCAAAGTCTTGACTACAGATCACTGACACAATTATCCAAAGAGTATAGACGTCTTAATATATTTTTGCGATTGCAGAATGGAAAGGTAATTTAATACATAATTACCTAATTTGGGGTGTATTTGAGATTGAAAAGATGTAATTGTTTTTATTTAATGTGATAAACTTTTAATTACATACTTGCAAACTATTTGACAGACATATGTATTACAGAACAATTATGATCTCATGAAAATTTCTGACTTACATTTGACAACAATATAAGACTTGGATCAGGATATTCCGCAGATCATTAAACGCAATGGAAAAAATTTTTTTTTTTGCATTATCAATCCAAATATCTTGTTCTAAATTAAGACTAGGTTTACATTCCCTCAAATATTTTAAAGAGTTTAATTTGCACACTGAAATGCTAAATGTAATTTGTAATCCTGAGTCTTCGTCAAATCACTTTTTTTTTATTATCTGCATATTTGATTGATTTGCAAAGTAACTATATGCATATGATATACCTATAACACTTCAACAGTATCATAGTGGAAATTTCAATATTTACTGAACATATACTATTACTTTCCGAAATGTATTAATTGACTATAATGTATATCATTCCCTGCTGAATATTTTTCATTAAAGTTTATAGTGGTAATTGTTGTGATGTCCAAAAGAGCATATTTTCTAAACAAAGAGAAGAGACGTATAAGGGTCGTCAATGCATCAACGTATAAAAATCGACTTGTACACACTATGCAGGAAGAAAATTTTAAATATCCACTATATTAATTTATTTATTACACCTTTGTAGAAACATTGTGTTTAGAAAGCCTTTTTTATCTTTTTATTATTATTTTATTTTGTAAAGCTTGCCATTTTGAATTGTTCAATAATTACATCTTTCGACAACTTTACTGTAATTGTTTTTGTTCTCGTTATTTATTTATTTATTTTTTTGTTTGTTTTTTTTTTTTTCTTTTTTTTATGCTACTGTTTAGCAGTTGCGTAGTACATAAAATACTAGAATGTATCAAATATATATATATATATTATCTTTCAGTAAACGTCTCTTTCCGCTGAATCATTCTTTTCTCGGAATAATACCGAAAATGGCGAATTTAAGTATATTTTTTGACGATGCTAATCATCCAAATTATTAACGTGTAGCACTTCTCGTTGAGTTAGTCCAGCTTCTCCCAATGCCCTTATCACACTTGATGGATAAAGAATTCTTCTTGGGTAACTTGTTGTAATTTCAAAATTCGCTGGTGAATCTGGCTGACAAAATATCCAATGATACACATCCTGAAATGAGAAAAAAACAAAAATTATTTGGAATAAAAATTTCTGAATCATTTTTCATCTTGAAGGATTTTTATCACAATTTATTATATTATCAAGGTAGTAAACGTAAATTCACAGCCACATGTTTCGTTTGTAAAATTTACCTCAGTTGTGTCAGACAACAGGAACCTTCTTTTCATAGTTCTTTCGCCTAGTTTAATTTGAAGGTGACACACGTTTGGATTAGAAGGGTTTGGTTCAATAGGAACTTTTTTAACGGTGAGCTCTTTCTCTTGTCGAATCCTTTGAATCTCTCGCTCTTGAGCATTGATTTCCTCCTGTTCCTTGGCCTCTCTCTCTTCTTTTGCTCTTCGTTCCTCTTCCCTTCTTCTATCCTTTTCTTGATCAGCTCGTAACGATTCTTCGTAAGCTTCATCCTGTTGCAGACGTAAAGATTGTGCCGCACTGCGCTCTGCTCTGTA
Organism: Macrophya annulata; assembly: GCA_963924015.1. Lineage (NCBI taxonomy): Eukaryota > Metazoa > Arthropoda > Insecta > Hymenoptera > Tenthredinidae > Macrophya > Macrophya annulata. Next base: position 32,994,757 of record OZ001257.1, on the reverse strand, counting down.
AAGCAGATAAAATTAAGTTAGGATAATCTAGCTTTTGGTAATTTATTTATTACTAGTAGGCACTTAACGCTGTCTCACCTATCTTGTCTTGCTTGAATAAGACCAATCTCGTTATTTTCCATAATAGTTTTCAGACGAGGAATTAGTTCGGACGGTGTAGGTGAACCTTCCATTCTGAAATAATAAATAATATATAAATTTCTAGAGAAATCACAACCTGTTCAAAAATGTCTTCATTATTTCTGTTTAATTGCTGTTGCTTAAAGCAGTGTGGAAAATGATTCTAAAATGTTTCATGTTTATAACTCACCGCCCAACAATAGTCATTCTGTTGTCCCTGAGAACAATGAGAGCAAGGAAAGGGTAGGTGCCAGATCTAAGAGCTTCCGAAACCTTGTATCCTTCTCCAGACTGGACATTACACGCCCAGAACAACGTACGCGTGTTAACAAACCTCACAACCTCTGAATCCCCCAAAGTTTTTCTGTGAATTATAGAAACTTGAATATTTTCAATACGTTTTCTACTTTCAAGATCTTTAGAAACTCTCAGTCTAATAATTGTAAGTCTTTTTCCTTCTTTTAAAAGAAGGTTACAGCTATTCTGAAATTCTTTAATGTTTTAAATGATAATATATGGCGTTTCTGCAATTGATAACATAGTTTTATCTGGAAATAGCATAGTTTTTATCATAAAATTTAACAGTATTAACGAAATTCCAGCTTTATTCGATGATTTCGTTGCATTTTTATAAATTCCAGGCTAATTCCAATATCTCCAGAATTTTCAGTCTCTATAAATACTCTGAGATAGATTGTTCTAAGATAAAAAATCTTTACAGTTTCTATTACCTGCACCATTGATCGATATCTTGAGCTTCATCTTTGTGCAAATAGACTAGTAAGAATCTCAACTCCTGTTTAGCATCTGAAATTGCCTGGCTGTAAGACCCTTGGTAAAATACAGGATGGACATTTCCATACCGTTCTTCATATGATCTGATAAAATTGACGACATCTTCGACAGGATCAGAAGATACTGTAAATTGTTAAACAATTTTATGTAGTCAAAGCATGATATGAGATTCTTCAGGGACTTTTTTAGTGTCACAGATGTGAAAAATCGATTCTTTTTCCACATTATCTTGAAACTGCGAATCTTCCGTATATTTGATGCCTTGTTTGATGAAAAATTTTTTAGATCTGATGATGCTATACGTGTTTGAGTGGAGCAGTGCCCCATCGCTGATCGCCTTACTTCAAACTTTAAACCCGTTTATTTCAAAACGACATTTTGCATATCGGTGAGCATCATATCTTAATAACCAATGATCTGATTGATTTGAATGAAGTATGCACAGGTAGAAAAGATGTTCTTCTATCGTTCGGTTTATGCTCAAATCAATATTTGACAAATTATGATTTTTACATCCATTTTTATAACAATAAAAGATAAAAAAAAATCGATTTTTTTTAACGTGCCGCCATTTAGCTAATTTTTTTATTTTTCACTTATAGGCCAAATAATAGGCGCATTTATACTGATTAAGAATCTCTATAACTTTTTATATTCGGTTGACCAGGACGAGCTCCATCGTTCTCACCATTCACGTAAATTTTCATAACGTTGCGCGCGGTAATCTATACCAGCGAATTGTTTGGAGATTTGGATTTGAAAAAACTATGAAAACTCACAAAAACATGCATAAATGTGTCCAGTGAATTTGAGATTCATATGTCTCATAGTTTTCATTACAATAATATCCAAAAATCACCAATTTTTTAGAGCGTCACACTAGAAAGGCCCCTTAATGAAATTAAAATGAAATGATCAAGATTACAACTGTCATTATACTCACTGGGTCTAACATCTGATCTAAATATAGCGAGTAGCAGTTGACCGATACTAGAGACGATATTGCACCACAATGTGTATATGTAAGAGAATAAACCACCCCCATTATCCGAAGTGCTCGGAGGACTGAAGTAAATTCTAAACCCTGTATCGTCGATGACTGGAGGTGGCCGAGATCTTGAATCTTGCGCGTACATGGACGGTCTTCCTTCATACAAGTTTAGCTGTTCCTAAATTGAAATTAAATATTAAGTATCATGTATTATAATGTTCTTTAAAATCAGAGGTAAATTTCGAGGAGAATTATGACGAAATAAATTGAAGAAAATATTTTTTTTTTTTTAAATGTGAAAAATGTTATTGCTGTCATACCTGTACAGCAACTTCCAAGTTCCAGTTGTGTCGATGTAGGACATCCTGACACACGGACAAATCATCGATACCGGTCAAATCCTGATGGATTTTAATCATTACAGTAAATGTATTAATTGATGTGAATGTTTTTTTTTAATAAATGTTTGATTATTTTTGGTGATTTTACCTGGAATTGAAGGACCTTTTCTGTCTGGTCAGCAGACAATTCTCCAATTCTTAGATCTGCCATGGTAGACTCGTTTAGTGTCAGTTGTATGATATTTTTGAAATGAAGTATACCTTGAAAAGTTTTATTTTTCCGTATTGCTTATCAACTAGTGTGCGAAACGGGTATAAGAATTGAACAACCAGACAACCGAATGATCATTTGGTTCGCGAGAATGAAAAAAATTTAACCTTAATTTTTAGGACGTCGTGTTTCTCAGCTGGATCATCCGTGATCACGATTCACTTTTTTTTTTTTAATATTTTTTTTTTATAATTCTTCCGTGTTTCCAACGCTTTGGAGCATTAATGCAGCCAGTGACTATCAATTATTTGTCTTCAAATAGAGCTAACTTCAATCATATGAGCAAGAGAGTCACTGTTTATACACGGCGGGAGGTATGCATATACCGTAAATCTTTGTCGTAAAGATGTAACGTAATAAATAAAAAAATAAAAAAATCTATAACAAGAATTGCATATGTTAACGTGTTAGCATACAGCACGTGATTAGTATTGAGTAGTTAGATCGTGCAAGAATGTTCGCATTGTTTATAATATTCATCATTTTATTTCGTCACCCGATTGATTGACGTTTTACAATATAAAAGCATTCATTAATCCTCCCCATTCACATATTGGCACGGTATGTGGTGACATGGGTATAAACTGGGTTGGAGGTAATCGACATGCTTTGTATACAATTTATTCCTCATTCGTCGGTAAAGTAATTAACCTTTAAACGTCGTGGAATGGCCGATCTAAAATTGTTTAAAAATATTCAAGTCACTGCGATTAAAACATTATTCAAAACGTCACGCATAAAATCACGAGACCCGAAGTTTACCGATTGAAGCCGATCGCGTGACCAGTAGTTACGAGATCCGCCGTAGAAAGCGACGAGTTAGTCAGCCGCAATCGACAGTCGTTCGTTTCGTGTCGTTGTGTTAGCATTGAAAGAACGGAAGAGCCCGGGTACGGACAGCAGAATTTTTATTCGGTAATAAATCTGTAAAAATGAAGCTGTGATAGATGGATGAGATTTTTCGTCGTGGATTAACATTTAACTATTAAGTGTGCAGTGGATGATAAAATCTAGTTAAAGTGAGTAGTGTAACTTGAGGCTAAGGACTGGACTTTTACCTCGAAGCGTTTGGACCTTGACAGGTATAATAATGTTCGACAAAAACTTGGTGTTTATGATCCTGGCCTTAGCGTCATTGTTGGCAGTGGTGAGTATTTGATATTTGACCTATTTAATATATCTTTAAATATATATAGATATGTATGAATAACGGAAAGTATATAGATATACCACACCCATGACGACGTTGCGAGGAAGGATTTGGTTGGATATTTTCTTTATGTGTGACGTCATCGTCACCCTGTCGTCTCAAAGGCCTATTGACCGACGCCGACAAGCTTGTTAAACGCAATTGCCCCTTTTAAATTGTGAATCCAAGCTTCAATTCTTTCTATTAACTTTGTTTAATTATTACCTTGAGATGTTATGCCTGCAAATCACGTCTCTAGTTACTTCCAATCTCATACGTGTATAATAATAATAATAATAATAATAATGATGATAGGACAGCTTCGGCTTACAACTAGCGTGACATCCGCCCAAGAAATCTCTGACATACAATACGCGAAATTTATTCGCGATGCTATAATCAAATCTTGGTATTATCTTGACTCATTGATTCTCATAGCTCAGACGTTACTACAAATTTATCTCATCTTGATATTGAGTTGGTCTGTACAATTTTGCACGAACCATATCTTTTTGGCAACTCGTCAAATTCCAATGCGAATTCATCATGCCTTGTTTTTCTCGATCATCCTTGCGGATGTAAAGGTATGTATAGAGCATATCGTATACTTTTATAATATGGCGCAGCAAGAGTTTCGTTCGTAACAAGATTTCGATTTCAAGGTGATACTAAGGAACGCTATTAAGGTTTCGGTTGACTTAAAGAGAACAATTCTTCCTCGTCATTGACAATTTTATTTATATTCTATCTAATCTTAACTTTATTCATACATCCTGTTATTATTGTTTTTCTGCGCGACTACGCAGCGCCGTTTGATAGGATGCGAAGTTATTTATTCGTTCATTATTTTCGAAAAATATTTTCCTCGTTATACTTTAAGTAGCTTCAATGTCAGGCGATAGTACTGTCACGTGATGGGTTTTTTTTTCTTATCAGTTTCCACATTTTTGTTGGCTTACTGTGTAGCTTCTACCTTTGTTCATGTGGAAAACTCTTTGATAGATAATCTGTTTGGGGAAGGAGGAAAAGATACTTCCCGTTATGAATATTCAGTTTCCTAATTCTTAACATTTATGTATGAATCTTATTTTAATCGAGTTATTTAATACTGTATTCGTTATGTAATAACTAATAACTGAACTATCTTGTGAAAGTTTTGAGACATGGATGAAAGTATATTTTCAGAAACGGAGATAATATAGAAAAGAACAGCTTTTAAAAAATTTTTTAGTTCATACAGAACGAAAATTGGATTAATCCAGTGTGACAAAATTATTAGTAGATAGATTGGCGATTTAAAAATAATAAATAAACCAAGAGAAACGAAGTTTGGTTTTTATTTTTCAATAAATATTTTCGATATTTCTTGGAAATAAGAATAAATTTATTTAAATTTAAGTTTTATACTCTATTGAGTATCCTGTAACAGTTTACGTATTTTCAAAATGTTTAAACCAATTTTCCCAGTTTTTGATTTGTCACAATATTTTGTCCTTCCAAGACTTTTATTTGAGTTATTCAGCTTTTCCATTCATCTACCTCGATTATAAGTCACATACAAGAAACCTAATATACAGAATGACAAGAATTATACGCGAAAGAAATGCCTGAATGATATGAAATAATTTACGATTTGATTAAGGAGTTCATTTGATTAAAAATATCCAATCCATCAAAAAATGTATTTCTATTTTTTTATTTCTTTTCCTTTTCTCATTTTTTTTTCTTCATGTAATAGGTATCCAGTGCAAATAATGGCCACTGCGTATGGTACGGTGAGTGCTACAGCGACGGGGACTATCAGAAAAATTGCCCTTATACCGGCGAAGCCAAACCGTTGGATGCTTCCGGACAAACGCTTTTGTCCAAGTATTGTTCCCATCTTGCTGTTGACACGGGAAATGGCGTACGGACATGCTGCAGCCCAGAACAATTGTTAACTTTGAATAAAAACGTACGAATGGCAGCCTCATTCGTATCAAGATGTCCAAGTTGTGCAAACAATTTATTCAAACATATATGCGAGTTCACTTGTAGTCCAATTCAGAGTACTTTTGTTAATGTCACCAGAGAATTACCTGTACCAGGCTCTAGTAAGTTTAACAGTGAATTATGAATCATTGATGAAGCTTGCAGAATTAATGATTTCACGATATCAATATCTGTTAATATTTTAATATTTTAATATTTTATTTACAGATGAAACCTATGTGGATGCTATTTCTGTTTATATAACTGAAAGTTATAAAAATGGCACTTACACTTCCTGTAGTAAAGTATCCGTACCTAGCACAGGGAACTTAGCTTTAGATATAATGTGCGGCGATTTGGGAGCATCCAGATGCAGCCCTGATAAGTGGTTCAAATTTATGGGAGATGCTGAAAATAATCCTTTTGTACCATTTGAAATTTATTACAATACTACAGAGGTACCAGTTGATGGATTTGTTCCATTAAACGTATCAATCACACCATGCAACAAAGGAGTCGAGGCTAGTTGTTTGTTTTTCATTCTTAAGCTCTAAAATGAATTTTTACCAATATTCTTACACTTTATTTTAATTGCTACATTATTTCTTGCTCATGAAATTATTTCATTCATTTTTAATTTATTTTAAGATCAATTTTTTATTTGAATCGCTCGAAATGGTTTGGCCATCTTTGCATGATTAATCAGACTGAATAAATGTCTGCCAATTTTTATATCCCATTTCAAAAATGTTAAATCTAAATTTATGCAATACTATAATAAAATTACTAGCAAACGAAATATCTCGGGGAATATATACCATTTGCAATATTTAAGTATGTGGTTAATGATGTATTTTATAATCTCACTTCGATAATTAGTAGGCACAAATATTCACTTCCCGTTTGTGGTTTCATTTGATAAAATAATTCCTTACTAAAGATTCTTAATTTTATTACAAGTTATTTATAAAATTTAATTACTTGCAGAGTTGTTAATAATGGGCAAAATTTATTGCCACTATCCCATCTGATATTCTTTAATGACAGAGAGTCAGAGTCTTGTGTATAACAGTTTCAATTATTTGTCATGAAATATTTATTGAGCAAAGATTATTGTTAATTTAATCATTATACTAATAGTTACTTGAATATTCAAAGATACATTTAAATCACGAAGCCTGTATTTGCTTTTTTAAATGGATGTTTTACATCCGGTGAATACTTTATTACAGATGTATCTCTACGTAAATTCATAACATTATTGTAGGGTGCTCTGGCGTGCAGTTGTGTTGATTGTGAGCAAAGTTGTCCTGTACCTCCGCCATTACCTCCACTACCACAACCTTTTACTTTATTCCACCGGGATGGTTATGCAGTTGTTATGATAATCATTTTCATCTGTGGGACTGGATTATTTCTTCTGGCAGTTGTGTGCTTCAGTAACAGAATGCAGATCGGTAAGTAAATACCTTGACTGTAATATACTCTTCGATTTCATACCTTCTGTAATTGTAAGTAAAAAAAAAAGCGAATTGCTGGTTACATAATTTATCAGGTAGGTCAATTAAGTGACCTTCCATTTATCTGTAAATAGTATAGCTGATCTTTTTTGTTTTCTTTTTTTCAATTTAAATTAAAAGAAGCTATTTAATATCGAGAGGTATAATTTGCACGTAATGATTCAGGAAGCATTTTTATGGAACAGTATAATTTCCCAGAATGTTTATTCATGTTGTTTTATACATTAATCTTGTATAAAGTCAATTCTTGTGCCAATCATTCGGGATCTAGGTTTTGCAAAGTTTCAGAGATATGAGATATCTGCTGATGGTTAAATAAAATTTCAGATCAGCAGTTGTTCCCTCTACTTAACATCCTTTCTGAAAAATCATTTGAAATCTTACTGCTGTCTTAACGTTAGATGTTACCCTAACGCTATTGGCTGTAAATATTCGATTCTTGAACAATCTGCCATTAACTGTCTTGAATTTTATTCTACTTCTAATTTATGATTGCTTTTGATCATCTATGTAATCAGATTAATGAAGATTATATCGCTTTTCATTAGCTTAATAAAAGTTCAATTTACTACTATGCCATTACAGCAAGATTACTACAATGTACTTGACAGTGAAATCAAAATCTAAATATTGTTTATAACTAGGTAAGGAAACTGTAGTAATTTATTCATGAAAATGCAGATATCGTGACTACTGTTTTGTAATGTATGTCATGTGTTAAAGTTGGCCTTTGGCTCGCTATGTATTTTTCTGAGAATAGAAATCTATCATTGGGCTCTATAATAATTATATTTATCAAGATTGTGAATATCCAATCCTGCAGATATAATCCAGATAAAAAAATTTGCCTTGAAAATAGGCTAAAAGTACCATAATGTTTACAAGTATGTATGTTCAATTCTGTGAACAAAAACCTTGTTAATTCATGGTAATGTTACTTAGATTGATAATTTAACAATGTATTCACTGTATAGACAAAACTCAACATGATGATTAGTATAATTATGTGAAATGTGCATAGCACAGATAATCAATGCTGCTTACATAATATAACAGTATCGTTACTTTTTAATATTAATTAATTATTTTAAGATATATAAACTCAATTTTTCATCAGAATACCATTCACCCATTACACCACTGGTAATTGACTACTAGGTGGTAAATGTTAGCATGAAAATACAGTACCCTAACACTAACTAAAACCAATTGTGTGCGTACTTTGTCATGGTGATGAATTTTACATATTCACTCATAATACCTATATTTGTAAAAATTTTATCTCTGGTTTTGGTTTTGGACTAAGTTATATTAGCATCTTAGTCATAAGAAGAGGTACGAAATTTCCAAAATGGTTTATTGTTGTTGAGTGAATTTCCACTATCTACTAATTACCCGAAGCATATTATGGCTTTGGTGAATCTACTTGTTCTTATCAGTTTATACTGTCTATCTTTCAAAATATTATTAGTATTCAAGTTCTAATTTTTTCTGACCATCTAAAGATTTTAATTATTCTTCTTATTCACACATATACATAACTACGTTCTTTTTTATTTCTTATTACACCTTTGTTACTTATCAGCTAAGTCAAAACATGGTCCTGATTAAAACACCCAACACTGAACAGTCACCTTGACTTTGATGAAGTACAAAAAATAAAATTCACTGAATTGTGATTCCAAGACTGGTTTTTTTTTTTTTTTTTAAATCAAAATCTACATTTTTGCTTTGACATAGTACTTTCACATAAACGTAAATTTCATGAATGTGATTGTAATTTTACGGTGTTCTTAAATCATAAAAGTATAGCAAAACCTCAATTACTACAGACATCGATTATCGGCTCCAATATATTTTATAATATATATTTTTTTCTAAATTCGTGATGGTAAACAAAGTGACAGAAATTATATTCAAGATTCGTAAATCTAACAATAAAAAGTCAATCATTGATCATTATATGTGTACGGTATACGTATAGTGGCACGAGGGGAGGAGGTTGGAAGGCAGGTTGGTAGACGCCTAGCTGCTGGGCTTCACCACCCCGGAGATGGGGCGCGTATTGCACTTGCAGCTGACCAAGAAGACAGCCCTCTACAATCTAAGCGTTCCAGTACGTTTCCCATCAGTTCTTTCTCAAGCCATAATGCTACATTACTCTTTTTTCATTGCTTGTTGTGTCTCCTTTACCTTCATCTGTTATATCTTTATTCAAATTTTGTTTCATCAAAATTATTTACAATATCTTCGAACAGTATGATATCTCTCAGCTCCTTCAAAATTTTATCTTATATAATTCAATTATGATTGGCAATACCACAATGCAATTGAGTAAAAAAACATTCAGTAAGAGTTGTGTACTATGCTTGTGTCCATAAGGCTTCTGCATGCTGACTCTGCATGTAACTTATCAAACTTACACAGTGTGTATACATGTATAAAGAATCATTTAACCCTGAGTAATCGTATTGCGCAAGAACAAAAAAACTAAATGATTATCAGACTTGATCTTGCGGATATGCATATGTGTCTAACGCCTATTAATGAGTGTATATTAAAGTAGGCTTGAATCATTTTATATGTAATAATAGTAACTGAGTCTAAACATAGTTTGCATTGTGTGACCACTTGACTCATTGTCACAAGAACTGAGCCACACTTTTCTCATTGAACTAAACTTTGTTTTCAAATGCATTACTTCACCATTTGTCCATAATATCGATCATCCATCTTTGTTAAGATAAGTTACTCAGCTCCACATCTGTCTCTATTTTTCCTCCCGTCATGTTGTATTACCTCACTTCAATGCTTTTGTCCATTTATGTAAACTATGATTGAATTTTTTGTTTTATTCTCTTTAACATTTCTTGATAAAAATTTGATAATGTTACAAAATATCATTTTGAATATTGCTCATAATACGTATTAATAGCAGTATGGCGAACAAGTATCTTTCAACCTGTTATAATGAAGTGTATAATCATACATATTGAATGTTCCTGATGTCCTTGAGCCGCATTAATCGTGTTAGATTTTGCTAAAAAAATGGCACGCATTAGCAACAAGTTTAGAATGTTTTAAATACTATTTAGGAATTCAGAGGATATACTTGTATGGAAATATTGAACTTACGTTATTTTTATAGGGTTTTCATACATTTTTTATATAGTTAGAGCATTAATTTTAATTGATTATGTATTGTGTTTTAAAAATAAGAAGTGTTCAACAAGATTGTCTCAAACTTATAAATCAAAGAAAGATTCATATTAATGATTTTTAAACTGTCACCGTATATTTTTAATATTAAACGGCAGAATTATAGCAGCCGGTCGAAGTTCATCTTCCTTCTTGAATCTCTGAATCAGATACAACATTCTTATTTGTACAATACGATTCATAATTCTTTCTTGGCATAGCAACAAAAATTCAAATTAGCGACAAATAGAGTTATGCCCATTAGACAACCAGTGTAAATTATTTTCCATGTTGTAATAACAGACTTTTTTTTAACTAAAACAGTGCGGCTTTGCTAATTATATGCAGAAGTGGTATAAACAACTATGCAGTTCTTTAATATAGCAAAATCTAGCGCGTATACTTTCAAGATGAAATATTTGTTTTCGAAATTCTTAAAACCTGTATTGTGTAATTGAAAAAAAAAAAAAAATTCAATTTGTCTTTGAAGCAATCGATTCTTATGTTCCGAAAATATGTTTGAATCTGTCATTCTTCTACATTAGATATTTAATATAGTATGTTGCTATTTGTATAGTATATATTTGTCTGTGATAATCGTAACGAATTTAATGAAACTGTAGTTTTTTCTTGTAACAATTAGCTTAAGTCGTACATAACATGTTAGGCTTTAAATATATTACAGGGTATAGAATTTTCTCTGTCTGCATTACTTCCATTTCACACATATAGATCTTGATATTAAATGCATTACTTCACTTGGAGCTTTACATGCTTTTATATCAGACCTGTGATTACTTTACTATAAATAATATTATTTGGTGTACATAGGTGTCGTGTCGGCAGAAGATTCACCTCTTGGATTAGAAGATGAACAATCTAGTTTTATCGAACGGCTTGGTGCAGGAACAGATAAAATTCTACAAGAATTTTTTTGCTGGTGGGGAACAGGTAATTGGTTTTTTTCCATCGAGTACATCATTGTTGTAAAGCAATCATCTGGGCAATACTTGATTACCTGATTCACTTTCAGCCTGTGCTTCACGACCATGGACTGTTTTATTTTTGGGATTCCTATTCATCATCAGTTTGGGACATGGCATTAAATACATGATTGTTACTACTGATCCAGTGGAATTGTGGGCTTCTCCTCACTCACGAGCTCGAGTAGAGAAGGAATACTTTGACAGTCATTTCGAACCATTTTACAGGAATGAACAAATCATCATCTCAGCTGTTGGCTTACCAAACGTGAGTTAATAAAAATAAATAAGAATTGAGTCTATTATATTAAACGATTATATGATGTCTAGTCTTTGCCAACTATTTTCAACAATAAGTTGCAATATTAGACGTTTATACTTTGGAAATATCTGTATGAAACTTGTATTGTTGTAGATTGTTCATGATACTTCGGCCGGTCGTCTAACTTTTGGCCCTGTATTTGACGAAAACTTCCTAAAAATAATATTAGAACTTCAAGAGGAGATAAAAAACATCCGCACACCAAACAACTACACTTTAGCAGATATATGTTTTGCTCCAATGGTCAGTCCGTTTACAGGTCCCCGAAAATCCTCACAGTGTACTATACAAAGTATTTGGGGCTATTGGCAAGATAATCCTGAAACTTTTGCGCAAAACTCCACAGATAATTCCACTGGTATTCCTTATGAAGTAAACTATTTGGATGCCTTCATAGTATGCACTCAGTAAGTTTATTTGTCAAATGTCTTTTGAAATTGTCATTCATAATAATAATAATCATTATTAATAATAATAATAGTCATGCATGTATAAATAATCTAATGTAAAAAGATAAAGCCTTGAGGAGTATATTGTATGCTGAAGTTGAATTTTTGTGGTTAAATTATTCATTGAGTCTAATTATTGGCATTTAGTAGACAACTGTTGTCAAAATGTTGTATCAAATGTTAATCAAGCAAACGTATTTTGATTTGAAGACATAATAAAGTTACCGGTTCCCAACAGAGACATTGTAATAACTTACAAAAGTTTTCGCAATTGTGAGTTATCTAACATTTTTTTTCAGGAACCCATATAATCCGGCGTGCTTAGCTAATTATGGAGGGCCTGTAGATCCAGCAATTGCAGTTGGAGGTTTTTTAAAACGAAATGAAAAGCTTGCAAATCCTCCGTATCAAGAAGCTACTGCTATAATTCTCACTTTTCTTGTTAATAATCACCATAATAAAACAAAATTGACACCTGCTATGGAATGGGAAGAGAGGTAACTAAGGAATTATTTTTCTTACTTCAAATTTATTCACTATTTTCATTCGGCTCTAGTGATTATATTTTTATGTTATGTATTTTTATACTGAATCCTCGAGCTATGTTGTTTTATTCGTTTTCACAGTTACATTGAATTTATGAAAAATTGGACAGCTACAAAGAAACCAGCATTCATGGATGTTGCGTTCACATCGGAGAGGTCTATTGAAGATGAACTTAATAGAGAATCCAAGTCTGATGTACTAACGATACTAGTCTCTTACCTAATTATGTTCGGTTACATTGCAGTTTCTCTTGGTCAAATGAGATCCTGTAGTAGACTTTTGGTGAGAAGTGGTTTCTACTAATTTCTATAATAACATATTCAAGCTTATTAACAAAATCAAAACAGGCAACAGCAGCACTTATAGAACGCTTAATTTTTATATGCAAAAAAGAATAAAAAATAATATATAAATTTCATTGTTTGTTCAAACAACTAATCCTTCATTACAGATTGATTCAAAAATTACACTCGGTCTTGGAGGTGTACTAATAGTGTTAGCTTCCGTGGTTTGCTCCGTTGGACTATTTGGATTCGTTGGACTACCAGCTACTCTAATTATCATTGAAGTTATTCCGTTCCTTGTACTCGCTGTCGGAGTAGACAACGTATTTATTCTAGTCCAAACACATCAAAGGGATGGAAGGAGACCTAATGAATCTGTTGCCGAACATATTGGTCGTACGCTTGGTCAAGTAGGACCCAGTATGTTGTTAACCAGTCTTTCGGAAAGCTGTTGCTTCTTCCTTGGTAGGTTTACTACACAATACCTACTATATTTATATTGTATATAATTAGAAATAATAGCTTATTTGTAGTTTTGATTCCCTCTCTCAATTCACTGTATTTATTTTAGGTGGATTGTCCGATATGCCGGCTGTTAAAGCTTTCGCATTGTATGCTGGTATGGCATTACTTGTTGATTTCCTTCTACAAATTACATGTTTTATTAGTTTATTGGCATTAGACACTATCAGGCAAGCTGTAAGTATACTTATACAACAAATTTATATATCATTTGATGCGTAAATATTAATTTCTGAACTGAAACTACTTAGTCTTTCTTTTTTTATTATTTTTTTTAACAGAACAATAGACTGGATGTGTGTTGCTTTATCAGAGGTTCGAAAAAAGATGACGGAGAAGAAATGGTCGATGGTATTCTTTATAAGATATTTAAAGTTGCCTATACACCTTTACTTATGAAAAAATGGGTTCGTGCTGCAGTGATGATTATTTTCTTCGGTTGGCTTTGTACAAGTATCGCGGTTGTTCCTCACATAGAAATTGGTCTTGATCAAGAATTGTCAATGCCCGAAGACAGTTTTGTTCTTAAATACTTTACCGTAAGTATTAGTGATCTTTTCATTTTATTTTTGTTTTTTATCACAGGAAGATTTTCAGCTGAAACAATAATTTGTAACTGACTAAAAGAAAATTGTATCTAGCATCAATGAAGTTTTTTAATTTTGTCTTTCAGTTCCTGAACAAGTACTTATCGATTGGACCGCCAATGTATTTTGTTGTTAAAGATGGGCTGAATTATTCTACTACTGCACATCAGAACTTGATATGTAGTGGACAATATTGCAACGTGGACTCATTATCGACTCAGTTATTTGTTGCTTCCAAACAGCCAGATAGGTTAGACAATCTAAACTTGTTAAATGACAATTAGACAAATTCGAATTACCATGTAATAATCATAGACTAAATTGTCATTAATTGTTTATTTGACAGAATGTATATAGCTAAACCAGCAGCTTCTTGGTTGGATGATTACTTTGACTGGACAGGACCTGACGCAGCGTGCTGCAAATATTTCACATCAAACAATTCGTTCTGCCCCCACCAAAGTGAGTCAAATATCGGTTTGTGCATGTGAAATTGACTGGCCTGACCCACAAGATTTGATCTATAACTATGAGTTGGGTAATCAAGAGGGTCAAGTGGTATAATCTGCGTTCGTGTCGTGGGAAATTAACAGAAATATTTGATTATCAAGTTCAATTGGAGATAATATTAGTAGTTTGCGGCGGTATTTAATTATTTCTTTAATAAATTGACGCATCAAATTAGTTATCTAAAATTATCTTTGTTAGTAAAATTATTTTGATGAAGCAAAAATGCCTAATTGACAGTTTTAACTTTGATAATACTTTAGAAGCTGTGTAGAAATTTTGAAGTACCTATTTTGAAAAACTGCTATCATGCTTACCTTATAACTGTAAGCCGTATACGCATGGAATATTTTAATGGATTGAATTCTAAACTGTAAAATTATACGTATGAGAGATTCCAGGAATAGATACGATATTGGAACGAGGATGAATTAACATATGATTGAAAGGGTCACTGTATTCTATTTAAGATCGAAGATGAGATAAATTCTTGATTCAAATATCAAATCTAAATGCATTAGTTTTCAATTCAAGAAAGCGATGCGGATTCTTTTGGTATAAGACAAAAATTTTCGTTTTTCTTTTTTGTCTTCAACGGCATATTGATTTTTTTTTATGCTTGAAGCATCTTTTTAATACTTGATCTACTCGGCTACTTCGATATAAACTTACATAAAATAATAGATTCAAATATCATTTAACATACCATAAGTTAATATGACAAAAAGTAAGAATGAAAAATTATTCTACTTTTCAGCTTTCGGTTCAAAGTGTCAACCCTGCGATATTACACGGAACAAATACAGCCGTCCTGATACAAAAAGTTTTGGAAAATATGTATCGTACTTTTTGCAAGATAATCCAGACAGTGCCTGCGGAAAAGGTGGTCATGCAGCGTATGGACCAGGTGTTAAGTTAATCAATCATAATACAGGAATATCTGATGTTGGAGCCTCTTATTTTATGACTTATCATTCTATTTTAAAGTCATCAGCCGATTATTACGAAGCAATGAGAGCTGCTAGAGTTGTAGCAGCTAACATAACGACAATGATTAACAAAAATATTAATGAAAACGGTGGAAACGGTACTGTGGAAGTTTTCCCGTACAGTGTATTTTATGTATTTTATGAACAATATCTGACAATGTGGCCTGATACATTGAAGAGTATAGGCATTTCGCTACTTGCTATTTTCGTTGTAACATTCTTGTTAATGGGTCTCGATATATTCTCATCCCTGGTTGTCATCATTACCATTACTATGATAGTCGTGAACATCGGTGGATTAATGTACTGGTGGCACATAACACTTAATGCTGTCTCTCTTGTCAATCTTGTTATGGTAAGTTTATTTCAAACATTAAATAAACATTGTGTACTTACAAATATTCACATAATATAGGTACATAATTGTTCGTACATTTTATAAGTAGGCGAAAAAAAGCGTTGACAAAATTATGTTGAAAACTTAACTATTCTTTACATGTTCCAGGCTGTTGGAATAGCTGTTGAATTTTGTAGTCATCTTGTACATTCGTTCTCTGTATCAGTAGAAACAACACGAATTGAACGAGCTGCTGATGCGTTAACGCATATGGGCAGTTCTGTATTCAGTGGCATTACGCTTACTAAATTTGGTGGAATAATCGTTTTGGGTTTTGCCAAAAGTCAAATTTTCCAAGTAAGATGATTTTATTTAAAAAACAAAAAATATTATTACTTGATAATAATTACTTTTTTGCTCATATAACGTTCGTTGTTTTAGGTATTTTACTTTAGGATGTACCTAGGAATCGTCCTGTTCGGTGCTGCTCATGGGTTAATCTTCTTACCCGTGTTGCTCAGTTATATAGGTATGAAAAATCTTTGTATATCAATATAATTCGTATTTAACTTAAACAAATAATAATGGCTCGTGAACAGTTTTCTCAAATGAAACAATGGAGTTGAAATTTTTATACATTCAAGTCCAAACTTTGGAAGATCTTTTTATCTTGTTATGAGATATTTTTCAACAAGACAATTACAAAAACAACGAAGATAGTTTTATTTATAAAATTTTGAATTCGTGTTGCATAAAAGTATTTTTTTTTTTCTCACAATCTGTTTTGCCTCACTGTGCTACTGACTGAATCAATGCATATATCAGCTTGATGTGGTAATGCCAATTTTATCAGCCAAATATTTGTATGAAAGTATCTTGACCCTTTGAAGATATCAGAAAATGTAATTACTACTTCATTACAGGGAACAAATAATGCATGGCTTACAAACGTTAGACTATTGCATATTTCAAATATGTTTTGGTTGGGCTAATATATGTTCGGATTAGAGTAATAGCTTTTTCAAAATTGTCCAAGCAGTTGAATACTATTATAAATATGGGACGTTATATTCCAATTCAGCCACTCGACATTTTTCAATTCTACAAAAATTCTCAACAAAACGAAGATCTAAGTATTATACAAATACATTACTTCTGTCAAGATATATTTAGTTTTGTTCAGTGATTTAGGAGATAAACATATACGAGCATTTTTTGGTAATAAGACTTGGTACTAGTATTGTATTTTTACAATACTTGAAAGATTTCGGTAAACCAAAAAATTTCTGGTGGCTGAATTGGCATGAAATGTCTACACAAAGTGTATTCAAAATACCAAAAAGAATTGTGAATTATCCGTGGATGAAGTCAGGTGTAATTAACACTAAAATAATAATTGTTGAAAAGGCAGCTGATATATAGTAAGATTTATTACAATCATTTTCACAACATTATGCTTCGTCCATATCGACTGCAAACTTTTGAAATTAGTTAAATAATAAATCATTTATGATCAGCAAATAGGTAGTCTAAATTCCCGTATTTTAAAGAGCATGATATTTTTAATTATGTTTTACAAACGTGATAAGAATATTGATTATTAATATTATTAAAAGCAATTAGATTATTTGCTATGAAATTTGTTCACCATTGCCATTTCATATGTTATGTTTGCAGTTCATTCATACGATTATACAATAGCATTGTATAAATCTCAAAACATACATACATATACTTATATACAAACGTCTGATCACGATATTAACTAATGTTTTATTTAGCGTTACTGAAATAACAAATCTGTTGATATAAAGTAATTATATCTGCCCGCTAATGCCAGCTATTAAACTCTCTACCGACTTATGATTAGAGTAACTGAAAAGAATATTCAATTTTTATGTATTTGTTATTACGTATTGTTAATTTGTTAATTATAATATTAATATTCGACGCTTCTTCTGAACTTTTCTTCTTTTTATTCAATTTTTTATTTCAAATGAAAGCAAAAAAGAAAGGAATCAGCTAATTTGCCTTTCCTGTTATTATGTTAGAATTTATTAGCTTCAGATTTGGCATAAAAAATTTGATA
Organism: Macrophya annulata; assembly: GCA_963924015.1. NCBI lineage: Eukaryota > Metazoa > Arthropoda > Insecta > Hymenoptera > Tenthredinidae > Macrophya > Macrophya annulata. Next base: position 32,976,746 of record OZ001257.1, on the reverse strand, counting down.
AAATTCAATAAGTTAATCATAATTAGAGAAGTCTGAGAATTAGTAAACTTGGATCGGTATCACGGCTGCTGGTGGTTTTAGGCTCACCCATGAATCGAGAGAAATTGGCCAATCACAAGAGAGCGATGCGAGGAAACCTGGACGGCGTTCAAGAAACATCTTTGAATCATCGTGTAAGCAAACCCAATTCTCCCCCCACACCTACCACAACTACACCTACTTTTCGAATGCTCGATTACAACAGATAGGTATGCAGTCCCTCAAGATTTTCTAAGGTTTCCTGTGTAATGAATTTATTAGTAAAATCTACAAGCTTCAAGCCTCTTGCTCCAATTGTATTATAAGCTTGTATTGTATAAATAAAATGTGACTAGTTCTTACTAGTTACCTTGCTACCTATTTTCTCTATTGGGAAACTGTTACAAATTTGTTTTTAACATGTTACTACAATCTTGTTGTGCAAAACAATTGCATAAATTTTTTTTTTTCCGAATTCTTGACGTTTCCAGCAATGATATTTCATATTATTTGATTTATAGCTTCTACAGATTGTGATCCTGGTACTTGTAATTTCAATATATATTCTATCGCGATTTAAATATTTATTCAATCAAATGATTCACGAATAATGTGTGAAGTAACAGTGAATTGTAAAGTGTAGCTAGTCACTGTCATGTACCTATGTCAAAAGTCTGTGAATATAATTAATGATATCTGTATAGCATATCGAGTACACACTAGGGAATGGTGAATGAGATACACAATGTACATTTCATATTAACTGTGACATACCTAATCTGTTTTTATTTAAACTTATATATCATCTAACTTTGGTTGTTCAGTCATTCTGTTGTCATATGAATTTCGCTTCGTCATTATTTGGTATCGGCTAAGGTTCTCTTGTGATTTGTTAAATCTACTTACACCGAAATATTTTATATTTATATTATATTTTATCTGGATTCACATTGTCATTGACATTTTTATATTATTTTCATTGTTGAGAATTTATTTATAACATTCTAAGTCATTTAGATTATTTTTATGATAATTAATTAAGCTTGATTACTTATATATCATAAGGTTGCTGCTTACTATTACTATTTATAATTTTATTTCATGCCTTATTTTCTAAAATCTCACAAAATTCGAATGTGTTAGGATTCAGTAAAATATTTAATTTCTTAATTTCATTTTTTTTGCATTATGAATATTTGAGTGTGATTAATAATTGTGACTGAATAGACTATCCAGGAATTGTGAAGTTAATGTCTTCAATTTCAATAATTCATGGCAAGCAAACTTATGATTTCTGTAATTATAAGGTATAATTTTTGGTAAATCAATAGCTATGTCCATTGTGTGTGTGTATGTGTACGTGTACGTGTACGTGTACGTGTACGTGTACGTGTGTGTATATATTTTTGTTTATTTGCTTTGTAACATAATCATTTAAATAATATTCGTGTCATTCAATTCGAATATATGAATCATAAGTATCATTAATTGGGGTGTTTGCTAGCAATATAATGTGAGTCATAACTAACACATTTTCTGACGTGTGTAATGAGATAACAAAACAACTAGTCTTGCTGATGTAATTTGTAGAGATATGGAATAGAAAAAACTAATTAGAAACACCCCAATTATACGAGATTGAGATAGACGTTGATACATCTCCTCATTGGGTTTTTCATATAGACTCATTGTGTACATACAACAACTAATTGATAAGATATTTTGCATATTGAGAAGCACTAACATGGCTTGGATTTTCATTATTGTACTGAGTGATATATCATTAATATACACCTACATGACTTCACAATCGATTGCTTTTTGAACTTTTTTTTTCTCGAATTATTGAATTGTCTTCTTCTTTCACCCATAACTAAAAATATTTGACTTATCAACATCTTTTCATTTTACACGGAACAACTATATTTATTATTTGAACCAAACATATCTGAACATATGCTATGTCTAGGTTTTTGATTAATGGCCCAACTGAAAAACTGATATCTAAAAAAAGTAATTTCAATAACACTGCTGCATGTCGATTGATCAGAAACGCTTATTTACCCATAATCATATGAGCCATGAAGGCATAAGACAAACAATTTCGATACTAACATTACTTTATCATCATCAATCCAATCATTCAATTTATAATTGAATATATGATCAAGTGGTAGTCAAACATTGAACTTACAAACATCGAGTTTACTTTTGATATTATGTAAAATTATTTGAACTAGCATTTGAATGTCGAGTAATTAGACAATGTGTTAGAATCGTCAACATTGTTTTAAGAATGTCGATATTGTTTGTTCAATTTTTAGATTAATATTATACAAATTTAGTCCGTACACATTGACTGATTAGAAAATGACATGAATTAGTCAGACTATTCACATACCCACATATTCAATTTTTCTCATTATTTAGCCTTTGCTTTTAGATTTATTTTGTGATTTATTGTAGGCGTGATGTCGCGCCGGGGGCGAAGGGGAACGCATCAACGTAGAAGAGCGGACGAGCGAAATATCAGGAATCAATCGATTAACAACCCTGCCACGCCCCTTCTTCAGAATATTGACCTCGAACACCCCCCTACCTACTCCAGTATGAATGCAGTAGACACTATACAACCATATATAAATCTATGAAAAGAAAAACTACAAATCAAATGATTGGATAAATTTCTTTGCCTTCAAGCTATAGAGAATTAATATGTAAAGAAACTTGTGTGAATTCAGTATCTATCAGCACCCTAAACTGAAAAATTTGTTCCCTCGCTCTATCTCGAATCGTAAATTATTTAAGACAACCGTCACATTCAGAGGCTAGAACAAACTAATCTGTACATAACTAATGTTTTTATTATACTGTATGCACTTTATTAACGAATGATATTTTTCGTTTGTTGATTATCCCAAACACCTTGTGTACAGTATAATATGAAGTATAAATCTACAAAAGATCTAAACGAGTAAATGCAACGGGTTTTTTTTATTTTTTTTTTTCTACACAAATGGCATTTGGTATGATATTGGTACAGGTTTTTAATTTCATGCAAAAACTTTTGCTGCACCAGAGAATAGAAAATTCATAAACCACCAGATTAATGACGTATCAATTTTGTACCACATTATTTCATACTATTTATATACTAATATCGAAACTTTGAATATCTTCGCGATAAGATAATGCGACATTTTTTTCGTATTTTTTTTTTTTACATTGTCACTACTTAAAATGGTCGATGACTTAATTTTATATTAAATAATATTTTTCGGTTTATTATTGATTGTCAATATATTATACAATATGGTACAAAATTTGAACTACTGATAAGAAACTGGTGTCTTTATTTTACGTTAAAGAATATGGAAAGTTAAGTGAAATGGGAATGTTTAGTATGATAATTGATATTAGTATATTCTTGAGTCATATAAAACTCCGTTATTTAATTATCGCCATTTGTGGGCAGGAAATAAAAATTTTCTTTACTGTGAACATTCTTACTGTTCACAAGGATTGTAATAAAATTTTCTCACATTTCCACTTCGCTTTAAAATTAGCGATTATGAAAATTCGATGGTATTCTGTATACCTAATTACTCTGTTATAGTATGGAAATTGTATATCATTTGGAGAAATTTTCTAAATTAAACTTCATGCGAATTTATAAATAAATCAATTAATCAACGTGCATGATGCATTAAACTGCATAAAAAAATACCAAACGAACAAAAATCTTTTGGATTATCATGATCCAAAATTCTAATGTCAGAGAAAAAAAAAAAAAAAAAAAAAAATGAATCGAAAATGTTTTTTACAAAGAAAATACTTTTTATACTTAACAATTAACGTGCAGTAATTAGAATATTTAGAAAGAAATTATAGATGAGAAAATTATATAAATATCTAATATTGTTGGAACACTTGTGAAATTCTGAGTGAATGTGATAAGTAGGAAAGACTGATTTGAAAACTCGTTGATGTTCCATATTAGAGAAAACTTTAGCATTTATTATTATTGTGATGGTTTGGAAGAGCCTGGCATTTTAGTGGCTATAAGTTATTTGCCTATATTTCTTTATACCCAATAATCTGAATTTGTGATTATTACATTTAAAAAATTTTTAGTAACAGTCTGGAAATCTTACATATCAAAAGAAGACGATATAAACGTATAATCATTTCGTAATGCAATGAAGATATAAAATTCTAAAGACTTGTTACTAACTGTCATTGCTTTACTCAGATTAATCCTATTGGCAATGAAGTTCATTCTATTCATAATAAACATTATTAAAAATAAAATTCTGAATGTTTCCTTTTTTATCAATTTGGCGCGAATTAAAGTCAAGGTAATGAAATCTGTTGGGTATAAAATACGTTAGAAAATTTCGTGAACATCGTTTCATAGTGAATGTTCGTTATCAAATCGCTTGCATCGGTGTCTGTATAAATTGTGCGCTAGAGTGGATGTTTGTTCGCTGGATCATATTATGTTGTACACCAATGTTTCATTTCTATATGTACCTTGATTTTCATTGTACAATATGATTCTACCAATAATTCCAAGTGATATTGGATTTGATATTTGGCTTTTAATTATCGCAAGCCATCAGTATAATTAGTTTTATTCATTTTAATTAAATGTAACTGTATTTATTGATCTTGTATGTTGTAAGAATCACGTCCACCTACAGATTCGACAGTTATTAAAACAAAAACAAAGAAAAAACCAAAAAAATTCAAAACAAAAAAAACAAAAAAAAAACAATATTGTGTAAAACGTAAAATTTTGTTGAGATATAACGTGTGTATACTTTCCGAAATTCGGCTGATTGTCGGTTTCATAATAATTCCTTTTCTTCTGTTTTTTTTTTCCTTTCTTTTTTCACCATTCATCTCAATTGCCTGCAATTATTACGTATTTCATGTGTGGCTGTATATTTTTATTTTTTCACATGGTGAATAAGAACTTTACTATTATTATAATAATATAAGTGTAGTGTTTATAAACTATCAATAAAATATATATAATATTTCTTTCAATTAATTCATTTTTTTCCGAACACCAATTAATTCCATGTGTGTACAATTTTTATTAAAAAGCTGATAAATTTTTATCTTCAAGTGAAACTCTCACTGCGTTTTTATTACAGAGAATTAATGATTATTGTCGTCACCCGGATTTGGAAACAAATTATCGTTTCATATTTTCACAAGAATTGATTAGTTATCGTGTTTTTTTAAAGATACAATCTTAGCAAGAAATGAAAATTATTAATTGATTGTATTTCCTCAGTGTGATGACATGTGCAAAATGTGACAAATAATATATTTTTAAATTGTTATATGTATAATTTCCAAGATTCGATCAATATCGGTGGTTTTGAAAATACGATTTTATTCAGATATTAAAATTAAATTAAAATTTAGTGAAGAATTCGAGTAGATAGGTATTTAGTTTGATGAAATATTCAACGATTTGTATATCTATAATAGAGATAAGGATATGAAACAAGGATAGTGTGAGTACGAATTACGCTTGTTCACGATCATTACATTCGCTTAAAAAGGATGAAAATTGATTTGATTTATTTAAAACTTAAAATATGAAAATAATTAGAATAGAATACAGTATGTAGCTTAGCTAACAGTTAATAATTACGTGACAATAACAATGTAAACAATAGTAATTACGTTCGTTATGGTTACTTATAATATTCTTAGTGCTCACTCCATCAAGTGCCTCATTTTTCCTTTGAAATGAAAATAACTTTCGTCACACATGTCTTTTCTCTTCTCATCAATAGATTCGAGGTACTTTTTTTTTCTTCTTTTATTTCATTTAATTGCCCATACCAAAATTTCGCAATCTTAACATAACTCGTGCAGTGGTCCAAAGAGATGTACTGCCGGGCAATTTTCGTCAGGATTACCCAAAAATTGTGCGTACAATTCCTGATATCGTCCTAGCGTTAAACCACCGCGCCTTCTGTCGTCATCCTGTTAATCAAAGTTTTTTTTTTTTGTGATTGTATGTAGAAAAATTTTAATTCAGATTGTACAACAACAATTGAAATTAAATTCAAGCGATAAAAGTGAAGATATACCTATATTATGGCGAAAATGTATCATTAGAATAGGTTTTGATTTTCCTAATTTTAATTTTAGAAATATCTAATTCTGTACGTTTTTATCTTACAACTTTCGCCACAGTACCAATTTTTATGGCATCTTTCGTATACGAACATAAAATGTACTCGATTATTTTGAGAAAAGGTACCTAAAATGTATAGTGGATGAAATGAAAACTTATGAAGTCAAGAGATGCGGAAGACCTTCACATTATATAAACTGTCGACCTAATGTAAACGAATTACGGCAAATATTAACAATTTTCGCAGATGGTAGATGAAGTTTCTGCTTCTAGAACTTGGCAAAGCGTCAATCTATTGTTTGAATTCTCAGCCAAGATGTAACGGCACCAAAAACCTAGAATACCCACATCTCATCCCACATTCCTTCAATTTCTCACAAACTGACCCATAATAATAGTATTGGCTAGCATGAGGAAAATGTTAATCATTTGTCAATGTCAATACCGATTAGGCTTATACTAGGAAGTTCGATGATTTATTTTTAAGAATATAACTTCAAAGCCATCAGACCAATAATATTGTTAATGATCGTTCATATTCTCTGTTGAATCTAGGGCATTTCATATTATACATACGTGTATATGAACAGTGTGATTGGTAGATGTAAAAATGTATTTGCACCTATATCGTAACCAATATTATAAAATTAAAGGAAAAGTAATTTTCAATAAAAATTCGCTCCTTACGGTAAGTAGATTTTGATAAGCTTCATCAAGAGCGTCAATGTTGTCAACTGGAATTCTCGTCACGCAATTGTAACGGAATTCATCAGCAGCAATGACTCCATCGTCTGAAAAGAGAAATGATAGATATTTTGTCTGGTTTTTCTTTTACACCTCATCTCAAGAAATAAATAAAATATAAAATACATTAAGAAGGTGTGACGCAGTTGCGGTCGGGTATCCGAATCGTTTGCTAGTTTCTTAGGAAGCCTGCTACTATCTCACTTATTTTTAGTTACTGCAGTTTATAATATACCCGTGACTAAGCTCGTGTGAAAGAAGTTAAAAAAAAATAATTTTTTTCTGTTTTTCTCTTACGTTTTATAAATCTGTGATGTAATCCATGATTTAGTGTATCAGGTGGTCAAACTTTATCGTCATTATATATATATATAATGTTATATTTCTTACCGTTTAAATCAACCAGTTTGAAATGACAGTCGATAAACATTTTCATTGCTTGAGGAAAATCACGATATGATCGTCCCATGCAACTTCTTTGAACTGCTACTTTGAATTCGTCTGTCGTTACCACTCCGTCCTGGTAAGGTTTTGAAAATAATATTGTATTTTAGTATACCAAAAGCAACTAATTATTCCAACTGCAGCTAATTTATTTTTCGTTTACAGGATGAATGGATTTCTATATATCTATTTGTAGTGACTCGAAACATGATCTATTTCGTTCGTACATGAGCAGCCGCATATAACGCCAAGAAGACGTCAATACCAAACTCAAATAAATTCTCGAAATGAAATTGAATCTAAAGTTTTATCACACGATACAGTGTAGATTGAAATAATTGCAAATTCGGGTGTATAACGATTTGATTAGGCTGTCTGTATAATATATTAATCTATAAGGGCTCTTGAACAAATGGTATAAATGTTGCAAAAATTTTCATGGAATTTTTAACTATTATTTAATATATTTTACCCGTCTCTGAACTATATCCCGCTTTGAGATGTTCGACCGCGAAATTCGGCAAAATTTAACGCGAGCCAAATAATCTGGTACATAGAACGTGTGTTAAAGGTTCAAAAATCTTGCAACGCTAACAAAATACGTTCACTTCATTAAATTGGCTTCACATACATGTTGGAATAACAATTGTTGATAATTCGGGTTTTTAAAGATGATTTATAGACACTAACATAAATCTTGATGAGTTGTATGGATACATTACATTTGTCATCATACAGTACGTGCACAAATGGGACTGTCTTACGGCTGACTATCAATTCTGTTGCTACTTGTCTACCCAACACAGTCTGCCTCTACGTGGTAGTAGTTAAAATGCAGCTTCGTCAGACAAATTGCAGTTCTATCGTTCGCACGTGGACGATAATGAGTGTATGTATGTATGTATGTATGTATGTATGTACATAGATCGATACAGAAAACGAAAATGATAATATAAACAAGGGTAATATGCAAATAATATAATTTGAAAAATATATTAATTATGAGCTTCTGAATAATTTAATACTTGTATACGTGTTCGTGAGGAAAAATTTAAACATTGAATTAAATGTGGTATATACATATATAAGGGACTTTGCCACATTCGTTACCTATTATCATAAAGATATCTATTATTTTTCAGTCACTTCAAGATCTGTTTTGGTGAAACATGCGTTTCGAACTCTTACGATATACGATAATGTACATATTATAGGTATTTGTAGATACAGTTTATGTTACATAAAAGACAGCAACGTGCTTAGAATGCATGTCGATGACTTACAAATTCTACCTTATTGAAATCCGCAAGTTCGGCGATTTCTTCCCAAAGAGAAAGCATAATGTGAAGGTTTTCCTGATAGTGATTGTAGTTGAAATCACCTTTACCTTCGATGAGTGTCATTCTTAGAGCCATGCACTCAAAATCATGCTGATCCAATACTCCGTTGTTGTCTATGTCTGTAGACAGTGTAACGAAAGTTTTTGAATTGAAAAATATGACCCAAACTTATTGTTAGTGGGGATTTCATATATTTCTACGATGATAATAATTGCTCTTATAGTTATAATAATTGCATGTGTACTCACCGTAAAGAAACTTCACAATAAAGCTGACACGATTGTCCCAACTGTATGCCATGTTTTATTTTCTGTTTTGAAAATTGAATAATCAAATCCCCCGTAAATTCGAATATCAATTAATAAAAATCGAATAAAAAATATGTGAAAATTTAAATTAGATTGAAATCCAGAAGTCCGCGTTTTTGAATCCCAAGATCCCTACGGACGGTAAAAAGTCAAAGTAATCGTACTCTACGCCGAATTCACGAATACTGAATACAAACTAAGACCGCAGCTGGATGGTCTAAGTTTAGATATGCTTAGATATTGGTGGTGGTACTTGAAATTGGCGACGAGGGATGCTGTGGGGGGGAATAAAGACAGAAGTGGCTTCTACACAGGTGGTAAAATGATGGGTGAACTAGCTCTTTGCATTGGTAGAGTACTATATAATAATTGTATATAAAGTATAATGATGGTCGAATGGTTTCCTTGCTTATACAGTCGCACCTCAGTCAACGAAACCAATTTTCATCCTATTCTATATTAAACATGAGGCTTTCTTCCAAGATGCCAAGACGTGCGCCTCTGCCTGTCTGTCTGTCTGTCTGTCTCTTCGTATTCTGGTCTTGCGTTAATGAGGTATAATTATATATAAATAGCGCAATCAGAACTCGGGACATGCGTAAGTAGGTATATGTACATACGGAAGCCAGTCAGAAATACAGCTCTATATTATAAGGGTGCAACGACAGTACTTCTTTATAGATAGTTGCCAACCAGAATGATCAGTTGATCTATGAACTCAATGATTTGGTTCACAAATTGGTGTCCACACCAATTGACTAATTGCCTACTACCGGTCATCGTGAAGACGTAACAATGCGGGACACACCAAACTCTCTTTAGCCGGCTTTAAATAAACCTATTCTAGATTCTATGTTTACACTGGACTTAATAAGCCGGTCGTCACATTTCAAGACTAATACGACGCTGTTATAATATTCAATTACAATGATTTACTAGATAGTTTATTTAAACACATGACTAGACGATAATCAATAACATATGCGGTGACGTATGAGTATAAGTAATATTCAGTATCATTATATAGAGTCATTCCTAAAAATTCTCATAACTATACATATAGTCATCCTCGGAAGTGTATAAATATACAATGCACACTAAATGTGAAGAGGATGAAAATCAGACGGAAAACTGGTCCAGAATTCTAGATCTATCTGCTTACGTCATTTCAAGCTCAAACTGCCGCTTCTCGGAAAGTGGATTCACGCGTGGGAAAATTTTACACTGAAAAACTGGACCATTTCTTAATTGAAATCTCACGGAACATAGTATATAGAATCAGAATATTGTGTATCATGTAGACGTAAAAAAATCGATATTTTTATTTATTTTGTTTCAATATGTGAAAAATGTTAATAAAAGGTAAAAAAGAAGAAAAAAAATCCCCAAATATAAGCTCTATAAATTAATTTTGAAAGGTAGCTCAAACGATTTCTAGTTTTGGTTTAATATCATGGTTTTTCACGTTTTCAATAAAACGAATCATTGTAAAATGTGTTGAAAAATATTTACTTTAGAATAATAAATAAATTTTCTCTATTCTTTTGATATATATTTTCTAAAATAAATATTTTTCCAAACTAATTTTACAATGATTCTTTTTATTGAAAATTTGAAAAACCATGATATTAAGCGAAAACCAGAAATCACTTGTTGTTACCTTTCAAAATTAATTTATAGAGCTTATGTTTGTCAATCATATATGTCGAGTTTTTAACAAGATTCAAAATTTCGTACGCAGTCCTGATTCTTCCGCAGTCCGACAGGTGTCAGTAAAGAATATAATCATGGCGGTCCCGTCAGCATCGCTCTCGACGAGAAATAAAAAGCATTTTTTAGGAGTTCCAGCGCCTTTGGGCTATGTAGCCGGTGTCGGAAGAGGGTGATTATGATTTTTCTCTCTAATTAGTTCAAAAAGTGACATATACGCAATCTAAAACTGATATTTACGATCGGGTTACGTTCCTAACCTAACCTAACCTAACTTTTTATTTTTGTTTACAGTGCCACGGGTTTTACGACTCGTTCTGATATTGGTCCAGCTCGTGATGCCAATGACGTTTCGTAAGTTTTTATCTTTCATAATAATACAATATTGACCATTCCTAAATTACCGATTGTATTTAATTAGGTATCGAATTTTTCAACAATCTCTAATCTTTTTTTTACCAATATTACCAATCAGTGATGACAGACATGCTCCGCCTACAAAACGAGCCAAGAAAAAGGAGGAGGAGGAAGAAGACGAGGAAGATCTTAACGATTCCAATTATGATGAGTTTTCTGGCTACGGAGGTTCCCTCTTCAGCAAGGTTAATCTTTACAAACTTTCTTCGAACAATATTTAACACTTTATCTTTATCATTCAATTCCCTATTCAAAGCTCTGATTCACTATTTTTCACAACAGACAGTACTTTAAAATCATTAACATCAGTGTCCTAAAAACAAATGACACTTGTAAGTTCCTAAAATTGTTCCTTTGTGCATTCTTTGAATACTTTTTGAACAGGTCGATTAATTTCAACAAAATTTGGTACAGAAAAGCATTCAACAATTTCAGATACAGTATTAAATTCAAGCTAATATGATCTTGAGGATCGGGAAGAAGAGTAAAAAATATGTTTTTGAAGAAATAATATCTTTACAACTGTATCAGCAATGTTGATGAAATTTGTTCAGTTCTTGATACACTGCGCTGTTCGGATAAATAAAAGACAATTTGAGAGTGAAATGTGGGTGTGATAGCAGTTCGAAATTTCATTGCGGTATAGCGTTGTAACCGTTCGATTGATTCCTTATTGAAGTATGCTGCTTTTAAAACCATATTAATTAAAAGTCTCCATGGGCCAGACTCCCTGAAGTTGAAGATTTCCAGAATACTTAAGTATAAAGTTCGAAAATTGCAGCTCGCAAGGGCAGCATGTTTCCACTATGCATATAATGTATACATATGAGGGCGGGTCGAATAAACCGACTATTTTTTTTTCAAGAGTTATTCTCAAAAACTTGTTCTTTATGACCAAATAACAAGCCTCAAGCAAATTCAGCTCTGAATATTAATATTCAGAGGTCGCTCATTGCTCTCTGTTATTTTCTATTTAAAATCCATGGGAAATGTTCCAGTGGCACTTTTCGATTTTTATATCTCACGAAGTAATCAACTTAGAAATATTCTGCATAGCTACTTTTGTTCAAAATTGAACGCTCTACAAAAAAGGTCTCTTGGTATTTTTCAATGAATCTAACCTTCCATTTTATTCACGGTTATTAACCAAGTTATTCGAACTCTGTACTTAAATGTCTCGGAAACCCTTAACTTTAGTGGGTTTTACCCATGGAGACTTTCAATCAGCATGGTTTGAAATGTAACATACTCCAGTTTCATGTAATTTTACTGAAATCGCTTTTACATGAGGACAGATGTGGGTTACTTTGCTGTAGAATTGCCTTTCACCATAGGTTGTTAAATTAGAATAACTTTTATATTTGCATGCAATTTGATCGAATTTCAATGCCTAGGATCCTTACGACAAAGATGATGAGGAAGCAGATGCGATATACGAAGCAATTGACAAAAGAATGGATGAAAAGCGAAAAGAATATCGTGAAAAACGTCTTCGAGAAGAGCTAGAGCGCTATCGTCAAGAGCGGCCGAAGATACAACAACAATTTTCGGACTTGAAACGGGAACTGGTGAACGTGTCTGAAGACGAATGGAAAAATGTTCCTGAAGTTGGAGATGCGCGTAATAGAAAACAGCGGAATCCACGAGCTGAGAAATTCACACCCCTGCCAGATTCTGTTTTGGCAAGAAATTTGGGCGGTGATACAAATACCAGTATAGATCCAACTAGTGGTTTAGCTTCTATGATGCCTGGGATGGCTACGCCGGGGATGTTGACTCCAACAGGTGATTTGGATTTGAGAAAAATTGGACAAGCCAGAAACACCCTGATGAACGTTAAACTCAATCAAGTCTCAGATTCGGTTGAAGGGCAAACGGTTGTTGATCCAAAAGGCTACTTGACTGATCTGCAAAGTATGATTCCAACTTACGGTGGGGATATTAAGTAAGTTGAAATCAAAATGATATTCTTCTGATCTAATTGTCGATGTCTGTAACATGAATTAATTGAAATATTGTTTTTAGCGATATTAAAAAGGCTAGACTGCTCTTGAAGTCTGTCCGTGAAACAAATCCTAATCATCCTCCGGCTTGGATAGCATCTGCTCGTTTAGAGGAAGTTACAGGGAAGGTACAAGCGGCAAGAAATTTAATCATGAAAGGTTGCGAGGTGAATCCAACATCTGAAGATTTATGGCTAGAAGCTGCGAGGCTTCAGCCTCCAGAGACTGCAAAGGCTGTGATAGCACAGTCTGTACGGCATATTCCAACGTCTGTTAGAATATGGATTAAAGCAGCCGATTTGGAAACAGAAATGAAGGCAAAAAGACGAGTTTATCGTAAAGCTCTTGAGCACATTCCAAACTCTGTAAGACTTTGGAAAGCAGCTGTTGAACTAGAAGAACCTGAAGATGCTAGAATCTTGTTAAGTCGAGCTGTAGAATGTTGTCCAACAAGCGTCGACCTGTGGCTGGCGTTAGCGCGTCTGGAAACTTACGATAATGCTAGAAAAGTTCTGAACAAAGCTAGAGAAAATATTCCAACTGATAGGCAAATTTGGACCACTGCCGCTAAGCTTGAAGAAGCTAACGGCAACAAACATATGGTTGATAAGATTATCGACAGAGCTATAAGCTCACTGAATGTTAACGGAGTTGAAATAAACAGAGAACACTGGTTTAAAGAAGCTATGGAAGCGGAAAAGGCCGGCGCTGTACATTGCTGCCAAGTTATAGTCAAATCTATTATTGGATTTGGAGTTGAAGAAGAAGATAGAAAACATACTTGGATGGAAGATGCAGAAGCAGTAAGTTCTTTTGAATTCAAATACTGGTTTTTTAACAAATAATTATTTTTTTGATAATAATTAAAATTAATTTCTTACAGTGTGCGCAACAAGGTGCTTTGGAATGTGCAAGAGCAGTGTATGCTTATGCTTTAGCAACTTTTCCAAGCAAAAAGTCGATTTGGTTGCGGGCAGCATATTTTGAGAAAAGTTACGGGACCCGAGAGTCTTTAGAAGCATTGCTTCAAAGAGCAGTTGCGCATTGTCCAAAGAGCGAAGTGCTGTGGCTTATGGGAGCAAAATCTAAATGGCTTGCAGTGAGTATACATTATTCATCCATTAATAAGGGGTTTTTATTGCTGGATTGGCTAGAAACATTATTAAATCTGAAGTAATTGATTTTTCCTTTGAACAGGGCGATGTACCGGCAGCAAGAGGTATTTTGTCTCTTGCTTTTCAAGCAAATCCAAATTCAGAAGAAATTTGGTTGGCTGCTGTTAAACTTGAATCAGAAAATTCAGAATACGAACGGGCCAGAAGATTACTGGCAAAAGCTCGAGCATCTGCGCCAACTCCTAGAGTCATGATGAAGAGTGCTAAGCTTGAATGGGCGCTTAATAATCTTGAAGCTGCTCTGCACCTTCTCCAAGAAGCTATAGAAGCTTTTGAAGATTTTCCAAAGCTTTGGCTAATGAAGGCTCAGATTGAGGAGCAGCAAGGCAACTTAGACAAAGCTCTGGATACTTATAATCAAGCTGTGAGTTCAATTCTCTTTACTATTCCTCAAGAAATCGTTAATTTTACGTATTTAGGTAATATATTTTTTTAATCATCTCGTTCTTTCACAGATTAAAAAGTGCCCCACTTCGGTACCATTGTGGCGTTTATTAGCACAACTTGAACAGCGTAAAAGCCAAGTGACTAAAGCTCGTTCTGTCCTCGAGAAAGCTCGTCTTCGTAATCCGAAAAATGCTGCACTATGGCTTGAGGCTATCAGAAACGAATTGAAAGGTGGTGGCGTTAGAGATATGGCTAATACGTTGATGGCTAAAGCTTTGCAAGAATGTCCTACCTCTGGTTTACTATGGGCAGAGGCAATATTCATGGAAGCAAGACCACAGCGGAAAACCAAGAGCGTTGATGCTTTGAAAAAGTGTGAACATGATCCCCATGTTCTGCTGGCAGTTTCAAAGTACGTTGGAAATAAAAAATAAAAGAATCCTACTGGGTTTTTCAGGATTATTTATTAATTCTTTGTCAATAAAACTAGTAAATTTACAGTTTTTAATTACCAATACAAAACTTTTTTCTTTTGCAGACTTTTTTGGTGTGAACATAAAATATCAAAATGTAGAGACTGGTTCAATCGTACTGTGAAAATAGATCCAGATCTGGGAGATGCTTGGGCATATTTTTATAAGTTTGAACTTTTGAATGGTACCGAAGAACAGCAGGAAGAAGTTAAGAAACGATGCGTTGCAGCAGAACCACATCATGGAGAAAATTGGTGCAAAGTATCAAAGAATATTGTTAATTGGTGTTTGAACACTGACCAAATATTGACCTTAGTTTCTAGAGATTTGCCCATTCCCATATAGTGAATGTAACTACCAAATTGTTTATAATAATACCATGTATTTATAAATATTGATTATCTTAACTGTATTATATAATGAGAACAATTAAACAAGAAAATTACAGATCCCGTTTGTTCGATAAATATTGTACGTACACCTAGGTTGGTTAAAAAAAAGTCGATATTTTCTTCTTCTTTTTTCCTTATGTGAAAATTGTTGATGCTTGTTTAAAAAAAAATAAAAATTACTTGAATATAAGCTCCATAAATTAATTTTGAAAGGTACAGCCCAAGCGATGGCTTAATATGTTTTTTTTTCTCACATTTCCAATAAATAGAATCATTCTAAAATGTGTGAAAAAATATTGATTTTAAAATAATAAATAAATTTTCTCTATTCTTGTGTTATATATTTCATAAATTTTAATTTTTTTTTAATTTTTCGACATATTTGACAATGATTTTTTTCACTGTGATTTCCTTGTTAAATTAAAATAGGTATTTTCAGTGATTTTTTATTTTCCGATGTATTTTATTTTTCTTAATCCTACATTACGATGGAACATAGAAAATTATGAATAAAAAAAAACATTTTATCTCTTCTATTGAGTAAGAGAAAAATATTTCCGACGTAAATTTCTCTACTATATGTTAATTGTGTTTGTTTATGAATAATAACACAGTTTGGGATCAATGGGCTTTCAAATCCTCTTGTATGCAGCCACGCACGTTTTAGTTTCGCCGTACCAATGTAGATAGAGTTAGTTGTTACGTCACCATCACAACACTACAACAGTACTCACAGCGCCGAGCCGGAGCCCGGAACGGTGTTCACAAATGCTGTAAAACTGATAACCACATAAATCAAATAATACGTATTTACTTTTGATATCTATCAAAATGCCGTTTACGTAGAAAATAGTGAAAATAATAAACAAGTTAATTACATCGATGATTAAACAACGTGAGTATGAAATATAATGATTGTTAATATCGTGCTTTCTTGAATATATCTTATTATCTTTACCGAACACACGCACACACACACATAAATTTTCATACCGTCAAATACGCGTAAACTTTTTATCTAACCTAAACCTGAACCCAAACTAACCTATCGGTTATGAATATGAATTTTATACTCCCACAATTCTATATCGAAAATTTCTTAGTTTTATAATTGTTTCAGGTGGTTATTGGCCGAATGTATAATTCAATGAAACTATAAAACGAAGAATATAACCTCTGAAAACAAAAAAAAAATAAATAAAAATGACGCACACACTAGTCCTAGACTTTGTTCATCGCCTTAAATCGCGGCATGAAGAAGTCCGCATAAAAGCAGCCCGCGATTTATGCCTTTACGTTAAAACGGAATTACGCGAAGCATCTCAAGAGGAACTAACAGCCTTTATGGACGAATTTAATCACCATATATTCGAAATGGTTTCTGGTTCTGACATGAATGAAAAAAAGGGCGGTATACTAGCCATAGTATGTCTAATCGGTGCTGACGTAGGCAACATAAACACTCGTACAATACGATTTGCTAATTACCTAAGAAACTTACTACCATCTAATGATGTAGGAGTTATGGAATTGGCTGCTAAAACCGTTGGAAAACTGGCGCTAGTTTCCGGCACTTACACCGCAGAATATGTAGAGTTTGAGGTAAAACGAGCCTTTGAATGGCTCGGAGGAGATAGACACGAGGGAAAACGGCACGCGGCTGTACTTGTGCTGAGAGAACTTGCTGTCTCAATGCCAACTTATTTCTTCCAACAAGTCTCCCCCTTCTTTGATCTTATATTCAACGCTATCAGAGATCCAAAACCGTTGATAAGAGAGGCTGCAACTGAAGCTTTAAGAGCTGCTCTGGTAGTAACTGCACAGAGAGAAACTGCTAAACAAATGCACAAGCCTCAGTGGTATAAAGAGTGTTTTCAAGAAGTTGTACAATGCTTTAATGACACTGATGTGAGAGGGCGAGGATCTAACAAGGACGCAGCAATTCACGGCTCTTTGTTGGTATTGAATGAATTATTGAGATGCAGTAATGCTCAATGGGAAAGAAACTACGAGGCTTTAATGGAAAGATTGAATTGTTCAAGTCAACAAATTGATGATGATATTCTCTCGCTTATGCCTCGTTTAAAGACTCAGATTGTACCTACTTGGACTGGGTCGGTTCAAAGCCGTTCTAATCATCAGCACACTATTCATCCGGTATATGAATCTGCAGCTTGTCGTAGCCTGATGCAGGAAGGCATAGACAACGTCTATGTTGATGTTATGAATCAAAAAGTTTCCAGATATCCCCACATACAACATGCTTTAATGATGCTGCTACCCAGACTCGTCGCTTTTAATAAAGAAAAATTTGACAAACATCATTTGGCTCAAAGCATATCTTATCTATTGGTCACATTACGGAGTAGAGAGAAAGATAGACACGCAGCATTTACAACTATTGGATTAATAGCTGTAGCCGTTGAGAATGGGATAGAGCCTTATCTTCCTGAAATCATGGAAGTTATCAAAGCTTCTTTACCTTCGAAAGAAACACCAAGCAAAAAACGAGGCATTGCTCTTGAGCCAGCAGTTTTTATCTGCATTACTTTGCTGGGGCATGCTGTAAAGCAGACTATAGGCCCGGATATTAAGGTTCTTTTAGAACCCATGCTTGCTACTGGACTCAGCCCAATTTTAACTACTTCGTTACGGGAATTAGCTCACAGTATACCATCGTTAAAGCCAGATATATCTCAAGGATTATTGAGAATGCTGTCTCAAGTACTGATGCATAAACCGTTGCGACATCCGGGTGCTCCTTGGCCAGCCACAAGTCCTATTTTAGCACCATCAACAGAAGCAGATGTACCTTCGACTGTACTTGCCTTAAAAACTCTTGGAACATTTAATTTCGATGGAAATCCACTACTACAATTTGTCAGAAGATGCGCAGATCATTTTCTAACTTCCGAACAGGCCGAGGTTCGATTAGAAGCTGTGAAAACGTGCTCCAGACTTTTAAGGCTTGCATTAAATCAGCCAGGACCAACTGTTACTAATACAGTTTCTTCTGTGTTGGGGAAATTACTTGTTGTTGGTATCACTGACACCGATCCTGATGTACGATTTTGGGTTCTTACATCGCTTGATGAAAGTTTTGACATTCATCTTGCTCAGGCTGAAAGTCTGTCGGCTCTCTTCGTCGCAATGAATGATGAAATGTTTGAAATTAGAGAGTTGGCAATTTATACAATCGGCAGATTAAGTACAATGAATCCTGCCTATGTCATGCCTTCGCTTCGGAAAACACTTATTCAATTTTTAACTGAACTTGAACATTCTGGTATGGGACGTAACAAAGAACAGGCTGCACGAATGTTAGATCATCTAGTAGTCAGCGCACCACGGCTAATTAGGCCTTACATGGAGCCAATTTTGAAGGTTCTCATCCCAAAGCTGAAAGAAACTGAGCCTAATCCTGGCGTTGTATTAGCTGTACTCAGAGCTATAGGAGATCTAGCAGAAGTTAATGGCTCTGAAATGCAACAATGGATGCCAGAATTGCTATCGATATTACTTGAAATGCTAGTTGACGCTAGTTCACCAGAAAAAAGAGGCGTAGCATTGTGGGTTCTCGGCCAGTTAGTCGGAAGCACAGGATTCGTCATCAAACCCTACACTCAATATCCACCTTTACTAGATGTATTGATTAATTTTTTGAAGACTGAACAACAGCCGATTATCAGAAGAGAAACTATAAGAGTACTCGGACTTCTCGGTGCTTTGGATCCTTATAAGCACAAAATGAATCTTGGCCAGATTGATTCACAGTTGGATTCACTCTCATCTATGGCTGATATTAAATGCAAAAGTGATTCGGAAACAAATCAAGATCTGACGACCAGCGAGATGCTTGTAAACATGTCCTCATCAACTCTGGAAGAGTATTATCCAGCAATTGCTATAGCTACTTTGATGCGTATTATCAGGGAACCTACGCTGTCTCAGCATCATACTATGGTTGTTCAAGCTGTAACGTTCATTTTCAAAAGTCTTGGAATAAAATGTGTACCATATATTTCACAAGTTATGCCTAGCTTTTTGAACGTAGTTCGAACTGCTGACGTAGGTTTTCGAGAATACCTCTTCCAACAGTTGGCTGTTCTTATTGCGATTGTTAAACAACACATTCGCAATTATTTGGATGATATTTTTGCTCTAATTAAAGAAGTTTGGACTGTGAATAGCCCTTTGCAAAGCACACTGATTCTTCTTGTTGAACATATCGCTGTTGCACTGGGTGCCGAATTTAAGATTTATTTGCCACAACTTATGCCACAAATTCTAAGAGTTCTCACTCATGACACTAGCAAAGATCGGACAGTAACAGTCAAGCTTCTTCATGCTTTGCAAAAGTTTGGTAACAATCTTGACAATTATTTGCATTTAGTACTACCACCAATAGTAAAATTATTTCATGCAGCAGATTGCCCAATCTCCGTTAACAAGGTGGCTTTGGAAACTGTCGATCATCTAGCTGATACTTTGGATTTTACTGACTTTGCTTCAAGAATAGTTCATCCCCTCGTAAGGACATTGGACACATGTCCAGAACTCAGGACAACGGCGATGGAAACTCTGTCCGCGCTATTGATTCAACTTGGAAAAAAATATCAAATTTTCATACCATTGGTTCAAAAAGTGATGAATAAACATAAGATTATTCATCAACGATACGACGTATTGACTGATAAAATTCTAACTGATTCCACGGTGGCTGATGGGGAAGATTATTTACTTATACGTCCTCGAGACTCTAGACATAAACATCGCGATTTATCCTTAACATCTTCGGACACTACAACGATAAAACGACTCCATGTATCGGCATCAAATCTTCAAAAAGCTTGGACAGCTACTCGTAGAGTATCTAAAGATGATTGGCTAGAATGGCTTCGAAGTTTGTCTATTGGATTGCTCAAAGAATCGCCTTCCCCAGCTTTAAGATCGTGCTGGGCACTTGCTCAAACTTATTCACAGCTTCCAAGAGATTTATTCAATGCAGCTTTTGTGTCTTGTTGGACTGAGTTAAATGTTACTTACCAAACAGAATTAAAAGAGACTTTACAACAAGCATTAATGGTGCCAGATCTTCCAGAAATAACACAAACTATTTTGAACTTGGCCGAATTTATGGAACATTGCGACAAAGGGCCATTACCGTTGGATGCCAAGATACTAGGCGAAAGAGCTATGCATTGCCGAGCTTATGCCAAAGCTTTGCATTACAAAGAAGATGAATTCCACAAGGGTAGAAACAGCAATGTTTTCGAGTCATTAATTTCCATCAATAACAAACTCCAGCAAAAAGAGGTCGCCGAGGGATTACTGGAGTATGTTATGAAACAACAAAATCAGCAAGATCTTAAAGTACAAGTGAGATGGTATGAAAAGCTACACAATTGGGACAAGGCCTTAGATTTATATAAAGACCGTTTGAACAGTGATCCAACTGATGTAGAATCGACCTTAGGCGAGATGCGGTGCTTAGAAGCACTCGGTGAATGGGGGCAACTACACGACGTTGCTACTCGACAATGGGCAAATGAAAATGACGAAAATAAACAAAGAATGTCTCGTATGGCTGCAGCTGCTGCTTGGGGACTTGGGCAATGGGAAAGCATGGAAAAATATGTAAACTTTATCCCTAAAGAAACTCAAGATGGTGCTTTTTACAGGGCAGTATTGGCTATACATGACGAACAGTATACAGTGGCACATCAACTGATAGATAGCGCAAGGGATTTATTAGATACAGAATTAACTGCAATGGCTGGTGAAAGTTACCAAAGAGCTTACAATGCTATGGTAGAGGTACAGAAGTTGGCTGAATTAGAAGAAGTAATACAGTTCAAATTAGTCCCTGAAAGAAGGCCGACGATAAAGTCTATGTGGTGGGAAAGATTGCAAGGTGGTCAACGAGTTGTTGAAGATTGGCAAAAAATTATCCAAGTTCACACGTTGGTAGTTTCCCCTCAAGATGATATGTACACTTGGCTAAAATATGCTAGCCTTTGCAGAAAAAATGGCAGTCCGATGTTATGCCATAAGACGTTAGTTATGCTGTTAGGAATGGATCCGTCACAGAATCCAGATCAACCGTTGCCGACTACTCATCCACAAGTGACGTTTGCTTATTGTAAACACATGTGGATGGCGAATAATCGAGAAGCAGCTTATAGCCAATTGCAAAGATTTGTACAGACTTCACTACAGCCGGCAACTATTTCTGTTGTGAATCAAGAAGACGAGAAGCAACAAGAAGTTAGGAAGAGATTACTTGCTCGGTGTTACTTAAAATTGGGAGAATGGTTGGAGGCATTACAAGGAATAAGCGAGCATTCTATTCCAGCTGTATTATCCTATTATGCAGCAGCAACAAAGCACGATCCGTCTTGGTATAAAGCTTGGCATGCTTTTGCTTATACTAATTTTGAAACTGTTTTATTCTACAAACATCAGCAGGGTGATACCAACATTGATAATGTACCGGGTAATACATCAAGATCCGGACTTTCAAGTTCTCAGTATATTTCTCAATTTACTGTACCTGCAGTCGAGGGTTTCTTCAGATCTATCAATTTGTCCCATGGTAGTTCTTTGCAAGATACTTTACGACTACTCACCTTATGGTTCGATTATGGGCAATGGCCTGAAGTATACGAAGCTATTGTTGAAGGGATAAGATTAATCGAAATCAATACCTGGCTGCAAGTAATTCCTCAGCTAATCGCAAGAATAGATACGCCTAGAGCTTTAGTTGGCAGATTAATTCATCATCTGTTGATTGATATTGGTAAAACACATCCCCAAGCTCTAGTTTATCCGTTAACTGTTGCCTCAAAGAGCGCTAGCTCAGCTCGCAAGGCTGCTGCCAATAAGATACTAAAAAATATGTGCGAACACAGCCCTACGTTAGTACAACAAGCTGTTTTAGCTAGCGACGAATTAATCAGAGTTGCAATTTTGTGGCATGAACTCTGGCACGAAGGCTTGGAAGAAGCCAGTAGATTATACTTTGGCGAAAGAAATGTTAAAGGAATGTTTGATACACTCGAACCTCTTCATGCAATGTTAGAACGAGGACCACAAACTTTGAAGGAAACGTCATTCAATCAGACTTATGGAAGAGATTTAATGGAAGCAAAAGAATGGTGCCACAGATACAAACTGTCTGGAAATGTTAAAGACCTAAACCAAGCATGGGACTTGTATTATCATGTATTTAGAAAAATATCAAGACAGCTTCCACAATTAACAAGTTTAGAACTCCAGTATGTGAGTCCAAAATTGTTGGTCTGTAGAGATTTAGAATTAGCTGTTCCTGGAAGTTATAGTCCAGGACATCCCGTCATCAGAATTGCCAGTATACACAGTTCGATGCAAGTAATTACTAGCAAACAACGACCTCGGAAACTTTGCATAAAGGGTATGTTTTCTCAAAGTTTTATTTACACAAAAGTTTTTGACCTCTTAACGTTATTAATACAAATTGTTTCGCGGATTAGGTAGCAACGGTAAAGACTACATGTTCCTATTAAAAGGTCACGAAGATCTTAGGCAAGATGAACGCGTTATGCAACTATTTGGTCTAGTCAACACACTCTTACTGCACGATCCTGACACGTTTAGGAGAAATCTCACAATTCAGGTAAATTCCAGAATCTAAAAAACCTTCAATTCTTGTTTTTTAACAGCTTCTTTTGGATTGTCGTATTGTAATTGACCCTGATTCCTATATCTTTGGTAACAATGGTTTTTTTTATTATTTACAGAGATATGCTGTGATTCCTTTATCTACAAATAGCGGACTTATTGGCTGGGTACCGCACTGTGATACTTTACATACCTTGATACGAGATTACAGAGAGAAGAAAAAGATACTATTGAACATTGAGCACAGAATAATGCTAAGGGTAAACATAAATTACTTTTTTTTATTTCTTTTCTTGAATGGCACAATAACATATCTTGAGGACATTTTTAGAGATGGAAACAATTCATTTTTTACAGATGGCACCGGACTATGACCACCTTATGCTAATGCAAAAAGTAGAAGTGTTCGAACATGCTTTAGAACACACTCATGGAGATGATTTGTCTCGACTTTTATGGCTCAAATCACCTTCAAGTGAAGTATGGTTCGATCGTAGAACAAATTACACTAGATCTCTAGCAGTTATGTCGATGGTTGGGTATATACTTGGTCTTGGAGATCGGCATCCTTCTAATTTAATGCTAGATCGTCTGAGTGGCAAAATTCTTCACATAGATTTTGGCGACTGTTTTGAAGTGGCTATGACTCGAGAAAAATTTCCGGAAAAGATTCCCTTCAGATTGACAAGAATGTTGATTAATGCTATGGAGGTAACAGGCATCGAGGGAACGTATAGGAGAACTAGTGAATCGGTCATGTCAGTATTACATCGTAACAAAGATAGTTTAATGGCTGTCTTAGAGGCTTTCGTTTACGATCCACTGTTAAATTGGAGATTAATGGACAATACAGTTCAAAAAACTACAAGATCGGATGCCCAGGGAATTACTGCTAGTAGTAGCCAAGAACATGGGGATATGTTGGATTCTCACAGTGCTACTTTGCCAAAGAAAGGAGTTCCCTGCAGCATTGAGAATGGAGGTAATATTCGTTACATGAAACAGTAGTTAAAAATAACTATTACTATTTTACTAAGCAAAAATATTCATATCAAAGGCATGGAATAAAATTTATAGTCATACAATAGCGTTTTTGAATTTGAGCTGTGTTACTTTAATTTATAGAAACGACTTAGAATTTATATGTTACACAAGTGATCTACAGTATTTAAATGCTTTGTTTAGGGGACAACAATCAGCCGGAGGCTCTGAACAAGAAAGCTCTTGCGATTATAATCAGGGTGAGAGATAAGCTAACGGGGCGTGATTTTTCGCATGATGAGACACTGAGCGTTCAACAGCAAGTTGACTTGTTGATACAGCAAGCTACAAATAACGAGAATCTTTGTCAATGCTACATCGGATGGTAAGATTTTTTTTTTTTATCAAAGCTATTTACGCGTAAATTTATAGATGGAGAAAAAGTGGAAAAGTTTTTTTATGCATGTAAATCTTATTTATAAAATATCAACTTTTTAATGCTAATTTTATATTTTATTTTACTTCTAGGTGTCCTTTCTGGTAATAACTGGATCATCAAAAATTTATTACTTTTTAACGAATGGGGTGATCAATCAGAGGATCGCAAACTCTCTTTCACATGCTATTCAAATCATAATTATCATAAGCTTTCAACTGGTCGAGATTTATTAAAATTTATAAAGTCATATTGTAGTGAGAAAGGTTTGTGCTTGTTCTGCTAGTGTTAATAACAGTGCCTCGTTATGTACAATAAATGCCCACTCAAATATCTTGAGTTTCGATGGGCAAGGTATAATTGCGTGATGTTCGTGTTTGAACAAGTGAATATTAAATAGGTATGATTGGGTGAATTAAGGTTGAGTATTTGAAAACGAAACTTGTATAAAATAATCTGTTTCACATTGATCAGTCAGAGAAACGATCAATTTTAGCTCTGAATAGTTAACTAACTTACAGATACACAGCTTACTTTAATTCTTATTATCGAAAAATAAGTTTTATTTTCTGAATTTTCATATATGAAAATTCTATTCCTAAACGATTGTTATGTCGACTTTATCTTGTATAGTATATTGTGTATTGATTTATGGTAAAACATTCTCATATAATAATTATGTATTTATAATTTGTGTTTATGATAAGGATAATTGATTAAGTCATATTGAATTTTCTTTATGAAAATTTGTACAGAACATTTTATTACTGAAAACATTTGTAAAATCGAATTGACGTAAAATGTCGAGCTGTTGTTGTTGTTGTAAATCACTTTAGACAATTCTAAACTGTTATTGGCACAATTGGTAATATCTTTTTTTTTTCTTTCCTTTGTTATCGTTATAATTTTCATTAACTTTTGATAATACTTCTATACTATACTGCGAATAAAATAATAATGTAATAAAATATAAAAACAAAAAATACAAGGATTAAATTGATCGATTGATTATATAAATGATAGATTTATCGAAATATATTAGTTGGCCTAGCTGCTCTAGAAAAATGATCATTGTAATGTTCATTTATAACTACTAAAAAATAGTAATATTTAAGCTATTTTCAATCATAAGTTATGGCGTTTAGAATTTATGTTAGCTTTGATATGATTAATGTCGAGAAAAAAAAGAAATCACGAAAAAAAACAGGTGTATATATATCGGGATAATAAAAAACAAAAATAAAAGACCATGTATATGAATGTAATGATTAATAATTTATTGAAAAATTTGAATATACAAAGTGATTATTCTCTTCATTGAGAACTATAATATGATTCAAACATATTCAAAATAAAAGTTTGCAAATTACACAAAACTTTGAAGATTAATACAGTTAACAATCTTTATTCTATTAACAAAATTCAACAACTCATTAGAACAACATAAATATAAAATAAATTCTGACTAAATAATAAATATTTACAAACCACATGTTATAAACATATGAAAACATATTTGCTAAGATACAAAATCATTGTATAAATAAAAACTCAAATATTACTTTTTCTATTCACCTGTAAATGCTAGTGGTAACATTTCTCTAGCTGAAGTTATAAGCACAGTTTCTATATTTGGTTTTGCTAAGAATATCGGTATGTCTCCAAATTCGACAATTGTTTGACGACAAACACCGCAAGGTGATACAAAAGTATCATTTAAATCAGCTATCACTGCAAGACCAACAAACTTTTTATGTCCATTAGAGACCGCACTACCAATCGCTGCTCTTTCTGCACAAATTGATGGGGAATAAGCTGCATTCTCAATGTTACAGCCTTTGTATACTGTTCCATCTTCACAGCGAAGCGCAGCGCCAACTTCAAATTTACTATACGGTGAATATGAATAGGTGCGAGCGTATACGCCAGTTTTGATTAATTCTTGAGTATCTGCATCTGTTTGTGAAGAAAAGTCAAATAAAATAAAATAAAATGAGGTAAAATAAAGTATGAGCTGTTAGTTTATAAAAAGAACAATGAAAAATATTTGATCACAAATTTTCTTAGGTTCGTAGTTATAGGAAAAAAAAAAACAACTACAAAAAAATGTACATGAAAATAAATTCTATTAATAGTTGTTGGATTTTCGGAACAAGTCCTTCGAAATTAATGATCAAACAAAGCGAATAATTGAGTGAAGTTTTTTATTACCTAGAGAATCAAATTCGACTATTTTTCCCGGACTCATTTTATCGATAAGTAAGATATTCCTGTTGTTCTTATAAATATGCCTGACAATTTACTGATATTTCTTCTTGATCTCTTTTTGACGTGCAATTTGATACCCTTCGTTATTACATTCGCGACGCTGACTCAGCATCTGATGTCTATAAAATTCACAGTATGATTTATATCTAATCATTAATTTTTTGATGTGATAAAGTACCTAACTGAAGGCAATCGTTGAATATTATTTATTTCATTTTTCTTACGAGAATTTGATATCATGATACACTACAGTCTAATAACCAGCTGATTAGACGGGACTAATGATAAACACAACTGTCATAACATTGATTAGACGATGAGGCTAGGTCTTACGAAATCCCGGTCGTGCCAACCAAAGACATACTATGTCGGTCGATAAGATCGGCATTTAAAGATATACACTGTCTGTACGTAAAATACATACGAAAAGTTGGCCCTTGACTTTATTATTTTCCAATTACTTATACCTATACCAACATGCTCCAGTCTAGTGTTTGAGAAAAAAGGTAATAACGAAATAGGGATTTTCTGTGGCACAATAGCGGCCACATTCAAATGGCTCCGATGTTTATTTTCAAGAATTTTGTTAAAATTGACGTTGGCTAAATAAATAAACAAGAACGTCAAAATACATTCATCTAAGATTTTTTAGTAAATTTATCATCAACTAGTTATAAAATTTTTATCATCTAGAATAGCTGATCCCGCCAGAATTGAAATTGACTGATGACGTCATGCGGACTTTCAACATGGTGGTCGCGATGACCGGCGGTCCAGCGTCAGTCAGCGCCAGTCAGCGCTAGGCAGTGGTTGGGGTAGGGTGGGGTATCGTTTGTGGTTTCGTAAATTATTATTCTCTGTCAAAAGCTGAAAGCGGACATAACCAATAAGTAAAAGAAGAAAAAAGTTTATTCTGTGCCGAAACCGACGCCGGGGACTAAAAATATAATTGACAAGTGAATTGGAAGTGACAATACAAAGATGGTGTATAATTTTAATCAAAATTTTCTCGAAAAAGTTGACAGTGAAGTTTTCTAAATCAAATTTTCTTATCCAAACATGTATAAACTTTTCTAACCTGAAATGCATAAATTTTTTCCCTAAAAAAATATTTTAAAACAAAAATCAAAATTTTCTCGTAAAGTTTATGTTTGTTGGTCTAAAAACTGTCGCTGACGTGTGGAAAAAAAGTAAGAGTAGTTTAATCTTGGTACTGCACTACCGTTAGAAATAAAATTTAAGTCTGAGCATGCAATTTATCTCTGCTGATCATTTAACAAGAATGTATATTTCTGAGATAAAATTATTTACTCGTTTCGCCGTCTACTCGTGATTGTTTTCAGCAGTTGTTTTTGAATATTATTTCTTCTCGTCAGTAGTTAACAATCGTGTATCTTTTGACAAAATTATAATGAGACTTGGATAGATTCAATAGAACCATGGAATTGTTGATCTGTGTATAATAATTATATGCAATATGCAAAAAGGCTCATCGAGAATTTCTATTAACTAATTGAACAATTGTTCACATACAGAAGTTCTGTGAAGAATATATGACCCTGTTTCTACATGCATTCAAAGTCAAGTTTACATGAATTTTATTTTTAATTTTTCTCGGTCTTCTTATTTTACAGAAAATCATGTTAGCAGGCGAATCGTGGCAATTGAATGGATTGCAAGGATCTGAGGATGACTTGGCTTCGAGGATGGGATATGGATTAAGCGAGATTAAGGTGAGAATTGAACAAATTCTCTAGTCATCTCTGTACTCATTATAAAAGAATGGCTTAAGCTGGTTCAATGAAAAACGTAATTTATTTTCATTTTTATTCATACCAAGTTAAATTTAGTTGAAACAAATAAAAAATAGGATCTCATAGATTTTGTCAAGCCTTTCCTTAATGGTAATTAGGGGGAGGCGTGAGAGCTTAGGCTTCTTGAGGAAATATTAATATTACAACGTTTCCTAAGTAATTTTTCTCTTAATAACGACTGAAAAATGTGCATCTATATTTACATATTTAATTTTTTAGGAAAAAGAATGAGGGTAAATTACTATATTAGTTTACCTGTTTACACCTGGTAGACAGGAATTGTTGCATGGAAAAAGGTAGTCAACCATGCTGTGGCATTTTCTATATATTTTTTTTTTTGATTGAGACTAATTTTCTCAAGGAAAAGAATGATCCTAACTGGTAAAGAAAATTAATTGAATAATTTTTAATTAAAAATAGCCTTGCCAAAACATAGGCTGTCAATCACGTGATTAGTATTTATTTATATATTTTATTATAAACAAAATTTATTTCATCATGGAAAAGAATGAGGGGGTATTTTTTTTAAAGCGGATCTTAGACTATAATGCCCTTCCGTGAAATCGATGAAAAAATTATTGAATATACTGCATATAATATTTTATTTGATCATACTTTTGATATAATATTACATATCTGTATATAGGTGTATTATCTGGCAGTTCAAGGTGCGAAATTGCCCCACACTCCCCTAACTAGTTTATTCGCTTAATTCTTACCTTGGATTCCGTCACTGCAATCTTTTAAATTGTTCATTTCTCTTTTCAGGTGGTACTATCGATCGATCAACGATACGGGTATATAACCGATTAATGTGTGAACTTCCAATCACACTTAGTGCATAATGATTAATATTCGGACATCGATCGTGTAATTGTATTTGTAATTTATTTTTATCACAGCATCTACTGCTTGCTTAGCGTACTTCTTTGAAATTATCTGCAATGAATAGAAAGTAGATTACCTATTTAGAGATCCATGAATTGGAGAGGGTCGTTAATATATTTTAGCAGCTTGTATTTGTACACTAACAATTTATGTGACTATTCACGTGGCAATATTACATTATTTCATTGGTGTTATTAACAAAAACCGTATTGAAAATGATTATTGTATCCTTCATTAGTATTTCGATGTGAAAATTTTAAATAAACAGCCCACTGTCCTCACAAGACAATTATGCAAATAATCTACTTTGTAATTATATAATTGTATATGTATGTATACTTGTTCGAAGTATAATTATAGTACAGTATAGCCTAGTTAAAATTTTATTGACAAAAATAGTTGTTATTTGATGTGGATATTATAAAAATGTCAAACATGTAATTTTCAATTAAGTATAGGGTAGTTCAAAAACATATGAGTTTGCTAGAATCGTGTGCTTATCCATAGTTTTATACGTTTTCACAAAAAAAAAAAAAAGTGCTTGTGGAGACTAGCTTATACGAGCAATGAAAAATTCTAAGAATTTGTATAGCAGTAAACACATAAAGATATACTCGATAATTTGCAATGCGTTTATCTATGTAGTATGTATATTTATTCATAAGAAATAATTACAAATTATACATATGTATTACTTATGTATAACGTCGACAATGAGAAATATTGTATTAATGCTGTAGCAATAAATTCCCAAATATACCTATAATTAATTTTTTTGTTATTTTCCACTCTCCTCTTCCTGTCATTCTCTATTTTAGGTATTAAATAAGGTAAGTGAATCTCAATAATCGTAAGAAGACGTGGCGCAATTTACAGAAATTTTGAATCTCAAAATTTGGTGAGCCTAATGCTATGCAACTCAAAGTTGGATATTACACGGAGTCGTGCGGGTTGCAGGTAATAAGGCGCTCGATTTTTCCCGCCAAAAATTTCAGCACACCTCTTCGGTTCAGATGTTCTCCTGATACCAGGAGCAATTTTCAACTTAAAATTTTGACAACTCTGAAAATCGCTAGTATACGTAAACATAGTAACGTGCATGAAGCCATGTATACATGCATGCATGCCTGTATGCTAAAAAATTTTCCCGCCGAAAATTTCGGCACACCTCCTCGGGTCAGATGTTCTCCTGATACCAGGAGCAATTTTTCGACTCAAAATTTCAAAAACTCTAAATTTCGTAAGCGAACGAGACATGCACAGAGACACATTCATACGAATGCATGCATGCTTAGACATATGCTCCAGATTTTTCCCGCCAAAAATTTCGGCACACCTCCTCGGGTCAGATGTTCTCCTGATACCAGGAGCAATTTTTCGACTTACAATTCCAAAAACTCTAAATTTCGTAAGCGAACGAGACATGCACAGAGACACATTCATACGAATGCATGCATGCTTAGACATATGCTCCAGATTTTTCCCGCCAAAAATTTCGGCACACCTCCTCGGGTCAGATGTTCTCCTGATACCAGGAGCAATTTTTCGACTTACAATTCCAAAAACTCTAAATTTCGTAAGCGAACGAGACATGCACAGAGACACATTCATACGAATGCATGCATGCTTAGACATATGCTCCAGATTTTTCCCGCCAAAAATTTCGGCACACCTCCTCGGGTCAGATGTTCTCCTGATACCAGGAGCAATTTTTCGACTTACAATTCCAAAAACTCTAAATTTCGTAAGCGAACGAGACATGCACAGAGACACATTCATACGAATGCATGCATGCTTAGACATATGCTCGAGATTTTTCCCGCCAAAAATTTCGGCACACCTCCTCGGGTCAGATGTTCTCCTGATACCAGGAGCAATTTTTCGACTTATAATTCCAAAAACTCTAAATTTCGTAAGCGAACGAGACATGCACAGAGACACATCTATACGAATGCATGCATGCTTAGACATATGCTCGAGATTTTTCCCGCCAAAAATTTCGGCACACCTCCTCGGGTCAGATGTTCTCCTGATACCAGGAGCAATTTTTCGACTTACAATTCCAAAAACTCTAAATTTCGTAAGCGAACGAGACATGCACAGAGACACATCTATACGAATGCATGCATGCTTAGACATATGCTCCAGATTTCTCCCGCCAAAAATTTCAGCACACCTCCTCGGGTCAGATGTTCTCCTGATACTAGGAGCAATTTTTCGAGTTACAATTCCAAAAACTCTAAATTTCGTAAGCGAACGAGACATGCACAGAGACACATCTATACGAATGCATGCATGCTTAGACATATGCTCCAGATTTTTCCCGCCAAAAATTTCGGCACACCTCCTTGGGTCAGATGTTCTCCTGATACCAGGAGCAATTTTTCGACTTACAATTTCAAAAATTCTGAAAATTGCTGGTATACATAGATATAGCAACGTGCATGAAGCCATGTATACATGCACGCATGCCTGTACGCTGAAAAATTTTCCCGCCAAAAATTTCAGCCCACCTCCTCGGGTCAGATGTTTCCCTGATACCAGAAGCAATTTTTCGACTTATAATTTCGAAAACTCTGAAAATTTGTGTATTCAGAGTTTTTGTAATTTTCAGTCGAAAATTGCTCCTAGTAACAGGAGAACATCTGACCCGAGGAGGTGTGCCGAAAGTTTTGGCGGGAAAATTTTTCAGCATACAGGCATGCATGCATGTATATATATATATATACATGGCTTCATCCACGTTGCTATGCCTCTATGTATGTATGTATGTAGCGATTTTCAGAGTTTTCAAAATTTTAAGTCGAAAGATGTTTCCTGGTATCAGGAGAACATCTGAACCGAGGAGGTATGCTAAAATTTTTGGCAGGATAAAATTTTCAGTTACAGGCATGCAATTGTACAGACGTCCTTATTACAGGGACTGTGGACAGTTTGAAATAAGGCAACTTGTAATTGTTTCTTGAAAATAAATATA
Source organism: Macrophya annulata (assembly GCA_963924015.1). Taxonomy (NCBI): domain Eukaryota; kingdom Metazoa; phylum Arthropoda; class Insecta; order Hymenoptera; family Tenthredinidae; genus Macrophya; species Macrophya annulata. The sequence continues at coordinate 32,944,149 of OZ001257.1, read as the reverse complement.
TTTCAATCGCAATTGATAGAAATTCTTTATTTACTTCTTGACATACAAGTCATCCTAAAATATCTATGAATTACATTTTTACTACAATAATATACCTAATACAACTAATTTTACAAAGACTCAGTTTAATATGCACTCGTTCGTTGCAATGGGAACTTCAATGCGTACCAGACGAATATGTTCGGACTCTGGATTGAAGTTGATTCATCTATAACAGAAAAACGAGTGTTATAATAGCAATATCTGTTTGTAGTATTCATATTGAATTCGTTGACATGATCCCCATACGAACTCTTTGACGCCACGAGGGCCACTGACCCCGTACGAGTAGGTGCCGCTATTCAAGTTCAAGGTCGTTGCTCTCCCCGCCAACGGGGTCTGAAATGAATTAACGAATGAAATGGTTTCGCCATCTCGCAGTCGAGTGACGAACTACCTTTGTCGGTAAGAGCGGTATCTGGCGTAACTGCTGTATCATCACAGGTGAACGACTGGCAGCTAATGCCAACGGGGTGTGAAACAGTATCGCCATCTATTAGACAAGGTAAGAACCACAAGAATGCCATGCTGGTTGCATGGTATCGGCTTTTACGAAATCAAAATTCTTAGTGATTTGAAAAAACAATATACACACGCAATACAGAGTTACGAATAAACGATGGATAGTAAAAATTACCAAAACTATCAAAGTTCTTTACGAGCTGTATTAAATCAAGCACTTGTTGAGGTATATTTAACCTTATTCTTACTTTATAACCTAAAATGTGACAAGTAGTTTGCAAATATATTACTTTTCTTACACATTTCGATAATTTTTTTATTTAAAATCCGGCTCTATGAGATCATTTTCACCAAGAATCTTACCATTTTAACGAATTTATCCACAAAGAATCGAAATAAGAAACTAACCTAAAAACTAAAGACATCGATATAATATTTGATTCACTCACAGGGCTTGAAGCGCAACGAAGCCCAGGCCAAAACATGGAAAGATTATAGAAAAGCTCATCAAAATGTAAAAAAAGGTCTTGAAATTTTACCTCAAGAGTTGACAACAAATTGTATGGTACCTATCGGTCGTAAAGCACTAATGAAAGGAAAACTTGTTCACACTAATGAAATTCTAGTTTGTCTTGGCGAAGGATATTTTGCTAAATACAGCGCTAAACAAGCTATCGCTGTTTGCGATCGCAGAATAAAACGTAAGAAGTTAAATTATGATTTAAGTTAATATTTTATTTATTTTATGTGGTATAAATCATTGCCTGAAATTTATCTTTGAACTTTAATTAACACAAATTTTATCAACAGTGATAGCTGTGATCTAAATATTCTTATTCTCTAGAGGCTGATGAAATGCTAATCAATCTTGAAAAGGAACAAAATTTACTCGAAATGAGACAGTCGCTGCCCATAGATTATGGTATTTTTGGCGATGAAGAACGACAAGAAATTATAGAAACTTACGTCGAAGAAGAGGAAAAAGAATGGCGAAGTAAGTGGGCGCATTAAATCGATAGTTTAGTAGACTTCTTAGATTTTTAGAACGTTTTAAAACCGGAAATTTAGTACATTTTATATAATTTCCGAATATTATTCACCTAGGGTCAAATTTTTTACTGCATAATGTGAATCAACGAATTTAAACTCTTTTAGAAAGAGTCAATTTTTGGTAATATTTTATAACCATCTCAAACATGTGATATCGATTATATCCGGTCAATAATACATCACTTTTTATGCAGTTAAACACAGACAACGTGAGAGAGAATATAGACAGAAACTAGCTCAACTCCGAGCACAAGAAAAGACTGAAATCCAATCAGAAGAAGATTTGTTCCAAAGATTGGACGAGCTTGAACTTCAGGAAGAATTAGAAGATGAAATCGATAGGTATCTTGCGTCATTTTATCTACTAGTTAAAAATTGGAAAAATATTTTTCTCAACGGAATTGAGTTAAAGTCTCGTTAATGGTCAGAGACATTTTTTCGTTTTTTTCTAGAAAAGCTAAAAAATATTGGTATCTTTGAAATGATGGGAAAGTTTAAAAAAAAATTTAAATATACTTGCATAATCTTATACTCAATTTGATTATCTGTATTTAGATTACATGAGGATGACTGCAACTATTACGGCGAAGATAATCAAGATAATGATGATTCTTATGAAGAGGAAGATGCTGAGTTTTCCGAAGATGAGACAACGGATGGAGTGATAGAAGAAAGAATTGCTAAATTAAAAAACAGTAAGATATCTAAAGATCAAAAGGATATATTAGAGAAAGAAAACTTGGATAAAGAACCTGATCAGGAATTATCCTCGACATTCAACGTCCCAAATTCTCATCAGCCTAGTTCAAGCTCTTCATTAGATACAAATACCTTTGAAATCGAATCTAGTAGAGAAACAATCGCTGAATTTAAGTCTGAAGAATCGTTGTCTTCCTTGAATGATAAAAAATTCACAAATAATGAACTAACTACAAGCGATAATACGGTATTCATCCCACAAGACATTAGTCATTATCGTTTAGCTCAAAGTTCAGAGTCCTCTATGAGTACTAGCCAAGGGGAATCCACAGATGTTAAAGACAGTGATTCGGTTGAAAGTTCTAATCAGAGTGAAGTCGATTCCGAATCTCAATCCATACATGATACAGAAAAACTCTCATTGCCGGCTATTGGAAAAGAGGAGGATGAATCTTCCAGTAAAAGTAAGAATGAAGACGATGACGATGAAAATTCAAAATCAGAAATGCGAAGCCGGCGAGTATCATTCACAGATAAAATACAAGTAAATGTGTTTGGAAAGTGGAAAAATCAATCCTTTGATGAGCCTTTAAAGAAGGGAGAAGATTCATCGAGCGAATCTGATACAGAAAATGATATCGAAAAGTTAAAGATTATTGAAGACATGATTTCTGTCGGGGCGGATTTGTCTTCAATTGAAGGTGAGGAGGCTGAAGATTCCACGGACAACGGAAATGAGGAAGATGATATAATCAGAATCGAATTTAGACATTCCAAAAGAAGACCCAGAAAACCTGTTAAATCAATTGAGGATAACGAGATTGAAGATCCTTCAGACTTATACAGAATATTTTGTAAACCTAAATCAATTTTGAAAAAATCATCGAGCGATGTTTCTTACTCTAACAATATCACGCCACCAGCCGACGACGTTTTTGACCAAGAAAATGATGAACTACCTTTCGGAACTTCATATACTATCGTAAGAATTGATTTATAGTCATTCTAAATTTTATTATTTTATTGATTGAGCCGATTGTATGTTTTATTTAACGCGTTATTTCAGATCGTTAAGGACGTAGAAGAGAGAAAACCGGAAGTACTCGAGGCCCAGGTATCTTCTAATAAAACAAGACCTCCAAGCAGATTTAAAATGGCTAGATCTGGAATTAAACAATAAATATATCGCCGCTAATAATCAGTATGAAATATGTATTTCAATTGTAAAGATACTCTTACCGTCTCCGATTACTGTACAAATAAATTTTAATTTTCTAAAATTTAACGAATCGTTGAATTATTATTATTACTCTATAGATTTCCTATGTAATTATCCTGAATCATTTTCGTCAATTAAAAAAATGCGGTGCAAGGACGAAGAGTGAAAACTTAATAATTTCATTCGATATTATTCGTTATTTTTTAAAGAAAGGTCAGCAGAGAAAGAAATCGACTTTCGTGTTTCAACACTTACTAAGTGTGGTTGATTAAAACCAAAAAAAAAAAAATCTTTTCATTTACGTAGTAAGTAAATGTTGCTTAGTCGATACAATAACGGATGGTTTTGTTCCCAAGCTGTCTTAGAATAAAATAATTACCCTGAGGGATTAGTTAATGATATTGAAAAGTTGAGTTTGCTGATACTGAGGTAAGAACGGTTAAAAAAATAAAATATAAAAAAATTGATGAATTTGATGTAATAAAATTCTAATTTATTTGAGAAAGGTGTACACAATAATAAATTTTTGCATTGTTGCCTAATATGTGAGTGTAGTTTGAATCAACGTTTTGCTTTACAAAATTATGCATTTAAAATTTCGAATTGATAAATTCAATAACTTTTTCAGTTAGATCTTCGATAACTTGATATTTTCACATTCACCTAAAAATCCTAGTTAAAAGTATGGGTACTGAGTACTCCCTGCAGTATCGAACACGAGACACGAGTCTCTTTTTGCTATTTTATGAAGTATCTTCAAGATTTTCACGCTAAGTAGCTCCAATTCTATAAGTAGTACGTAGTATACTGTCTGCTAAGTATTTGAAAACTAGACGTCTACAAATTGGCTGAGACTTTAGTTGTTCAGAGTATATAGGTATACACACACAATGTATTATACATATTAGTAGATATACACATTCAATTGAAGCTGAAAATAAATAACAGAGTAGGTTTTCCCACGGTACCTATACTTGAAATCCATCTTGAAAAATAACTCAATTCCATTGTGGTGAATGAAAAGTCAAATTCGCAGCGTCTGTCTCGTTGACAAGAAAGAAGAAATAAAAAATAAATAAAAAATCTACTTCAAAAATCGCTCCACCGAGATCAATTAGTCCAGTCAGGTAAGAATGAAACAAGTTTTTTTTTTTTTTTTTTTTTTTTAACAACTTTGTGATTTTTGGTATATAAGTATGTATCTATGTATGTACATACATACATACATATATACATGGAAAAATATACCACCGAATTTGATTCAAAAATTTACGACCACTTCGGAATTCAGAAGATTCTCAAGAATCGTTTGCTTTGTATTTTTTCCTGCCAATTATCGCTGTATATAGACTGATCATCTGAACGACTATACACGTATGGATATATACATAAATAGGTACTACTACGCTACCACTACTATTAGTACTGTAAGACCAATTTTTTTCGTTTTTTATTCTTGTTTCAATTTGTACAACCTCGATAAAAAAAAGCTTCACATCCCCTATAATACTCACGGAGTTTAGGTCTAAAGGGCAGCATAAGTTTTCTAGTGAGCAAAAGGCGGTGGCTGACCAGACGCGCCCCTGCACTACTTACACTTTCACGGGATCCAACAGCCCGCCGAAGTGGTTCAAAAGGGGTCACATGGGTTGTCCTCCATCTACACCGAAGGGTTAAAGGTCAATTTTCTGAAGAATGAGTTTGAAAAAAGTTTGAAAACTGTTAAAAAAAAAAAAGATAAATAAATAAGAAAAAATAACGTTATACGTATACTTCTCGCAAAATCGAAGTAGGGTCAGATCTGTTCCCGGAACAATAGGTCACGTTTTATACCCACTTATACCTCTACCTACACATAGTAAAACTTGTAAGTTGAGTTGTAAGTTCGGAGGGCAGAGACCCCCCGTTCTCCGTTCTAATAAATTATGGAAATAAAAAAAAGTTTTTTGGATCTACCCCGCTCATATTATTCGTTTACGAAATTATGAAAATCAGCTGTAACACGCGTACACTAATTATAATATAGCTGCTTGCCCAAGCGGATAAATGGAAGTGGACTAATTCGCATTTATGTAGTACATGTATTAATGTACACATGCAAATTAATGTATGTATGTATGTACATACATACGTACGTATGTAATAATTCGGGTGAGTTCCTTTCTTGCACGTGTATAAGCAAACACGAACTGACGTAACACAGAAATCTAATTTTGACTTTATAACTGAAACGAGTAAATAGAAAATAGACCTGCACTAGGGCAGTGGCTAATCAAAAGTTGGAGTATTTCTCGCTGGAAACAAACTATGCCATGTGAACTTATAAATCGGAACTAGTTCCAGTTCAGAGGCTGGTTAACCGCGATTGTATGTACCTACGTATATATTTACGGTGGGTGAAAATCCGTGATTATTCTCTTCGTGTAAAGTTTAAAATAACAATTACACGTCCTGTTACGGTATAAATGCTTTAGCTTATAAGTAGAATCAGAAACTAACAAATGTCTGCCAATTATTTCAATATAATTCCGTAATTCCGTTTATTTTAATTAACTGTATATTCTAGACAGCTTTTATAACCATTCCTGTAGTCGACGCTTGGAATCGTTGGACTACTTCCAAGTGAGTTAATCCATCTGATGAACTCAACTTATTCATTGTCGCGCTGCACTTGCCTCGTATTCTTTGAAATTCTACTCTACAGCTTTTCATGGGACGACTTTCTTAGTTATTCGAAAATAATTTTGCCTATACGTCCTTACGGATGCTCTTCGATTATGCGACTGAGGAATCTTATCAGAAGACATAATTACCACGTAAAAACAAAGACGTAGTATGTAGTACATACATCTATCAGTAGTTCATCACTGAAGGTGTATCCGGTTTGTCTATAAATTTCGATCTGTATCTGTTTATAGAAATGAGAAATAGATAATCCCATCGGTGCACTATGCTGATTATTCGTCCCAAATGAATTTGTTTGCTAACAATGACCATTATCATAATTGTATACATAGTTATATGTATTTATATAAACACCGGAATAATACATTTACTCTATTCCCCCTGAGCGTGTTAAAAGTTACGAATATGGTTGACATTTGTTGTCCGAAAATATATTGTATCAATATTATCAAATTATGCAATATTTTCACTCAGTTCACTCGCACTGGCAAAACACCTACGTATTAACTATAATATGTAGGTATGTGGACATACAACCAAGCATATTAATTAGGGTTGATAGAGTAACACTTGCAGCCGTCATTTTGAATTATAAAACATGTAAATTGAAAAATAGAATACGTCCAGCGAAATGCGAAAATGAATAAAAATAGAAAATTCTCAGGTTACCAAAATTTGGCAGCATGAGGTGAAGCTGTAAAACATTTACCATATATTTTTTTTTTTCTTATGTAATTGTATTTTTGAATCTTCTACAAAGTCAATTGAAAGATATATTCTGAATTGAAAATACGCTGACCTATATGGTTAGCTTTTCGTATATATTATATGGGGACTATTCTTGCGATTTATCTACTTTTAATTATCCACCATCAATGTTCTAACGGGCGGTTCACGTGTGTGGAGACCTCAGGGTTGGGGTAACAAAGTACGCAATTAATAGCGGCACCTTGGAGGACGTTAGAATTAATTCACGCGTCATGTCAACTGACTTCGTACCGAGATTAACGATTCTCTCTCGAGAAGGGTAGTAGGTATACGATTTGAAAACTAAATTCGTAGAACTTGCTATACGATAATCAGTCATCTTCGTTAGAAAATTGCGTAATAATTCTCATTTCATTCATTTCTAACCTTTGGATTAGAAAACTTATATGATCGATAAGTTGATCGATGACCCTTTGATAAAAATGAAGTTACATTTTCTCAGATTTTTGCGACAGGAAGAAAACAACCTTTCTTATATTATTTCATTTTTGTTCTAGCAAAAAAAGATAAAGAAAAAGTAAAAGAAAAAGAAAAAAGAAGGTAAGGAATAATGCTGCCAAAATATTTCTATATTTACCCTCCAACCTACTTCAATTTTCTCCCTCGATGCGTCCTTTTCAATTTCACGTGGTTTCGGGTATTAGAATATTATAAGATTGCAAAATATGAAATCGCTGAATCACAGCCCACCTCAAGATGACGCTTGTATACACTTTTTAAAATTATTTTTGAAAATTGTTGAAATTTTATTGTCATTTCCAAGGAGTCTTACGGTCATACCTTCTTCCAGATATTTCTTCACCTTTTTCGAATCCAACGTTCCGTATAACGAACGCAGTTATTTAAAATGCTACACAAAAATATATATATACAGAGTATTCACAAATTCATATCCAATGCCAAAAATCCTATTTTTTGATTAAAAATTTTTACATAATATCAGCAAAATTCTTTAAACCGAGCTGGATATTCATCCTTATTGCCGCAATATTGAAAATTGCCCAAAGATTCTAGTCACCCATACAGCTAACAATGATTTTATTCACCCCAACAGTAAAGTACAAGAATTGGCACCTCTATATGAAATATACTTATGTGTTTGACAGATAGTTAATTAACAGCTAACGATACACGCTTTACGCTTGTTAGATCTGTGCATGACATCACAAACCTACATTTGTACATACATACATATGTATGTATGTATGCATGTATGTACATACATATATACTTCTGTATGAAAAATACGTAGGTAATTCGCGAGGAGTTTATTTCTGTAGGATTAATTAATAATTCAACTTTATAATCATTAATTTTGGGTTTTGGTTGGAGCTGACGGTTCTTGTCAGCTTTCCTCCTTCCACTCACAAAAAGTATAAGCCTGTTGTTATATATTGGGATAGAACCTCGTTTCGTTGTTCTGCGATGTGGTCGGTTACCTTTACGCAAGTTAAGAAGCTGGTACCAGCAGTGGTTTAATTATACATAATCTCCACGAAATAAGGTATTGTCTTTGCCCATACCTATATCAACGAGATATGTCATAGCCGGTAGGTATATATATCTGGCATGAAGAGATTTGCCACACGTGCGGCAAAATCTGAATACAACATCTCTCAGACATATTGAATATAATAAAATCAAGGTACGTGTCGTTCCCCCGGTGGTACAATGAGTTTTTCCATTTCTTTATCTACGTCTTTTCGCCCGTAAAATTCCTTTCTTTTATTTATTTTTCGCTTTTCTCCTTTTCTCTTCCCACCTGAGTTGAAAATACTTCATTGACAAAATATCGGATTCCACGAATACGTCGAAATTTACATGAAATTCCGAAAATTGGATTCTATTTTTTGTTTGCGATATGACAGAAAAACGGCTACTGCTACGGTATAGTATAGACGTAACGAATAGTATTCGTAAAACAAAAAAACAAAAAACAAAAAGAATAAAAAAAAAAAAAAAAAATTCATCAACTGTAAAATGAAAATCGGAAATCAGTATTTCAGTTCATGAAAATCCGTTGGAAGAAGAATAAATTTTTTGTTGGTTCACCTAACTACGTAACACCATTATTATAGATATACCTATCTCTGCTATATCCTTTCTTACGTAACTGACAGATACCTTTATACGCAGGTATAAATCTGAAAAACAAGTATACAGATTGTATATACACATAGTTATAACCCAGAGCCGAGCCCGAAGGAAAAATATGTATATAAGGTAAACCCGGTGAAGGTAAGTGGTTGACGGTTTGATGGTGGTCGTCTTTAACGAGCGACCAAGAAGCCACTTCAAGAACCCCGATGCCGAGAGTACGAGTACCTACGGATCGTCAGCTGGGGGATACAGAGGTCTGGTAAAGTGATTTTTTTATTTTTTTTTATTCGTGTGTGTGTGAGGGTGAGTGTGTTCTTTTTTTTTCTCGAAAGATCACGCAGTTACTGCGTCAGCTTCTAAGGGTTGCTCTTATCTCGTAACGTAGGCCGCTAGAAACATGTGACAAATACAATAAAGGTGTACGAAAAGTAATACATACTAGATAAAAAGTTTTTTGCTTATGTATTTCGTATCTGAAGGTAGTTTTCGAATTTCGTAAGTTTTTCATGACCTTCGTTCGAGAAGTATGCTGCAGGGATACATTTTTCGTACATTACAATAGTTCCTTTCTTATGGTATTTTGAATATATCAATTCAATAACAATTCACAATGGATTCATTAAATTATAATTCGTGAAGGAGTCCAGGTACGTTATTTGCCCACAAATCTATTACTAGTTCTCGTAGTAATTGGAAACCGCACTGTTTCCTACACTTGCAGAGACGAGATTTTATTGTGACGTTACGCTATTATTTTCTAAAAGTCAAGGCTACATTCGCAAATATATTGTTGAGGATAAGAAATAAATAAAAAAAAAAATTTCCGTTTATTTTTAGAAAATTAATAAAATATGTAGTATATTTATTTTAAGCATATCGTAGGTAACGACCAGCACAGTAACAATTCGTCCGGAATTAACCTCATGCTGAGCGAGTTATACAAAATTGTTTTCTATCAACTAACGACGTTGAGTTTTACCTCAAGACGATAAACAAAGTCTCATTCAGTCATAGTCTCGCTAGGGGTTTCAATCTAAACTTTTGTTTTTCAAAAAAATACTGAAATGAGCCTATTTGTTAATCTCTCGGTCAAAGCAAGATAGCATTGTCCCTTATCTTTAGAAATAGTTGATTAGTTTGTTATTCAGTGCGGAACAAAGGGCTGGGACTACATTGAAATAGAATGAGGGATGATTCTAAAACTGAATGAATGAGTAAAAAAAAAAATTAGTCAGAAATGCTGAAACTAGGCTAGTCAAAATTTGAGTAAACGTACAGATTTGGATTTATAATGAACGTATGTATGTATGTACATACATACTTGTATTAATAAGAGCTAGTGGCCGGGTCATGCGCTTTGCGTTTTCACGGATCTTGAGGGATCCAAACCGTGTTCAACCCTCAGTCAGGCACCGCGTGCACCCGCGAACCCATCTCGAAGCACGACGACCTTTTATATCGAATAATTTGAGCATATTTCGTTTGATCAACTAGAACTAGAAGTTCATCCCTCCATTTTCTTCTGGACTTTATAGATATCATCTCAATGTAAAAATGATGCGTGTTAGTGAGCTGAACCGATATTTAAAAATATCGGTTGCAGGAATAAATTTGAAAGCTCTCAAGCTTGAAAGAAACTTTTTTGTTGCTATTCACCTCGTTGTATGTAGATCCTTATATGAAGTAGATGTTGTTGGTTATTAATATCTATAAACCCTCGTATTAAATTATCGCATATAATGATAATCATACCGTAAATAATCTTATCAGTGTTGGACATAATTCATATGAAACAATTTTACCTGGATAATAAACTATACAGGAAGTTGAAATGAATTCAAAGTAGATGAAGTTTTTAAAAGTGATAAAAACTTATTCAATATAGAATATATATCAGAATACCCGCGTTAAGAACGCTTGTAAAATAAAATTTCAAAAGAAATATATTACATTTTTGTTTTCAATAAGAGTATATAGGTAAAAAATATACATATACATATACTGTTATATGATTAGTATAAAAATTTTGACAATACGTGAGCGTATAAGTATATACATATTTAACGCATTTTCGTTGATAAAAACTGACTCGTTAATATCGTATGAATAAAATTAACTTTCGTAATAGATATTATATATTTACATGTAATATGTTATTTATCTATACATATAACAGTTAACGATTCGATTTTAAAAACTAAACCAGCGAATTTCTGTGATAATACGTTATATATACTGTCGAATTAATTATCAGACTACAATAATTAACTACTAACCAGTTACCGATAGATTTACATAGTTGTTAAGGCTTTTATTAACGGGTTTTAATTATCTAGAAAGTAAAATCTATCCGTTGTATTCTAGCCTGTAATTATTACTGTAAATTAGTGCGTGATATACCTATACAGGATCTAACAATTTAATGAATCGTACAACTCGGTAGTGTTGTGGATTATTATTATATAGGCGTGTTATCAACGGATATATTATACGGGAAATACATTAGGGTGTTGAAAAAATAAAACGATTGTAAAACAGATAAACTTGACAGAAGTTAAAGATTCATTGCACAAAACAAGTTCGCGAGTGTGATTTTGCAAAAGAACTTGACAGTCATGGCATGGCGTGACGACGCACGCTTTAATCAATAATGGTTTTTAATTAACAGCCTATAGTAACGATGGGTGCAGATTAATTCGGGTGTCATTGTGAACCCTCCGTAAAATGAATTTCAACGGCTGTTGGTTAGTGGTTATTTTATTTTCACTGATTTGTGAAATTTTACCAAGTGCTTGCGGAGACGAGGTCCAAATTGAAAGGCCTAAGGAATTGGTGCGCCATCAACAAAAGCACAGGCCACCATTCATCGAAAGAAAACTAGTCCAAGATACGAGAATCGAAAAGCTTCCTGTGATGAATGAAGGACAGATAAAGTTGGAGGAATTTCAAAAACAGATAATCGAAGAATCGGATCAGGATCACGACGAACCCCTCGATGTTGATTTGGAAAGATCACCTGCGGGTACTCAAATAAGACATGGTAGATCTCGTGGTCATTTTTCTAGACAAATGAAAATTGAAGAAGTCGATCAAGTTTTTGTTGCTATAAAATCAAAGCGCAAAAGTGGTGCAACGCCGATGAGGAACGTTACTTTGATTAGTGAAGAGGCTGCTATAGTTTCCGAGGCGAATAATACCGATCAGATAAATGTAACTGATCCCGAATTTTCCGAGGAAAAGACAAATTTGACTCGAAGTATTCTTCAGGAACAGGCTGTTCAAAAATTGGGAAAAATTCTAAACGACATGCATCCCAGACTGGATATGATTTCTGTGAAGGACGGACAGACTGGAAGAAACCAAAGGATGCAGACGAAACTTGGCGCTGGTGATTCTGGTGCTCGTGTTGTTGGTGCTGGGAGTGGTAGCTCGTTGGGAAAACTGCGAAAAGCTTTTCCTCAAGAGAAAAAACATACTCAGTTTAGTATACCGAGAGAGAATGCGACAGATGAGTTTGGGACGTTGGTGCATACGTCGAAGGAAGAGAAACGATTGAACGAGAATTTCGGAAAATTAAAATTCGAAGATTACGAGTCTTACGATGAGGTGAATGAGTCGCGTAACTCTTCTAAATGGCTGGACAAAAGTACAACGGACTATGACGAGTCTGTAGACATTGTGACTAAGCGTACAGAGAAGCAAAGTGTCCAGGACGACATTGTTACACGTTTCTTAAGAATTATTGAGAACCAACATCTTCTCGGTGAAAATTGTACAGCAGGTACTGATTTGAATCTTGGTGAAGGTGTCGTTGATCGTTATGCTCAAGAGAGATTTCGTCTTGAGGCAAATCTTGCTGTAAATCGAGCAAACATGCTTACCAGATTATGGAAATACGCACCGGAAGTTATGCTTTCTTCAGAATATCTTCTTCACGCCAGTATTCTATCCATGGTAGAATTTGACGAGGATATTTTTGCCGCCGGAAATTGTTACGATAAATTGCAATATCGTGATCATTGGCTTTACTGTCCGTTTGCTCATCGTCTCGAAGATCAGGATGCTGTATTGGTCAAAGATCTTGCCGTAGAATACAAATATCTAAGTAATAGCAGCGAATGGTTCTACATAGCACGGAAAAATGCCGAGAGAGTAATCGCCAGCAATAATCAGTTCAGCCACGGTGAGTTCATTTCTTTGATATAATTTCAGCTTATAAATAAGAAATATTGTCGTGGTAATCAGATTTGTGGATATTCTGTCATTTTAATATACAATTATTCCATATCGGGTAAAATTTTACTTCGAAGTTCGCGATCCCCGTTTCGTTTGACAGAAATTATCTTGTTTGTATGATGTTTTTTTCATTTCCTGTATTTTCGTTTGAACTTTATCGAAACTTTGTAAATTTTGATTAAAGAATTTATCATACTTAATTCCTCCTTGTTTTTCGTTTAAAAAAATTTTTTTTTGATTTTTTATTCTCAAACTTTACATTGAATTCAGGTAATCAGATTTATAACGATCTAAACGGAATGTCAGGTTGGTAGTAATTTCGAAGGTTTAATTGAAAGAACCGTCACCGAACCGTAGCGCCGTTTGTAAAAGTTCACGTAACGAATATCCGAATAAAAAAGTTGATTACGAAAAACGAGTTTACTCCGAGCTCTAGGTACCAATATTCAGAAATTTTTTTGCATCTCTTGATACATTAGTCATTGGCTAGAGGCTGCTACGAATAACGATACTCGTACGTTACGAGTACCTTTATGATACTACATAGTGACAATAAATTTTTTTTAAATAGATTATTAACGAGAGATTAAAATGAATTAAAAAAAAAAAAACATAAAATAAAATAAAATTGGTAGCTGATACGTATCTATAAGTTCAATGAACATTTTTTATTCACCTTGCCAGTCCCATTTGAAGAACCTGTACTGGTGTCTTTCGTTACAGTATCGTTGAACCGAGTCTGCGCAAACTTTTTATTCGTGAAACAGGAAGATATGTCGATAAACATATGACCGAAAAAGCATATAAGGAAACAAGAAAAAAAAATAATTAATAAATAAAAAAATAAATAAATAAATAAATAAATAAATGAAGATCAAAAGGTTGCCTGAAACTCTGATGGTTGACTGAGTTTGTTGGGAACTAGATTAGGTTCGTTTCGAAGTATAATTAATTGGTAATAGAAGGCTTATCAACAGAGCTTGAGGCTGGAAGACAGCGCGTGGCTAAAAGCAATTTGGGCTAAGCATCTGTTTCTCCTTTTCTCTCATTTCTCTGTTTTTCTTCCTCTCAGCTCATCATTTGTATCTCTTTTTCCCCCAATTATTTCAGCGTCTTTCTCCTGATCCTTCGTACAAATTTCCTGAATTTCATTCCGACTTTTCTCTATCTCGAGCGCCACAAATCTAAATAATAATTGTCAAATTTATGACATAGGCTTAAATTCGTCCCTTTTCTGTTTTTTTTTTTTTTTTCTTTTTTTTTTTTCTTTTTGGTTTAATTCAACCATCAAGCCAGGGATATTTTATGACACAAAAAGAGAACTGAAATTTTAGATAAATCACTGTTTTTTTAATAAATGTATTGAGTTAAAGTTTTCTCTTTTCTTTTCTCCAAGTCACGCGAATGTCGGATTTCCTTAAATTAATTCATCAAATTGACGTATGTATTATTGTAAAGCCGGTACGTCATAGCAATCATTTATAATCAACGAACAGATGGACGGCATTATGCGTACTACCTCTCAGGCTGATATCGCATTAAGAGCGCCTGTCAGACTGCTATGAACTCACCGAACCCTTAACACCTCGGAGTCTATCCGACCGGTGAAAATATACTTCAACATTTGCCGTTTACTTGTCAGGATCATGTAATAGCTGTTAAGACGTTGTTCTATTTTCGATTTTCATCCCTTACTTTTTATCTTTTTTCTCGGTCTCAGCCCCATTCTTGAAACCTACTCTTGTTGCCTAAAGATTTAAAGACGTGAGTCAGACAAATAAAGGTCTTAGTTTCTAAACATTTGAACACCCACGCGAGATTCGGTAAAATTTCTACTTATTTTCACTCTGGTTTCTTGGTCTTTATCTTTCATTCAATGTATTTAACTCTCTTCCCGTTTACTCGGATTCTTTCGACCACAAACAGGTCTTAATTTACCGAAATCAAGACAGCGTTGCTCTGCAGTTGATTCTTTTTTTTTTTTTTTTTTTTTATTTCTTTCCATTAGATTCTTCCTTTGGGTATTCTTCACCGTATAGCTCTTTTTTTCCCTCATGTTTGAATAAACTTTTCAAGCTCAACGTTTTAACTTTTACCAGCTTTAGCCAATTCCCTAGCAGTCTTCATCTTTCATTCTATTTACCCCTTTTATTATTTAATTTTGAATTTTTTTTTTTTTTTTATCTGAATTTTGATTTTTTTTTTTCTTTTCCACCCTACTCGTGTCAGCGATGTTTTCTACTCTGGAACAAAATCGAATAACGAACGCGTTACCAGTTAAAATGGAGTTAGTGCTGCGCCATATTAGCGGATGAAAATTGCTACGGGAAATGGAAATTCGTGAGATCGTTTGGTGTTGATTGGCAGCTCGCTGGTAGGATGTAGGTATAGGTACGAGGAGTCGGGTTAGGCTGTGAGTTCGATCTCTCGTATCAAAATTCGGAGTGATTTACCCCTGCAGGTGTTTCGATTGCCATCCTGTCACACGCATGTTTATGTATACGTATTTTGTATCCCACACTGTCACAGCATCAACACACGAGTCCATCGAATCCACGCATCCATATATATATATACGCGTATGTTGTACATACATACCTACATGCGGCTTAGATTCTCTCAGTATCTGTATATGTGGGTTGCTTTTGATTTCACGATGCCAACACGGCGTGTAAACCAATCCGAAGAGGGATCCCGTCAAGATTTTGACTTTCCCTTGTATATTCAGTCCGATGGAATTGCCAGATTTCAAAATACATCTACACACGCATATCTATAAAGTATAGTATATGTATATTGAGGAGGGGAGGCCTCGTCATTTGCAAAATAAAATTTCAACTTATGCCATTTTAAATCAAGGAATAAGATTTTTCATTCAAGTTTCACGTGTCTCAGTTACCAAATGTCATTTTTATTGACAAAGATTGCGATATCTTTGTTATCGTCAATTCGAGTACCAGAGGCCGATTTCTCATCACGATCACCTGGTTGTCAGATTTAAGTTGTACAGAATCCAATGGCTGAGATGTGATATACGAGAATGATACTTTGGTATCTATGATCGGCTATACCGTCCAATTTTCAGAAGTAATCTTATGAAACTATTGCATCTATAGACATTCACATTGATCTTTTTACCTATAAACCCCTCCCCAAAAAAGGACAAAATATGGGTGAAGGAGAGCTTGTGAAACTAAGCGAGACGAATATTTGAGAAATAATATCGAAAATTGCAAATAATAAGAATGGTTATTATGGCAAGATTAGCTGGCAATTTCGCAAGGAATATATGCGGCTACGTAACATCGTACAGACAATAGTCATTCACATCTGTGAATATCCTAGTTCAATACAATTTCCTCATCTATATGTATATTGGTATATATATACATATATTATGTACACATATGTATGAGAGCAATAGGGAAACGTCAGTTGCAATGCACATAAGGAATGGTGAACGCCGTGGTAAAGTAGTCGAATTTAGTTGGTTTCTGGCAAGCGTCCCGGCTCGGGCGTCGTGTCGCATCTCGTCGTGTTCTTCTTTGGTATGCGAGTCGCGACGTCGAGGTTCTCGCAGGGGCGAAGGGACACCTGGAGGCGACGAAAACCCGGACAAATATTTATGCGGGCTTTCATCGCTTTTTCATGGGTCGTTTCAAAGTGATTAGGATCCTGGATTTCCGAGATGTATATATACATATATATATCTATATAGGCTTTTACGTGTGGGGAGGTGGTGGAAGGAAAAAATCCGATTAACCTTTCCTCTTTGGGGGATGAGTTGCTTATAACAAGAGTTTATTTACATTATACGATCATGTTTACGTGTGTCTTATGTATTTTTACTTTTTTTTTTTTATTTACCCATAATTCCTTATTCCCCCGTGTTTTCGATCGAAAAACATCTCCTGTACGTTAAACTTTGGATCTTTGTATCGCGTATGATCGAAACGACACGTCCTACGAAAACGTGGAGAAAATTTCTTAAGAGAAAAAAAAAAGTCAGCAATCCCTCTCTGTATTCTTTGAAAGATTTATATATGTAACAAGCGATTGGGTATGAGCAGTTTTCGATTGCCAAACATAGTAAGAATAAGAATAAGCAGGGGGAGCTGAATAGATGAGGGTGTGATGAACAAAGATATAAAATAAAAGAGTAAGACGTCAATCGAGTCTGGAGTTGGGTCAGGAGAAAACGTTTTGCACGAATTATAGTGCAAAAACTTTCCATATTGAACTTTCTACAAAGTTCACACGTGAATCTAATCGAAGTTGGCTTGGTACTGATAAAAAATTCAAACCTTGCCTCGCGTATTCGGGGATGGTAGAGCTCAGATATACCCAATATAATTTCAAACGAATTTTCGAAGAATTCGATTTCCCAAAAATTCCTTTGCCTCGATCCCATTCGTTTATAGGGTAAGACTCCAGGAACTGTCCACCATGAAAATCTATAGCCCTTTGATCGGGATGCCAAAATACTGTCATGAATCCGATGATAAAACCCAATCAGGCAGAAGATTAAAATATCTGAAAACCAACATTTTGTATATATGTACATGTATATAACATAATTGTACACTTTTTTATTTTACCTCACAAATATAACGAAGAGTTAATAATTTCGATTTCTGAAAGTGCAGATAAGCCTCGATGCTCCTTTTTCAAATAATCTTATCTCTCATTACCTGGAATTGAACAGTCTGCAACGTCGGTTAAAACAGTCTAATATTATTTTAGCACTGATTTAATGGACTGCACGAACCAAATAAGTCTTGAAGTTATCAAAGACTGAAAAATGTTCAAGCTTCATTTTTCCTTCTTCGATAACTTTTATTACTATCATCCATTACACTTTGTGGGAGTAAGAAAGAAAAGGAAACAAAAAATAATCTTCACCGTTATTCAAGCGTACAATTTTACCCCATAATCTTTACCTTTTATTGTTATAGATTTTATAGGTACATACACCTACGCCTATACACCGAGGCTGGATCTTCGGTCAAGTAAACTTGGAGTATAAACGGAAATGATAAATAAAAGCCATGACAAAGTTTACTTTTTTTCTGACTAGATATTTCATCGTCAAACTCAGAGACAAATAAATCTTTTCTGTTCTATACGATAAATAAACAATTTACAATATCAGGATTTTATTTTACTTTACTTTACTTTCTTAGACATATATATACAGCGTCTCTCTCCTTCCTCTTGGCGTCGATAAAATGTCTCGTATGTTCCTCAGCGTTTACCTAACTTGTTGGTAAATCTCTAAAATCCAAACCCTCTTTTGTCAAACTTTGAATAACCAGCTCGGTTTAATCAGCCCTGATTTTTTCCGCATAATTTTCACGTACAGAATTTATTCAACCATGGTATAAGTACGCGACCTACATAAACTTACATACATATATACCCATACTTGAATGTTGGGTTCGTAGAAAAGGGCTGCATGTCTTTATGTATGTATGTCTAAAAAAATAAAACTGCACTTGGATTTTCTGACATTTTTTTACTGGCTGAAAAGAGTTTTTTGAAGTTGAAGCTTTTCAACAGATTTATCGATCTAACCACAGCCTTTGAATTACTTACAATCACATCATGCATATATGCAATTTTTCTTATTACGATATCGCGTGGAATAAAATTTCTATAATTAATAATATTCGAAAATATTTATACTTGAGCTTTTTAAATGTTATAAAATTTTCAGTTTTTTTTTTTTTTGTTTTTACTGAATTATATACCTAGTTAAAATAAATTATAATATTATACTTTTCCCATTATAGAGTAAAGACCAATGTGTTATCTTAGCCAGCGACATGCATTTACGATCATGTATCATAGTTGCAGGTGAAATAAAAGCTGATATACATATATAAATAAAAGGTAAAGGAGGGTATAGAAAAGGGATGTGAATATAGCACAGAGTAAACCGGATGTGTTATTGAAATGCGAGACAAAATATAATACGAGGTTCGCAATTTCCCCCGAGATCTGAAAGCCGTTGAGCGCATTCCGGTGGCTTGGAAACTTGGGGTTGAGAGGGTGAGTTGTGAGGCGCGAGTTATGAAATATCGACTTCTTTTCTGTCTATATTCAGAAAATCGTGTGCTAGCATAACCGAGTGGCGGTTTGATACAATCTCAACTAAAACGGTCCGAGTCCCGAAACTGTTTTACTACTGTAGTTGCGTGGTGTGATCGAATAACCGCCCGTTTTCGGCTGTTGATTTTAAAAGTTGAAAAAGGGTGACCCATTATTTTCTCCTCACGATATACTACGAAGCAGATTTATCTTCAGAGACGATCTATTTCGAAAGTATTTCTTGCTACAATCAACTCCTTCGCTCCTTCGGAGTCTGGAGAATTTTTTTACGCTTTTCCCACGGGCCTTTCTTCTTTCGACAGTCTACAGAATGACTACGAGATTCACTTTCTCCATCTTACCAAACTCCGAAAATCTAAAAAACAGGAAAAGATTTCTTGTTTGTTTTTTTTTTTTTTTTTTTTTCATTTTCGACAACTTAACGCCTCATCACCAATACATTATCACGATTACTTCATTCGCTATCACGATACAGACATTTAGGGATGAATTAGTATTCATAAAATCTCATCGTCAAAATGTTCAGTTGATGAAAATTCAACATTAAAAAACCAACTTTTTTCATCCCTCATTTTGAATAGGTGAGAGTAATATGGCCTTTGCTCGCCTAGGCTCTTATTGTAAAGAAAAAGTAAGTTCTGAGTACTTTCCGCAGTGCCATGGTGAAGCTAAGAAACGTTTACTCCCTTATGAGGTCTTGTTCTACGTCTGTACCTACACGTACTTACCTTCCTAGTGTAAAAATCGATTTTCTTAGAAAAGAAGTTGCATAAGTATTGGAAGAACTTTCATGATTACTCGGAAGATCTAGTTTATCACGTTCCTGGAATGACGATGACCGGGAAAATGTAGTTCCGGGTTAGATGGTGTGGTGCAGTTCGCCCACAGGCATGCTGGAAAGTCTAACGACCGGGAAAACTTGTTCATTCAAGTCGGGAACTTTGTTGATTTAATTTGCAAGTTTGTCTCAGCATCGGACCGGCGGGTATGGCATTCTGGAAAATAGATGGTGGTTTTGGTAGGCTGGGGGAATATTATAAATCGAACTAAATGGGCCGAGGCAAATGGTTCGTTAGAATATCATTCGGGGGGTCAAAGTCCGTTGCAGGCAAAAAGTTAAAAGTTTTTCCTATATTTTTCTCCACGATTTCTTATAGCAGTTCGCTGACAAATGGAGCCATTAAGGTTGGGGAATTTCAAAGAAATTTTTTTATTTCTTCATTTTTTTTTTCAGACAGATTGGCCTTTTTTAAAAGCATTCTCATACGGCGTTCACAATCAGTTTCAAAGTCGAATAAACTATTTCCTGATATTTCCAACCCCGAAAAAAGATTCAAAAAAAGGAAATTATACGGTCATATTCACTTTGCAATTATCTCGTTCCAATTAGTCTGCTTTTTACTGGATAACCATAGACGAATAAGAAGTACCCTTCTTATGAACCGTAGTGAGTTAATTGAAACCGTTTTAAAGGGGTTGATAAGCAGCTATCATGAGTAAAAAGCTTCAGTAAATCAACATTGCGTTAATGATCATCGTAGACGTAGCCAAGTTTTCGTTTAAATTTTTACTTAATTTAGTTCTTAGTATTATTAATACCTACTACGCGGTAGCAGGAAATCATCGTCACCTGGTCTCTTCGCCCTTTGCAAGTATAAGACCCGGTAGCGGGAGGTGGCGACGAGGAAATTAACTCTTGCGTCGGCAAGAGAAGCGAGGGTGAAGATAAAACTAACTAAGATACTACTTAAGAAACTGAATAAGAAACGTAAGATAAGGTATTGTGATTTTGAATAGTTATTCTTGTTGAAATAATTTTTAAACAATTGCTTGTTAGAAATGTTGCAGCTGAAAGTTAAGAAATTTTGAATATTTTTGTCTAAATTTTGCAATTTCAGGTAATATTTGAATAAATTATAATTCGTCGTTTTGTTATTTAAATTTTGTGAAATAAATAAATTACATTAGCTTCTAATGTTGTAAAATGGTCAAGTGGATTATTATATAAGCGATTTATATTTTACAATTAGTTTTCATTTTGTACCAACGTGGGATAACGGTTAGAAATTCCCAACGAGAATTATTCGTACTCTCCCTTTTTCGCCTCTCTGCGCCCTTCGTTGTCTTTGAAAATGAAGGGTTGGTAGGTAGGTAAATCGTAAACTTCATCCGATGAAAATTACAGAGTCAAAGTTTGCCTTACAAAGTTAGGTGTAGTCGCATTAGATTACGTTGGGATACGCCAAAAGTCACTTGCCAGTAATTTGTCACCAAGTTCTGTAGAGATTCGTTGCAAAGCCTCCTACTGTTCCATACCAACAACCACATTATACATATATGTATGTACAATATGTAGAGTACTGACAAAAGACTGCCACCACTTTCGCCACATTAATTATGGAAACATGTTGTCGGGGTTAACGTACTGGTTAGTCATTAAATTTTATTACATCTTACTCAGACGTGTAATTCGTGACTTACGGTACCCATCATGAGTATAATAATTGACTGAAAAAAAAATATTAAACAACTTTCTATTATAAATATTTAATTCCCCAGCTTAAACCCACGACAAGTATTGCGAGGACCTCAATACAAACGGCACAATTTGCCTTTGCCCTTAACTAATTCCATGCCACATTATCTATTCTCTTGCCTTTGAAACGTTACTAATTGTTTGTAGGACACAGTCGACCAAGTATTTTGATGGTATAATTAATGGTTTCACAACCCCGGCGTCCATCTTATTGTTAGTTACATCTTGATGGAGTCTCGAATGGAATTTGAGAAATTCATTTATAATACATCCATTTCGAACGATATATGTATAATAGTCTGAGTAACGTGAATTCGTAACAGGTCAACTCTACTGGTTTATGAGAAGAGAGTTGCAGGCTGATTCGTTGTCATATGTATATATAATTTCGAAAAAATATTTTATGACATCAAGCTTTGGTTTAACTTTTGAATAATAAACAGAATTTCATTATTTTCATTGGTAAAAATAAAAATTTTTTAGTGATTAGTTTATAGTTACTTTTATAGTCTAGACTAAAACATTATTTAAAAGACGAATCAGCCCAGCTTTGATCTTGTATGAAATAAAATTAGCGATTAGTTATTTAAAATCACCCTCGATTTTATTGTGTTAGTTAAAAATTTCAGATTTTTTAACTAAACTCACATCAAATGCTTTGATGGGATGAATTTCAGCGAGTAGGTACTGAACAAGGACTTTATAATTTTGCGGTGATATTTATTCTGACTAAAAAACTAAAAAAAAAACACAAAAAAAAACAATAAATAAAAGTAACAGAAATTCCGGAAGTTACTGCGATTTTAGGCAAGGAAAAGGAAGGGAGGAAGGAAGGAAGGAAACGTTGCGTTGGAGGGGTTCTATTCCCTCGTATATATCGTGACCACATAATTAGGTAACTATAATAGGTAAGTAATCATAGAGGCTTCATCTCTACGCGTATAATAGTCTTCATATAATTATAAGTTCGTATACGGACCGAGGGAGGAATATGGAAACCTGACCAGGATGGTATGGCATGTATTTTACCGAGAATGGTTTAATTTGCATTCCATCGACCCGTCATTTCTGAATCGCGTGACGTTCGTGACCCTAATTTCTTCCTACAGACTTGATGCAGACGGGCTTAGGTATGCTTGAACTTGGTGCTTTTCTTATCCTCTACGGAAATCGAATTTCTTGTAATTATATGAAGTTTTCTACATGCATACGTATAGGTGCATTTTATGTATGTATAACATACATAGGTATATACATATATACATATCAGCTATTGTAGGTAGAAATTTTCAAATTCGTTCGATAATCGCTGGTACAGAAATACTGGTGCAATCATTTTCCGATCCAATCGACGGTGGTTTTTTTTTCGCTATTCCGCGTTTCGTACTTGCATATTGCTTTTTTCCTATTCAAAATATAAAACTGGTTATACAATCTCGAGAGAAACGCGTGCCAAATGAATTGTCAGAAAATAATTTATGATTCTCGATTCTGCAGCCCCCACGTATATACGTCGGTTTGAAATTTTGTCAATTTTTACCTTGTATAAAATATGCATATACAGGGATATGAAAAAGACAGGGGGAGATATATAGGTGTGAAAAAAAAAAAATAAATAAATAAATAAAATTGAAAGAAATGGACCAAATACAAACACAAATGATCTCTTGATGTAAATAATCACCGATGATATGGGGATCAGCGACGAAACGGGGAAATTTTTTTCTAGATTTTATATAATCAAACGAAACTGATGTAATTATTGAAAATTTACTTCGTACACCGATCGTTGATTTAATAGAACAAACGTATTTCGGAACGTGACTCGTCAACTTTTTTATTTTTATTATTTTTTTTTTAGATAAAAACTTCCCACCTCGACTTTTTCAGATAAAAATATGTCACAACCAAAGGGTTGACCTTGGCCTTTCGACCTTTTGCTGACCTCCTACTAACCCTAGATCCTTTTTCGACCCTTTTCGCATAACTATAATGACAGCTGCAGACCAAAAACGGGGCTCGGTATCCCGAGCATTTTTCGATCACGAAACGCCCACGATGACCAGCAACACTATTCTGAAATTTATTCTTAAAATAACTTCAATTAAATGGAAAGCTTTCTATCCGCAATTTCGTACAACTATTTGTAAAGTTTTATCATTATATAATAACCAATCCCTTGCCTTGCAGGATGAGCCCTTATATCTGGAAAATAGGACGAGTATATTCCCCATAGAATTCATCAGATCGTTAACGCGCTTTTATACTAAAAGTCTGGCATAGTTACAATAAATGGGAAAATTGACGGAGGGATCAGACTTGAGGGGGTCAATCTTAGCATTCCAAATAACTGTGAAACCAATACCACATTTTCAGTACCAGTTGGATTAAACGCAATCATAAAATTCGACTTTCGTCATTTTAAGCTCCAGAATTCGCGAGAAAAGGTTTCACTTATTGATTTAGGAAAGTAATCGATCAAGTCGAGCTTTCAATTATTGTTATTTAATTGTTGTGCAGACACATCACTTTTTCTATAAACGCGAATGTGTTAGTATATCGACTGTAGATATAATCACTCATAAATCTCCCACAGATCTATCTTCTTATATCTTGCAACGGGTCAATTCTATTCTCGTTTCATCTATTCGTCGCTGTTTTTTCTCCTCTTACTAAACCTTGACACAGATTCTTGATATCGTGTAATAAAAATGTGGGAAAAATTTAATCCCGAATTTCAAGAGGATGGGTTTCGGTTTGGGATCTTCTCTTTGCTGCAGCGACAGCGACGTTTCAATGTTGGGTATATATCTAAAGCTTTAGGTAAAGCTTTTCATCGCAAAGCTTTGTCTATATTTAGAAGCTGATAATCTCTCGGCGACAATTTTAGTTGAAAATTTTTACGTTGATGAACGAGAAGGGATCTTATCAAAGTAGGTACTCGCAACTAGGGGTGCTTTAAGCTCGATACGGTTCGCTTATTTATAAAAGGTGTTCAACGGTAAACCGATACATAAACGCAGCTGACGATATGTACACATATATTTGTACATACATATATATATATATATATATATATATATATATATATATATATATATATATATATATATATATATATATATATATATATATATATATATATATACATATATATATATATATATATATATATATAAAACATGTTTGTGTGTTTATCCGCATGACTACTTTTACCGACATACATAAAAGTTTATCGGTTTGTAGGGGGGTGTTGCGCGCGGGGATGTTTTTTTCACCCTTTCCGATTTTTTTTTTTTCTTTCTTTCTTTCAAAGCTTTCAAACGTTCGAGACCTATACAGTTACGATAAGTCTTCTACAAGTTAAACGATTTCAGTAAGTGTTGTGCATACACATGTTTAATCAAGTTTATTGAATGTGTCTATTAAATTCACATTTTTTGCTGTTTGTGTTTTCTAAGTATACATGAAATTAATTTGAGGAAAAATTCGTTTTATGACAACATTCATGAACATAATATTCTCCTCGTCTATACGGTATACTCGAATATCCGTATACGGTATTATCCTAATTCCCAAGGAGTACCATTGTGCATAAAATTATCGTTAAAATTTTTTTATTCAACTTAATAATAAGTGAGGTATATTAAGCGTAAATTTTTGTGATAAACCACTCTGTATTATCTAATTATGTACAGCTAAAGTCTGCGTATATCTTATCCAGGTGCGATATGGCAAGGTGGTGGTTGCTTTAAAAAGCACACCGTGGTCTTATCTTCAGCTACAGTTTCCACTAATACTCAGCCCGCAAGCAATCTTAACTCTCCCTTCCGACACTCTCGGGTCTAATCAAAATGTACAACGTTGTATTAGGATAATTAGATCATTACTGGTGTCGCGAAAAGAACCGTATTGTTTTTTTGTTTGTCTCCCGTTTTTTTTTTTTTTTTTTTTTTTTTTAATTTTCTTTCTTGTTTTTTTTTTTTTAATTTCGTTTTTATTATCAACTCTAAAATATGATCTCATATAACGATTCACAATTACGTTATAATTGCGTGCGGTAGTTAACAATAGCATTAAATTTGTTAATGAAAATTGATCAGAACAAAATTGCGTTTTGTCAAAATTTGAAAAGTTTAAAACCGAAAAAAAAAAAAAAAAAAAACAAAAAGACATTTTTGAAATTTTGATTGAAAACAGTAAATTAATAGAATGATGAAATTTGAAGAAGTTTTAGTAAGATTTCACTCTGTGTTCAACATAAAGTAGGTACCAGAGTCACGAGCGAGAGTTTCACCCTGTAATAATTATACTCGGCACGATTCGTAGTTAGTTTGAGGTTTATTAATAAGAGACATTTAATACCACAACACGTCAGGTTCAATTTCGTTGTACACATCTCAAACTTCATCGTTCTAATGACTGCTCGATCTAATATAAAGCAGGGTGAACCAGGCCAGTCTTCTCAAGCTTTTCAACTGTCTACAAGATATATACTAGTAATTTAATTTACATAATATACTAATACATAAATATACCAAAAATATATGTAAAAAGCAACAACCTGCGCTAAAACAAAAACCCTTTAACGCTATAAGTTTTACGAAAGTTTTTCTATCGCTCTACATTTGTCTTCGAATAATTAAAACCGTGGTGAACAGATAAAATTAAAATAATATTTGACCCTGTAAAAAGATATGTAATTAGCTGTAATCAGTGAGTATTGAATAGTTCTTATTGGTATTACAGTGTGATCAAAGTAATTTTCCGCAAGCAATCAGCACAATGAAGAATGGAAAGTAGGTACGATAATAGAAAACAGTCCTTTTGTTTGACTTGCGGTTAATAACGGAAAATAGAGAATGGAAATTTTTTTTCTATAAAAAAAGAAAAAAAAAGTGTATGATTTTATTGTTAATAATTAAAATACTCAATTCTTTGACGAGATTTAATATTATAGTTCCTTTGAAAACGAGTTCGTCCTCGATGTTGCAGACCTTTATTCTCGCTCAATCTTTAACGTATATCGCAAACCAATAAATTTATTATAGCTTTATCATGATGGAAGATCGTCATCACCGGTTCTGATCTATTTTAAGGGATATAAAACCCCTAATATCCAACACACTGACATTTTGCGCTCGTCATATCTGACTGCGATCATAAAGACAACATATTTTCCTCGTTCTTCGACTATAGATCTGACCAAAATGGGAAAAGTATTACGTTCGTTTATCAAGCGAAGTGTTTCATTATAGGTTTCAATAAAAATTTTTAATGATTTATTTTAATTTACATTATTTTTTCAAATTTTAAAACCAGTACATTATAGCTGCACTTAATATAGATAGCTGAAATATTCTTTTAGTCTCCCATGGCCGATGACGGGTCTGCAATCTCAAATTTTCTGCTTCTCGAAATGTCTCTTGTTTTATTCATGTATCCGAGTGAACATCCGACTAAGACCACTTTTACGTTGTAATTTATTCGGTCCTATAATATTGAAATAACATTCGTTCGAGTTCTCTTGCGATTTTTTTTTCTTCCCTCTGTTCATTCTCTTGTTTTTTGTCTTTTTTTTAATTCAGACACTGAACTCGAATTCCATCATGTTTGACAGTAAAAAATACACTCAAGTATAGGTTTAATGTGTATTCTCTTAAATGAGTTTCTATCGATAATTGAAATTTAGCATCTGCGAGTAGAGCTATTCTATACATCAGCATCCTAAATTCGTATTTATTTTTAATATATATATTTTGATATCTATGTACTAGATTTTATAGGTCTCCAGAGGTTGTAATTAGATACGATTACGTGATCAGATCTTTCGCAGGTTAATCAACACTCAAGACCGAAGAGGCTTGATAATAATTACTAAGTACCTATGTCGTAATCTTGATCTTGTTAAATTATCGGTGAAAACTTGCTTAGGTACATTCTAGGCAAGATCAAGCCAAGGTCAATGCGAAATGTGAAGATTACAAAACGTGACTCGACGAAGGAGTCACCCTCGGTGTTAAGTTGGTATAATCACTTAAGTAGGCACTTTGAGAACCGGGAAAGATAAACACTCGAGTGTCGTGCTCGAGCCTGTGATAATGGGTAAATAAGGAAGAATCCGTGAAATATTAGAAAAAAAAAAAAGAAGTTTTCGGCTGATATAAGATTCGAATTTACAAAGGCGAAAGTACCTTGCGTAAAAAAAAAAAAAAAAAAAAATTTAGATACATAAACAATCGCGTAGGGTATACCGATTTAATAATTGTGGGCGTGCAGGGTTGCGGATATGATTCAAAAATACGTACCGGACTATCACCCATCATATCCGTTTCCATTTGTATTCCGTGAAGGCTCCTTATATAGCTAAAGCACTATTTTACGCCTGTTACGAGAATCCTCGATGCCATGCCAACCCCAACGTTTCAAGAGTTTGTTTTCGTGCTTTACTTTTCCTTTACAACGCTCGTATTTTTCTCACAACCGTTTCGTATAGGCAGGAACCCAGCTCGCACACGTTCGCTTTTACCGAAGTGCTTTTAGAGTGTACCTTACAGGTGTTTCCTACCTAACAGACACCGATCACTTATGCGAGTGCAAGTCTAACGTCAAATTAGATTTCACGTGAAATGATTCTATGTAACTGTTTCAAACCATTCCAGTAAAGTACATGCATGACGGAAAAGGGAAAAGGGATCTATTCTACGAGTTCATGAATTTTGTATTATGTCAAAATTCGATCTTCTTGGTGCGTTCATTTTCGACGATTAAAGATATGGAACAATTTCTTTTTTTTTTGTTTTCTGCGATGATTTTATTTGTTAAAAAAAAAAAACAATTATGTTTAGGGGTGAGTGAATTATTATTGGACAGATCTGGAGGGTTAAAAAGTAACGAATAATTGTTAATTTGTTAAATTACGTTTAAACCTGGTTCGTCACGTCATCACTCAGTGATATCCTCGAATCCTCGATAAACTTAGGAGAATAATTGTTCGAACCGGAAAGAGGATTATCGGAGTGCCTCTGACTGAATAAAGAAAAAGAGAATCCCTTAGGTCGCTGATCGAGATAATCTGATAGAGACTGAAAGCTTGCCTCGAGAAGTGGTATAATGGAACGAAATGGAATAATTTAAATATTCATTCGTACTTATTTCCCCACTAACTCCATTTCCTAGTGAATAATAATAATAATATTAACAATAATAATAACAATAATAGCTGAGCGGAATGTTCTGAAAATATAAACCACGGTTGAAAATGTATTTTCAAAGATTGCATGTTTTTAATATTTTTTTTTTTTTTCTCTTCTGGATATGGATATTTGCTTTATTTGCTAGTAGTTTTGTGCTTGTGCAGGTCAAACGTGTAGGTACGAATATATGTATAATACATATATATTTTGGATTTATCTCGGTCTGTTGAAATCATGGCAGAGAACAACCGGAGGGTGGGGAGGGGGGGGAGTAGAGTCGCATTTGGGTTAAACAAAGCAAAAGCAAATGGCAGAAAGCTGGGTAGAACAAAAGATAACATAAAAAGCCAAAGCTTGTATAGAGGACGATAAAGAGCTGAAAGTATATACGTATAATACATATAGGTATATACGTATTATACATATATCTATTTACTGCACATAAAATATGAGAAAAAATAAAATATTAGAAAAAAAAAAAAAAACAATTGTTTTAATAGTCAATTCCTTCGCTTGTTTCAACATAAAGACATTTGAACAAGATTCAAGCGTGGAGATTAATTCGAACGTTAAGTTTTGAAGTTAGATTATATTCAACGTTGTATACGAAAGTCGTAAGGTTTAATTATGCCATTTTTTGGCCTAATCTAGATATAGGTATGTACAACTGCTAATAAAAAATATATCGCATTTTGTAAAGGGGCCGTCACATCAGCGAGCTGTTTAATTATAACACGACAGGCACCGATAATAAACTGGATAAAAGTTATACGAAGCTGAAATGGCTTCAATTCAACTTTCACCTATTCTATATAATTTTGGGTGAAAATGTCGCACAAATTTCTTGCGGTTGGTTAATTCTTCTACGTTTCATTCCTACATTTATTTTACACATTTGAATTTATATTAGAAAAATTATATTTTTATCATTTTTCGTTATGGTATATATTATCTGCATACAGGCATAAGACAGCCATACCAAACTATTGTCATATAATTTTAAAAGAATTAATAAAGTATACATACTCGCTTCTTGTTGACGGATTGTTTTAAAATTCTTCAACATCTTCAAGCAAGTTTGTACAAAGCCAGAATCCGATATACTGAAAAATTGATTAAAAATTTTAATATAATCTCTTTGAAGTAAACATGTTTTGCGGTATTTCATATTTTTTTTTTTTTTTTTCAACCAAGTAATAATAACAAAAAAGAAAAATAAAGAAAAACTAATCCGTTTACCAAGATAAGAAAGATTACCGGCGTAGATAAGGAAAGAAAAAACGAAGAAAAACAAAAAAAAAAAGAAAAAAAAAAACCAACAGATTTCCGTCACCGAGCTAAGGGATAAGGGTAAGAAATAAGGGTGAAAAAAAAGTCTAAGCATATAGTAATTTCCAACTTCTGAGAATTTAATTTTCACCACTATTTATCACTAGCTGGGGCTTACAGTATCTGGTATAATTAGATCCCATATCCGTGTAGGTTCAAAAGTCACAGATTTCTTCTTTTTGCTGTTTATCATTTTTTTTTCTTCTTCCTTTTTTGTCCCTCGAAAAACTTTGCTAAAACTAAAGTTTAAAGTATGTACTAAAGTTAACAAAAACTAAGAAGACATTGTCAGTTTCAATTGTGCAACTTCCAAAGTGTCAGTGCCATTCATATATATATATATATATATATATATACTAAACAAGTATATAAGCGTAACACTGTGATGAAGGCAGTCCGTAAAAAATACGGTAGGCAAAAGAATAAGGGACAGCAAGAAGTAGGCAACTAGAAACCTAGTCAACCTCAATTTGTCAATGTCTAAAACCCACGAGGGTAGTTAACTTACTTCGTCGTTTGAAACTCTCTTTAAAATAGCGTTAACGTGATACTAAGCGAACGTGAAATGTTGAGCGTGACCAAAATCGGCATCCCCTTATCGTGCAAATATTTTATATTTTCATATTTTATATTACGAAAGTTTTCTACGTTGATTACATTGATCGCATCCTCAAGGATAATCTTGGAGATGTATACTACGGCAGATATAATCTCTTAAGAGTTCTGGAGCTTCGATTTATATACCTATAAGGAAGGAAGGGTGCGTCAATGAGGTAGTTAATTTCAGTTAACAATCCTTTGTTAAACAGTCTATGGTTCTTTCTGTTTTACGGATACATCCAAAGTATTAAAATACTTACTTCCTTCGTCGAAATTGACAGACTTTCGACAAGATGTTAAACAGATTTTAAGATCTTATACTGTATTATCAAAGATTTTTATTAGGGGCTCTTCTTACTTTGAGATATTACAATTTATAACTAATTTTATAATTAGTAGAACAGAATGCGTTGTTAATCAGCTGACGTACCTACTTTAAACATTCTTCAAAGATCTGTCGCATCTTCGCTCTGGACTTACTAGATGTGTATAGATTTTACGGTGCTGAAAGAATTCTAGATATTGAGAATTTTTTTAGAATGATGAATGTATAAGAGAAGGTGTTTTCAGTACTTGGAAAATACTCTATTCGTTTTGCAAAAAAATATTTAGAATTTACGCAAATTTATAATTATGAAAGATTTTGATCTTTTTGAAAACTGAGGTTCTTTGATAACGCCTTTCGCATTCTTTGTGGCGTCCTATATATTTCGTCCTTGCGAACAGACGAGTCTGTTGCTATTAACGCGAGCAGCTGATTTCCGATATCTCTTTTCACTTCCTTATCGTATTTCTTACTGCTTAAGGGATGAAAAATAAAGTAACCCATCTCCACGGAGCTTAAAAAATCTCCTCAAAGAACTCCTCGCTTCAAACCTTCAAGCTATACGGACGAATTTTCATCGTCATGATATACAGGCTGAGGTTTATTAAGGGTCCAAAATTGGTGTGGCTTAGATATGCTAAAATGCAGTATTTCGGTTGATTGAACGACTGGGGACTAAAAAATCAAACGTAATTTTCATTCTGTCCATACCTGAGTCCTGTGAATCTAAATTTGACAGGATCTCTCGTTTTATTTTTCCAAAAAATATGTTTTTATAGCAACAGAGACTATAGAACGTTGATAATACTCACCCTGTATACAAAAGAGCCGCTTGAATACGGGATACCAAGTTACCCGAGGAGTTTTGGGACACCTTAAATGACATAGGCACGCGAAACATATTCGCTGTTACATTGCCGGTTGACAAGCATAGAAGTGAGCAAAATCCTCAGGGCATTGTTGGAAGTGCTGGGAGTCTTGTATACCGCAAAAATACTATTAGGGCAAAAGTATAATGGCGGTTACTGTCTACGTAACGAGGGTTTTGAATACTTCGAGTTTTATCGATTCGTGACTGAAGACTTGTATAGGATAAATTTATTCAGCAGGTAATAAACGGAGCTACAGATTTTGTGTAAATTAATATACGACTGTACAAAGAATATAGGTTTGGACGTTAACTAAAAAGTAATCTAATATGGTTTGAAAATATAATAATGAGTTAGAGATAAGCTAGAAATAAGGATATAAAAGAATTCTTGGTAAAACAGTACATCTAAAATCCCGTCACGAACTTGGGTTTAAAATTTCATTTCCATCTACATCTACCCTCATACATACGTGAACTCGTGAGTGTAACCTCCCAGTTATTGGCCGTATTCGTATTATTGGTAGCAACGGAAGTCCCAACCCGAGTGGTTTTACGACGTGGTAGTAAAAGGGTTGTAAAGTTCGTCTGGATGATAACCTTGGTGACTGGAACGTCTGCCACACAATCAACAATGAATCTGCAATTAAACGTAGAAATGATTGTGCTGACTACCTCATTTGTGTTAAACAGTTTATAGAACTGTACATATATAACACATAATACCTATACAGTTACTAATCTCCAGTGCAGTACGTGGCAACAAAATTAAGCACCTATTAATTAATATATACCACAAATATACATACAGGTATAATATATAGCGAGCTTCGGACCAGTAATTGTGTTGGTTAAATTTCACAGCGCATAGACTGCTATATAGACAACGACCACCATACGTATCAGGAGAAAATCGCGGTAAAATCTGGGGTCTGAGCCAGGATCAAGGACAAAGATTAAACCTTAATTATTGTCTTGTCTCTAATTAAATACAGATATAATTATGATGTTTTCGTTATGGCTTTATCACTTATACGTCTACTCAAAGGACTTTGGATTACGTGGTAGCTCAATTAAAGGACAATCACAATGCATGATATAGGTGTATGTTAGTTTAAATTTTACCAATGCAACAACAGGTTGATAATATCGATTTCATTAAGGTCCTGTTTTCCGATAAAATATTTATATTAAAATTGTTACTTGTGTGTATCTAGTTGGATGACCGAAAAATATTAATATCGAAAGAGGACAGATGAGTGGATAGAGGATAAATTGGACCCTGCTATCTATACAGATTTATAAAGATGAAGCTAAGAGAGTAAATAATTCATGAGAAATTTTCATTGTGGCATAAGGAAGGAACCACTTTGCGAATGGGTTTTCAAAACTTTCAAAATTACCTACACATACTTTATTTATTAATTGGCGAAATATTTTTTAAATTTATCTGTAGTTATTAGAATTGTACTATTTGGACGCTTTTTATATATATACCATATCCCAAAATATTTCGATGATTATATTTCTGTCTGAGCTTCTGAAGTCTGGATGTGTTTGTAACGCAATATTCTTTCCTCGATTTTCCTCTTATTTTCATTTTAGCCTCTCACCATCTGAGGATCGTGGTATGTATATTATATGCGTGTCGCATTAGTGCTTCTAAGTATATAGGGTATGTATGTATTTGTACATAGCGTACGGAGTCACGTATATGAACGAGAACTCAAACTTGCCGCGTAGGTCTCACTTAAGGCTGAGCATTACCACTGCTTTAGTGCCGAGACGTGATCGCAGTGAAATGTCCTTTTTTCCTTGAAAAATAAGAACCTCTAACTTATTTTCTGCCATTTTTATACCTTCATTTCTTTCATTTAAAAAGGAATGTTATTACCCTCTTTCGTTCGCCTATACCCTGATCGTCACCTCTTGCCTTAATATAATATAATCAATTCGTATTAACCAGATAATAGCTTGAATTTCTTTTTTTTTTTTTTATCTCTCCCTCAAAGAGCACAGACAAATTGGATGGATCCGTTGTCTTGATTAAGCACACCGATAAATTGCCCATTATTGTTTTTTATTTTGCCTCCTCGAATCATCGCCGCAATTTAATACTCGCCAGGTGCTCAAAGCGGTATCCCTGACTTTTACGGTTTGATCGATACCTCGAGGAAAACCTATATACTATAGTGTATATATGTTTACCTAAAAGGTTGACAATAAGGGGTTCGCGTGACGGGAAAACAGAAAAGGAAGAAATGAAATTGGTACTATTTATGATTTAATTCGCCCCTAAATATACACCAACAGTGATTGCTTCTGTCTGACCACATCCTCGTTATACTACTTCCTTTCGTGAGTCAATACACCTACCTCCGTACTTGTTCTAGGCTTTAGTGTAGTAGGTAGATTATAATGCACGTATAAGCCGCTTTTGTACGGATATACCTAATATACCTATATTGGTATAATACCTATGTACGAGAAAAAAAAAGTATTTTTTTTATTTTTTTTTTTTAAAGCAATTTATTTTAGGGATTATTCGATTGATAAATAAAACCTACTGTTTGTTCGTGACTGTGTTTAAATACTTTTAATAACACTGTCTGTGAGGATGAGTAAATATATTGGTGCATATATGTGTGTGTGTGTGTATATATATATATATATATAAACACACACACACACACACACACACACACACACGTATCTAGGTAAGTAAATACTCAAAGTAGACATGACAAAATCGTCTCCAAGGGGCTTATGTGTGATATACCTATGTACAATACGTATATGGTACTTGAATAAGTGAAAAATTGAATCGTTCGTATTGGTTATTGGTTTGTTTATTCAGATGGTACTTGGGTGTCAGTTTATTTGTGACTAGAATTCGATTCACGAGATTTTGATTGAATCTCGTCGAATATCTATTTCCAAATTTTTGATGCAAATTGAAATTTATTGATTTGAATTTTGAGTTGGAGTAATAAATAAAATTGTGTGTGTTTTTTTTTTTTTTGTTTTTTGAGATGTATTGGGCAACTATTTTGACTGACTGTGATGTGCGGATTTAATATCGTAGAATAGGATAAATTTAAGAAGATTTTCGTTCCAGTTTATCGCAATTGATTTAATAGACACAACGTGACGTGGATAACCTTGAAAAAAGCCGATTTTCTCATTCGCATGCAATGAACCATGAAACTAAGTTCGAAGGTAAATACCTCATCGACTTCTTAGCAGTGGAGGAAAATTAATTTAACGGTAATTGATAGTTCTAAAATTAGATCGACAACCACGTTTACCAACTAATCGAATCTATGCTTTGATTAATTCTCTCACGTCTACTGTTAGTTAACCTTAGACAAGGTCGCGAGATCGCAAGGTCGACTATAAACTTTAGTTCGAGGAATCTTGACGAGGAAAATTGACGCCGGAAGCAGAGCTTTCCTCCTTTGAATTTCTCCTGAGCCATTTCGATTCAGTATTTCGGGGGTTTGGAAATGTATAATTGTTTAAGGATAAGTGTTCCTGACAGTGCCTGATTACCTGCTGAGTGACAAGTCAAATCATCTCAAAGATCGATTACGGTTTACGTATAATTTAAGATCTTTAAATTAGCCAAACTTTGTCTTCACACTTTTTGAAGTTTGGGTAAAGACAAAAGTTTGAAATATTTCTCCACTGAATGTGAGATAAGCAGAATATTTTGTTTTTTATACACGCGTTTATCTACGCAAGATAAAGACAGAGGAATATAACTTAGAAATCAGGATAGAGTGAGGCAACGTATAGGTATAATGTAATATGAAAGCAGCAGATGAAGTAGTGCCTTATTAAAAGCTAGTTTTTCGTCTTCTCAAAGTCTTGACAGCTGATGATAAATCACGCTTTATGTAATTCAGGATTTCCTCGTCTGTCAAATCCCTTTTCAAGCTCGTTGGAAACGCGATTCTTGATACACCGACAAATCTCTTTTCTCCGAAAGCAGTTGAAAATAATAAAATGTGAGAAAAAAAAAATAAATAAAAAAATTATTTTATTTTATTTTTTTTCTAATTTTGCACAAATTTGAAAAGGAACGAATTTTTCGTGTGACACATGCGAAGGCTTATCACTCGCATACATATGCATGTATGTATAACGTGAAACGAATAACTTCGATGTGATTCGTGATTTTCATAAAAACAATTATATGCTTTTTTTCAAAATTTTGTTTCCACGTGATTTGAAATAAATTTAACCATGGATAAAAAAAATTTCAATTATTCATTCAAGCACAACATGAGAAAAGCTCTCGGCGTTAACTGACGCGACGCTATATGAAAACGTTGTGTAATTTACAACAACGCCTATATGCTTCCTTTAATCCGTTTTAAGTCCAGGATGAAGCTTTTGTTAACAGAAGTTCTCATAAAGTATAAAAGCAATAAAAAATAAAAAACAAAAAAAATGTTTACATATCTTGAAATTACTATTTCTATGAATTAATTTGAAAGATTTGGTTCCCTTTGCTACTTACACCATATGATTATTTTCTATTTGTTAATCTCAAAAGCGAATACATTATGCTTATGGTAGAGAGGTATTGTTCACTGTCAAGCATCCATTACGATATTAATAAGGAGTCTCGAATTTTTCGTGCATTCGAAATTGAATTTGATTAATAAAAATTAGTAGTCTGTGAAAATTAATTAAGAAAAGGCGGGAAAACGTGAACCCAACGGCGTTGTTTCTCACGCTCACAATGACGGGCTCTTTGAAGTGAATAACTTGGATAATTATTCAATTTATAAAATTACGAAAACACTGGGCGTCATCTCTTGGTCTATCTTTTTTTTCTCCCTTTTTGTTTTTTTTTTTTTTTGTTTTTTCTTCTTTTATCTTTTTTATGATTTTCCCTCAGGTCAGTGTTGGCGTCGACGTTGACGTCTGCGTGGGATGAGACCATGTGCAGGTTTCGCGGACTCATTTCAATGGATTAAGAGTAATTCTACAACAATTACGAATAAAGGTCATGGCAAAAAGCTCCTAGTTCACGCAAAACATATTATTGATCGCAAAACTGATCACGCATTGTAGACTTTATATAAAGGGAGGAAAGGTCAATTGCTTTATTCCGGTTCTAATCACCGCATAACCATTTTTGCTAAACGACAAACTGCTCCGGTAAAAGATCATCAGGAAGACGAATGTGTATCAATTTCACAAGAACATGTTCGCATTTATCATGCTGGTAAAACCGCAGAGTCATGCAGAAGTGTACTTGTTAAAATGGTACAGATTTTATCCAACATAAATTTTGACAGACTATACAGTCTGCTGAAAAAAACGATGCGAAGTTTCAGTCGTTGAGAAATTCGAAAAGTTTTTTTTAGTATCAAATATTCTAACGCCTTTTGACCGGGTTTTTAGCTTTGACATAGCGTTAAAAAAATACGTCAGCGTATATATATACACCTTTTTTTTTTTTTTTTTTTGTTGAGGTAGACAGATACGTACATACGAGCTATACCCTAAGCCCACGAAGAGCTGAAATTACTTTCTGCGGAAAACAAATAAGAAAAAATAAAAAATAGAAGAATAAAATTGCCTTTGGTAACTTCGCTCGTATGTATTTGAAAAATTTAAGAGAGTACATAAATATGAAAGGAATTCGTTCGCAGAGATTTTAAATGCGTCAAGTTTT
This sequence comes from Macrophya annulata, assembly GCA_963924015.1. Taxonomy (NCBI): domain Eukaryota; kingdom Metazoa; phylum Arthropoda; class Insecta; order Hymenoptera; family Tenthredinidae; genus Macrophya; species Macrophya annulata. The sequence goes on along the minus strand of OZ001257.1, from coordinate 32,906,234 downwards.
CAGGAAATGTTTAATGCAACGGTACGGTAGATTAAAGTGCGTATAGCTGCAGGTACTTAGACTGCAAGATAATATTACAACGAAGCTTATTTGCTGAAAAGGTTCAATAATTGAATCTGTTCTTGTATTAAGTCCATTATACAACAAAGAAAGATTGAAGACGGGCTTGTTTCTCTCAGACAATGGACCAACAATATATCCAATTTACGGAAAATCAGAATAATGTAGAATATTATGAAATGGTTGGGTCATGCATACCGCGAATGAAAATTATCTGTCGATTGAGGTGAAACTGAATTGTCGATTTCCTGGATATTTCACCATTCTGTTGGACCGGATAAGTTATAACATCGGTTGTTGATACTTGTACAGAATATAACGTTGACATCGAATAAGAGAACGGGATTGAACAAATATTGGTCCCGTCCGCTCATGCGTTTATATTCTTATAATATCTGGAGTTGAGTATAGCTTGAAATCTTCTAAAGTCTAAAGCTCGAGGGTTTCATTGCTGTATCCTATACGCAAAGGGAAGTTAAACGGGCTTGAAGGTTTATTAAACTTTGTTTCTCTTTCTCTTTCTCGACCGTGTATTGTCTTTATTCTCTCAAGAGAACGTTAACCCGAAAATAGCGGTACCAAGTCAGAGATTTTGCGCTTAAATGAAATCTCCACTCGGTTTTCGAAGTATGATTCAGTACTCGAGAATGAAAAAGTTTTATTTCTTTTATTTCCATTTCATTTAAAACTCGGTATAGTTACCCGTACCAGATTTTCATTCTTGTCAAATTAATGAGGCTATACAATCGAGAGATTAACGTTTACCGACTCGATCTGTACGTAGGATAAAATACCCTCAGCTGCGGTGGTCTCTACGACCCACAAGGCGAGAGGCGGACGGAAAATGAAAATTATTAGCCCGCATAAATCGAAAACGTACTGACAATGACTTATATTACACCTGGGGTAAGGACCCGCAGCTTTTAACACGCATTGCTAGAAATCAGACACTCTGGGACGCCCACAAGCGTCTGTTATCAAAAATTTAACGTTCCAACTGAGGATAAATCTGAAAATTATTCGAAGGATAAAAAAAGCTCTTTTTATTTTATACGAATTAATACTAAATTTTTGACAATATCGTTATTAATGTGATGTAGATAAAAAGTTTTCTTAAATGATAAACAAACAAGGAAACTCGATCAGAATCAGAGATTCTTTAACCGGATCTTTTTTCTTATCTAGTTACGGTCAACTTCAGGAGTTAACATCTTGTCTGGAGAGATCGCGATTAACCTTTCTAACGCCTTCAGTGCTGGTTGAGCGATCATCGAAGAGATACGCCACCCTGGCAGAGTCTCTTAATTGCATTTAGCTTGAGCCAAAGGTCTGCCTTTGGCTGAAAATGGCAGTAGTTGGGGTTGGATATAGGGAAACACGCGTCTACATTAATTGGAGGTCACGAATTGACCTGGGCTAAGTTTCTATAAGATACATCAATAAAGGGTCGGGAATTACATTCGGCAGATTCATAAGCAACGATTATATTATGAGCAGCGTGTGAATTATAATTATTCAATAACTTTAGAGCTGGAAAACACATGCGAATAAAATCCAGCTAAAGTTCAAATGCTGAAATTTAGTAGGGGATGGTTTTTGAACTTTGCTACGTATCTGCTTACTTATATTATCTAATGATAATATAAGTTACTACATTCTTAAGGTAGTTCAATAATAAAATATCGAGTGTTGGTAATTGCGTCAATATTACTCGTATAAAACTCTGAAAGCTTTTTATAATGGTAATGGCCAGGTTGAAACTTTGTTTAATTACTTTGATCAAGTTTGGGGAAAAAAAATGTGAAAAAATAAAAATAAATAAAATAAAAGAGAATAAAAATAGAAAGAAAATTTGTTTGCACAATGCAGCACAATGTATTCTTTTTGAAATTCCGGATATCCCGTTAAAATATTGAAGTGGATGAGTGATTGTTGTAATAAAAAACGTGAATTTTATCTCTACAATCCATTATCGTACCTGAAAGCCAGAATAATGTTCAGCGTAACTTTAAACGTAAATAGAAAATGGGAAATCCGATTCTATTGAATATAGAGTTTCGCCAGATTTAGTGGCTACTGTGTCAGTGATTGTTACTCGCGTATGTGGTGAAATGTTCAATTTGAAATAGAGCGAAGGGAAGTTTCGAATCGAAGACAGCTAAGCGATTCGCAAATTAATTGCCGTTGGGCCAGGCCTCAATGGGTTACGTGAACGACAGACAGCGTAGACTACCTTGTCGCGGACAAGGGCGCATTAGACTCTGGTCCATCCATATAGAATCTCCAGTCCTCCGGGAGATTGAGGGTCCAAATGGTCCACGGGTAACGTGATGTATTACCGTATTCCCGAAATTACGAACAAATTCCCGCAGGATTTACCCTTCGTTGGCCTTTGCCGTTTTCGCTTGAAAATACCAGCTTCAATTCAAGTAACACGATCATTAAACAGCAGGTATGGCATTCGTTGCACATGATGAATTCAGAATCCACAAAAAAAAAAAAATAGAAAACGTAAATTAAAATTAAATTTTGTTTCAAGTTCTAAATGCTAACGGATCTTAAGAACCAACGGAATATCTACACTGTGCAATTATTGTTTCAACATGTATCGTAAATGCATGGGGATTATAGATAGGGATGTATACGTGACTTAGATATCATGTCTATGCGATTGGGAATAGCTTGTATGAATATTCATGTGCAATTTAGATTAAAGTTTAGTATTGAACTTACGGGGGTATCTGCCTTTTGTTCATACCGGATATAGGAACAGCGAAGGCAACCAAATTGGATGATACAGTTTACTCGTGGTTTGACTATTACTGTGCCACCATTAGGCAATGTGTATCATTTTAGGTTGGAACCAGGTTGGTGGGTGTAGGTATGCTATAAACCGACTACGATTCGTCGAGGCAACCCAAAATTACTTCCAACCAAGGGAGCCTCGTCGAAACAACCTACGAAGACATCCTCGAGGACGTTAACGTTGACGTTAGCCTCTCTAACGACCGGCACTCGGAGGCGTAACGACTTAAAAAAAAAAAAAGTAACAAAAAAATTAAAGACAAAGGTTGCTCTGTAACATGAATCCCGAGTTCTCTAACCTAGGGACTCTGCTGTAGAGTCGAAGCCAAATACCGCAGGTTCAAGTATTTTCCTTCTTTTTCCTTTTATTTTATTTTACTTTTTTCATTTTTATTCTCTTTCTTTTTCTCATTTCCGTTTACTCGCCAAACTTTGTAGCCTTTGCATAAACGAGCGTAAGCTTTTCCCTAAATCGGCTAACTTAGTTCTGCCACCTTACTGTAATTAAAAAAAATATATATATACATAGGTATATATAATATAGAAACTTTGCAAGGTGATCAAAATTGCGAATGTTTGCTGAAGATTTTATACTACAACTAACTATTTATTTTCAAATATATAAGACATTTTTCATCCCCTTCTAAAACCCAGACCGATATTTCTGAAATTTAATATAAGATCTAATTAAAAACGTGGGTAACTGATCCAAGAGGTTATAATTTTGTTTTTGTTACACTAATAAAACCAAGTAACTAATAAAACACCTCTGCATAAAATCCAATAAATTAATTAGGCGTTATGCACCGAGTTATAGCGTGCAAGACTGCAATTATATAAATAGTAGTCTCAAGCTGTTACATAAGTACGTATGTATATATATATATACGTATATATTATGTAATTATAAATTTCAATTACGAAGCAGCAATGGCTTGGACGAGAGGATGTTCTAGTCTGGGTAGTAGATAGACGCTTGATTTGTTCTCCACCCCCATCCTCGATAACGCGACAAACCCTGGACTGAAGCGTCGTGTCGTCTCGACTCGACACAACGGTTGCAGAAGCTTTCAACAGCGCTTCATACTTCCGCTTTACAACATGCCTTGAAGCTCTATATGTTCCCCGTTACTGATATGCACTTATGTTACTAAACTGGGTTGGGCTGGTACTTATTGTTAGATATAGATAGTTGTACATACATTACGTATTAACTTACCCTGTACACGATACTATATAAACTTGGTATTTGGCTAGCTTGAGGAAAGGGCGACGGTTATGACTTCCGTGGTTTTATCAAGGACCGTTTTCAAATCTCAAGAGCACAATGGATGAAAATAGAAATGAAAAAAAATGAACCCCTTTTTTACGCTTTTAACAAACCTCGGATAGATATGTATAGGTTATAACTATAGCACAACAGTATTGTCGGTAAATTATTATTTTATCGGTCTTTTAACCAGCTGTACCAGTTTACGAGACACAGATGGGGTAGGTAGGTAGGTAGGTATACATACCCTACGGTATGAGCAGCAGGGTTCGTGTGCAGAGTGGAAATGTTTATGTCTACTAAACGCCAGAGAATTTTAATACCCATTTACTTTATCTCATTATTTCGCGCTTACAACGTTTCGCGGAATACAAAGCATTCGTTGCTGCAGTTAGCACTGCGATTATATAACGAGACAATGTTTGCATATTATGCACGAGTCGTAAGTGACCTCGCTTGTTTGATGAAAAAAAAAAAAAGAAAAAAAAAAAAAAAAAAAGGAGAAGTACTTTTTTAGTCTCGGACATTAATACGTTTGCATTATGTAAATTATTTTTTTATTTTCAATCAACCTTGAACCAGAGAGCGAATGTTAATTGAGTTTTTTTGAAAATGTATTTTCAACGAACATCAATCACGGAATAACTAATTAAAGTTGAAGTTAGATCATTACATATACCGACTTGAAACTCATTTGCTTTGAAGATTTCAACAACCAAGTTGGTCATTATACTGCGGATCAAGTGACGCTCTTCAAAGTACTCACGAAAATCGATTGATACAATTTTTTCGGCACTTTGAACTTCTGATTATTAATCAGTAGCTCATCAAAGGTCAAAGTAGTTTTTTTTTTTTTTAACAAGTTCCATCAAACACCGATATAAAAATCAAAAATTTTGTGATGTTTAATATGAAACGGATCGACAAATGTAATAAATTTTATAGAATATGACTTCGATCTCGAGACTCGTCCATTATTATGTTAGAAAATTGTAGCCACGTAAGTATAGAGACGGTGTTTCTTTTTTCCTTCGGAGAGTGCATATCGCTGTTGAAGAGGTCTCCAGAATGTCACAGTTATGTGTACGCGTGTGCTTTCGAGTGGTCCAGAGGATAAAGACGATCCGAAATATGCTGTGTCGTTTCCAAAGATTCCATGTGGTTGAGACAGCCGAATAAAGACCGCAAACACTTAGATCCAAGATTGTTTTGTGATGGTGAAACCATATCTGAAATGAATCCATCCCTATTCTCAAAAAAAAAACAAAAAATCACTAGTTATTTCAAATAATGTGGGAAATATCGCAGTTTTATTTCATTCCACGTAACGATGAGGAGATATTTACAAATTTTTTTTCTTTAACCATCCTCAATTTTTTTACTTTTTATATTTAGTAAAAACGCGTAATATGAACTTTCGTGAATTTTTTTTTTTGAAGCCTTTTAATATTATAGCTGTAACAGATATTAATACCTGTATATTAAAATGAATTTGAGCCAAGTCTCGTTGGGTGACGAAAGTTGTACCTTGAGACGAGTGTTTTTAAAGATATTCTTTCTTTTTCTTTTTGTTTTTGCTAAAAAAAGGCTCATCTGAATTTTTTACACCTGGGGAAAGCAAATCCAAAAAAAAAAAAGATCTCATTAAATTTCACTTAACAGTGATCGTGTATATAACAACATTTCTCTGTCTACCTTAAGACCGTGGTGTTAAATATTATATATTTTCAAATGTGAATTCTTTTTGTTAGTATAATTTAACTGCTGGGTTGCCTGCATCTAGTGAATACCTTCCTCACATTCACACGGTATATATACGGCTTGTTACAATTTCATTTTTATGAACAGAATGAAAAAATCTCAAATATAAGATCTCTTTTAATTTTTTAATTTCATGTATGATAATATATCACATATAATGTGTATAATACGATATTCTAGTATTTTTGCCTCTGATTATTATAAATGTATATCTTGGATAGTTGGATCCTGAAGAAAATTTCTAATAAACATTTTAGATCGTCTTTTCGGCGTCTCTTTCGACTCTTACGGGAAAAAAATGAGAAAAAAAGAAAGAAAAAATTGTATTTCCTAGGCTTTGGTCTTTATGCTGCTTCGGGAAGACTTTTCTTCCTGATTCTCTCTTACTGCTTCGAGCGGTACTGTCGTTCTACGTTTTATACTCGTCTGTCCGTATCTATACATATAACTAGAATATACATGCTTCACACATTTAATATATACTTTGAAAAATATATATATATATATATATATATATATATATATATATATATATATATATATATATATATATATATATATATATATATATATATATATATATATATATATATATATATATATCTATACAAAACGGAAGCCTGCGGCTGTGAACTCGTTTCATTCATATTGGTTGTAAAAAGGATGTGCAAGTTTGCTTTAGCTACGGTTCTTCGACTACAAGAAGTCATCAAACTTATGTATGTATATGTATACATAGGTATATGTATGTTCATAAAACTTCGCTCAGGTGTCCTGATTTAACGATAAAAAATAGTTGCAGTTATCATAATATGACTTCATACATTTTTACGAGCGATATGGAACCGTCGATCTTTATACAAGAACTCGCGATCATGTATCCAGCATAGGTAACTTATTTCTTTGGTATATTACTTACCTGACTATAATGTAAGTTCTATATCCCGGTATTATTTCTATGTAGAAAATTCTTACTTCCATGAAATTCAGATGAGTAAGTAAGTAATGTTCGAAAAACTTTTAAACTGCAGTCAAGTTTGTATGGTTAATGAAAAATTGAACAGTACAATGTATTTTTATTATTTAAATGATAATCGAAATCTGAGCTTCTGATCGGAGGGATGAATTATTTTTCGAAAAGACAGTATGAGGAATTATAAAGTTAATACTGGAGTGAAATCACAGGTTTTAAGAGTAGAGCAACAGGTTTTGACGGGTGTGCTTTTACCGTTTTTGTATTCTGCGATTTCTGAATCGTTTTAATTTTCTTCAAGCACCTTCAAGTACTTCTAGTGTATTATAGAATTCGGTGCCTTATATCTACCCGAATAAAATTACGGTAAATAAGAGCTCATCGAGCCACTTTCTCAATATCTGTAACGGACGTTTTACCTTTATTCCAGTGAATAAATTAACTTTATTTTCACAAACAATAACCTTCAACCATCTTGTTTCACCTCCAGTCTGTTTACAGCTGACGCGGTATTGACCTTTCGTGAAAAATTCTCATCTACGCGGAATATGGGTAGGTTATGTTTCAAAAAAATCAAAAAAAAAAAAAAAAATTAATAATTACATTTTTCAATCAGCTAGTAGATAATTGGTAAATATTATACTTCGGAATTCGATATTGTATACCTTGAAAACTTACGTGATTATAGTTAACCCAGTTTTTTCCATAATCTACAAAGCTGGACATTCGTTATCTATTTCACATAGTCTTTTTAAATAATGATCCGTTGAAAATTTCGGATCTCTCGGATAATTACAAGAGGTTGCACATTTAGTTTCAATTTTTCCTATTCAATTAACTCGTAAAAATTGTTTATTGACCATTCAGTGCTTATTGAAGTTTTCCGGGGCAATCACGGGCAGTCTGAATCGCTGTGAGGCTTTAATTATCCGATCAACATATATTTTAACCAAAGATTAATTTCTTTTCCTTTTTACAACTGGGTTTAGAAAATATAAGTATAAAACATATTTATATATACATATTATTTTCAAAATATCTCCGAAATGAAGAGGCTTAGAGTAATTTCACAAGAAATCTTTTTTAAAGAAAATTCTATGAACTAAAAAAAAGATTTTTTAACATTTTTCGCTAAGGTCAATAGTTTCAGAGATAATCGCCGTAGAAACCATAAAAAACGTAATTCCACTATGTTTCATTTTATAAAACTCTACAGTTGTAGGAATTATGGATAAAAAAAAATGTGCGGTTAAAAAACTATGTTCATCATATAATTAAAACCTTACAGCAATTCAGACTGCCTACAATTGGCGAGGAAAAATTCAATGAGTATTGAAAGGTAAAAAAATAATTTTTACATGTTAATTGAACAGAAAAAATTAAGACTCGATGCGCGACGTCTCTTAGAATTATCCAAAATGGTACAAGTTTTTATAGGATCATTATTAGGTGAAATACTAACGTTTGAAGTTTTTTCAGAGGAAATAAAAAAAAATTTCTTTTATTTCTGATTAGATTTGATGTTATATTATGCTTTTCGAAATTATCTTTCACATTCATTAACTTGATCCTTATATAGTTGCAAGTATTTAGAACGAATTTTGACCCTTGAGATATTTTTCATAGTTAAATACGGAGACAAAATCGTATACCGAATGCATAAAACGTGACAGTTATTATAGTTACAAGTGTAATGGCTTTTTCGCAACAAACATTTCAGAGAGCTTGTAAAAGCAAAGTACCAAAAATAGCGTTGAAACCGCGCGAAAATAATCTCCAGAAGGTTTCTCGTGCGGAAAGATTTGACGCGAATAACTTTAAACCGTTTTTATACGACGCCTGACGGATACCAAGATGGAAGGTATTAGATTTTCAAATCGTAATGACAAACGGCGAATGAAGATAAGTGAAAATAAAAGATACAATATCTATGCATATTGCGATATGTTTTTGTAACGAAAAAAAAAAAAATAAAAATTATGAAATGATACGAAAACAATAAGAAAAAAAATGACAATGATACTACCGCGGTATGTAAGAAGATGTGTACATATCTATGTGTAGCTGATATGATGCCGTTAGTATATCTGTGGACGACGTCATTGCTTCCATTCTCAAACTTTTGGTTCACTCATCCGTTCGCAGATTCTATTGTTTGTTACTTCATCGAGCGAGCAAAGCTTTTATCCTTTTCACAGTTGAAACGTGTCAACCTCTGGCATTCTTTACTGTACATACGTATGTACATACCAGCTCTGCCAGCTATTGTGTGTATCTCAATCGCGTCTTTTTCGTATTCATTTTTGATTCTAGAATCGTTTCCTATCCAGAAGTTTTCTGTTCCCATAATCATAGAATATTTTCATAAAATTCGTACGTATCAAGATAAAACAACATAACTTATACCGCATGAACAATAATCTCCAGTACATTAACAACTAAAAAATGTTTTATAAATTAAATATTAATCTTAACACGAATTTTTTCACTTTTGAATTTCATGACGTATGATTAATCTTCCATTGGATCCAGTAACGATTCTTTTTTTAAATTTCGACGATATATATCGTCAAATTTATTAATTTGCGAGAAAAGTGTGTCGCATTTTGTTATTTTTTTATTTTTGATTTTTTGTGAGCTTTAATTTGAAATTCTAGCCATGTAGGTATCTACATTTTTATTTTAACCCTGAGAGCGTGTGTTTATGGCTGTGCATTTTTTCCTCGATATTATTCATCGGTGATGGTCTCAATTCTATCGCCTCAGTCTGGTTCTGTTATAAAAACGTATTGGCCGAGGTCTGGCTGACTTCCGGTCGAAATACTAATCGGGTATATCGTAGACAGCAAAATCCTCCCCTATTGTGAAATCCTCCGTATACACAATTTATTATTCGTAGGGTTTCGTGCAACAAATCAACGTCCGATTTAGTTTTTGCGGCTGGTAAAACAGACCGTTGAATAATGCATGGGGATCATTGGGGACTGACGGTATAGCCATACTCGACGTTTTGTTTTTTTTTTTGTTTTTTTTTTTCTTCTTTCATTCATTGGTAGATTCTCATTAGCCTCCGATTCTAGACACGTCAGTAAGTCTAATAACAGCCTGTGTACGTTTAAATATGAAATTTGAATTGGCTTTGAAAAAATGAATAGCAAATATTATATATTTGGTAAATAATTGTACGTCATAATTGAAACTTTTAAGCAATAAATAAACTTAATTTATATAATTATCAATTAGTTATACGGTCGAAGACATCTCGAAGTTTGCAATTATTCAAACGACCATCTACCGAAGACACGACATTTTGGAGGAAGTGACGTAACTTAGAACCCAAGTCGTACGTGGTTGTATTAGCATAATAACGAGCCCTCGTGCGAAAACTAGGGTAAGCCCAGGCACCCTCTCGATTATTCATTACCCCCGTAGCTAAATTATCCGAGCTGCGTTCTCAAAACTCAGCACTGTGAAATGCGTTCCTACCTTTTAGGGGTGGGATTTTATTTATATCAAGCTTTTATGTTCGAGATTGTTAACGGCAATGGAACGCAGCCTATAGCTGAGTGGAGATTTTCAAATCTTTAGGGGCGAAATATTCTTACTTCAAAATCTCGCTCTGATTATGAGCGGTTTTTATCTCAGGCGAGAAAAAATTCAGACACTAAGTATCATAGGTTAGAAATCTTTAAAAGATTTCGAGGATTTTTTACTTACGATAAAACGATAAATCTCATTACTCAATTTATACATCGTGTCATTTTAATCTTGTTCACCTTATTTCTCTCCGCGTGTAGAATATACGAATGCGAAAATTTCTTGTTATATATAAATATAAAAATATAAGAGAAAACACATTCAAATGGTATCAAACATGAATGGGGATGGTCTTGTAAACTTCCGAGAAAATCGAGGGACACTTTGGTCTTGTTATGTACAAGATGTATAAGTATAGCAGGGAAAACATACAGCTTTTTGTCCTTTGTCTGTTATTTGAATAAACAACGATAAAAGGTACCCAAGTCAACCGTCACCCTCGCTTTTGGCTCAAGAAAAGTGGATTTCTCTTTCAAACTGAAAGTCTTAAACACTTTGATTTATAGAACTGGGTATACCATCGCTGCAGAAACATCGCTCATGAAAATATTCATCAAAATTTCATCATTTTTTGAATTTATCACGTTATTTCTTAGATAAAAATCGAACATTTGCTAACCTCGCTTGGTCAGAAAATTTATCGATGATTATAAATTTTCTAATTACTGAACACGTATTTGTATACCTAATATTAAGTTTGACTTCTGTATTTCTGTGTTTCTCTCATAACTGGTTGGGATTGCAGCATTTGCTATACCTTTGTTGGTACACGACAGAACTTTGTAGCTTGTGTCACTTTGAGTACGTTACCTACGTTAGCCGTTTATGACAGTCTACGAGTCAGACGAAACTATTTACCGCAATGTCCCATAGTAAACTGAAGTCAAAGAGACACAGTCACAGTTATATCGGGGTGGGTGACAATTGTGGTTGCATGGTGGAAAATGAACATGTCATACAAAATTAGATGTAAAAAAAAAAAAAAAAAAATGATAATATTGAATAACTGATTTGGTTAAGGAACTGAAATTTTGAGATATGAATAAGGTCAAAAAATTTGTCTTTCAGCCCTGATGATACCATCTTGTTGTAAAGAGGAGAGAAAAAAGGAGTTTATGTGCTCCCAAAGCTTCTTGAATAAAAAAATACATTATCCACGATATTTGTTTATTCTGTTAAATGTTTGTCATGTTTAGTTCGAGCATAGAGCGTACTTCCTTGCAATACTAGGGTAATTAAATGTTTCTGCATTATGAGCCAGAGGGCTACTTTATACCATTGAATAATCCCTCTGGTGTAATCAAAAGTTCTTTGTTCAGATGGGTGTTCGAATTACCTTAGTTAAAAAGCGGAATAATTTGATGAATATCTATTGTTTTAATTTAACACAGTTTTTCATCCATAAAAATGCCCCAGAGTTTCGTACCTAAATTATCAACGAAATTTAAAAATTCCTACTTGTTGATGTTTCTTGTGACGATCATCCTGTAGTGAAAAATTCATTTATTTGACCCAAGAATCATCAAAATTCAAACCAGGCTTCGAAAAGGAAATCCACGACGACATCTCTGATTAGTTCTTTCTCCAAAGTTTCAAACTTTCGAATGATATCTCAGACCTGCAAAACCCAAGAGAAACAAAAAGCGTTTATTTAATTGTTATATAATTCAGAATCCTCGAAGCGTGAAAAGAGGCGGTTTAATTTACTCGACTAATAAAATGTGGTAATTCGAAACATTTGGCGATGAAAATGGACCTGAATAAAACACTGGTACATTGAACAATACCCTCCTTAACATTTGCGTTTGTATAATTATATACAGTGTACAGTCCGGATATATAAGTCCGTCTGTCTGGATATTTAATCATAAAACATTTGGTGGATTCGTTTTATGTTAGGAGTAGAAAACGCGGGAACCTTGTACAAAGTATAGCTCTTCGTTTGACTAGCAATAAGCTTGAAGGCAGACGTCAAGGTGCCCCGTAAAATACGAAATAGAACGGAATAAAATGGGATAAAACGGTATTAGACGCGCGGACTGAGAAGGTTCCTTAGGTGATATTTCAGTGTTCAGAGGCGAACAGGCTTTGCTGAATAAGCTGATATAGAAATACGCTGAAGAAGAACAAGAAGAACTAGAAGAAGAAGAATAACAAAAAGAATAAGAAGAAGATGAAGACAGACTAAAACATTTTTCTTTACATGTACGTAAAAGCCGATGGAATAGGATATCCGTGAATATGTATACACACAGTTGGTGAATCTGACAAATGAACAGCATATATGTTCAGAAAGTAGATTTTTCAAAGACAAATACAATTTTGAAATCATTAGTTACTTCACAGATGTAAATTTTCTATTTTTTTCTTTCGATTTTTCGTACCGTTTTTTTTTGGTTATATTATAAGTTGAAAATTAAGCCATGATTACTCAAGTTTTTTTTAGCTATAAAATCAAGCTGGCATGGTTATAGGGGTAGGTAGATTTTATTCCTCAAAGTTTGTAGGAAGTGTGACGAGAGATGGTTATAAAAGTTGCTTTAAAAGTCTACGTTAATTAACTTGCGTCGTATTGTTTGCTCAATAATGGGTAAGAAATGTAAGACCAAGCTATAGGTTGGGTTCTCTATAAAGTAATTGGTTTCAAGAAAACGATTATTTTCCTTATAAATTATAATGAATTAATTTCTTCAAGCACACGGGCTGAACAAACGAGCAAACAACCGACCAGATAGAACCTGAATAACAGCTTCACTTCTTCAACTTTTGCCAATGAAATCAATTCCGAAAGTCTTATATAACCACAAGACGATTTTAATGACAAATATAAATCTCTCTTTATTTTTAGTCAGAATCAAAGTATTCTGTAGTAAAAATAATGCGATTTTCTATTCGGTTCAATTTTTTTTTTTCTCTTTTCTTTTATGTACATACATACAGATGTAATGAGCAGGTAATAGATATTATAGTTAACGGTGATTACGAGACAGTAAAGTGCACTTTGTGTTTTAATTCCGCAAAGTATCTCTCACCATATACCCTGTAGCAAAAGAATAAAAAGAAAATCGCTCTGTACACTATTGAACCTTATTTCCCGTTTATATTATATTCATAGAAAACCTAATATATATGGTAAGAATATGTAAGTGACGTTTAATTTAGAATTTATTATGTTTTTCATCAAAGTCATGAGCTGCACTTGCAATATTTGATTAAAAACTGATTTAATATTATAGTGTCGACAGGCAGGAGCGTTATTAGTCAACTCTCTATAGCATGTAGCTATATAGTATATACGTAAAAAGGAAGGTGCTTAAATTTAATTAATTAAATAGATTTTAGGGAGCTAACGCCCCCAAGAGTGTAAAAGGTTGAGAGACGTGGCTAATGGTTCAAATTAATATTTGCACGCCCGGACGCGATATCGAGAATCCGAAACCACCGTCCCTTCTTTTCTCTAATTCGCGCTTACCACATCGCTATTTTTTTTTTTTTTTGATTTTCTAATTTATGATAAACCCTTGGATAAAACCTATAAGTGAAATTATCTCAATGCTTTAATCAACATCGAAAAAGGGAATAAATTCATTTGAACAGTTAAATTCACGAAGACAAATGCTTCATGGACAAAATGTAAATTATAGTTAAATAAAAAAGGTATAGGTATATAGGTATGAAGGCAGGACATCGGTAAATCGATAAATTATTTATATAATTACCTCTCGATTTTTTTATTTCTGTGAACAATCAACGACTCAATCTCAAAATCCTGCGTGACAAACGGGGAGATTTATATCTACGCATATACCTATAGGTATATACATATAAATTGCAAATATGTATGTAGACGTACTTACGAAATTATATACAATGATAAAAATATCAAAGCTGTATGTTACTATATATAATATAAAAATTGGTGCCGTTTGTTGTTGAAAAATTTCATTATTTTTACAGATAACCGATTAATTTCCATACAGAAATCACCGTAGCTTAAAAAATGAAAATAAAAAAAAATAAAAAAATAAAAACCATAAACAAAAGAATGCTTGTAAACAAGTCAAAGGTTAGCGATGTCAATATTTTGAATATTATGGAATAATTATTAAGGGCGTTGATGTTGATGGGGATTTGAGTGGGTATGCGATCCTCCACCTGCCAGTATGTGGACTTCAAAGCCTTTTTTCTTTCTTTTTTATTTTGTTTTTGTTACAAATACAGCTTGCGTTGATAATAAATCAGTTTTAAAACCGTTTTATTCATCGTACAGAAATTTTTATTGCCTAATGTTAATTTTTGCTTGAGTTATAATTTAAAGATTTTCCAACGGTCGCGAGTTAAGTGTGTGGGAGCTTTTAGGGTCGTGTATGATATCCTGTGGGAAAGGTTTAACCGGATAATTACCAAGGACTTTAGGGATAGCGTAGTGCACGGCGGTTGAGTGGTACACTTGGGACAACTTCGTCCTGAATTTCGATTACATACTCGTTTCATTGATGAGCGAATCCGAGAACTATTTAGAGAACATGTAACGAAAATATGGTACTTGTACAACTGCAGGGTGGAAGTGAATATCTACAACAGCCACTGCACTCAATATCGTACACAAGAATATATCGCGTTACTAATGCCATAATGTCGTAAACGCCAAAAATGCAATTTTAGTGCCAGAAGGTTGTATAATTTTTATTTTTTTTTTCTGAATTCGCTTTAGACTCGACAATTACGTGTGAATCAATTGAAATTGGAAAATTGGAAAATTAAAAGCAGAAGGTCGTATGTGCCGAACACATACGACCCTCTGGATTTATTTTCAGGGATAAA
This sequence comes from Macrophya annulata, assembly GCA_963924015.1. Classification (NCBI taxonomy): domain Eukaryota; kingdom Metazoa; phylum Arthropoda; class Insecta; order Hymenoptera; family Tenthredinidae; genus Macrophya; species Macrophya annulata. The sequence continues at coordinate 32,890,944 of OZ001257.1, read as the reverse complement.
TCGAGAAAATTAAAGTCAGAAGGTCGTATCCGCCGTTTCTTTTTCTTGTAATCGCCTTGAAATTGATGGAAACGCGTATTTCCATTGAAATTCACGAATTTTTTTGTGTTTGGCGGATACGACCTTCTGACTTTAGTTTTTGTGATTTTTTCGTAAAACTCAAGCCAGGAGGTTGTATCCGCCAAAAAAATTTGTTTTTCGGAAATTTCAATGAATCTATGTTTTCATCGATCTTATGGCAAATGCGAAAAAAAAAAATAAAAATGGCGGATACGACCTTCTGGCTTTAGTCATTGTGATTTTTTCGTAAAACCAAAGCCAGAGGGTCGTATCCGCCAAAGAATTTTTTTTCGGAAATATCAATAGATCTATGTGTTTTCATTGATTTCATGACGAATCTGAGGAAAAAAAAATATACGATCTTTTGGTTTTAATAGAACCAGAAGGTCGTATAGTGTCGCTTACGACCTTATGGCATTAGCAACGCGATATATATAATATATATTTTTCTATTAGATACAAACTGGATTCATCAAGGAATTTACATTCTGATTAGGAGCACTCCAAACAAATACTGGATATATTCTAATCATTAGTGATGATAAATATTTTTCCGATTTTAATTAGACGTGTTTTAAATTTGTTTCAGGACTTCATTCTTACACCCACAATGAAAGTGCTCATACAGTACGCGTAGAGGATGAAATTTTAACAGTAAAATACGAAGATGGTCGCTGGTCAAAGCCCTACTACGATTGTGGAGGTGGTAACATCTGGATGCTCACGTACACGGTTCCTTTCTTTGGATACGCCAACGACACGTACTTCTTCAAGTACGTACTCATCAGACGCCCTTTATTCTCTTTGCTTTTTACCCTTCCATCTTATATCCTTAGTCCCTCTATATGAACCGGACGTCACGATCGACTGGGTCAAATGACCTACAAAAATGAGGTGCCTATACAGATCTATAGGTGATTTCTTTTTTAAAATTTTTTCTTTTTCTCTTTATTTCTATATCATCACGAGAAAAATTTATCTCGTAATATTTTCATCGGTATAATAATCAGGTTATCTCGATTCATATAAATCCTCGATGATTTTATCAATATAAACAGAAATATTTTACAGATTTTTTAATCATAGAGGAATGCAGCGAACTTTAATGAAAATTAACGAGTTTTAATTAGATGAATATCACTGCAGAAATATTTCACGGTGAAAATATTTCATCTGTGATATAAACTTAAAAAAAAAAAAAAACTGATTATAGGGTGAGAAAATTTATCATACCCGTGAAGGTGTTGTACATACCTATATGTAGTATGTATACCTTCGTCACCATGACAAGTGTTAGATTTGTACTTCGGGTTAATTCTAGGTGAAATAAAATTGCTTGAAAGTTTTTGAAGACGGTATTTTCCTTACCGTCAAAGCTCTCCACGTATTCAAAGCTGCAGTCCGTTTAATTACATTTTTTTTTTTTTTTGTTTTTTTTGTTCTTTATCCTCGTGACTTGATGCCGTTATTTTATTGTATTGCGGAAACAATGGTCCTCGAAACTTCATAAGACATGTTTGCTAAGTCGATTCGTAGTTGCTGTCAACGACAATAGTGCAGAAATTCATTATTTTTAATCTCACCATTGCACAGAAGGGAAAACAGCTGTTTTTCAATTCCCTTCTGCTTGCAGTTAGTAAGAAATTTAATCACCTCTATAATAGTTAGCAGTTGTGGCATGCACAGCTTTTCTTTAATACTATAAATCCCGCCGTGTTAAGTATTGCCTTTGAACAGTCTTCACACAACAATTTTTTTTCGAGTAAAATTTTGCGCAGTTTTTTTTCTTATTTTATTTTTTTTTTTCAAGAATTCGACTCGTTATAAAATGCTTATATGTGAAAATAGATGCGAATTTTATTAAAAATGTTTTAAGATATAAATATATGTGTTATATGTATACAGCTTCTTTTGTATTTACACCTTCTTTACATACGCCTTGTGGAAAATTCGCGGGGTTAATAGTAATTAAAATTTTACCCGGTTATTTCATCTTTTAAAAATATTTTTATACCGAGAAATATATCCTGAAAAGAAAACGGAAAATATAAGGGGTATGAAAAAATTTGAATAGACAGCTGCTCTCGCGGTTAAAAAAAGAGTTCTCTTTTAAATTGTTTTGTTTTTAGTTTACGTTCATTGAAGATTCTACAATCTCATAGTCACTACAGGTCTAGTTGCACTGACGCGGTTGATTCAATTTGCAAAAAATAAATAAATTAGCACCTAGATGCAAGATAAACGTAATTCGCTTGGTTCGTTCCACCGTTGTTTGTACACACGTATCACTTATGCATGTGTATATATACATATACATATATATATATATTTACATACCTATTTACCTGACTATCTAAAGCTTGTGGGTTAATGATTATTGACTCGAATTAAGTGAACGTGTATTTTTCTTGCAAGATGAGAGAAGAATAAGTAAAATAAGACGAAAAAGAAGAAGAAGAATAAAAAAACATAATATCGTCAAAGTAATCTTAGCTGTCGCAAGGCACACCGTTCCGCCCTTATGTTAGTGTTGAAATTTATTAGGGTACTGGCACTTTTACTATATAGATGCAATTCTACCCAAATCGTTCCAAATTGAGACGACCAGCGGGGTGCTTTTACAGCAAAATTGGTCGGAAGTGATGTAGAGTCTTTCTACAAAAAGTAATAAGACAAAAAGTGTATTACCTGAGTTTGGCGGGTAAAAACTAAATAAACAAAATTGCGGTTCAAATGAACTGACTAAACGATGAAAAATTACCTACAGATTTCACGAGCAGTCTATCACTTTTCTCTTCATCATATAGAACAATGATAAAAAAAAATAAAATAAAATAAAAAATGAACATAAATATTATACTACGCCACCAGAGATACGAATTTGAGGTTAATTTTTTTTACTCGTACTATCCCTCCGGGAGAAATCATTGTATTATTTTATCGCCATGAAAGGTAGGTATACATACATATGTACTATAAAAAGTAAGAGTTTGGTGAATTATAGAAAATAAACTGGCTATGACCAGCGGTCAAACCTGAAATACCCCAAAGAACCTAAAGCAAAAAATAACTAATACTGGACAGTATAATGGAGTTAAGTCACTCTCACTCTTACTCTTGACCCAATGTCTCTGTATGTTTCTACCTCACGATTCGGCCTACGCAGTCCGACCTAAACTGAAAGACTTTTCTTGTTCAGTCCGCAGTTTTGATGAGGATAAAAGCACTACATACCTTTTCTTTTAATCTCACTCTTCGGAACAAGTTCGCGAAATATATTATATCGCGTGTACACTGGTTATAGCTGGTGTTATACATAAATTTCATTATGTAGGTATATATATAATATATATATAACAGGCTCAGAAAGTAGAAAATATTTCGCAAACTCACATCACGGGTTAGCCTTCATCAAAAACGTGCTTTTCTGCATTATTTATTATTCTTCTCCGGCCTATATACACCCGCGTTATCAACCGGAGAATGAATTTAAAAAATATCATCACGTGCCACTGGCACCCTCGTATACTTTTGGCTTTCGTGTATATGTAAATACTTTGATACTTTTAGCATTTTTCATATTGTTTTTCCACAGTTATTTTTTTACGCCTGTCTTCATCTCATCCTACCAACATTCGGTAGAATTCCAAGATACCGTTTACAGTACCTACGTATAAAGAAACCCTCAAGGTGAGTAACGCGTTTACCTGGTTTACGGATACCCGATTCATTAACGTTGTACATTCATAGAACTGGCCCGCAGCGATAAAGTGCAGAGCTTGCAACGCTGAGACACAGAAAAATTCGGTTTCGTTTCGCGAACAGAAGTAAAGCCATATATGAAAAAAGAAAAGAGAAAAAGTACGAGGAAACAGTACGAAATTGCACATGAAGTATACCTATCTGTGAATTGGGAATCGAGTTAGCTCTTAGAGCTGTAACATTTACGAGTGTGATACGCTCAGATCAATTTGGTGCTATAATCATAGTACGTAACATACATACCTAGATTGTACACGAATAAAAGGAAACAAAATTTTTCTGTATTTAATTTTATTTTCAAATTTTTGGCAGACTGTTTTAAATATGATTAATCGCAACTAGAAAGCAAGATTCAATTTGTGAAATTGTTTTCGAAATATAAGGAGTACCATGAAATATGTTTATTGAATGATAATACGTGCAGTGTACAGATATGAAGTGAAGATATCTCATTTTGAGTGAACAAAAATGATTCCTAAGTTATAATAGGATTCCTTTACTGTCTTTGTAAAATTTACGTCTGATATAAACTGATTCACTTATTTTTTAACGCGTTGTCTTAATCCTTGTAGATAATACCCTTTTTTATAGTTATACCGTGAAATTTATTCATACGGATCTAATAAAGGAAAGGAAATAAAGAAAAAAAGAATAAGCATAATCAGAACAAGAGACGGGAAGAACAAGGCGAATTTATCCGGGTGAAGGCCTCACGTCGCCACTGGCTATTTCACGGTGAATGAAGACAGATGAAAATGGTTTAAATAATGAAAACCACGTGAAAGAAGGCGGAAATATTTTTCACCCGTTGTCATATGCAGAGTTAGGTTGTATGTATTCGCTTAGGATAGGCTAGACTAGAGACGACCATGGTGGCTAGGGTTTGAAGAATGTCATTCCCTAGGGTACAACATCTGGCTATGATGGGACACCGGGGAAAAGCTCCAAGGAAGAAAAAAAAAGGACAGGAGCTTATCGGTACGAAATTGAATCTAGTCCCAAGATCTAGTACGGGTCTTTCGAAGAGTCATGTGCGAGCGATAGCCACGAATTGGTAATGGCAACATGGTCCGCAAATAGAAGCGATGCTGGTTTCGTAGCGTTGACGTAAAAAAGAAATACAGAAAAAAAAAAAAAATTTCAACAATTTTCCCCGGATCCAAGTTTACTTTACCGATCTTTCGAAGACGAATTCCATTTCATTCGCTCTCGAGAGTTCACTTTATCTTTTCTAAAGTCAGAGTAAAGGTGGCCTCGACTTTCTCCGTATTTTTTTTTTTTTTTCTCATTTGTTCTCTTTTAGTTGTTTTTATTTATTTATTTTATTTTTTGTTACCCAAAGAGACGAAATTATGCAGATTCAATTTTGTCAAATAGTCTTTCTCTACTGTGAAGACGCATCATTTCTTTTTTTATTTTTATTTTTTCTTATTATTTCAATTAAATATTATCAAACTTTATCTCTCAGTACATAGGCTATTCAACTTTAGTGAATCAGATTTATGGTTATTCTTTTTGAAAAAGCAGCGACAAAAAACAAAGAAAAAAAAAAAATTCATTGCTTTCATTTGAAAAGAATACTTTTTACTTTATTCTCTGTATATATGGACGTTAGTACAAGGATAAGAAATTTATTGACGGTGGGTGTAGATCGCAATGAAATACTTAAATGAAAATTCTTACGAGATTATCATTCGTCTTAGATAGCTTCTTCTTCTTCTTCTTTGTTATTTTTTTATTTTTATTTATTTACTTTTTTTTTTTTGTTATAACAAAATAGTACGATTTCATTTTGTCCCCAAGTTCGTTTTATCTCTTTAAAATCAGGTCAAAGGCAACTCTGCGAACCTGGCTCGCTGTCACGAAGAAAACCTTTGATCCGGTAGCGAATAAAGAGTCACAAAACGGTGAAACCTTGGACGTGGGCGCCCGTGGGAACGGACCTTTAATCCGCAACACACAAGAATGGCCCAGGAACTAACGAAGGTAAAGAGGGCGATGTGGGTGGGGAAAGATGGCGGACAATGCCAAGTGAGAGATTATTGGAAGTGTGCTTTTCACCCAGGTAGCGGCTAGAGCACGAGCAAGCTCCGCTAGTGATTCAAGATTCGCTTTACCCTTCCTAATGTACTTCACCACCCAGCGAGCTTCACGGTGCTTTGAGTTCAGCCGCGAGAATAACCAGCTCAGCTATTCAATGTTCAGCTTATCTATCCGGTTTACACTAATTGAGAAAAGGGTTGTAATAAGGGATTATCTTATTATATCCTGTATTGCCATTTTTTTTTTCTTTCGCTTCTCCTTTACAAAGCGTTTCACATCACCAAATAATCAGGGTGCAATTCAAATAAACAGAAAATAATTATAAATTTACTGATTTACTCCTGGATATGTATAACTACAGGTAAATATTTCTTCAAAAACTTTATACCATATTGTATATATATAATGAATTTTGTAAGGGTAAAAAATTTATTACAATTTTGTGAAATCCTTTCAAATAATCTTATATAATATTTTTCTCAATTTATTTTAAACCACTGTCTTATTTCGACATTGTGCTTCTCTCTCATTCATCCCTATCATTCTTTACCCTCAAGTTACCATTTTGCCATACCTTTCTGAAGTGCAAATTCTCCGCAAGTTATTAGCATTATTAAATGGCCTACGCTTTATAGACAAACTGTATGTACGTACATACATACATAGGCGTACTAGACTCTTATTAGGAGCGAGATTGATGACTCTCTCGCTCTCCTACGAAGTATAGGAATTAGATATGAGGGTGGGAGTGGGACACACATGTATCTAAGTATGTATGTACAATGTACATATACGTGTGTACATACATACGTCGCTCTTAACGATAGTCTACTGTGGTATATACATAGTTTGATATACCCTGTAGCCTGCAGCTCATAGTTATATCCTATATGTATCCTACAGCCTACAGGGTGGTTAATTTTAATTAATATAGTGTCAACATCATGAACCTAGAGAAGATTATTTAATGATAAGATGTCGAGCTATGTTGACTTTATAACAGTCTTTAAAGAAACTGTGTGTCCAACCTTTTTTTTTTTTTTTTTGTGTTGTATTTTTTGATTTCTTATCGTAGAAGTAAATTTTTTCTCTTTTCTTTTGGGGTGATGTAGAGTATGTGTAGGTATTTATAGTGACCCTTTCTTTAACGTCAATTTTCTCTGAATGATAATATGAAAGAACGTTATTCTGCAATTTCGAGTTGGTTTTTTGTGTTGGAATAATATTCTCTACGACACTGCAGTGCTACTACATTCGTTTTACGTTCAACTCGCTAGTGTCGTGCAGGATATTGTGAAGATTGCTAGCCTCTGGGGTAGCTGCAAGTTTGTGCTAAAATTGCAGATAGTAGAAACTGCATCGTCATTTCGTTTCAGCATCTTGCAGATAGTAACTCGAAGAATATACATATTGTTATACGTAAGTACGAACATTTATTTTTCTCCATAAATGATAAGAAAAGAAAAGAAGAAGAAGAAACAAAAAAAAAGAATTCATAATCGTTTTGTCACATTTTTGAAATTTTTCTCATAATCGTCAGACGATAAATCTCAAAAATTATATTTTAGAAGGTTCAACTTTGACTTCATTGATCGTGATTTGCAACCTTGAAGTAATACGTGGCTGGCGCTACACTTTTTTCAAAATCTTACGACCCAGCTCTCTTACGGCCTCTCGCTTCTCTCATTCAACGAAAAGAAAAAATGGGAAAAAATAGGAAGAAAAAAGAAACGCAAATCCATCGCCACCGTCGGCTCAGGCAGGTCGGGAACTGACGGACGGGTTCGTTGTTTTCTGACGTGATGTATATCTACCCTGACGAAGGGATCGCGGGTTCTCGATCAGCCTCACCGACTTCTTTGAATTAGAATCAACGCGTAAGTACGTTGTTGAAGCGCGAAAATCCGAAACAGTGGACAATGTCGTCCGGGGAATTCCCTTTGACATTCCCCAGAGTGAATCTATTGTGAGGACGGTTTCGACGAGAGAATACCGGTACCTTTACCGTACCTCCAGAACTGAAATCGAAAATGTATACCTATAACAGATTGTAAAGGTGGAGAATGTGGAATGACAAAAGCAACTTTGATTTACGTTTGAAATGTTGAAATTCCATTTTGCACAGTTAGAAAATTTCGTTTACTTTCGCGTATTTGTTTACCACCTCTTTCATGGAATACAATAAAACGAATAATTTTAAATTTTATCAACCGTGAAACGCTTTGGCCTTCGGTGAATCAGACATGGCAACGATTTATTTCAATTTCTTCAGTTTCCAGTCTTCGATCAGATCGATCACAGGCCGTTTTCTTTTATCTTTATCGCCTCTTCAGTTCCAAAGCATTGATGGATGAGCTCAAGGTGCAACCGGCATTTTAATATCTTTTTACCTTTACATCCTTGACGATCTTTGCCGATTCTATTATCTGACAAAATTCTATGGTCTATTATCACTAAAATAAATACATTGCATATAGACGAACGTTTTAAATTGAATAACGCAATTGGAGCATTGATGCTATTCAATTCTAAACCCATAAAGGAAAGTAAACTTGTCAAGGAATTTCTGATTATATTGAATTATAGTAATTATAAAACCCGGGAGCGATTGCTGCTACAAGTACAGTAATTATTTGATTTTCGATGATTCAATTTCGACATTTCTCTGGTTTGGCTTTGAAACAGTTTTATGTTAGTTCTTTGCTCGAGTACGATTTCCGTTCTATTTGACGATCCTCAAAATTCAAAGTCAAACGAAAGTCTCGAATCCCGCCTCGACGGATTTTATCACCACTCGTTAATTTTACCGGCTGAATTTTGTACGCGACAAACCTGCCCTGTCTGACTTTTGGATAATTTTAAATTATCGCTTTTACAAACTCGCGTTATACTATACATATAGACGTGAAAAATCTCATTCTCCACATTGATTGAACACAATGCTAGTACACCACTTTATACCTAAAAATTTTTCATGTAGATATGTATGAGGCATTCCATGTCACCTCGACCAACGTTTGACCCTCACATTTTTTGTTTACTCTCAAATTAATTCATGTAATTGTAGTACTCAAAAAATGCCCATCTTTTTTTTTTATGTTTTTTTTTTCGACGCATATATTATCAGTTATGGCTGTTGAAAAAATTTTCAATTTCGACCCATTTGTAAAATCTGAAAAAAATTCTATATATTTTATTTAGAATTTTTTGGTGCAAGAGCCATAATGGGACGAGACTTCCGTCAAGGCCTTTTTCGGCTTGAAACATCTATAATTCACTCTAACCGTGTAGATATCTGAGGAAAATATCTTATCGTTATATTTGACAAGTTTTTGGGTTGCGAGAATTTTGTTATCGTAGAAACTGAGAAAAAAAAATAACAATCATACCATCTTTTGGGTTTTTGAAAATACTTTTCAGCACTCAATGAATCCAACCTCAGAAAATATGTAGCAATTGACTATTCGGGTGGTTCCATAAGAATATCTGTCATATGAAAATTATTTAGGAAGTCTATAATAAGCAAGGTAAGAGATCTACACGGTTGAAGTGAATTATAGATGTTTCAAGCCCAAAACAACCTAGAAGGAGGGATCGTCCCATTATGGCTCTTGCACCAAAAAATTCTAAATAAAATATAGAATTTTTGGTAATTTTCTCAGATTTTACAAATGGGTCGAAATTAAAAATTTTTTGAACCACCATAACTGATGAAGTATGCGTCGATAAAAAAAGATGGGCATTTTTTGAGTACTACAATTACATGAATTAATTTGAGAGAAAACAAAAAATGTGAGGGTCAAACGTTGGTCGAGGTCACATGGAATACCCAGTATGTATGTACGTACGCCGATTAAATATAAAGAAAAACAATTTTTATAAAAATACTACAGTCTAATTAACATTTCATTCATAATCATCAATAATTTTTCAAATACAGTATAATTGTATTTCAATATTCTCTCTCACTGCAGTACCTAACATTAATTTTCCAATAACCTGTAAATATTATTACATAGGTATAGGTATATACATAAAAATGTTATTTTACTTTATTTTTTTGTTCTTTAATAAAATCCTTCTGACTATAATGGTTCAATGAAATGAGCAATTTTTGAGGCATTTTATAGTAGGGTACGCGATGGATGTGGGTTAGGTTATCCTGCAATCTATATCTTTCGTTTATCCCGTGGGAAATAGTTGGTATTCACTGCAGGCTTTTGTGTCTTTCAGACTTTAATTCGAGATTGGTTCAGAGAATTTCTAGATGCCTTTCAAGTATGTGACCAATTCAAAAGTCCTTGTTCTAAATCAGAGAAGAATCAGTCATGTGATAGAAAGCTCATATCGACTTTCCTCAAAGTATAATAAGTTCAAGAAGACTATAGATTAAAAATTTTTTTACTACAATCCAAATTTTATATGTCATTATTTTTTTTCTAGATATGAAGGAGTGACTTACAAAAGTTTAAAAGCCGTTTTCATCTTATTGTATTCATAATTATGTTGACTATAACCCAGGCTCTTGAAAAATATTTGCAAGTTACTTGGGAGTTCATTCTTTTCGATAATACGACATTTAAACATCTTGAGAACGATAAAGCACCAAGAAGGTAAAGAATCTCTACTTTAATTTCTTCCATTCACAACTACATTGAAAGCTTTACTTAATTTACAGTTAATTGCAGACCTCCCAACAGTCGAGAGTCTGACTAAGCAATCGACTCCTGTATAAAGTAACGGAGGTGTTAGGGATCCGTAAAATCGACTGCTCTTTAAACTTGTGCAAAGTATAGAAATTTCAGTGCTTCTTTAAAGCATACTATATACAAAACGAGCTCACGATTTTTATATAGCATTACAGTCCGACCAATCAATTTCTATTTCTACTCGTAATGCTGACCACATTGAGACAGTTTCAAGCAATGAGAAAATAATAAAGTGGAACAGGTATCGACACTTGATTATATTAAGCCAATATAATTCAAACAGAAGGTTAGAATATAACACATATATCTATAATGCAACTTACTGCGGATATATTCCCTTCAGAAACTCAATTTCCGATCTTGAGATCCCTAGTAACTCAAGTAAGTATAACCATATCACAAATACCCAATAGAGTTTCGATAATGCTGTAAAAATTTAGTTCGGGTTTATTTATTTATTTTTTTTTTTATCAAACCATGAACGGAGATTAGTTTGATTATTGCCCTGCAGCGAACACTAGTGGTAACGGTCAGATTTTTATAATAAAATGAATAGAAGTTTGTGAATTTGCGGAAGGGTTAGTGGTCTGCAGTCACGCACCGTGGTCAGAAGATATGCATAGAAATTTTTTTTAAAACGGGCGAACTGCAGTAGCTAGATCATTTTATGTATCTGCTAACGGAACCTCGAACCATAAATTTTGATGGATTTTCTATTGGCATTAATAGAAAGTTGCACTTCAGAAAGAAAAAAAATAAAAAGAAAAAAAGAAACATAAAAAATTGATATTTTTAAATACAATTTAAACATCTCTTTAATCAAATTTTTATACTATAGAAAGATTCGCAGGTTACAATTAATGATTGAAGAAAAAAAATAAATTCAAATTCACTGATCGAAAGCAAAGTAAAAATTCGATCAATGACGTGAAAGAAGTGAAATTTAAAATTAGTGGTAAGAATAGGTTCTCGGAGGATGGTATACGCACCTGAGAACTGTCAAGATTGAACCGTGATAATCTCCGTTTATAGGAAACCGTTTCATACTTTTCTATCTTTTATTGAATCGGAAAGCTTTATTGAAACAATATTTAATAAACCCGGTCATCGCATGGCTGTTATCGTTATTTGAACGCGTTTTCGATTACCCCCTTTATTTTTTTTTTTCTTTCTTTCTTTTTTTGTTTCTTTCTCAAACATAGCGAACCATTCGCTATATTTTTGTCCATAGAAAATGTTTGAGTTTACTTAGACGGACGTGTGTTATAGGGGTTTGAAGGAGTCCGGTGTCTATAGTAGAGCTAATATGTCAGAAAGAGATGACAGTCTCTGGGGGTGAATTTCGAAAGAGTAAAGGGCATACCCACATAAGCCACCCTTAGAAAGGTCCTCCATCGATCTTGTAAGTTTTTGACTACCTGTCCGATGTATTTTGATCAAAATTTTTTTACTCCTTTTTTACTTTTTCGACTTTTACTTTTCGATGAAAGTTTTTTTCCTAGATAAAATTTTATATAGTATCGATTACGATATTAATAATTTTTTTTTTTCCACATTATACCGTCTGAGTGAACATAAATAGTTCTTTGGTGGTCTTATGGTGGCATTCCCTAAAAATCATTTTTTGTTTTTTCTTCCTGATATAAGATGGTATATTTTTCCATTATTCTTCCAGATATTATGACGGTTTCAAGTATTTCCGGACTCACTCCACATCTCAGATCAAATGTACAAACAAAAATAAATAAATAAAATGAAAAAAAAAAAAAAAGAAAATAAAAAATTACGGACATCATCTTCCAGCAGGATTTATTAAAGGCTGTATAATATCCTGTATTAGGCAGTAAAACACAAAAGAAAAACGAAAATTTAATCATTCAATATACCTCATATATGTATCGTTTTAGCTTTGAGCAACACAAGCGGTGTGTTAAATTGAGTTTAAGCCTTCGCATGTCGATCCGTCTGTACTGTACATAAATGGTGTGACGTTAAATGAACTTGAAGTACGTTGTAATTGACTTAAATCTAACGCTAAGCTTTGCGTCGTTGGTTCTTTGGGTTGTTTGGATAGGCGTTAACCCTTTTCTCAATTAGGTATGGTTATACGCGAAAAATGGAAGAAAAAAAATCAAATTTATAGGCAAGTCAAACGCTATGAGAGAGATTATTTCCTTGGATCATCTTAATTATAAATCTGTAGATATATACTTATGATTACTATATAGGTATGTATTTGTGTACATACATGTACATACGTGATTCAATTTTTCGTACGATAAAAAAAGAAATTCACATATCCCCCAAAGTTTGCTACGATTATACATAAATAATGATAATAATAAAAAAAAAGAAACACAACACCGTTTGGACCTATTCTAACCACGTGAACGGAATCGATTATACCTACGCCAGCCTTTTCGTGTCTCCTAAAGGACCCAGGACTCAGGCGTCTAGAACCTCGACCAATCGTCGAGTCTTTGACGGTATCTTCTTCTGGTAACAAATTACTGTGTTAGATCTCAGAATCGACTTATCGCGTCTAACAAACCTTTTTCGAATCAAATTTCAGAACCTTCGTCGCATATCTGTAGTCAATGCAGTGGATTATTCAACTATGTAAAACGAGCTTGGCTTTGTCTCATACTTCACAGAGCAGTAAATCGTGGTATATAAAATGGATTATATTTTCTTTGAACTTGAACTGCAGCTCGTGAATAAGTTCAACTAATGCAATATGTCTCGGGAGGTTTGAATTCAGAAATAAGTAAACTAAATAAGTAGGACTTCTATTGTTTTAACAATTTTTAGAAATTTCAAGGGATACCACTGCAAGTTTGAAAAAATAACAAAAAAGAAAATAAATAAAAACTTTTCTGTTCACATTTTCTGTTTATTTAAACCATATTCTAGTCTCCAGAGTTGACTTTATATTATACGTACACAGCGAACACTTTCACGCGTACTTATCATGCGTATACATAAAGAAATATGATCAACACGAACAGTCATTGTGTGAAAGCGAGCTTTCAGCGTTTTGAAATGTTAGTAGAACTTTGAAAGGGATTTGAATAGGGATATATTTATACATATACATACGTATGTTGTCAAAAGTAACAGTATTGAACATGGTGACAGTTGAATTGGTGGATTGTATTAAAGGCTGAAAGGTTTTGTACCCGGGATGTCTTTCTCGCGTTAAATTTCCTGCTTCAGGAAGTTACCGTCTCTCTGGAGAGGAAAATTCCGTTTGGTGGTTATTTTAACGTGGTAGTAGTCGAGCCGTTGAATTTGTTCAAGCGGAAATCCGGCTTCGACTAAGCTGGAAAAGTCATTATTGTTTCTTGCTGTTTCCGGCCGAGTACTGTTAACGTATTGCACAGTTGGTTTGTTCTATATTTTATCACCTGGAAGGGTAGGTTAGATATACTTTAGAAGATATGCCTACTTGATGAATAAAAAAACAAAAAAAAAAAAAAAAAGAGTAAAATTTTTCACAGATTTTTATCCTTGAAATACAAAATATATTACCAATTACGAATAGCTACCCTATATCCTGACTAAAGAATGTAGGGAAAATTGGATTTCACCATTTTATTTAAGGGAAAAATATCTTTCACACCATCCCCAAGGGTGATCCGTCCCTTCATGGGTAATGACAATTTTCCGCCACTTTTCGTCACGCCGCACAGGCGAAACTCTAAAGACAGAGTGAAAAAAATAAAGAAAAGAAAAAATAGAAAAAATAAAAAATAAAAAATCGGGTAAAAGAGATGATGCTTTGAAAGTTTACCGAGCCGGCGAACTTTAAGCCAAACATTTCAAATCCTATCTCACCTGAAGTTTGACTCAACTGAGTGCTTCGAAGTAGCTTCAAGAACAAGGAAGGGCACAATTCTAGGATAAAACAACCTAGAAGCTTTGAATAGCATCACTAGACGAACATTATTTTAAAATAAATAGTATGCAGGAACACGGGAAGCTGAGAAAACGATCTTCTGCTTCATACTTAGCTTTAATGGATACGCATTGCGAATTTCCTGTCTAGTATATCTAGGGACGTAATAAAAACTGACCATAAACTCTCGAGGAACCCATGGCGTGATTCGAGCCACCCTAGAGGCAGAGTTTAATGACGCTTTAATAACGCAGTAAACGTGGCAACCCGTTGACTACGAAGTAATATATTCATATACAGGGTATCCAAAATAGCAAAACTTAATGACAACACGGGATGGTTCTTCTTCAATAATCATTCAATAATCTAATTGTTGAAAGAAAGGCTTTGAAATGCGATGAAGATTATACGACGCTCCTTCATTTTTCTATTATAGTTTTATCAGCTTAAGAGTTCGTTGTTTTTTTATCTTAAAAATTGGGTTCAGATTCTGAGCGAAGAAAAAAACAGTGTTTAAAAATGATAAAAGTGGAATAGGTGTTGCTGAAGAAAAACTCTTTATCCCGCAAACTATAATCTGCAGCTGAAAGCTTTATGTATAATAAATACGTTTAGTATAGACAAGTTAATCCGCAATACTGGGTACCATACTTTTCGTGATTGTTTGAAATATTCTTACGGTGGAAAAAAATAAATAATAATAATAATAATAATAATAATAATAATACTGTAACATGCCATAAATATGCCAACGCGTAGTCTTGTTTTACGTTAATTAACTGATCGCGAATGAAAGACTAATATACCTACCTCTAAACCCGTTAAAGAGTTTAAAACTAATTAGCAGTATTATCGGGAAAGATCGTAGCTTTTGATCGTCGCAATGCTTGTATTCGATATTTAAGCCAGCAGATGTGTTTGACTGTGAAGTAGGAATTTTCTCGGCACTTGTCACGACGTAGTTCTATGACAATGAACCTTCTTCAACAATAGGATAGCGTTACAAATGCGCGGAAATTTACTTAGCGATAATTGAGACCCATGTGAAACGATAGACTAGAATAGAAGGGGTTCAAATTTTAGGACGAATTAGTTCTGTTTTAGTAGAAATTCAGAACTCCAGTTGTATTCAGTTCGATCATCATTAAATTTTTGCTTGATCATATACTTTTTATATAAGTTCTTTTTCACAGGTCAGTTACGAATCAAAGTCAAGGTAAGTGAAGGAAAAGTGGTGGATCGTCAACGATACACTTTTATTTTTTTTTTTTTTGTTTTTACCTTTTTTCGATTTTTTCATTTTTTTTTATTTCTTTTTCTTTTTTCGGGAGATAAATTGAGCGAACCATTATCGTAGGGTAAGCTGTTTTCCATTGGAGTAGGAATAATAAGGGAAGCAGACGAAGCCCCATCCTTGAGAAGGACAAATACACGTGCCGTTCAACCAAACGAAATTTATGCAGAGATTGGGCGTGGGACAACGGTGATGGTGAAATATATAAGCCGAGACTCAATAACTTGTTGTGGATACATATTTGGGATGTTTGAACGTGTATTAAATATGGAACTGTGTCTACCTTCACTAGAATTCGCTAATATACGCATGGCTGAAATCATACGTACGTAAAGCTTATGCAAATTTACATCAGTAAATATATAAATGCCTTTGACGTAAAACAATTTCAATATTTCTGTATGCTGTGACGACAGGGTTGTAGAAAATTTTCACCATAGAAGAAATCGATTTATGTTTTCTAGTTTTTTTTTTTTTTTTTTTTTCGTTTTGTGAAATTATCAAAACTGTATATGGTGCTCTTTTACAGCTACCAAAGTTGAGACCAATTTCTACGACGTTGTAAATTTTGTTTGTCAATTTCAAGAGGCTGAAATTGATTGGAATTTTTTTTTTTTTTTTGGTTTTTTGTTTTAATTAAAACCGAACCTATTTTTCGATTTACAAATACATATTTATTGGAAATTTAGACTGACCGCACTGCGGGATTCGATTTTATACTTTTTGATTGACTACCCATCGTTTATTATCCCAACGGGGAATCTGATCGTTTTTATTTTCTATTTAGAAAAATATTCAATCTTTTTGGAAATTGTATGCATTTTTTAACCGGTTCAATATCTACAATTTGAAAAATCTGAATAAATTATCAGAGTATTGGATTTTAAAGTCACTCAATAATCTACATTTTATACATATATATATATATATATATTTTTTTTTGTTTTGTCGTAAAAAAGACTTGAGTTCGTTGGAAATACCTGCGACGAAGAAAAGAGAAACGATGCCCTCGAAGAGGATGGTGTTTGCTTTTATAATAACTTCGTTTCGTATAGGACCCTCGCATGAGAAGCCATCATCATTCTCGCGAAATAATCCTGCGAATTTATGTCTCCAAGAAACGTAACCTCGAAGGCGTCGCTGCGTCTTCGAGAAAATCTCATGCCCGTATAAGATACTGATTTTTTACCCTGGAGGACTCGGCCTATGAGCTTTTCGTTCACGTGCGAAATATGTACTTCGTTTATTACCTCGGCCTATAAGATGTCAAATTTAAGGTGGGCCATGATCTACCCTTTTTAAATTTAAACAAATTCAAATAGCGAAGAACAGTTGATTCGTTTTACTTATTTCTAGAAAATACCGTAACCGTGAGAGTAAATTTTAGTCTCTTCAAATTGGCTTAAATACATATAACATAAATTGTGCAATACTCAAATCGAATTAGTCATTCTATATTGCTATTGGTGTTGCCATCAAATCACTGGTCTAGACTCCTGAGCAATATCTACTTGCAAATTTCTAAAATCAACAGTCTGTCAGGGGAGAGCGAAGTTCTAACTCAAGATTTACTGACATCAGATATTCCTATTCGAATTTGGTCAATTCATATAGATACACTACTTGTATGACGTCAATTGACACTTGACGCAGTATGGCAGGCGAAATAGTGTTTTGAGTTTGTTTTTTTTTTTTTTTTTTTAAGTTTTAAACCGTTTCGACCGTTAAATGGTCATTTAAAAATTACGTTAACATTATTTGTAACGAGAGCACAGATGACAGGAATTGGAAAAAAAAAAAAAACAGTTCAAAAATAAAAGTCAATTCAGGTCTTGTGTTTTTTAAAAGAATGTTAAACAACGATACAAATTACAAAGGACGAAACCAGTAACCGGAATGAACATAAGGGAGGTGAAATTCGCAACATGAAGAGTTGAGTAAACAAGAAAAGTTTACGAATAAAAATTTTGTCATACCGCGTGATTTGCAAGTAAGATCAAAGCTGTTACAGATAAAAAAAAAAAAAAACTAAAAAAACAAGTACAACATGATAAACTCAAAAATTCCTGTTTTTTTCAAAGTAAATGTTTGAATAACGGTGATACAGTATCACTAGTATCAAAGTGTCTGTATTTGCTTTGTACGCATCAGTAATATACACCAAAGGGTATATATTATAGCTATAGTAATAAATAATTTTTTCACATACCGTGAGATGAAAAATAACAGAGGGTACTTTGAAATAAAAATAATAATTCAACAGACAAGAATCTGATCTCAACATACTTGTTGGTATATTATCATACACCTACGTTTCGCCTAAGTAATCCATCAAAAGCGATCTTAGCAAAAATATTTTAATTAAAAATATTTTTCTGCTAGGTTATATTTAGCAAACTTAAGATACCGTGTACCTAGATTTGTTCTTCAATATTCCTGGACTCTGCATCGTGATAATTGTAATTTATTTTTATATTCCAGAGGAAGATGAAACTCCAAAAAAATTTTAATCCCACCCTTAATTCTATCATTCATATTTATAATTAGTCAATTGGTTATGCGGTCGTAGGTACTTATATAAATATAGTGATAATTGAGTGAATCGTGAACTACGTTGAAAGCTAACAATAATCGCCACAAACAGAACGAGGGTATCCTCAAAGTGGTGGGTTTAGCTGGGGGATTGTCGCTCCTGCTAACATTTCGCTTAATTGCGTAACACCGTGTGAAATCAGAACGGTGCACGTAAGTCGTACGAGGGGTTGGGCTCACCCAGGCTCCCTAATTGAACGACTAAAGTTAATTTACACACGTTCTTAAGTAGTATTCTAAGAGTTTGAATATAGTAGCTATCGCAGGGTGGGGAGGGTGTTAGGGGTAGTTAAAACATCGTTAGTTGGTATTCTTAAGACACAAGACGTACGGCGCATGTTCGCTACTTACTTTACTCGATTCTCTATAATTAAACTCATTACTTGCCGCGAAACCAAACATTTCTGTTTCATATGGTTCTATAGGGTAGGGATACAAGGGAAAAATAAGACAGAATTTTTTAGACGAAAGTTTTTTTTTTTTTTTTTATTAAAAAATGCTGAGTTATGAGTTTCCAAAAAAAAAAACAAAAAATAAAAATAAAAATTTATGTCTAAAAAATGGTGCTTCAAATGCCCCGGATACATATACATATATACTATATACTTTTTGCGCTTTTATTCACACAATACAATCTCAAATGAAAGGTTTCGCTGCATTTCAGTGTCTCTTTTTTTTGAAAAAGTTTTTTAAAAATACAGAAATAATTCATCCTCTCGTTTCTGGATTGTTCAGTTTTCAGCCACGACCAAATAAAGGAGTATATTATTATTCGAGATAAAGAATTGAAAAACTCAGTAAGCGAAGAGGTGAATTCATTGAGATGTCCCTCAACATTTGAAAACCCTTGATACAGGTGAAAATCCAAGGGGACAAAAAAGTTAACTAACAATCCCTAGCTATCGCAATGAAATTTCGGACAATTTACAGTCTTCTGACCGTAAGTTAATTGGCTAATTTGGTTAAAATACAAAAAAAAAAAATAAAAATATGCAAGTGCAGGTCTTTAATTTTCATCAATATTCATTCGTAGTTGAAGTTCGCAAACATACCGATTTGGGACGGTTTGAAGAGCGTTAATTTTTTATCAACAAACCGTCGAGAGCCATTCGTAAAAACCGTAACTTCCATTATCGTCAGGGAGGTAACGGGTAATATTGACATAACGACTTAAAACCATTCGGAAATGTATTTTGACGAGAAAATATTCGGATGTTGAATTTCAAAACAATATATATATATACATATATACGTGGCCGTCCGTATGAAAAGGGCCCACTTAATTGTCGATCCCACGTTTCCGAGATATTCGCATTTTTTCAGTATTGTTCAAAATTATCATTTCTTTTTTTTTTTCATTATTCTAAATGGAATTTGAACTCTTCCCAAGTCGAATGAGATATATTCAGTTTTTCAAATTATCAAGTTTAAACTTTCATAACTAGGACAGTTTTCAACTTATAAGAGACCCTATCTCGTAAAGTGGGCCCTTTTCATGAGAACGTCCACGCATATATAATACCTACATCTGTATATAAATATTTAATTTACCAACATTTTATCCTTTCTCAAGTATTGCCTGTACATATTTTTGATATCTTTTTTTTTAAAAAGGTTCCCTCTCGTTATTGCCACTTCATTAATATCCTGCGGTTTTGAATGGTATTATACACCCTACGCTATCGATTTTTTACTTCTTCAACACAAGCGTGTACTGCAGTATAATAATTTACGCAAAGCTTTTAGCGACTGATTTTTTTTTACTCGTATCCTAAGTTGCATATATGCACGTAAGGTGTATTTAAATATTTATAGCGGTATATAGGGATTCTTTAGAGATCCCATATACATATATAGCAATGTATCGAGAAGAGCACAGTGGAAAGGGGTCCCGTATATATAGAGTCGAGAAAATCCAGGGCTACATTTGACAGCCCGTTTTACGATTCACGATAGGAAAATGAATTCGGAATAAAGTCAGTCGTGCCAAAGCTCATGACGCCGGGATTTAGACGGCGCAAGGATTTTTATGGATATACGAAAGATAGCCTGCACGCGTTTCAGATACTTATAATGAAACCAGGACATCGATATAAATGGATTCATGTATGTATGTACATACATACCTCTTCGCTTTTTAAAATCATCGCCCTGCAGCGATAAAACAGTTAAAAAGCTTTCGGAAGTCTTTCACGGACGACGTCTTTCATTATCTTTATAAGCTTCTGAAGATCAATGGGGCTACTTCGTAATGTTCAATGAATTAATTACACGATGTTTAAGAAATGATCTTAATTTTTAGAAAAACTTTTCATTTTCGTTATTAAACTGCTGATGTAATTCACGATATACCTAAGTCTGTGCTTTTCGGATATCTGATCCGTAAGTAAACCTCTGATGCTAGATAGATTAATTTATTTTTCACCATCTTTTCCCTCTTTCTATTGAATCAGAAGTTTTTTTTTTTTTTTTTTTTTTTTATCGATGGGAACGAGATCAGTGTCTTTTCAAGGATGCCGTTTTTTTTTTTCTTTTTTCTTTTTTTTTTCTAGACATTCTGTAATCCAAGTGAAAGGGTTTGGTGGATAGCCGGGTCGAAACAAGGATACATAATTAATAGAAAGGAAAGCTTTTATCCGAGAGTGCAGTATCGTGTTCGGTTACCTGTTTCTATCAAATTGATAATCGATCGGATTCGATCTAGATTAAGGCGAATTAGATTTTACTTTTTTGGTTCAATAAGTTTAATTTACGTAGCTGTATAATACATGGATATCTCTTTCTCTTCAATCTAACCATCTATCTATTTCTTCAAAATTGTTCAAATTTTTCATACGAGAAAAGCGAAGTCTAAACGTCACAAATTTCAAGGCTAACTGTAAACGAACCCTCGCAGAGTTTAATACAAAAATATATTCAACATATGTTTTCATTTTGTATCGTGACCTAACTTTGGATGTGCAAATTTGCCAAAACTATAGGGTCAAGCCGCATAATAACTTGCCGAGAAAAACTTGCTGAAGATATGAAAAGCACAAAGAGGTAAGAAGGACTTTTGTAACTTTTTAAAAGAATAGAATAACGATGGTATTAGTGTATCTATATATCCGCACACATTTGTACATAGGTAGGTGTCTACATATATAAACTGGTAAAGTTTCACCACGAACTAATAGGAAGGTCGAAACTTTCCCAACAGCTACTGTATAACTTGTTAAATACTTTTCAAGAAGTATTGGAGAGATCTACGATACCCAGGTGTTGCAGTGCCATTGACGTTAAGAGCTAGGAGGAAATTACGTCGCGGTGAGACAATCACTGCAAGTTCAAGAGAATAGAGGAAAATCGTAGGATAAGATTGGAGATTTAGTGGAAGGTAAAGATAAAAAGAAAAGAGACTCGGAGGGATATGAAAAAGACAAATGAAAATTGTAAAATAGAAAAAGAAAGAAAATTTGGGCGATTGTTTCTGCGATTCTTTCCATTCAATTTTTCAAGCTTGTCAGCGTTATTCAAAGTTTAAATAGTGCGTTTTGACGGTCAACAAATTTTACTATTTTCCAAATTCTTAGGGAAAGGAACTTTTAAATGAAAAACTAACGCTAAAAAGCACCGGTAAATAAGCCTAACAAAAAAGGCTGCCCAGGATTCATTTTGGTAAAATATAATAAGTATTTCAACAGACTTGCTACCTCGCTTAGAAATTTACGAGTGATATTATGAAGGCGTATATACCGAGACTAGGAAACCCCTTTTGACCATTTTCGTCTTGCAATTTCGTTGTTGGTTTTATCGTATTGTTATAACGTATATATATTATACGTTATTAAAAAATATTCAAAATTTACAGTATCGGACTCGCATATATTATCACGGTTATCTATTTAACTTTAGATTTAATTTTTTTTTTTTCACATATCTCGATCGCGAATTATCACACTGAAAATATTCACTTAGTTTTCAAATTGACAATTATTATAGAATGTAGAGAAATATGAGGGAGCGTGGCAGTTCCTGGTATATCTATGACTAACGAGGTTTCCAAAGCTGGTATAAATGATAAAATCGAAAGTTCACCAGTAAAATGATTGAAACGATACGCTGAATTGTATGAATCGAACTTTCAATTACATACAGGACGAGATATTAGCTCAAAATCCAAAATCATTTAGAAGATAAATCATAGACTCATATATCACAAGTCATACATCAATAATATCGTTTGTACTATTGTTTAATGGGAGAGTACTAATTGGCAATTGGTATTCATCGTGTGTATTGATTAAATCTACTTTTCAATTAAAAATTTTATCCCGAGTCCCTCTCTCTCTTTTTCTCTCTTCCTCTCACATACAATGATGTATAATTAACTTCATTTCACTTTGCTGCAGCAAAGAATCGGGGTTTACCTGCTGTAATAAATTCCTAATTAAGGCCAGAGCCATGGAATGTGATAATGCTACTTCAGTCAGAACGTTTGAATTTAAGGGCCACGTATTTTTCTGGTTCGGTGTCATGGGGAGAATTTATCAGAATCAGATGTTAACGGGTATCGGTTGTTTTTCCAATTAAAAGTTAATCCATTACTTTTTCAATCAGTCCCTTCCCTCAGGTATATTTTTACACTGTTTCTAAAATTTTTACAATTAATTAAGATTTTTTTTTCATACAACATTGAAAATGTGTACGATTCGTAGCTGCAGGAAATAAATTGTGACGTAATTGTTCCAGAAATATGTAATTATTTTTTATTAAGTTAATTTTATTCAGAAATCCATTTTCACGTTCTCCGGAGTTGAGGAACTGTTTGGCACAAAAACGTTTTTCTTTTTATTGTTAATTGTACTTCATCAGATGAGTTTCAGAATTCTGATAGTTTTTTAAACGCGATAATACAGGCGCGTACTTCCATTTTTTGTTTTTCGAATTTTAAGTCGACTCAGAGTTTCGTGACTTCCGGTTTTAACGAAGAAAACGTACGGGAAATATTTCTTCCCCTCGAAAAGTATACTTTTTTTGAGTTATACATCGCAGTGGGAGTTAAATATAATGTAGAATTAAAGAGGACGTAAGTTGAATTTGCTACTATGGGACCGCATGCTCTTGGGGAATCCTCCAAGCCTGAAGGCATCGGCGACGATCTGTAAATCCAAACGTTGACTGTTATGAATTTTATAATTTTGATAAGACAAATTGAAGTTAAAAATTTTAGAAATATTATTGTTTGAACTTTTTGTCAAGTTGATATAAATATTGAATCAAACCAAAGATCTTTTTTTTTTTTTCTTCGGATTTTGTGGTGGGAAAAACGTTGGGGAAGTTTTCGCTGCATTAGAAGCAATTGAATAATACCTCGTTAGGTACTCTGCAGGCGAAACATGACTGATTAAGTTTTAAAGTTTACGAGAAATTTAATCATCCTGTTTTTCAACGCCGAGGATTTCATCGCGTAACCACCTAGCAGCGAATTTACCTTATACTCGTAGAGGACTTTGAAATCCAATAACTCAGATTTAACTAAACATAATGACGTGTGATCGAGTAACATTTACCTAACCTGAATCCACCCTTTATCTTTCGCATTTTGACAAGAAATAAAAAAAATCTATATCAAGTTCCTTTACAAAGGAAAAGGGGCTGACTAATTAATCAAAAGTTCGTAATCGCTAAGGCCACAATAAATTTAATGAAGATAAATTTAATATGATTCAAAAGCGCAGGACTATCATTGAATAAATTTTATTTGAGAATCTAGAATATATTAAAATTTTTTCGCTGAATTTATCTGACCGAACGATCCCTTTAAAAAAAAAAATAATAATAATAATAATTTCGGGCGTTTCTTTTCGGTTTCTTTACCTCAGGATTGATGACTACTTATCTTGGTAATACGGGGTTTATAGTTTAACCAAAAACAGAGCGTTATATTGTCGTGGCTCCCTGCCTTCCTTTTCTTATCTTCATTTCATTAGGAGGCTTCGTTAATAACGGGAGGTGATTAAACTGCTGCTGTTGCTTGGTACTTTTGAAAGTTCAATTCGTCTTAAGCCCTGCGTTCTTTCTAGAGAAACTTTTTCGAGCATATACAGTATGAAACTTACAAAAGTTAAGAAAATAAAAATTCTACTAAAAGCTGTTAGCTGCACTACGTCTCGAGATGAATAGTCAAGCGAGCATATAACTGTGTGACTAATTGCAACTAGCTATAGCAGAATAATCAAGCGTTGATTCAATTGTTAGTAAAAAAAAAAAAAAAACAAAAAGAAATAAATAAAATAAAGTAAAAACGAATAAATAGAATATTCGCTTCCAGTTAATTATACTGAAAGATCCTTCTGCTGGATTTTTCCGTATTTCTACTAGCTGAAGAGATTATCCTTCCTAATCTTAATTTATTAGATATGCGATATGCTCTATAGCCACATAAGTCGACGCTAGGTAGATCGTTTTTCTTCTCCCCTTCAACTCTTTGCTAACAAGCACACACGACCCTTTCGTCCTTTGATCCTGTCGACCCAAGCGGGGATATCTTTGGTACAGCTCCCAATCAGTGTCAATCACTTATTTGATTCGGCAAGCTGAACCGTCTAGCAATATACTGAATTAGGTAGTCAGTTAGAACTCGACAGAGAACTTGAAGCATTACACACTGTACTGTTTTATATGGTACTTTAAATTTTTTTGAGATGTTTTACAAGGTACTTGATACTTCACGATGTACATACATATGTTGTACCTATATCTCCTGTTACTGTTAAAAAAAAAAAAAAAAAAAAAACAGCGATTTATCATCTCCATTTGAACCGGTGAAATTCTGTCACGATATATTTAATAAACCAAGATTTATGTGGTAAGGACTTGTCAATCTCTTTGATCGATCAGTTTCATCTTTTGGACGATCAAGTCTTAAGTGTTGGAGTATATTTACGACTTGCGAGGGGCAGTAGCGCAGGTCTGTTCTAGACTTTTTTTTCTTCTTTTTCTTTTTTCTTTGGCGACTAGGAAAGTGGAATGGAAGCAATGGTGACAAGGAGAAATTGACTCCGAGAGAGATCGTCTCGGTAAGGGATGCCATTTATCTGTAGCAAGTCAAGTATTTCTCAGTGAAAGTTTTAACTCTTTGTTTTAGAAGGCAGAGTGAACATTCGGCGAAAGTTTTACGTTTCGAAAACTTTATAAAGTGTTTAAAAACTTGCGGTTGAATAAAACAAATAAATATAAGGTATTGCCTACTTTGAAAAAGTATCGGACGAATGTGATAAATGAAATTTACAGGAATCTTATTTCCTTCAGAAAACCACAAATTAATCTTAAGAAATTTACATAATTTTTTTTATAAGATAATTTTATTATTTATTTTGATTTTTAAATGGCGAAAGTATTGACAGATAATTGAAGTAGATCGTAATGAAAAATAAAAATGAATAGAAGTTAACCTACCTGTCTAATTATCAAATTCATTTATAAAAGTAAACGTATTTGTGAAAGAGAATTAGCAAACTTCTCAACTCCAAGAGAGTCATAATAATGGTGCTTTCTGGATGGTTAACATGCCCCTAATTTTGCGCACCGTCAGCCAAGTACCATCCATGTTATTTTGTACACTTAATGGTCTGTGTAGGACAGCTAATTATCTAACTATCCTCAACACAGCTACTGTAGTCACTTCGAAGAATATGGCGTTTCATTTTAATAAATTAAGTTGCTTCCGCGGTGTGCTAATCGTTAGAAAACCAAGTACTACATCGCCATCAAACCAGACCACTCAACAATTTTTCTAAAAATGATTATTATACATATTTGATGATGCTAAAATATGATGAGCAGATGATTTCTGAAAATAAAAACTTACGATGACGATGATGAGGATTTGAATACGTAAAAAGTTAGTTGGTAAAAGACTTGGAAGCCATCATTATAGGTAACCGAAGCGTGTGCTTCCGGGTTTAGTAAAGCGGAAAATCAATCGTATCAGTTCTTGTAAAGGTAGTATACTATGTATATCGGGTATATTATACGTAAATGTAAAGATTGAGATGGTCTTTCTTCTGTCTTTTGAGTCAAAAAGGTACAGAGAGCCCTCGAATATACCGTTGATCGTTTTTAATGATTGATCGGGATTTTCAAATTGGGATAACTCCAGGATTAGCCTGTCTTGTAGCTACTCATATCAGAAAGTGGAATGAAATGAGTAACGAAAATCAATAATATAATAAATTGGAATCTCTGAACGATGTGAAAATTAGTTTTTCATGAAAAATTTTGTTATACCTATATAAATGCAAAAAACATCTTCCCAATGCAAAATATTACGTTAATGGGAGGGAATAAAGAAGAGAATTCGTTGGCCAGATGTTTTTTTTTTTAAATGGTACTCCATTTTTCTGCACCAATTAAAGTTGAAGTGGGGAAGAATCTGATTAAGACTATCACGAATAAGGTCAAGTTGGCTTGAAGCAGTTCTCAAGTAAATTTTAAAGCATTTCCGTAGAGATGCTCGGCTTTAAAATCTTCGTAGATAATGATATCGCGAGGAAACTAGTACTGAAATGTATTTTATATTGACATATAAATTGTGGGTTACATTAAGTATATGAAAAAAATATTATTAAAAAGGTATTAGCATGTGCAGATGCCATTTTTTTTTTTTTTTTTTTTTTAAACATTATTTCGTTGGTGTTAATAAAGTAAGAAAGTATCGGGTTAGGTTGAAGATGAGATAAAAAGTCTTCTTATGCATCTGAAATATTCAGCAAAATTTATATCGAGTCAGAAATTTCGTTTTATGTCGTGACAACTGCTATCAGTTAAGTAAGTTTCTTTTTTATTTCTTTTTTTTTTTCACTAAGAGAAGACCAGTTGACTTATTGTTAGGCTCGGAAACTTTCTTCCTCTTAAACGACCTTAAACTGAAAAATACGTTTTCAGGCACGAATTTATTACATTTGAAACGCCCTGAGCTAACTTTATATAATATATAAAATTCTCACTTTTTATTATATTTTATATGTTAAATCCAAGCAGGTATGATTAGTTGAAAAAATTTGTTCAACAAATTTGTAAAATTAAAATAACTAATCGAAATTTCGAAAAAAAAAAAAAAAAAATATACATATTTACCTAATTTGTGCTCAATAACTTTCATGCAAAGTTCAACTCACCGTAGCTTTTCTTAAGCAAATTGGCCTTGAATTTATTATACTGGAATTCCAGCTACTTTTGCCAAAATTTAATTTATATATTTACGGTATTTCAGTACGAGAAAGTCTCTGACTTAAGTTTAAATGGACTTTCGATTGGAATGAACAAACATTTTTTTGAATATTTTAGAAAAGTATTTCACTGGGATTTTTAAAGCCAAGTTAATAATCAAGTTTTCTATGTCAATTCATCCAGCGAATAAAAAATTCAACGTGCTAGCTGTACTCAATTATCGGATAAATATCACTTCAAACATTTGAAGTGTATATATGTATTAATAATTTTCTTCATCCCATAGTTCAGCGTTATGCCAACTATTACTGCGTTTTTATCGTGTCTGGTTTTCTATTACTTTCGATTATCGAAATACAATTTTGACTGATCGTTTCTTGAAACTTTTACCCGTGACCCTCGCATACACCTATATATATATATACTCAATTTGATTCTCCGCGGAATATTAAACGATTTTTTTTTTTATGTTTTCTGGTTTTCAGGGGAACCAGTGGAATCGACATTGATTTGCGGAGAGTTGACATCGATCAGTGTCCTCTTCCCCCTGGATCCACACAGCTCAACATTTTCGCTGCCAGTGATAAATGCAAAAAACGAACGACCGAGGTGAGACGAATTGGTTATATCATTATTTTTCTTCTTTTTGCTGATCTTTGACTCTTCAGTCTTCAGTCTTCACAGTCTCAAAATCAAATGCCGTATTATTTCAGTAGCAAAAAAAAAAAAAGAAAAAAGAACTTGTAAATATATCTTAGCATTCGTAATAATTACAAAAAAACAAGATTTCACAGTGGAGGTGGAATTTACAAAAATAAAGATTCACTCTAAAATAAGATGAAGGAAATAATACACGATAAACTGTCTACCCAACAGCCAGCACGAACTTTTGAATGTCATAAAATTTATGTGCTTTCGTTTCATCACGCACCTCCTTTTCTTCACACGCGAAGAAATGTCTCAGGTTAAACGGTAACGGTGTATACGTATATGTATATGTATATATGTATATATATATGTATATATATGTATATATATATATATATATATATATATATATATATATATATATATATATATATATATATATATATATATATACATATATATACCTAAACCCAAGGGTAGCATGTATGCGTACTATCAACATTCTGCACAATGCGAGAGCAAAGGGAAATATTAATGGCCTCAGCAAAGGCCTTTGAAAGTCGGAGACCCTTTGCGAGACAACCGTCGCTCATTTCTTTTGACTGAACTGAATGGTTCGTGATCATTTGATCCTCAAACATGACCTGCTAGATACTCTACCAAATGTGGCTTTGGGGTAGAAAGAGAACAACTATATGTAAGTCAAAAATGATTTGTTGGTTATTATCACTATAATGTACAAAGCTTGCAGTAGATCATTTTTCTCTTTCTTACACTTCGAAGTGAATGTGATTTATCTTTTTCCTAAAATCATCTCAAAATCGCGTTAATAAGAAGGTCCAAGTCAACACGTCGCTGGATTGAGAGTCGATTTAGAAAATGTATGTAAGGTGGCCGGTGGTCGGTGTTACAGGCGTCTTTTACGGTTTCGAAGCGTGTGGGTTGGCTACAGGGATTAATAAATCATGTTACCTATATATCCAGCAAGTGGACGGAGCGAATTTTGGTTTCAGATTCCAAGCACATACTGCGATAAATAACATTTGTTTTAATCAAGCTTGGCTCACCTAGTCCACTCTCCGACCCCCAACGATCTCAGTCGACCTCAGTAACCTCACTCAACCATCCTAAGCTAGGCATGGATACTTTTTATGATAGTGAAACGTAGATTTTCGTGCCCAAGCTCGATCGAGTTTGAAAAAGTAAATTCTAGAAATAACTTGATTTTTACATTACGGTTTAGTCAAATTAGTCAAAAATTCAAAAGACAATCCTAATCGATGAAAATATAATAAAAAAAAAAAATAAATAAATAAAAAGCTAATTTCCAACCCTAAATTTTAACAAACTGGGTAAAAGTTCATCTTTGATTCGGAACAGTAAAAACCTTCGTATGAAATTTTTAAAGCTTATTACATATAAAATTTTGTTTCATATAAAAAAAAAATTTATGAATAAACATACGTGGTATATGGTCGCATTTTTAAAACGTGAAATTTATCATGTTATTTGTTTAATTTGTGTCGTATTTTAGTTCAGTTTTTATGTAAACCCTCTCGAAAATACATATTATATATTTTTTAACCTTTTTCTTAATTAACTCGAGCTAAATCTACCACACGTATACGTATATAAAAACAACGGGCGGTCCTGAGTATAATTATTGTTCTTTTTTAATAGGTTTAAAAAAATCCGTCCAGACTGGTCAGCTTATCAACGGATTATATCGTGTACTTTCCAATCTTTACAGGTGAAATATAATATACGTTCAACTGAATTTCGTTTCACAGAATGTGAAATTTTTAGCTGAGATATACATAAGCCGCAGAAAATCATGAACGGAAATTCAGAAATAAACTCATAAAAAATTTTTATTCTGTCATTAAGAAATTTTAATTTCGAAATCAGCTTGTTACCATTTTCCAATTTTTGAAAGAATAAAAATAAAAAAAAAACAAAAAAGAAAACTGTTTGATACTGCGAGATCCTTTTATCATTTGCCCAAGGGTGCTTGTAGGATGTATATAATGTCCTCGAGTGTCGTACTTCGGTCGTTTCTTCTCCGGTGATCTGAAGTGTAAATATTACGTTTACATCTATTATGTTTTTTCTTTTTTTTTTTTTTTTTTTTTTTCTTATTCAAGGCGGTGTGACAAGAAGCACAGTGGGCAATTCTGGCGGTTGAAAAATGTGTCTCTAGAGAAAAGGAGAAATGGAAATTCACTGTGCTTAAAAGATTCAACACCTTTTTTAAAGGTAGCCAGACAGCCCTAAAGCTCTGTCTGCTTGATGGACAATTCTTCTGTTTATCCATATTGTACGATAATTTATTCACCCCATATTATTTATCGTTCTGTTTCAGTGTGTGGCTATACCTGGACTTGGTTTTCGCCGAGGAAGTTATCGGTGTGTTTGCAAACGTGGCTTTTACTATCCTGAGACAAAGTCAACAACTCGATATTACAACGGTACTGTAATAGAAGAGGAATACGAAAAATTAATGATGGTGAGTTGTGCAAGGGTGTCAATTTCATAATTCATACTATTAAAATACTTCACTGTTGTATATATCAAGTTAAAACAAAAGCACGTACTTGTGTGGAAGTGAAGTATGTAACGCGTAGTTGTACTTTTTAGAATATGTAACCCAGCTAAAAAAGGTATTTAGTTACTCGAGGCAAGACTGTGAGAGATGAAAGTAAAAAACGAGATAAAAAAAAAAAAAAAGAAAAAAGTTCGAAAACTCGTACTTCAAATTTGCAGGCTTACTCCGTGAAAAAACACTCGGGAAATTGTTTTTTCTCCAGGGTTAATGAAATTCTTGAAATACTTTTGAAAATTGAGTATCGTGGGGACGAGTAGGAAAAAAAAAGATTGATAAAAAAAAAATACAAAAAAAAACAAAAACAAAAAAAACTAAGGGTAGTTTTGTAGACCGTAGTGCGTTGCCATGTCAAATATTGTTGAGCGGGTATGTGGTAGTTCGAAACTCTTAAGGCAAACAAACAACCAAACCAAAGAGAAAAAGTTTTGTAACGAGTCGTCGATATGTATGTATGTATGTACAAGTGGTCCAGAACCAGGTTTTCTGTCGAAAACATTTGCCAGAAGATATACTCGACAGACTTATACCGAGATCCATATTTGCAGGGGTACCTACTAAACCGAGATAACTTTCTTCGTTCAACTCCATCTCTTTATCTGAAGTGAAATGTTTTCGTAAATTTAATACCGATATTTTAACAATATATGTGTATGACGACAAAATCTAAGGGGATTTTGAATAACGGATGGTATGAAGCTATAGATTCATATGCCAGACAATCTTATATATGTATATATATATATATATATATATATATATATATATATATATATATATATATATATATATATATATATATATATATATATATATATATATATATATATATATATATATATATATATATATATATATATATATATATATATATATATATATATATATATATATATATATATATATATATACCTACGTGTACCACAGAGTGTGTGCGTGTGGTTTTTACAAACTCGTTCGTAAATTAAAAAACTTTTTGTACTCCAGTTCTTTGAAGGTTGTTTTGAGTATAGAATATTATACCTGGGTACCTGAACGAGAGAATTTGTTCTCGTTTTAATCAAGAGAGGATTAAAACTGGTAGCACCCAATTGAAGCAACGGTAGACAGACCCTCGAAAATATCTTGTTTCTGTATCAAAGTCAAGGTTAGATACTAAATATTTTCAGTCCTTTGACAAAGACAAATATCAAGTTCCGTCGACCTATTTTTTATATTTTATTTTATTTTTTTACTTTATTTTAAAACAGTATTCGACAAACCGACTCGTGAGCACATCCGTTCTGTTAATTAATTTTATCTTTACGTTCATGTCAAAGGTCGAGAGTATCTATAGGTAACGTTCGTTCGGGGTAAAGAGTATATATTCAGTAAACCTGACGATACAATTAGGGTGTTTATACAAGCGCCGGTACTCACTCAAATAAAGAGAAAGACGTGGGGTTTTTCACTCTTATTTTTTGATGATAACGTAATATCAAGCCAATTTCAATCTCAGAGTAGAAAAATCGAATATATGTATATTGTTGAAATAAAATTTCGAGGTAAAGCTACGCGTTTCTAAGTCTCGACGTCGAATCAGCTTGGGTTATACTATCAAGTTAGGTTTGGTTTGACAAGGTTAGCCAGGGTCGTAGGAATAGATTTTCCAAAGACGTCAGAGTTCTCTCACGAATTATCCACTTTATACATATAATCGGGCCTTTTCCATCAGATCAGATATGTGCCTAAGGGGTTTAAGTCGATATTATTTAAGGAATGCGATATCCACGCGTTATAGAATTATCTTATACCTTTAAATTTCACTTCCAAAAGCTCATGAACGGTCGTATTTTAGGGCCAGGTTAAATGAGTTTATTGCTTACCTACCTACCCGGCTTACCCTCTCTTAACTAAAAATATGGTTACTGAACCCTTCGTGTTCCTTAACGCTGCACCACCACCACCACCATCACCACCGGCTTTTGGCTTAATAGTAATTATTATTATTCCGACAAAGATTGTACGTGCCACGCGCGGCGATTTATCCTGAACTATAAATTAACTGTAGAGCTATTCTCTTCGCCCTCATATACCGAGAGAATTCAAGGAGCGACACCCTCAGACGCCAATTTGATTATTATCGCCCGATTTACGCCCACGTTTCTCCTCTTCTCTTCTCTTCTCTTCTCTTCTCTCTTGGTCTCTCTTTCTCTGGCTTTATTCCACTCTCTTGATTCACGATTTTCGTTTAGTATCGAGTTCCCTTTACCCCGCACTTCAACCCCGTGGAGTCATTCGACCGGTGGAGTGAACGTTATTGAATCCTGCAGAGTCTCGAACCGCCGTTAACTGGCGAACGGAAATTCAAGGATACTCTTAGCACCTCCACGTCCACATAGTTTCCAAACTTTTCCAAAGTAGGTATATAGGTATCGATGGAAAGTAAAGTAATCCAAAATGGTCGCGCGGAGAATATATTATGGGAAGATACCGTCAATAATTCACTCTTCACTCCCTAAGGAACGAAGACCGGTACTCGATCCTCTGCACACGGCACGCCAAGAGATTCAAAGTATTTTGATAAACACTGCAAGTACTTCGTGCGTAGAATTGAAAACTCCGGCTAACATCAATATCGGGTTATTTCAAAATACCATTTGCGTAAATAACTTCAGAACTCGAGCTATCCGTAGGTATGTATGTATACCTACTTCAAGTAAAGCGTACTGTAGGAAAAATCGTTCATTCTAACATACCGACTTCATGAATCCTCCTAGAATTACTTCAATGATTAAGTGTGTGACTGTTTATTCCCTTTGCTGCTGCCTGCGCAGGTTCGTAATCTCCAAGCTTAGCTTAGGGGTGAAAGAGGGCTTCTTGGGTCATGCGGCATTAAGGGGATCAGAGAAAAATCGCGTTGATAAAATTTGCATCACCTAGAGCATACAGCATATCCTGCCTAACACGACTTTCGTTTACACCGATACCATTTTCAAGTCGCAAAGAGATGGAAAATTTCACTCTAACCCCCTCGTCACCCCAAGTTACACAAAGAAAAGCTTTTCGAAAAGCTAAAACAGTTTCTATAAACACAGAAGTATACGTATTCAGATTATTCTGGTACTTTTTTATTTCATTCTTTTTCTCTATTAGAGATAAAGTCGGAGAAGTTTTTTTCTTCTATTTTTACCTATTTCTAGTTAAAATAAATATAAGAGACCAACGTACAAAACTCGGCTAAACAAAAGTTCAGCTCTTTCGTTCCCCGATATAGATATATGACTAAAAAAAGGAAAGGCAAGGAGACAAAGTAAAAAGG
Organism: Macrophya annulata; assembly: GCA_963924015.1. Lineage (NCBI taxonomy): Eukaryota > Metazoa > Arthropoda > Insecta > Hymenoptera > Tenthredinidae > Macrophya > Macrophya annulata. Next base: position 32,856,822 of record OZ001257.1, on the reverse strand, counting down.
TCAGCCCTGCGCAGACCTAAAGAGTTACAATAGCAGTCGAAGAGAAGGACCTCCCTAGTCTGATACGAAGTTTAACAACGGAATACAAGGGCCTTTCCTTCGCGTAAATCGAGTCCTTACTGTTTTTGCAAAGCAATGTTCTTGAGGGGCGTTGACTTGACAAAAGTTAAAACAAGTAGCTGCGAGGATTTTTTCTTTCTTTTTCATATTGATTCTTCCTCCTGTATAAGTAGTATCATTCTTTCTGGTGATTTCTTATTTTTTCGCTTATTTTTCGCCTTCTTGCATAAAATAACATGATATATATTACTTTTTATGAAGTAGCAAAAAAAAAAAAAAAAAATACTGAAGCCCAAGCGCGAAGACAGGATGCGTATCAGGAGGTACCTTGGAAACTTCCTTCGGACTAATATTATATACGGGAATAATACATATTTCAATATACTCTCAGAGTGAATGATGGTAATGGTTATGACATAAATCCATCTTCATTTTATTCTGATTAAAATTTTTTTAATTATAATTAATATTTTATAATGGTCTGGCCATTCCCCTCTTCCATTACAATGACAATTCTCCTGGGCATCTCAACGAAGGAATATTACAGATTTCACAGTCACTCAATTTTTGTTAACAAATGAAACAAAATGAATTGGCTCTAATCTGTGTATAAAAGTTTTTTTTTTTTTTAATCAAAATATGGAAAAAATTTAAATATATATAAATTTGGTATGATATATGTGACCCAGGGAGCAACAGGCCCTTGACGCACCGTCTGCATCGGTAGTTAATTTGTTACATATAACGAAAGATGAATCCTCCAGATTTAGGTTACGATTATCCTAGTAACGAGGACTCTAGATTCACTATGACCCAGACCAGCTCCCGTAATCGTCGTTAAAGTACTAATTTTGCCAACATTTGGCCCGAGAGTTTTGGGTAGAAGCATTGAAGAGGCTGACTGTTCAGGCGAACCTCTCGGACAATAGGTGAATTAATTTTACATCCAGAAATTAATTCCGACAAGCTCTGGTGTAACTTTGCTAATTGTGTCTGCATATTACACATACACATATAGTATATTATAATATATGTATATTATATAAATATACATGAATATTATAGATAATTATCTTTAGATTGATATGATTCAATGTTACAATGTATAACTATAAAATTAGACAACCAGCAGCGTATAATAAATGAAATTTATCAACGAATTTATTATATAATTGGTTTCAGCATCCATCTGGATATAACGTAGTTACTTACGTAGTGTTATGCCTGCGGTATACCCTAAACTTGCGGTAATAATTATCTGAGAAATTTTGTTCTCTTCTGCTGAATGTCCTATAGCGTGAAAGTAGGGACTTAAGTAAGCAAAATTTAAAGAAGTCAAAAAGTCAAGAGTCTATAAAAGTGGCATTATCACGGTGGATATTTCTCTAATTTTTTTCATCTTCATATCTATCTCTTTCTGTTTATATTTTATGTTAATTTGGTATACTTTTCATACCATTATTCGTCGCATGTGTTTTCTTACTAATTTTATGTGTGTTTCATTAATAGTTTTAACAAATTTTTTATTGATAATAAGCGTGTCTTAATTAGCGTGACTAACATCGCGTAAGCTAGATCAATTAGTTATTTTCTCATTACGTTAGATGAGCTAAGTTTACGTCATCGTCGTTATATACTTATATAGTTTCGTCTTTGATACTTTGACGAAGGCATAAGGTAACTAGATTTTTGCTTTGAATAGTATACCTATATACACTTTTCCGTGTGCAATATGCCGTACAAAATTCTGTACCTTCCAAGATGCTGCATCCTTTCAAGTTCATTAAAATGCAAGTTAGTAAGGAAAAGGCAAGAAGGAGTTAGCAAAGTTTAGTCTCCTTGGCTTAGTCCACACGCTGTTACTGAACGCTAAGAAAATGAAAGAACCTGAACAGGGGATGGAAAAGTAGAAGAGTTTTCATATTCTCTAAAGAAGGAAGCCACCAAGTCAGAGAGTCACGAAGTGCGCTACTTATTTTTATCGCACTTTGCCAAGCCAACGTTTTATACTATATATATATATATATATATATATATATATATATATATATATATATATATATATATATATATATATATATATATATATATATGTATATATATATATATATATATAGGTATAGTAGCTTTAGGTATACGGTTTTATTTTTCAAATTTGTTTTTTTTTTTTCACGTAAAAAATGGAAAATCAACGCATTGCGCAAATGCGTTTAACAATTATGCTAAGGTTTCTTAAAAAATTGAAAAATGGATAATTTTCATGTGCTGCAGGAACAAAATTTCACGTCAAAACTCACGGTGGTAACATATAACGTTGTTAAACCGACTGATAACCATACCACGCTTTAGAAATTTACGCATAAAATTATCGTCAGGAGTTTAATTTACTCTTGGTGGGTGTGGCATGGCGTAACGTCGAGTTGCTCATCCTTCTGCAGGCAGCAGGAGTCACTATTTTAGAGGTAGATGAAGCACCCCAAGTTGGTCTGCTCGCGGCAAAACTAGACTTGAATCTTAAGCTCATTTTGCGCGCCCTGTTATCTGCAATTGACAGGTACGCGAAAACCCCTCTCGCCTTATATACTTAACCGTACCAAAATGCTAATTATTTTAAGCCTCTGAAACAAGATCTTCAATATCTTGAAAGGCATCGTAATAATTATACCTTTCGGAAACCGATATTTTATAAAAAAATAAAGAAAAATTAAAGATAAATAATTAATATTAAAAATACGATGCATGCCGATAAGTTATATCGATTATATATTACCTATATAGGTATGTGTATAACATCTCGGTGAAAAATACAGATCGATTATTATATAGAGATTCAAAAGAAATGAAATTGTAACCGCAGATTACAGATATCAGTGTTAATGAACTTGACGAGAATGAGGTAGATGAGGTGTTCTTTGATTTTCGCATTTAGTTTCGACCGATATTGGCTAAAGAAGACAAACAACAGAATAGAAATGGTAGAAATTAATCTGTGGATAAAGGCGAGGTTCGAGTTTCCCGGAACATTAATTAAATTCAACCCGTATAGAATCAGTGAAAGCGATTTACCTTGATCGGAAGATTGAGCTTTGTGCGAGCTATTTGTCAGAACATATAATTTGCCACCAATATTGGAGTCGGAAATGCGACCGAGTGCGAGAGGCAAGAACATGCGTGGTGTATGTTGGCGGATTTTTGGTCACAGGTGAAATTTATTGAGCGAAAAATTGGTCCAGAGCTCGTAAATTTGTAAATTAACGGTAGGCAATGCCAAGGACGTGAATTCTCTCAGGGTGTGTATGTATATTTACGCAGAAATAAAAACGAGTAATTCACGTTACCGTTTGTATAGATTTTTATTTTTCGATTTAAAACTGAAACGGTTGACTTTGTTCTGAATTAAATGTAAAGCATGAGAGCTTGCGAATCGAAGATAGAAATCTCTAACTTCTAATCAATTTTGACTTCGTATATTTATTGGCATCTCTGCAATTCGAATTACGAGTTTAGAAAATCGTATTTCGAATGAAAATGACGGCGAGAAATTTCGCCAAAATGTTTAGGGGTTCGGCTATTCCAAAGAATGCCATTTTGTAGCTGATTTAACAATAGAACGTTGAAGTAAATCGTGATTTGGTGTTTGTCGGGAGACCGTTTCTTGGTGAAATCTATTGTTCGGATGTAATAAGGTCCGCACGCTCTATAGACACACTACAATTCCCTTTTCGTTTTGGTATAATCGAATTTAAAACCTAAATCTCAAACCGAATAATCCTTCCAAAATTCACAACGCTTATTGCATCATTTCTCCATATACCTATATACTGAGTCTGCTATGTCTCTAGCTGTCTTGATACGAAATTCTATCTATACAATGGCGAATTGTAAAGCCTGATTTCTCGTTTGTCGCTATACCGTTCCGTTCCGTTCCGTTCCGTCACGGAAGGTATTGTTTTACGGTAACAAGGGTCCGTTATCCTTGGATCAACTGTAACACCTTCGCCTGGCCTTTAACAAAGCCTAGAAATGCGTCAATGTACAAATAGTCCTTGTTCGTGTTCAGTTTGGCAAGTAATCGAGCGACTGCAGATTGTATTTCTATGTGCCAGGACCATTCCTCTTTTCATCAGGTCGACGAACTAGAAACAATTGTCTTCAACTGATTGTACCTTAACGAAGAAGGCCTAAGACCAGAATCTCCAGAGTTCTGGCAGAGCCATCTTAACGCGGATGAGTGATCAATTCAAGATCCTGGGGATATTTTGTTCTTTGATTCGCCTTTCCGTCAGCTGCCAGTATACGCGGTTACCGAAGCTGATAAATGAAAGAATTTATCCCCAAGGAGAAATAAAAGTGGCAGATATTGCCGCTGCAGTTTGTCGATAAAAGAATTTATTTCCTCCGTGTTCTTGAGTAATACTTTTTACGGATTAAACAACAAGTTATCACGATCATACTTTAACTCAATTTATACTCATTGTTAATCGTCTTCTAACTTCAGACCATTTTTTAGGCTTCATAAATCGTGATTGTATTGTTTTACAATGTGATTATCGCCATTCTCTTCACTTCAGGATCTATAATAAGCTCTAGGGTAATTGATTATTTTGTTCAAACTAAAGTTTCTATGTGCAAATGACTATTCGCATGTAACAGGTGTTTGGCTCGTGTTCATGATTACGCAGTGCGATAACCTCGGCGATAACAGTCTGATATATTGTGATATACAAGTTTGGAAGTTGATCGATCGCCTAGGGGTGAAGTACGTACCAGACGGTGTATAATTGAGCCATTCTTTCGTTTAGCGGTTAATTAAATTCCACCACAAAACCGAATGGCAAAAACAACATAATCAAAGATAAAGAAAAAATATTTCTTCGAATTTTTAGAGAATTGTTAACTTCATTCATGACTTTCACGATTATGAAACCCAACACCTATGTATATTACAGAAAAGAGTGCAAGGGTTCGTTTATTGGTTTTAAGGTAATTTAACACTCGGTTTTTAGATTCATTGCCTCATATACCACCGTTAAAGAAACCCTGCAGAGGGTTACGCCTTTGGCAATATTCTAAGCTTTACATGCAGTTATAACCGTGCGATAAATCAGTAGAATTTCGTATAGTAAAGTTTTGCCAGAGGTCAAGACCGGGGCCTGAGAACCTCTCGATAAAGTGATATTCCAATGTCTCTTCGTTACCATTTATTGACGTAGCTATTCGTACAAATACCGTCAATTCACTTTCTGTATTTGATTGAAAGTATTTTCGTAACACTATTTGGACAGCTGTACGTTATATTACCCGAATTTATATAAACCAAGTACTTTTGGAACTCTGGATTCAGTTACTTTGGTGTACATATTTTACCCCACGTTTACTCTCATACTTTCGTTTAATCAAACAAGTATCGATCAAATAAATACTTACGTTATTACATACGTATGCATGTTGCGATTGGATAAGAAAGACACGCGAGGTTCGGATAAGGTTTCATTATTTTTACCCCATTAAGAAAATATTGTAGTAATTTTTTTTTTTTAATATTGTAGTAATCAAAATTTCGATATGATTTCAGGATGCGGAGAGTCAGTACGCTGTGGATGGGATTTTCGAGTGTCTACCCTGCGCTGAAGGATGTGAATCCTGCGTGGATGGTTCACCCTGTGTAGTATCGTTGAATTGGTTAATGAGAACAGCCATTTTGATTCTTGAGTGTTGTGTCATCGCCTGCCTTCCAGCGGTGGTTCTTTTCACATGGAAATATGGAAACGTCAAGGTAAGCAAATGCCCGATTCGAACATTATAGTGTAATAAATCCTTGTGTTAATCGTAGACCATTTATCACTAAAGACTTTCGAGACGGCGATAATGGGGACCGATCAAAAAGTGATCTCTTTAAATCTTCAAGAATACTTCGAAATTTTTGCCTAACCAAAACTCCATCGAGATAACAGAAAAAAAAAGAAAAAAAAAAAAAACGGAGAGAAAGACGAAGAAATAAAAAGGTATCCCTAAGGTGTTCCGCATGAGCAAAGGAGACACGATAGTCTTGAAACAATCTACGCGTTTATCTCGTTCCTACATCTAATGTAAGAAAAAGATCCAAGCCGCGAATAGCGGTGTTATAAATGTCACGAACAGGACCTTGACTTGCTTGAGCTCCTGATTGCCTGGCGAGATTGTAAGAATTATCCATATAAATCTAGCCTCGACATTTTAAGGAAACAAAGAGAAGAGATTTAGCGAAGGATCAGATTTTGTTCATATCATACCTGGATATTATCTTCAAAAAGTGGTAAGCAATTATATCTTAGATCAGGATGGCATATACGTTTCGAAATGAAGATAATTCGCGTTTAACCAGACAAAATAAGAGGAATATGAAACTTAGGGGATAAAAAGAGAGCCTAGAACGTGTATGTGGATAGAAAATCGTATAAGTTTGCGTGGACAGACAGACGATGACGACTACGAGTACGACTACAACGACGGACGACGGACGACGTGACGGTTGTGAAATCTCTCTGCACAAGGATGGAAAGTTGTACCAGAGACAAGCTCGTCGCGAGGGAATCTCTGCGATTTTGCCAGCATGCCCTCGAGAAGCAACTTGAATTATAGGACAGGTCGACCATTTTCTTATGGTGGTCACGTCGCGCTTCCTCCGGATGGGCTTCGTTGCAGCTGGCGTCTCTTTACCTTCTACATCTTCCATTTTCTGTTATATACCTTCCTTCCATATTCTATCCTCCAACTTACACTCTACCCTTTTCCTCTCACCAGCACATTTACCTTTTGCACCGCATCTCTATGATTAATTGTTGCCTTCATGGTGTGCCGTCGGTCTGTGAGTTGCACAAAAAGTTACTCTTGGAAACTAGCCAAATCTTCACACATATTTTTTACCTTGCGTCAAAACCGCAATTTCGCGTAAAACCCTCAGCATTCGTGGCCCTCTGCATGCGGTTGTCTGGTTCACCTGATCGAATACTTCAAAAAAATTAACAGCTTATATTCTAGGAGTTTTAGCTTAAAATTTTTTATCCATAAACATATAGACATGCTTTTTCTTAGCTTGTTCAAATTTTCTTACCACATTGATTTGGAGCTCAACAAAATTTGGAGATTTGGTTTTCGCTTTAAATAAGTTTGCTTCGTGTTCCACAATTCCCCAAAAACGAAATTAAATTAAAAATCATAATTATAATAACCTACCCGATATCTGAAATCTGATTATTAATTTGAATTCTACATGAAGGTTTAAAAAATGAACATTTTGAATGCAACGTTGAATTTATCAAATCGTTCGTGTGATTGTCGAGGGTAATTATAACTCGAATTTTCTTCTACAAGTTTGACTCAATGAACCCTCCTCACTCCATTTAGAATATTGCGAATAATGATAGCTCTGAATTACTCTGCTTGTATCGTGTTAACGCATCAATTGAAATAAACAAAAGTTTACGCTTTTGTCCTAACGAGTATAGAGCATTGAAAATTATCAAGCGTTCTGAAAGCGTTCGCTGCATCCATGCAGGTTATAGATGTAATTCATTAGCATTGAAACAGCAATAGAAAAGTTCAGAGTTTACCTAATTTTGTAAAATTTACGACATTTCACCAGCATACAAAATATCACACGGTCATATTTTGTCATCCGTATTAAATTAATGATTCGGTCTTTATATTACCGCATTCACAGTCAGTATACAACATAATTTCAAAAGAATTAAAACCGATTTATTTTTCAATGATATTATTGACTAGTTTTTGTAAAACGAAGTGTTGTAAAACGACGACAGAATTACATATTGTGATGTTTCGTTCCTCGGTCACATATCGGGAGAAAAAAGTCTTTGATTGTTAAAGTTTTGTCTCATTGTTGAGAAAGTTCAGATCTTCGGCATCCAATCTATTTGATACCCGATGCTCATTGGTGGGAACAATCTGAGGGAATTAAACTATCCTGTCCGCCAGATTCACGCTCATGGTGTTCTGCTGTTTTATTAGATGTATCGATCCGCAAGAAAGTGTACGAAGTTCTTGAATTGGAATTAGAGGAGAAACGTGAAGCAATTATATAAGAGAATTGGACACATCGCTTTTCGTGAAATCGTTAGTTTAGGAATTCAATAAATCGTCAAACTGCATGTATATACGAAATCGTTGAAATACATTAAACTAATCCTTCGGCCAAATCTCGTATACTGTCTCATGGGTTTTCTCTATCGTTTGGGTATTCTCTCCAAGTTAAGATAATTCCCACTACGATACCTTCCCCGTATCCCAAAGTCCCTTCATCTCAGATTCGCTCACGAAACTTAGATTATGTTTGAACTAAATGTAGTAAATATGAGCGCCACGTTGGTCGTTGAAATTAGGTATAACAGACATATACGGTCGTTGAGAATTTCTATAATTAAGAACTACTGACTCGTGAGTAAATCGGTCGTGAATCTACGCGTTCTTCAAATTCTGGTCACGAGGACGTCTGGGATCAGAGATTTGTTCGGTGCAGCGAATTTTGATGACAAACCCACCTCCAACACCCCCAATCGCGCCAAGAAATTCGAGGGATTCAATGCGCCGGAGCGAAGATTCTTGCCAGTTCCAATGACCTCACTGGATATCTTCTATACGATGTGTTATAACGGGTGGTTAATTAATCATCGAGAAAAATTTCACGATGTGAATATAAACTATAATAAATTGTATACAGACATCGTATTACGTGCTCGAAGCTTCGATTGATAAGCTACTTTCAGAAATAGGTGAATTGATTTGTAACCTTATGCTTAAAGAAAATTGGTATAACACACATTCTAAGGAAGCTTCATTTGAATTTGATACAGGGAATACCGCTGGACTGAAATTTGTTCAAAGTTTAAACTAATGTAACGAGTGTTTTAATGTAATCGAGGAATAGTCATATCCTCATTCAGATGTAAAGGTCTGATAAATATATTCAGTCGTGAAAATTAAGTAATTGTAGTCGAACGGTTTTAATTTTAACGAGAAAACGTTTAAATTAGTTGAGTTTGAAGGTATTGCATTCATGATCAAGATGGTTTTAATTATTCTTAAATTACAGTCTCTCTCGAAGAATATAGGTATACACCAGACTCGGTTCATTAAAATTTGTTGTTGCCTTGGCTGATCATGAATTAGTAGTTAATAAAAAGTGTACTTGATGTTTCTGGCTTACAAAGTTCGTCGTAGCCCTCATAAATTTTTCTGTACTTAATTATCGCAATTTGCGAATCTGATAGATGGCGTGTAATGATCAACTTCAGCTAAATTATTTCCGCCTGTTAAATCTGTGAACTTTGAGTGCAAAAAGCAGTGTGGATATCGCGAAATGGAATAGAAGAACAATGAAGTAAAGGGAAAGGGAAAGGTTCGCACAGACATTTAAATGCTAAACTGTTAGCTAGAGATTTCGCGTGGCACTCCGCCAGAACAAAGTCGTATATCACCATGGCGTAGCTATCGGCTGTGCACGTGCCCTGCTTGAAGCTTGAAATTCGAAGCTCTTAACTTGGCTGTGAACCTAAGTTAAGCGTAGAGAGACAAAAAGAGGAATTCTGTGGAAAAGTGGAGGATCGGTTCGCCGCGCGTTTATCGATATCAGCTGTATCTCCATTCAAAAGATTTCAGATCTCTGTTTTAGTTTTTTAAAGCCTCATCAACGCGGCCTCGATACGATCATGGATTTGAAAAATCTTCGAAAGACCGTGTAGAAATTTTAAATAAAAAACAAACGGAAAATATAAAAGAAAGAAAAATATCTGTATGGTCAAATCATTCTGTAGCAAAAAAAAAAAAAAAAAGAGAAAAAAAAAAGGAAGCTTTTAACGAATCCCGTTGGGAATTGAAAACAAGAGAAAAACATTCTTTTCACGGGTAAAATTGTACCCTTCATAGACGCGTAAACGTGTCATATTCCATCTTGATTTATGTTTCCTGAGCGTTGGAATTTATATCGAATCCTCACTTGAAGGCCATTCTTCGAAGCCTATTAACCCGACATCAGAAAGCAATTTAATCAGTACCGATTGTAATTCATACTCTACAATACATGCCTAACTCTGGGTATGTATATTAATACATTGTATATGTATATATATATATATAAACGTTTGTATGTACATACATATGGGTATGTACTCCGTATTGATACCCCGAAAGCCCTCTAGGGGTTGGCATTCTCTCCGGTACCTAATGTGATATGGAAACATACATTATCATGGTATGCCACCTCGAAACTGAGATAGGGAAACTAGTCGCTAGGCACCCATAACCTGGACCTCTGAATATCCAACCAAACTGTAACTACAACTACTGCAGTTGTACAGATGCAAATCCCTTCGTAGTTTGCCAGATACCTAAATATTATAACTGAAGTATTTCCAAATAAACAATTCAAATTCGGTTATATTCGATTTCGGGATTATACGTTGGCGTCTGATATATTCATCACCTCTATAAAAGGTATGAAATTTTAATTTGCAATTTTTCAATTAATTGTGAGCCACTAATCTCAATATATTTGTACATACATACAATTTTTATGCATTTATTTTTCACATAAATTCAAAATAATTTATTATCATGTACTCGTTTTTGATAAAGTCGTTAATAACCTTTTTTTTTTTTTTTTTTTGCTACTTTTCATATATGGTGATATAGGAAAAGTAGGCATTGGTTTACTAGTCGAAAATTACTTTTTCTCATTTCAACGAATCTCCACGTTTTCGAATATCTAGAATCTCCGTGAAATAGGTTTTTAGACAGATGTCTGTCCGTCTGTCCGTCAAACTCACCGAATTATTTCAGGACGGGTTCGATGCAAAAAAAAAAAATAAAAAATCTAAAGTTTATAGGATTTCACATTCAAATGATGGACACGAAAATTTACCATACGATCATTAAATTCGATAGCTCCCTCTTACCAATAAGAAAAAAATTTATTTTTCATTTTTAAATCTCAACCATCATATATTTGACAGTAATTCAGATAATTGAATGGATCCGCATTACTTACCGTGAAAAACCGTCTTTCCAAATTTTTTTAATATTATTCTATAATATTTTAATAATAATTTTACATTTATAAAACCAAGTTTTTTTATTTTTTTATTTTTTTATTTTTTTTTATTTCATGGTTGGCTAACCGAATTCCGTTCTGAGTGGCATATTTCATGAATCAGAATTGGGAATGCCGTTGAGCTTTGGGCAGCGATGTGACATTATGATCGATATTTACAGCTCGGCGTGAAATGCAGGTATAGGAAAGTAATTCCACCATTTATTGGAAACTGAACCTTTGAACGCTAAATGCTGCAAGTATTGCACTGAATTTTTTGATTGCACTTGGAATTCAATCTTCACTAGTGAAATATTGAGAATATTATTTTTCAAATTGTAAAAAAAAATAAAAAATTCCAAAAAAAAGAACAAATCAGTAAGATTCAGTTTCCTTCCATATTATAGTTTCATTGTAGTTAATGCTACAGGGTTATCACATTCGTAATAAAAAAAAAGGGTTTCACAACGGCGACAAAAGAAATGGTAGGCAATTGCTGCGTGGTGCTCAGATAAATGGAAATTTAAATGAAAACATAATGGTAGGTAGGTAGGTAGGTAGGTACATAAGTCAGATTTAAACAAAGATTTTAATCCTATGTAACCATATGCGTGTATATAATGTATAGGTATATATATAACATATATACGTATACGCGGGTTACCACTTGATACCTTTTAAATTTCAAATTCGTTGTTCAAAAAGAGAGATTTTGGTTTCGTACGCGGTTAGTTAACAACATCACCGCTTTCGATCAACAGAATAAAACTGCTGACTCTATAATTTAAACAAGGGATGTACAAATTAATTTATGCTCAAGTTAAACCGCTGGATTATCTCGCCTGTACACGGAAAGTTGAACAAATCACTGATTAATACTTGCAAGCCATGCCAACTTGATTATATATATTTTCATATTATCTATAAATTAACGTATTAGATTTTAGTTTGTCAGATCTAAACAAGGAAGAAAAAAAAAATCAAAAATTATTATATCATCATCGTCTGAACAGAACATTCAGTAATGAAATATTTGAAAATTCAATTGGGAAACCTGTGAAGCTTCCTTTTCTTCTTTTCTCTTTCTTATTGCAGTTCTCTTATGCGAGTCAAGAATAATGTAAAATAAATTTTTGGAATAAATATTGAAATTTTATCGAAAGCTTTTCGAATGAGTAAAAATTAGATCTCGTAAAGTTTTAATATTTATGCATATTTCTCTAACTAATATACAATCGTGATAAAATATATTGACAATTTCGAGGTGCGTTTCTCTCCGACGTTTCACCTGAAAAATTTAATCCAAAGTTTCGTCTACTTCAGCTTTAAGATCGACAAGCTGCGATTAAATCCGTCAATGTTTCGTAAGAATTGCCTGAGGCTGTGAATTGTACTCAATGGTTGCAGTGTGTGTGTGTGTGTGTAGTAACCCCTAAGGGTTTCACCCGAATAAGGTTTTCATATTCAGGATGCATACAGTAAATTGTTAATTTTTCAATAGTTTTATAATCGAACAGACCTTTTTTGTATCTCAATATTACGAATTATACTTAATAATAATCAGGCGAGTCAATATTCTTTTTTCCTTTTCAATGACAAAAATGATAATAAAATAATATCTTGTCTTACAATTATATGTGATCTAAGAAACTGGAAATACCGTCAAACATCAACGTCGGCGGATCGTTATTTTTTCATTTGCAGAGGTCAGCTTGAAATAATTCATCCAGTAATAAAATAGCAGTAGCTGGTATATAAAAAAAAATATTAAATTGTCAAAGAGAAAAATTTTCTTTATATCCCATTATTACATTTTCTACTTCCTCTCTCTTTCTCTCTCTCTCTCTACATTGTCACCACAAAATTTTAGTGGACCATTATAGTCCGTATTTTAGTCAACCTCTCTGATACCAGTTTCGGATGCCTTGCATCAAATCATTGAAATGGACGCTCATGCTCTGCTGGTATCGTTTTGCAGTATTGTTTATAAGAATATTCTGAAATCAGATACATTCATTTTCAACTTTTGAAAATAGAATTATCTATACGTCCCGGACCTTGAAACGACATCATCGTAACTAATCACCTGTAGGATATTCATACAACCGGTTTAATATTGTAAAATTTTTTATCAGAAAATTTCATGTTCTAATTAACCAAATTACTTGACATTTCTATTCAATGTCGAAAACTTATTCAGTTCCTGTATTATTTCTCTCGTTACTTATATACAACTAGACAGTTACAACATTTCGTATTAAATTCTGAAAGAGATATTATTAGCGAAGAATGCAAAGCTGGGATCTAAAAGGTAGAAAGATGGACAGAAGGGCATAGAGACAGCTAAACTCGCGAGTTTTAATTAGAGGAATTTATTGTACGAGTTTCGGGTTCGGGGTTGGACGAAGTACTTCCGATTACTCGGTTCTCTCATAGTTCCCAAGCTGCCGGTTAAGAAGGGAGGAATTTTTCTCGAGGGAAGACGCAAGGAAGTCGATCGGATATCGATACGAGAAAAAGAATTGCTTCCGTGATCAATCTTTCAGGGTATATGTATGTAGGTAGGTAGGTATGTATGTACATACATAGTGAGCTAGCCCATCAATCCTTTCGTTCGATCTCCTGTTCTTCTGTTTGTCCGTTCTACCATTCGTCCGTTTGTCACTCGATCGGCCTAATCCTTCGGATCCGAAACCTCCTTTCACTTAATTAGCCCGACCAGAAAAACTACAAACTCTTGACTCGAAACAGCCCAGAAATAAATAAACTGTCCTTAAATATAAATCACTTTCCCTAAGACGTTAGCATGCAGGTTTACTCAAAAATTCATTGAATTTATTCATAATTAAATCTATGAATCTTCGACGCATGCGAAGATGACTCTCCGAATCGTTTTTACGGTCCTCAACGCATTGCCTTAGAGATAATATCTACCACGAATGAATAACGTGTGCGATTGACAGCGGCTTAGGTGATGTTGCACAAGTAAATCACAGTCTGACATTTTGCTATTTTGTGTGTCAACAATTCAGTATAATATATTCAATGTGTTTACAGAGTGTGTAAATGATTTGGTGAATTTCTCTATTATATGAAATTGAACATGTCACTCGTCAAAGTCTGTATTGTACAGGTGTAACTAGAAAAATCGTGGTTTTACAATGTAGAGATGTATGATCGTGTAGGATTGTGAAAATGATTTCAACTAGAAGACTGCCGAAAAATAAGCGACAGATAAAACACTTTTTAAAGCAAGAAAAAATAAAAAACATATATATGTGGTATATCTTTACGAAGATTTCCTTTCAGGAGATAATTTAAACTTCGACGTAGTATTTTACGATTCTGTAGAAACAGATCAGTAAATATTCTGTAGATAGGCATATCAAAGAAAATAAAAAACTTCGTTTCGTATCCTTCCGTATCTTCGAAACGAAATATTGATCTTCCTTTCTTCAAGATTTTTAGCCAGAGATTTAATGACTGCTTTTACACTGAGTAGAGTGCATTGAGATTGAAAAGCACTAAGAATACCACGTTTCTTTCGGTTTTAACTAGTAACTGTACAATAATGATTTTCAAAGTTCTAAGCAAGACTGGAGTAAGAGAACTCTAGAAATGAACGAAGGAGTGTTATAACCTCTCGAAATGATTGCTTCAACAAAGAAACCATTCTTTCCTCAGCGTGTACGAGTACCATCGATAAGATTTTTTAAACGACGAAAGAGAAGATGAGATAAAAGAAGAAACGAAAAAAAATTTTTTTTAACTACACCTCAGTGCTGAAATTGCTCATATAACTAAAAGCACGAAACGAATACGTTTAAGAAAGGGATGCAGTAAGGAGACATCGATTCCTTGGAAAATGAATCGAATCAAGTTAAATCAATCATTGAGATATATGTGAGCAGGAATGTGGTACTTAAAATATCATTTACCTGTATTGACTCTCCATTATTCAATTGTCTTACTCAGTTTCTAGATAGATTCAATTCTTTATACATAGGTATAAGGTTAGTATACGTACAGCTATTTTTCCCTGTTTCTTCCTGCTCCATTCTTATATCTATACCCTAACGTGTACCTAACGTTATCCCGCTTTCTACCCCTGCCAGTTCTACGGCATATCTCGCTTGTCTATTAGATTAGGTACCCCGCATCTCTCTTTCACTCTTTTTCTCTCTATCTCTCTATTTGTTCTTTTTTTTATTTTGTTTTTTTTTTTTCTTCTGTACTCTACGACCAACCTACAAAACACATACCTATTCGTTTAACGCAGTAAAGCTCATGGCCAAACCCAGCCAAACCTAAGCCCAACCTAAACCTAAACTATACAAGTATATCGACTTGGCTGAGTTTACTCCGTAGGCAGTTCTCGTAGGAAGCACCAATCAAAGTAACGACAAGATACGTTCATGCCACGTGGTTATATACGTGATCCAACTAAATTTTTTTACATCAAATTGCTGCTAGAATGCAGCAATTTTTTCAAATGATAAGGTCGGGCTACTTTTCTTTTTTTATTTCCTATTACATTTTTTTTTTTTTTTTTTTCTGTTGCAATTTTTTTAGCCTATTTAGAGACGTTATACCTTTTTACCCCTATTACACCACCTATTGCACAATCACCTTTTACAATTGTCGAACTACAATGCCGAATTGACAGCGGGCCAAAGTGCTACCCTGAATACGCAATAATCTTCTATACCTATGTGAATAGAAATATGTATAGCTGACGTGGAATAGTGGCATATGTAAAGTGTGTTCTGATAAAATAAAATGATCAAATAGCCGAATATCTTTTTTAACAAGAAAATTCAATATGAAACTTGGATAAGGACGAGAGACTATCTACTATAAGATTGATTAGTCGATACGAGTAATAGCTGGTAGATTAAATTCAGTTTTTATTTAGCTGAAAGCCTATTTTTGTTTCATTCTAAAATCTGTTTTTAGATAATTTGAATAAGTCTCCAACATGATTATAAATTATTGGCAATTATATGAATAATCTCATTCTAATAAAGCAAATTCAATTTTGTTTTTTTTCTCTCACATCAAACTTCGATTTCAATAACAAAAAATAAACTTTTCGATGGAACACCCTCTAAAAAAAAATCGTAATAATAGAGCCTCCATCGGTCGACTCAGCCTTTGATAGTCCCACGCAGAATATTTCATAGAAATACTATCTCTGTATGTGCCGGTTATTATATGTCTACCTTTTTAGCGTTAGCGATTTCGTTAAAACGAGATTATTGTGTAAGTATATTATAGTGTAAGGTTCGTATAATGCTCGATTTTTAACTTTTTGAAAAATCTACGTAGACTGGCATATGGAACCACGGCTTTTGACGTATTAGAATATTTCGTTGCGGATGGAATCTCAAGCAGTGACTCGAGCCAGCAATTTTTCACGTATGCAAATACCTACGTAACTGCGATACACCTGGTTACTTCTTTACTTTGGTCACGTATTCTGGGGAGAAAGACAGAAAGATAGAGAAATAGAGAGAGAGCGAAAGAGAGAAAGATAAAAAGGCAAGGTACGGGCTGTGTCGCGTCAGGACGTCGCGTCGCGACGCTCCAAAACATCACCCCGTCAGCCGAGCTGGTACCAGATATCGTTCAATATTCAGTGAGCACGTTTTCCATTGGTACTCTTTTCTCGTCTACCTTTATGCCAATTCTGTTATGTATTACCCGTAGAGGTTTACCTGAACCATCCTTCATAAGCTATTAACTATGTATATATGTATATATATATATATATATACTATTTGTACCCTATATATCTTGTCGTGTTAAATATTTTTTAATTTGATTTTTTCTCGTTTTTTCGAATTAGATCATTTCGATTTCAGATCAATAGGCTACTCGTGTTTCGATGTAATAAACTTTTCATTCAATTGCTTAACCGTGTCCAATTTCATTCAATTAATTTTCGAATTGATTTAGTTGGAGATGATGAAATTTCTCAGAAATCAGAATATAAACGGATTGATTTTGTGGGAAGTATTACGCTGGTTATTCTCACTCGAAAATTTTTATCAAATTAAAAATCATAAGCGTAATTTAATTTCATTGAAAATTTTTATTTCAAACGTTTTACCCATCCGAGATTATCCTTTTCGGCTAAAATTCTTCATCCGTAAACAGCTACACAGTCAGCGGTGTGGGTTGTGTATAAAAAAAAATTAATAAATAAATAAAAAAAAACAACTATCAATTCAATTGGCAACGTCGTGTCCAGCAGAACAGCTGCTTGTAGATTTTGCCTTATTATGGACATAGTGAAAAATTGCCTTGGTAATAAAATAGATTAGGATAAAATTTCGAATCGTGGAAAACGCGGAGTAACAAATAATATGCCAAGTTGTGAGTTTTGTTTGTTTAATTTTAATTTTTCGTTTGACTTTTCAAAAAAGAAAAAAGAGGATTAGAAAAACACCGTTAAGTTGTGAAAAAAAAAAAAAAAAAAAAAATGTTTGACCACTTTGAAGAAAAGTGATCAGTTGAATTTTAAGACGATTGAAATTAATGACCTTAAATGAATTTCTTGTAATACATTTATCAAAAGCAATTTCAGGGCCAAAGATGAACTGAGGGAAATTTCATTCGTTGAACACTAAGTGTTAATTGTCATACTAATTATATACAGTTAATATCCTTAAAGATCGAGGCAAAGAATCTGAGGCTTCATTTAATTTAATTACAAATTCATTTCGACACTTGGCGTGTTTCAAGACCCGGCTAAAGGAGCTGTTAAGCCGTATCAAAAGCAGTAAAAAGGATGAACTTTGTTGGAAAGTATTTCTGAAATATCATCTAATAATTACAGAGAAATTTATTGACGAGCTAACCTTATTCTCATAGACAAATAAGAAAATTGGCAAATAGAAGAAGCTTCGTGGAAAAATCATTTACCTGAAAAATTGAATACCTTCAAAAAGCTGTACAGTTTCTTCGAAGAAACGAGTAAAGGAATTGCGTAAATCTATACAAGTCTTGAAAAGAGAGAAACCGGTAATTTCCAGGCGTTAGGAAACCCAGAAACCCCACATCCCTTGGCTCTCTCTGGTCGCATGGAAATTGCGCTTTAGTTATTCACCAGGTCGCAGAACGGACGGACGGTTGGTTTGGCCAACCACACGATTGCAACTGCGAGCACAAGTAAACGAATTACAGAGGGTTACCTACTACCACCGAGCTTAAGTTTACCCTAAGGGTGTGGTCCACGTCTGTCAGTTGGCGGTGGGTTCTCGGTAACGTCTACAAGAACGGAGACATTTCGACGTTACCTTATACACGTTCCTTTAACTATCGTGTAACTTTTAACGATGATATATAAATTTAGGACTTATCATTCTAATAAAAAATGGAAAATTTTATTTACAGCATGTGATCAAAGTTGGAAGATATATCTTTTCCCAGAATTGGTTACGAATTGACGATTTTTAAGTCGAGGAATTAAAACTTTGTATAATTTAAAATACAATCAAATTTTTCTTTTTTTTTTTTTATTAAATAATTAATAAGCTTCTGATCCTACGAAATGAGGCAAGAAAGAATTTTACCTGAAACAAATATAAAACTAATCCTTAACTGGACCAAAACACGACCTTAAATAAGATATCGTACTGTCTGTGGGAAGAGGCACTAATTCTGTAATGACTTTTGCTGAAATCCTAAATGAGTTTAAAACTAAAATATATCGAACTTGAAATATATTTTTTTTGTATCTTTTTTGGCAGCCGATTTATCAATCCATCTACTAAAAGAGTTCAAATAATAGGGGAGCCTCGCGCGAGGCTCAACCTAGCCTTCGTCATCGTCTACCACAGGTCTTAATCTTCTTCGTCCGCTTATCGATTGACACAGTCATCGCCACTCGGCTTAACCCAAACTTAGAAGACTAAGTCCTAGTTTCGAGAATTCTGAACCATTCGAATTCACGATTGATGGTAGACACTGTGCGTTCCATATATAACATTTCGGGAAAGCCGATTCGCCAATTATTTGCATAGTTGATGCTAATTATATTGAGAAGAAGAATTTATTTTTTGAGTTTTATTTAAAAATTAGAAGAACTCTATCTTGATGCGTTTCGAAGGTTGATATTTCCTCTTTAAAATTCTTGAGCACGTTTTACAATATCTCAATATTACCAATCTATATTTCACATCGAAAAGCATCGAGTTTTTTTTTTTTTTTTTTTTTTCTTTCACGAGAGTATACACTCTCAAATTTGAATAAGTTAAGCCCATGAAAGTATATGGGGTAGGGGTATAACAGCTATACCCATGTTTTAACAATTATTTTTTAAATATACCTACATTTTATCATAGGGAAAAAAAAAGTTGCAAACTGTTTCTGCAAAGGGGTCAAAATGGTTTCTCGTATTTTCTCTATACTACCAACATATAAGAGTATGTACCTACGTCGATAAAATCTTGACATATAGGATAGAAAAAAAATTCTAATTGAATTTCTCTTAACGAGTTTTAAATCCTTTAGGATATATTTGTATCGTTATTTTAAGTATAAGGACTTCCTTTTTTTTTTTTTTTTTTTTTTGAGTGCGTCGCTTTTCTTAACATTTTAACGAATGCATATTTTTGTTATGTAAAAAAAATATGTGAATATAGAATGTTTATGATTTGCAAAAGAACAAAAGAAAATCGCTTCACAGAGCTTACTGAAAGGATTATAACATGTCTGCTGCCTATAGACCTTGTATACAGATGTTCTTGGTCCTTAGATAGTCCAGCATTATTAACAGTCTGATAAATACGGCCTATTGTACTTTTAGTACAAATGTCCTTCTAATAAGATAAGCTTCTGAAATATTTTCTCAAAGGGGCGAATTTTATAAAGAGCATTAGACTTTATTATATGATATTATCCACCCCGGAGCCCGTAGTAGTTACAAGGATATTCTATTCCTCTTCTTTGGAGTTTTAAAAAATTGGACGAAAATTTGATTATTTAAATAAATTTTTACTCCCAGTTATTCTTCATTTTATCATCATATCTTTTAGATATTCTCTTTTGGTACTACGAAAAATATACGAAATTTACCTAGAAGGAAAACTCACGGTGTGAAATTTTCTGTAAATATTTCAAAACTGTATTATACTGCAGAAATAGACCATAATTATCTAATTTACAGAATAGTCCATTGTCTCAGTGAATGAATTAAATGCTATACAATTACGCCCTTGCATAAAGCGAAGTTTAATGATCCTCTAAGACGAGAATAACCATTCTTGGTTATAAATTACAAAATTATAACATGCAGCTAGTATCGTACTGAATTTTTAGTTTCTTTGAAAAAATTTACTCGATCGTAAATCGCGGTTTATACCGACTATTTTTACGTGTTTAAATTTTTCGTTCTATACTGATAAGTGACCAAATGTTTAAATCTACCTAAAGTTATATCGTATAGTATGGACTTTAGCCAAGTAAAATTGCACAGTATCGTTTTTATATTTATTGGCTGATATACAACCGTCCCTTTTTTTTCTGTTTTTTTTTTTTTTTTTGATTATAAAAATCGTGGAGCATTATCTGAAACAGCTGAATGGTCCGTTGTCGTCGAACCGGCAAAGCCCGACCAAATAACAAAATAAGCCCCTTGAAACGGTTTCGCGTGAAGAGAGATTTGATAAAGAATTCTGGTCCTCTGTTGGGGGATCATCTACTCTCAGGTAAAAGTAGCCGTAAGGACTTTAGCCGCGATCTGAACAGGCAGACATTTTATCCGTTTAACCAGACAGCCTCGAAATCGGGAACTTTATTTCGATTGGTCGGTGTAACCAGAACTGTATAGGGTTTTTTTTTTTTTTTTTTTTATTTTTTTATTTTTTTATTTTTTATAAAAATTGGGATTATATTGATAAGAAAAATTGATATAACTGCAGTTCTTGATAAAAATTTTGACGCACCCCTTAAAAAGCGTTTTACAAGCCTCAAGCCGTAATATACGCTATATGGTTAGGTCGTATAAAAGCACGGGCATAAACAGGGACGCGTAAATGCTTGTTCGCCAGACCTCGTAACGTTACTGTCATTTCGCGAACTTCGTGAATTGCAGATACCCACCCGGCTGCATATTGCGATATACCGCGTTGTTGAGATATTCTTTTGAAATGCACGAGGGCTCGTAAAGTATGATATTGCAATGTGCGAACGATACTTACTGTGCAATATTTCGCACATAGAGAGAATGAAATTATTCAAAGTCGACGGTGAAAACTAAATTCATAGAACTCCACCATGCAGCCATTGCATAATAACGGTTATTAATATCCGTGTAAGTCTTAACTTGGCGTAGACTTACTTTAATTACATATCTTCAAGATAAATTGTGAACTTTTTTAATCAACCAATAGTTGTAAATTGAAAATTATTATCACCACTTTTAGTATATATACTAAGAAATAATTATCGATTGGAAATTGATATAAGAAATGTGAAAAAATTAAAGCAGCACATTTTATGATCGTTGTTTTCTTGTTTGTTTCAGGTTGTTAGAGCAGCGAGTCCCGTTCTCTTGCGAGTCATAGCCTTGGGTGCTTTTTTTATATATTGTACGGTGAGTAAAATTTGTTACATCGAAGGTGGTTCGAGATAATCTAAATCTGAGAAGCGAGTGACGGTATCCTGAGGGAAGAAGGGGAGAAAACTCACGTCGTTTAAACCATGTACCCTTTTCATCGTTAAAGTTTCAAACTTTTTAACTTCCTTGTGGGTCTCTTAAGCATCTCGTAACCACGAGATGATACTCGACGCTCTCGTCTCGGCTATGAAGCCTCAGGGGAACATGCGTTTTCCCATTTCCTTTTTTTATTTTCACCGTGTAGAATAAGCGTCTAACATTATGCATTGTTCAAAACAGGCATGTGGTTTCGCTGTGTGCAGTTAACTTCACCATTTTTTGTTAACGTCGAATCCCCTTATCCAATTTCACCATGGAAAAAGGCCTAGAGTCCACAAAATTGCGGCGTAAAATTTCCTCGCGATTCTTGAGAGGTCAGAAAATACTTTAACTCTGACTGTAACTGTAACTGTAACTGTAACCGTAACTGTTGCCTTTTCTTCAAGAGCTATGGAGATTAGATTTTCAGATTGAATGGTAAAGTGGATACCGTCTCAACGAGTCCCTGAGCTATTTCTGTATCCATCATGCCCACATCCTTTGCAACAGTTCCGACATCTACATCTACGAGTCTCTTTGAAAGCCATATGTCTATAGTTTCTCAAGTGAATTAGACGTATGGGTATCTCTGACATATGTCTATTCACAGATTGCATGACTGACGCTGAAAGATCTCGTCTATTCTCTGTTACAGACTATTGTCATGTATCCAAGGCCTAACGTTGTGACTTGTACCGTCAGAGTCTGGCTACGTGAGATCGGATTTTCTCTAACTTATGGTGCTTTGATGCTGAAGACATGGCGGTAAGTGAGCTTTATACGATTTACAGACGATATACAAGACACAAGGGTAGTTGATTCTAATAGATGATCGTCGCGATTTACATTCAAGACGATAATAATGGGGATGAAGAACCCATCGCGAAACGATTTATGTTATATAGGGTAGATTAGGGTGGTTCACAAAAAAAAAAAATTTTAATTTTTTTTTTAACTCTTACCCTCCCGAATGTTTGTGTACGATGAGAAAAAAATCCTCACCAAAGAGGAGCCCTGTAGCTCAACTCTAAGAGGTCGCTATTTTCATTTTTGTTTCCCATTCATTTAACATGGGAATTTTTGTTTCTTCATTCAAATTGAAATTACACCTAATCATTCAAATTTTTCGCAAATAACCATATATTTAGAAAGCTGACTCTTTGAGCTTTTCAAAACTCTATAATAACGCATTATTATTATAATTAGAAGGCCAGTTACAGCCATCTGAAAATTACTTATCAAATTATTTTTGTTTTTTATTTATTTATTATAAGTTTTATCGGAATCAGTAGTTACGGATAATTGAAAAAAAAAAATTTTTTTTTAGAGGACATTAAGAATTACATAAGAAATCTGACAAATGCAACATATCCTCCAATAAAAATGAATGCTGCCACCTAGAGGTTTCGTCGACAATTTTCAAAATTTTGAATCATTAAAAAGTACTCGTAACTACTGATTCACGATAAAACTCATAACAAATGATTTAAAAAACAAAAAAATTATTTGAACAATTGCTCCGTAGTCAGAAATTTAGTAATTTTCAGATGGCTGTAACTGGTCTTCTAATTATGATAATAATGCGTTATCATAGAGTTTTGAAAAGCTCAAAGAGTCAGCTTTCTAAATATATAATAGTTATCTGCGAAAAATTTTAATGATTAGGTGTAATTTTAATTTAAATGAAAAAACAAAAATTCCCGTGTTAAATGAATGGGAAACTAAAATGAAAATAGCGACCTCTTAGAGTTGAGCTATAGGGCTCCTCTTTGGTGAGGATTTTTTTCTCATCGCACACAAACATTCGGGCGGGTAATAGTTGAAAAAAAAATAAAAAATTTTTTTTGAACCACCCTAACCGGTAGATACACAAATTCAGAGAATCATTAAATCTCCGGTCTCCATCATTACGTTCATATTTATTCATTAACGAGAAAATAAATCATTCACTACTTGGTCTTGCGTTACGAGCAAGTAAAAAAAAAGGTCCCACCGTACTTTTGATAAAGTAGGTTTACTCCGAGGGTTAATTCGATCAAAGCTAACGAATAAATAATGACTAACGGGTCTTCGTTTCTCGCAATCCTGAATTTCGGATTTCGTATATTGCTGCGGACAGTTGATCATTGTATTATTGGTAGCAAAGTAGGCGTAAGTATGGGCTGAGTCATTCATCGTTATATCATCCCTTTCGGAATTGCATTTGCTCGTATAAAGCAGGAGTATCGAGTGCCCGTTCACGATCAGAGTAAAGTAGAACGTAGAGAATGAAATGGAACCCAAGTTTTTTTTTTTTTTCTTTTTTTTTTTTTTAAGACCATAGCAACCGGCTCAAAGGACTACGTGAGTTGAAGCCAATTTAATTCACAAATGGTATGAGGATATCTCTTGGAATAACGACATTATTGACATAGGAAAGCCGGAGTAGATTGATGTTTATCTTTTGTATATGCATCGCCAGCTGTTTAACTATACCTATAATTATTATAACGATGTGTAGGAATCCTATCGATTATCGATCATTCACGACAATTTAAACTCGTATGGATTCCGTCTTCTTGAGCACTGAAGATTTTTTATAAATTTTATATACTCTTGGTTTAGGAGTAAATGGAGGGAATGTCGATTTACGTTAAATCGGTGAGACCAGGGGATATCACGGCTTTGAAATTCTCTATGAGGAGCAAAGAGAATGGATAAGGCTTACGTGCGAATCGAACTAAAATGTGTTAAAACTTAAAAAGCACCCTCGTACATAACGAATTCAATCGTTCATCAAGTTGGCAAGATCATAGCTAGGTTTGATTTAGTTTAAAGTTTAATATTTCGTAACTTTATAATCTATAGTTAACGATTTTACAATATACCAATAATCAACGGGTCATGTTTGAAAATAATGAAAAATATTATCACAAGATTAACCCATATTGTATATATATACACCTTATTTGTATGCAATTTATATAGCAGAGATATAAAAATGGGGATGAAATCTTAAGCCCAATCAGTACTTTGATAGGATAATGTGTAAAATGTAAATTACCTTTCCGAGAGTTGATGGACCTTGGAATTATCCCCGACGGCTTGTGGGTTTCGCTTGACACTTCAGACGTTGCTGAGGGGTTTTAGGGCTGCGATAAAGTAGCGAGTAATACTCTCACCGGCTGTGGGTCGTTGGCTAGTATACACAGAATTCAAATTTGTTGCGACCACCGATGGACAATATCCTTATTATAATGGAACGACGATTTGGTCTCTTGTATGTACACACGTATACGATTTGTTATCACTATGTATAACTATAGTCATATTTATGTTACGACTATATCGTTAGGTATATGATACCGAAGATAAGTATGGTGCGAAGTATCGTCGATATATTTGCAATACATATTTTATAAGGTAATAAAATTTAGATTGCGTTTTTATTATCCTCTTGCAATGTATATGTATATATAGTGGACGGACGTGACCGATGGTGAAAGATTAGGTTGCGTAAAGAAATCCCAGCGGTATTTAAAAAATAAAAATAAAAAATAAAAAGAAAGAATTTCTTTTTTTATATCTCACCACAATTCACCCCCGCGCTTAAATTTGAATTACAAATTATTATTATTATTATTATTATTATTATTATTTTATTCTTTTGTTCTTTTTTCAACCGTTTACTGAATCGACACCATCCAATTTTCTCCAAATATCTAGGGAATATTCCAGGTCAAATACGCTTAGCACGTCCTGCACTCAAAGTGGCCGGGGGTTTGCATTTCGAACTTTTGTAAACCAGATCAGAATGTTAAACAAAATCCATAAAATATTCATTTAAGAAATAGAATTTACCCAGTACAAGATACATATAGGTAGGTATATAGATTTTGAAAAATTATTTACACTATTCTGTTCATAAAATGATAAAGATCCCCCGTTACGATAATATATAGGATACGTTGGGTAACATATAATTCTCTGCATTGAATTTAAAGTACTTGATTTGGATGAGGTAATGCTTTTAAATCATCGGTAATGGCCAAAAAATATAACTTTAAATCGTACTTTACTTTGATTTATAATATAAGAATGTTGACCTTATGACGTATATAGGTATATATTTTTAACACGTACAGTTAAATACGTAATTTTTTTATTTTTTATTATTTTTTTTTTAATCCGTCATAATCTGTGTAATTATTATTATTTTATATATATTTTTTTATTTTTGACTAAAATCTCGTTGTCTCTACACAGCTAAACCACGAACGATTAATTTCATGGGTAAACACTCGTACAGAAGAGTTTTCCGTGAATAATGAACCACTTTATTATTCACCCCAAATTCTAGTCGACACGTCCTACAGAGGATGACGTTCTTGAGTGATTATGTTTGTGCTAAATTCATGATAAACAATAATGTGCGTGATATTTTGATACGAGAAGGGGTAGGTAGCTTTTGGTTATTTTTCGTTTAACTAAAGGTTGAATTTATTTTTTCGTGCATTTTTTTATTTTTTATTCTTTTGAATTAAACATAAGACTGCTGTGCTGGCTTCGTTTAATTACTGCAAACGAATCAGTTTCGTTTAAACTTTACAGTTTTTCGCTTCAGTAGAAAGAGTTCTCTATTTAGGATATTTAAAATAAATTATCTCAATACACATAAAGTTATCGTTTTTATTTTTATTTTTATTAAAAATCATATTTCTATAGGAATTGAGTGTAAACGAGTTTCAAATAATGAAACAAAAGAACGAAATAATCTTATCTTTGAACATAATTCTTGATCACAGCTGATGGAAAAAAAATAGAAGAAATTACTTTATCTCCCTTCCACACCACGCCACATATCGGAACGGCTACTAGCCAGAAAATCAAGGAACAAATCACCTCACAAACGATATTTTTCTCTACATCAATTTCCAAACGATATAGAAAAGATTCGAAAGTAATGTCCGGTTAAAGTAAACGACGAGGTCAAGAGAAGAAATAAATAGAACCAAAAGAAATAACTTCAAAATGATATCCATTTTTTTAGAGATCCCTCACCGCATGGCTAAGTCAAGTTAACATTTTAGAGTCATTAAACTTTTTATATGAACTTACCCATCAGACTGGAAAAAAAACATCTCGATCATAAATGTCAAACAATTTTTAGATATTGCAAAGCGTATTTCAAGGTTTTTCCAACTTTATTTTTGCCACAGTAGCATATACAGCGAATGCATTATAGCGTAATGGAAAACGTTGAAAGTTTCGTAGCTTAAAGTTTTGCAGTAGAAAAAGTTAAAGCAACGCAAATCACGGAGTTTAAGAATTAAAAACTCTATAGTTAGAGTATAATCGTAGAAGTATAGCTGGTAGAAATATGATAAGAAAATTTTGTCAAACGATAGATCATATACCTATAATTAGTAAGAAAATATTCTAAGGTAAATAATTGTGTATTTTAAGTGATTATACAAGTACAAGATATCCCTAATTGGTTATTAGTACCCAGCTGGTTTCAATTGAAACTATAATGGTATTGTTCTATACGGAATTGAGTTTCCCTAGATAGATCGACAACTGATGTCCTTACCCTACACGGACGGACAAATATAGTAAAGTGTTTGTCTACGGCTATATGCGGGGTGATCCGATTAATTGAGGATTCTAAGTTGAGACGTAATTAATCCGGTTATAATTCGTCGAAACTTTACGGAGCGGTAAGGGTGGGCCAACAGAGTTTCTACTCTCCCTTAACGGTCACGAGTTTAGGAAAGTTTTTTTTTTTCCTTACTAAATGCCATGAAGTTTCTAAAATACAGATATTGATTTGCATTATAATATCTAATTTCATTATTCAATATTGAAGCATATACTAACATCTAAGTTTTCTATTAAAAAAAATTTCTAATAATTCTATGCTTTTATATAATCCATTAGATGTCTAATATTCTGTCTACAAACTTTGAAATGTTAGATTTTTTTTTTATTTTTTTGTTACGTGACGTGTGGTTCGTATATTCCGATAAATGAATTCCTTTATCTTTCTCTTTGCGAAACCAAAAATGATGGCTCATTTTAAATAACCGTTTATTTATTTCAGAATATCAGTAATTTTTCGCGTACGATCAGCTAAAGCAGTCAAAATAACCGACATGAATTTACTCAAACGATTGGGAATTATCGTTGCGATCTTCAGTGTGTTTCTCATGATTCGTACCCTCGTCGCACCACCCGTTGTTATCGTGGGTCGTACAGCGGATGACCTCAAAGCTTACCTCTGCAGGACTGACTGGTGGGATCACAGCTTTACAACTCGTAAGTAACTTCGAGAACTAATTTCTGATTATTCAATTGATTTTTAGTTGTTATTTTTTTTCTTTTTTTTTGATATTTTTCTATCTTTAAAATCAATCGGAAAAATTCATGATAACTAATTAGGGTATGTTTTTTAATTTGAATAACTTCTGATGTAATTAATATATACATATAACGATGGTATATTCAAGAAATTCTCATTATGAATTTACATCAAAGCATGTTAGCTTGAATTACATACGTGTTCCTCGAAATGATGAGATATGAGGTAAAAATTTATTTTAGAACGTTAATTATTATACAGACATGCAACTGTAAATCCTTTTACAGTTGAATTCATTAAAACTAATCTATAACAGACAGTGCAAACAGTATTGACAAAACCGCGAGAGTATTACGGATAATTACAACAAATTAAAAAATTTTAATGTCCTCCGGAAATGAGATGAAAAATAAAACGCGACTATAATATATGTAGAGATAAGTGAACAAAGGATTTTCTCAAATTAACCACAACTGAAACAGAATACTCGTTCTCAAACGAGGATAATTATTATTATTCTCTGTAATTTAGCATTAAATTTCTTTAGTTCTAAGGTTTTTTTCTTTTTTCCGTTTTTTTTTTTTTTTTCTTGACTGAATTTGGAAAGAAAATGTACGGGGGGGGGGGGGGGGGGGGGGGGGGGGGGGGGTAAGCAGTGTTGAATTTCGTCACAAAGTTCGGTTATTACTGAGCTACTAGTGTGGCTTCAGTAAAATTAGAGACGAGATTGTGAGTGAGCTGTAATAGACTCTACTTTATTTTCAAAAGTATACGCGTATTTTAATTATTTGCAAAAATAATTGAATTTGAAATTTAACATAGGCAAAAATTCTGATCACATTCGTGCTTTCAGCTTCTTGTTACGTACATATGTATATGTATTGATGCGGATATCCGTAAAGAGATTTTACCTCGC
This sequence comes from Macrophya annulata, assembly GCA_963924015.1. Taxonomy (NCBI): domain Eukaryota; kingdom Metazoa; phylum Arthropoda; class Insecta; order Hymenoptera; family Tenthredinidae; genus Macrophya; species Macrophya annulata. Next base: position 32,827,718 of record OZ001257.1, on the reverse strand, counting down.
CTCGAGCAAGTTTGCTCGAAAGTATATTTTATATTTTTGTTTTTACTTTGATAAAGCTCGCTCTGGTAATATCCGGCAGGATTACATAATAAAATATATCAATTTGAAAAAAAAAAACAAAAAAAAAAATCCCAGGATTTGGTTCATTATTATTTTTTACTGACGCACTACCTACGTTGCATAAGCCTTCTGTGTATAAGAACGGTAGCTTCAGGCTCGAGAGTAATACCTCCTGTTACCACAAAATTACGTATCTTGTTTAACGTGGCGTGAAATGTCTGCAGCGCGCTAGAACAACTGCTTTCATCAGACAGGGTCTAATTCGAGAGGTTTGTTTTAGTCGCAACAAGCCTAGGAGTGCTCGACGCATAAATCGTCATGAGAATAAATTCTCCAACTCCAATTCGGAAGGAGTTGATCTATTTTAAAGGATTTTTTTTAAATATCCATAGAACTTTAAATACAGTTTTGTTATTGCGGTACCGAAATGTCCAGAAAAAAGATGAATTTACACAACCATAAAGAGAACTTGAGTATAAAAACTGTTTTTGAGTAGTAAAATGTCATATATGTTTTAAATTTTTTAGAGTAAAAACCGTGAGTGGATCAACGGCTCGTTATATAATTCACGGTGAAATATCTGTCAACGGATTAATTGCACCATTCGCAAAAATTTGATTACGATTTTTTCACATCTATATAACCCATAGTGGGGCTGATGTTAACGGGGCTGTCGCCAAAGTTGGTGAATTCGATAAAGGACTTTGACGACACGGCGAACGCGCGGGCGCGTGAAACATTTGTTTGTATATATATATACGTATATATATATCAACATTTTTACAACTTTCTACTTTACACAAATTTGAAATAATATTACAATAAAAATTTCAGATGAGTATATGCGACAGAGATGTATACGTTACAAAATGTAACTGAGTTTCATTCGAGTCTTACAAAAGGTATCTGCTCGTTCAAAATCTGGCATTGTTTGGAATTTGTTAATTCATCCGATCGAGAAAAGTACGGAAATTGGTTGCTGCTCTTATCCAGGATATATAAATAAATTTAAAGCCATGGAGAAAGGCATTATACATAGAGAACGAAACTCGAATTATAATTCGGTTTTGTAGAGAATAAAATTCCGTTAATACCGAACGAAGAACGAAGGGATCTAGCGAAGTGGAATACATTCAAACAAATCACACACACACATATACACAATACACAAAATACAAAGATAGATATATAATCGAGAGATTTGTTTACGACGTAAGTAGGCCGATTTCTGAAAAAAAAATTTCAGTTCTGAAGGATCCTAATTTCTCATTTTGAATCTTACCGATTTTTCGTGTTTTTAACTGATTTTTTTATCTCGATTTCTTGCGAGAGATAAAAGCTACAAGATCTGCGTATGGTAATTAACTGTATTCCGAGATGATTCGAATTTTTAAAATGATATCATACCGAGAGAAATGGAGAATTATAAATAAAACAATTCTTCATCACCGTCACTGTCACCGAGCCGGAAACTGGGCCGCTCGCGCGTCTATTTTAATTGCAGATTAATTTTTCCATAAATTATCGTTGAAATTTCCTACCCATTCCCTTGCGATTTTCACGCTTAGGTATATTTCGATTTTCCAGTCGGTATGAGGCGAGAAGAGTAAAGTGATTCCTGACGTTCCATGTTAGTGCAGTGAAAAATCAGTATAAAAGAAAAGAAGAATAAAATAAGAAGAAGATAAATCAGCGAAAAATTGAGGGGAAAAACAAAAAAAAAAAAAAAAGAAAGTTTCCTCAAAGTTTCCTCAGCGAATTAATATCTACCCTCTACGCACACGGGGTAAACTTTTTTCCCCCTGCCCAATCAGCCGCCAAAGGAGTTTCGTGATTAAGCTTTTCATTCGTTAATACACGTCAGCGCTGACCGTAGCGTTACTTTTTTTTCTCCCAAAGTATTTTGTAAATAAATAAATAAAAAAAAAAAAATTAAAAAAAAAAAAAAAAAAAAAAAAAACCTGCGAATTATTTAAACAGATGCGAAAACTTTTAGAGCTAAAACTTTGGAGTTGTGAGTTGGAAAGAAACAAACCGTGACTACTAAATTAAATCCCAATAGTGAAGCCGGCGATTGGTGGCACAAACTTTTCGTCAAATTTATCTAACTTATCGTCAAACTCTGACGTCGAGCGTCGTCGAGGAGTCTTTTGTGCTTAAAACGGAAGAAGAAGAAAAATCAAGAAAAATTAAAACTTGAGTAAACTTTTTTTTTTTTTGTCTGCCTGTATGCCGGAATAATGAAAAATCCAAACTTCAAAAACCATCTGCAGAGAGATATATACGTGTGCTACTTAATATTATGGAGTATACTTGGCATGTACAAGAATGCGAAACAATAGGTAAAGTAAAGCCCAAAGTGTACAATTGTTATGCAAAGAAGATTAAAAAAAATTTTTTTATTTTTTTTTCAATCAATCAGATTTATGGAAGAAAAGTATTACAATTTCACCAACACGATCCTGTACATAATTATAACACAGCGTATGTATTTCTCTGTGAAATTTTGTTAAAAAGTTATTAATGATATTGCGAAAATGGAAAATAATTTTTAAAACGGCACAAAAACTAAGAAGATTAAAAAATTGATTTCCCTTCTCATCTTTTTTATTTTTATTTATTAATTAATCTATTTTTATTTATTTTTGGATTTACACAAAACTCTCCGTTGAATGAGGTTCAATTTATTTTAATTCACTCTATAGGGATATTAAAACGAAAAGAGAAAGATGAATTAAAAAAAAAAAAAATGTTAATAAAATTTCATTTACAAAAAATGTCAACGGAGCATTTAATTACTCGAGAACGAAAAGCAATTTAAAACGTCTGTTACATTTTTCATAATCATACACCCTCTGCAGTATATTTTCTTCCATCTTTTATACCTCATGACAAATTTTTTTTTCCCAGTATAGGTACAAATTTTATTCGAATAATACCATAATTTTTAAGCAATAGATGCCTGCAGACGCTTTTCAAATTTCTAAAATAATTTTCAGTTAATTTTTATCAACTCATCGAACAGAATTTTACGAAATCTCATTGAAATTGAAACATCTATTTACTATCTGTATATGTATAGAGATACTGATGTTACATGATTCAAGTTTTTCATCTCATATACCTAGTAGGATAATAATCTAGTTACTGTGCAGATGAAAGCTGGTTGTAACCTGCTCAATTTTTACTTTTATAAAGAATGAATGAATATGCATGCTGCTTCGTCTTGCAATCTATATTGTAGAGAATCATCTACACGAAAAACTTTATATCAAGAACGAAAGAAACTATTTTTTTTTTTTTTTCTTTTTTTAATGGCTCACATTTTTTTATTCATTCATGAAATCTTCAACCGTCTATTAAAGAACGACGCTGATGAAATTTTACTTCTTTAATATAGTCTCATTACTGACGAAAATCGGTCGTTATAACTTTTTGGTTAATAATAACAAGCAGCTTTTTGAGTTTGGTGAACATTGAAGAGTACCAGAGGATGGGAAACTCTTATAATGTCATGGAAGTTGATTAAATTAAATTAGCGATTGATAAGAAGTGCGTAGGCGTAACAGCGACAGTATATCTAGCGACATGATTATCAATTGTGCGATGGCTTTATTTCTTCATGGTTAAACGGAAGTTGAAAGAATTAAAATGTTCCAAAGTTGTATTTAATTTATTGAAATAAAGATTTCCACTCTCTTCACTAATCGATTATTTCTAATTGATTCTTCTTACGGTTAAATTTCACTTTTTAAACGCTCGTTTTTCCTGTTGTCACTCTTTTTGAATCACTGCAGAGTTTTTCGCATGCCCGGCTGAAACCAGTGACGGCAAGAAAAATTTGAAATATTTTCGAAAATAAATAAAGTACACCGTGTTAAGTTACATTTTATGACAAGACTGTATTCTATAGATAATCGTTACTTGTTATATTATAGGATATAATTATTTTAAAGATTTATGGAATTTTCGAACCGCTGTTAAAATTACTGTATCGATATTCTAAGCTTGTATTGATTTATCGACGCAGATTCTTAAGCCTTAATTGCAATCGAGCAAGTTCTCCTGAAACTGACGTGTAGCTAAATTATCTTTGGCTTCTGGGGTATCGACCACAGAATTGGTTAGGTTAGGGGTTACCTAAGGGTTCGGGTTGTCAAAAGTTACGTTAGTTGGTTCGCAGGCCATAGGGGGTGAATATTTGTTTGAAGTGCAGATCGCGAAAGCGCTTATGACGGATGACCTAAATTTTTCAAAACTGAAGTTTCAAAATATTATAATAATTATGTAATAACAACCGTGGCTGGCCGAATTTAATTCGGATTATTTCCACTCGAGAACTTCGTTTAACTTGTATAATAAAAATAACTGCTACAAACATAGGTGAGAGTTGTTAGTATTGGTGTTTGTTGGTCGGTGGTTGTTGGCCCGTGAATTCAGCTTCCGATTCACGCGACAGAAGGCGGAGACAGTTTAATTTTCCGTCTTTGAAAAATGTTTAATAAGAAACCTGATTATTTTGTGCTTTCAAGAGACGAAGTAAGGCCGAAGTAAGTGAAGTGAGATATTCAAAGAGAGAAAAAGGACGGAAGAATGCAAATTTCAGCCTCTTGAGTTGGTTCAAGTGTTGCTAAAAATGTGCTTCTCTCCCGTTGAATTTCACAATTTTTGTTTATTTAAAAAAAATATTTTCACTTTTTTTGTTCTTTTCGCACATTCGGTAATTCTATCTTATAGCATAAAGGAAAACACGTTCCAATATATTCGTTGGCGCAATACTCGGCGAAAGAAAAGCAGGACCCAGTTTTGGGATGAAATACTCCGAGTTGCTGAGACGGCGGATAATTGCAGGCAGCGTGCAAGGAGAGATCTATATTAATTTCTCTAGAAATTTAAAACAAGGTAAAGCAACACCCAAAGTGTTAAAAAATTCGCCATGAATGTGGTGGTACTACACGAAAAATAGTTATCGCAAAACAAAAAAAAAAAAACAAAAAAAAAAAAAATGAATGCAAAAGTACGATAAAATGTAAAAATAGATATTTCATTATTATTTTAATAAAATAATTAATTACACAGTTGAACTAGATCGATAAGTAACTTTGAGTCTTCTTTCTTTCTCAAGTATAAGAAAGTTTTTATAATTTTATAATTTTTTTATACAAGCCTTGGTAAATAAATAAGTTGTGGCTTAAAAGTAGCAGACTTTTACTCAAACCCATATTCCCAGTTCGCTTAACCAAAAGTTTTCAACAGTGTAGATATTCTTCTTCCTCTGTCGTCTCCTTTCGCCCTTCGGAGGTAAAATAAATGGACCCAGCTACTACTACATGTCAAGTGCTGTATACACACACCCGAGGGTGCGCATTTCATTATTATGATTATTTTATATTTTAACAACGTTTTTTTTCTCCAGGCAATTTTACCGTTTTATTATCAATGTCGTACTCATTATGATCCCTGGGTATTTTTCTTTCCGAATGAAGGCAGTTTAGGAAATATTCATGAAATAAGTATGAATTCGAAAGGTACACACGATGGTAAAAATAACCCCAAAAAGCACCTCTGGTGCAAAAACCTTTCGCCAAGTACATTAATGTGATATTTCCCACAAAAATAGTGTTGCAGCCATTCAATCTACAAAAGTATTGAAATCAATGGGCATTGCCAAGTACAATTAAATTTTCCCAATTAATTTCTGAATGTGACCTGATCCTACTTTTCGGTAGGTATTTACATTTCGATGTACATAACTTACGTCACACGTAATAACATGCAATATACGCACTTATCAGAGAAGATCAATTGAGAGTAAAATTAAGAAACAGAAAAAAAAAATTTGGAGGTAGTGGTACTTGGCGGGCATTTTTGGCTGATGTCTAAATTACTACAAAAATGCCCGCCAAGTACCACTACCTCCAAATTTTTTTTTTCTGTTTCTTAATTTTACTCTCAATTGATCTTCTCTGATAAGTGCGTATATTGCATGTTATTACGTGTGACGTAAGTTACGTACATCGAAATGTAAATACCTACCGAAAAGTAGGATCAGGTCACATTCAGAAATTAATTGGGAAAATTTAATTGTACTTGGCAATGCCCATTGATTTCAATACTTTTGTAGATTGAATGGCTGCAACACTATTTTTGTGGGAAATATCACATTAATGTACTTGGCGAAAGGTTTTTGCACCAGAGGTGCTTTTTGGGGGGATTTCATTACTTTTTGTACTATCTCGATTCAGACTAATTAGTCTTATTCATAACAAATTGTATAAATTATGTCCTCTGAAAATTGGTTCAAGTTTTAAGAAATGTTAGTGGCAGTTGATAAGAGTGTGTATGAATTTCTGTAGAATTGTATTTAAACAACGTTCAGATGTTAGCAGCTGATACGATATATACGATAGTTGACAATATCCGTGTTTTAATTGAGTATAATTCGAAAACTACACATCATACGAGAAATGTTAAGTGAAAAAAAAATTTCAGTTCGAAGTAAACTTCAAAGTGATGACGTACAAAAAAATACGACGGTTCCGAAAAGTTGAAAAAAAATTATTATAAAATTGGTTTTTAATATTTCTCAACAACCTTACGTTTTTTACCATCCAAAAATTTCAGAGGATATTCCTTTATAGTGTAAAAAGAATGAGTACAAATTTTATCGTGGAGCCAGATTTCAGTTAGGAGATATATGAATTTTGTACCGAATTTATTGCGAACCAAAAGTACAACTTTTTTAGCGCTGCGAAGTTGAAAGTTTTGTTTATTTAACGGTTTTTAAAGATTTTTTGAGTCGATACGGTCTTTGCGATACAAAATTTTTGTTGTTTTTGTTTCGAAATAAATTCAGTAAAAAATTCATATTTTCTAAACTAAATCTGAGTCCACAATAAAATTCATGCACGTTCTTTTCACACTATAGAGGAATATTCTCTGAGAATGTCAGCCCCAAAAGACGTATGACTTGTGAGAAATTTCAAAAACTAACTTTATAATAATTTTTTTCCAACTTTCCGGAACCGACAAATTTTTTCGTACATAATCATTTGGACGTCTACTTTAAACTGAAACTTTTTTATTCTCAACATTTTTTTGTATGATGTATAGTTTTCGTGGTATACTTGACCAAAACTCGTGCCACGACGCTCGTACTTTCCTCATTCATCTAGATCCAGAAATATGCATCTGACAATTTGACAGTGACTATTTCCATGACCTAAAAAATCAAAACGCCACTTGGCAGAAATTGTGCATTTTAATTTTCAGGCATTATAGAAACGACTTGAAATTTTAATTTTAATTATATTATATATTATTATAATGTATTATTAAAATTCTTATTGAATTAGTATACCTACTTCATTTATATCGATCTCATAATCTTTAGCATGAAAGATCAGAAATATTACTATTTTTTAATGTCTTATATTAGCTCTTTTATCACGTAGATACGTCTATAATTTTCACGTCGTGTAAAGTGTCGTAGAAGCATATGACATGCAGACCGAAAGAAAATGGCAACATTGCTGGTGGACGTCTACCTCGTTCCGAAAGGAACTGACAATGGCAACATAGCCGGTGGGCGACGACGAAGGAAACGGAGAAGGAGAATTTTTGTTGGTCGAACTGAGGGTGTCTGTAATTCGGAAATATTATATCTCAGCTCTCCGTGCACCGATTGCATAAGAATTGGGCTTAAATGAAAGCTATTTGAAGCCATATACTGAGATAAATATTTGAATCTCGTGTATAACTCGAGTCGGAAGTTATTAAGGATAACACAGTCGCCGTATAGGCCGTAGAGCTCTCATGCGGGTATAGAGACTCGGTCGAGTCTCACGCCGTGCGTTAAAAATTCTTTTTAATGTACTTGGCGCGAGACTCTACCGAGTCTCTTGATACGGTAAAACTTTGCTGTATACCGATGTACATACGGTACACATATATACATGTATATTGTATACATATACATACGTACGGATGTATGTACATACCTACCAAGTCGCAAGAACGACGACCATCGCCGTATGCGTATCTATTCACGGGTTGTTTCCGGGGTTTAAGCAGCGTCATGCAATTGCAAATAACTGAAATCCGAGGGATTAAAGCTGATGTCAGGAGTTAAACAGGAAGCCTACTAAAGTACCTAGAAGCTAGAATAGTCTTTTAATCCTGGTGCAGTATAACCAGCGATGGTTTCGTAGAGGGATTAACGAAAATTCGAACTTTGGTGGTTGCATTTATGGGACGGGTATAATAATGTAGAGTTTATAGAAATCCGAAGGGATTTGAAATATGTAATTAATTCTGTCAGATATCTTGCAAAGATTAACGACATAGCAACGCCGAGAATAGAATTCAGCATGAAACCATATTTCTGACACTAAATTGTCTCGAAAATTTTACTGGAGATGTTGAAAATGTTCGATATCAAAAATTTCAGATGCCAAAAATGTTAATCCTACCTACATTAAATTAACTCCAACTTTTCTTCCGTTTTTCAGTGGAAGTGATGTTCTTGATTTGGGGAATCAGGTTGTGCATTGTGGTGAGGAAGGCGCCTTCGGAATTCAACGAAAGTCGCTTCATCTCGATGGCGATTTACAATGAATTCTTGCTCTCTGTATTCCTCAACGTATCGATGTAAGTATTATTGAAGTGAATACTTATTTTACAACAACTAATAGCCGTTACGGTCCCGTAAGCGTTAAACCGGACAAAAGAATGAAAGAATAGAAGAAAATAGACGTTACGGTCCCATATACACCTTACCTATCTTAAGTCTTGAGTCTTAAGTCTTAAGTCTTGACTCTTAAGTCTTAAGTCTTGAATCTTATGTCTTAAGTCTTGATTCTTGATTCTTGAGTCTTGAGTCTTAAGTCTTAAGTCTTAGGTCTTAGTTTTTTTTCATTTTCAAGTATTCACTTCAGACGTGTGTACCCACCTGCAAACACTTTTTTTTACATTCCTGTAAATTACGAGTTGAATCGTTCTATTTCGTTAACAAGTCGATGAAGTAGGACCGACTCCTTAGTCAGTGAAGGATTAAACCGAAATACATGAAAGATAGGTAATGAGAAACGTGAGCTACAAACTTGGCACTAAAACACTGAAGCGGAATCTCTTTCCACATGGAATATTAACCGCAATAAGGATTACTCGGGGTATTTATCAAGCAACAATGAGACAGCGAGTTTAACAAGAGACAAGATACTAGAACATAATAACGTAAAGAGACACAACTAGGCAGATAGCAGCAGCTAGGGAAAGATAATCTTTGAAAGTGCTTAACTCTATTCCTATAGTCTGCTATAAGTTTCATTCAAAAGTCTCAAATCCTCACGTAAGCTTATAAGATACTTGATGCTACATATAGATATGTACACTACGAACTGCATGTTCAAGTATATGTATAGCCGAATCGCTTTGGTAAACCCGTCTTATAGTACAGTTGGTATTATACAAAGTCTACCAAATCGTCAGTATTCAAATCTTGTAGCAATTTGTATGAATATTTGATTGCGAAGAGCGCATTTTCATTATATGATCAAAGTGAATGCAGCTTTGCTATACATATTCGCAATCGGATCTCACATAGGTATTGAGTAAATCTGTTATAGAGATCGTATTCATTACGTTTCCTCGTATCTAATATCACTCGCGTTAGTATTTGGGGAGTGAGAGTTTGTTGGAGTTAATCGATTCGTTGAATAATGAAAAGTAAGATTGATATATCCATATCCGTGTTTGAGGTAGACATGTATGTACATTGTTCAAATATAGTTTGAATTGAAATTTGGATAAATAGCCACAATAGTCGTCATTGCGTTTTCGAGAAATTGACAACTTTATAGGGGTTTAGTGCGGTCCAAAATCGTTTCCGAGGATCCCCTGTAGGGCACATGTATGTGTATACAACGTTTTCGAAGTGACGGCAAGCAGACCCGTTTCATGGTCCGAAGCCGAAATCGCGTTTATTGCTTTCCGCATAGCGGGACACTTAGCGAATTGCTCCAGCCCGTCCGTATCCGGCCATTAGGGGCTGCCTGCAGGGCGGAAATCGAAGAAGAGTGTCGCGTCTAGTTCGAGCTGTTACCAGAACGAAATTCAAATATTGTAGAGATTATTAACGAATGAAAAAACCGAAAAATTAAAAACAAATGAAACAGACGAAAAATAAATAAATAAAATAAAAATCAACCTGAAACGCCAAATATATATATATATTTTTTTTTTCCACAATTTCCATTGAGCTCCAAAGGGTCGCTAACGAGTCGTTGAAAACATAAAATTCGTATTTTTATTTCGTTTCATTTTTCACTCGCCTTCCTCGTTTTATTTTTCGGATAAAAGGGCTAGCTCGAGGGGGCGAGAATCCCTCGCGCTTTTATTTATCAATTCTGATTTTTGTTTCGGCTGTCTTTCATTTTTACCTGCAATAGGATTAAACGGATGGCACATAATTTATATATAGGTATATATTGTATAGTAATAAATTTAACATCCTCGATACCACGGCCACGCCTTTTTCACCCAAGACCGTGAACCCAGTGATATACAACGTGTTATTTACAACCTAACTCTGAATGTAAAATTCAGAGGGAATATATCAAGAAACTGCCTCTTTACTTCTTACGCTTGAAAGATACTTTCCAACTCATTCTCCACCTCTTATTCTTTCTCTCTGTCTCCCTCTCTCTCTTTTACTCTATTTTTCACCATCCTTAATCCTGTCGATAATTTTTCAAACGATTGAACTTTACCTCATCAAATCCAAAATTTAACAAAAATTTTTATTCTTTTATTTACTGTTACAGGTTGTTTCTCCAATCTCCAGCTAATCCGGATCTACTGTATATCATATTTTTCTGTCATACTCAGCTGACCGTCACGCTTCTGTTGTGTCTCATTTTCGGAAGCAAGGTAACCATACTGTTACATAATATATACATACATATATACATTTACCTTATGGTTATTGTGTGGTATGGGTCGTCGAATAAAAGGGTCAGGATGTCACGTGGTACATATACCTACGAACGTATGCACATACATAAATTCCAATTTTAACTCCTTCCGTTTTCGTTATACCCTCGTATTTGTAATTTTAATTACACGTATCAAACTTCCACCACATTATGCATGAGGGTTTCTGTTTAACTTAACTGGGGCTCAACATGTCGGGTTCTAAACCAACGCCAGCTGCCCACCCTTACAGGAAATCAACTTTGCTTATACCGTTGAATAGTCTTTCGTCAATGTTACTATATCCATCATTAAATAGATAGAAATTTCTTTCTTTTTTTTTTTTTTTTGTTTTTTTTTTTACACTATGTAGAAAACGTAAAAAATATATAGCATATACGTACACGTACAGTATTACATCTGACCCAGTTGAAATACGATAGGTATTCACGAAACAATATTGACGGAAATTACTCAACTTCCCACAGACGGAGATTTTTGTAAAATCGCCCATTCCACACGTTAATGAAATTAAAGCTTATACTGCGGTAAATAAGCTGAAGTTTAACCGTTGAAATAACCAATTTGATATTCATTATTCCAAAAATCTTCGGCCCAATTTACTGACTTGAATGTAAAAAGTATTATCGAACTCTTTAGTAAGGCAAAAAAAAAATTTCGTTTCCTTGTCAATGTAACATTGACAGGTGAAAAGGACCCTCGACGTAAAAGTTTATATAAGTATGTTGTTCAACTATAACATCATCTCATTGCACTTGCATATTTATCATTCCTGTTGACAAGTTAATAGAATTACTTATAAACGTGGACTTAACTCTCCAGGGATCAATTCGTCACTTCAAAACCCCTTGATAATCTGCTTGAGAGAGATTCTAACCCCTGAAAGAATGATTGAATGGTTTTTTTTATACGGTACATATATTTACCTTATACATATGTTCCACCCGTTCTCTTATGTCCATAGGCGTACATGGTATTTCGTGGTGGTGATAAGGAAGATTCTGTCGGTAAACTTCCAGGTGCGACTGGAAAGTTTTTAGGAAAATCATGCCGTACACAAGGAACGAGTAATCAGACCAACTCTATTACTTTGCAGCAGGGAAATTTCACCGAAGAGATCGACGGATTTTCAGTAAGTTTAAAAAAATTAAAATTTTATGTTTTTTTTTTTTTCGTTTTATTCTCCACCATTTTTTTAATTTTTTTATTTGTTGTAAATAATCATAAAAATGTAGCTTCAAATTCTTTCTTATGTCGACTCAAGGCACGCGTAAAATTTTTTAATCGACTTGGATTGAAATACCCACCCTCCTCCAGTCATGAAATTTTAATCTCGCTATTTGAACAACTAATTCTTAATGCCCTCCACTCGCTTGTATTTTAAAGCTAATGTTGAAAGGCTGTACAAGAAAGATTGTCATTCATATAGACTTTATCCTCGAAACTAAAGATGAACAAACATAATTAGTGAAGTAAGAAAGCACAAGGATGACAAAAGCAATTAAAATTAGCTGTTGAAACTTTTACATTTTGGAAGTTGGACTGGGTGGGCCCAACCATTTCATTAAATCTCAAACGTTTGTATATGTATATATATACGTAGAATATCAAATCGTAAATCAATGATGATGAAATAAAAATGAACAATTAGTATGAAAGAAAAAGCACAAAAAAAGTATTTATAAAAAATTCAAAGTTATTGTAACAACGTTAATAGAAGAAAATTATGATTTTCTATGATAAATCAAAACTTCTTGATTATTGACATAATTGTATAGGTAAAAACAATAGTTTGGATATATTATCGATGTAAAAATGGATTGAATAGATTAAACAGCCTAAACTTTAACAGTGATAAATTTTAAGATTATCTTTACTTTTTTGTCTTCTGTAGTAAAAGAGAAAAAAAAGGGAGGGGGGGGGGGGGGGGGGGGGGGTAAGAGAAATAAGGAAAAAAGAAAACTTGAGAAGAGTTGATAGATAAACGGCTAGAACGTCACGCATCATTACACCGAAAACCCTATACTGGCATTTTCGTGAATTAACTGCAAAAGTTTGAAAACTTTACTCCGTTTAGAAACTCAATCGAGCGCACAATGTTCGGCCATGCATACCTATATACAAGAAATCTATGGATACCGACGAACGTCATAAGAATGACCCTTTTCAAAGTATCAAAATTTTATCGATCGTTTTTTTTTTTTTTCTTTTTATGTCTAAATATCGTATCTTGATGAACGTAGGTATATATGTGGTGACGAAAAATCAGAATTCAAAGATAAAAATCATTAATCTTATTCACAATGTCTATCAAATATTTAAGAACAAGAATAGAACGAGGCATAGACCGATATATATATATATATATCATGAAGGCGAAAGTTGATTAGATTCTACGTTTTGAATATTCTTTGGTAAAACAGTAACAAATTAGAAGAAAAAAAAAAAAAACAAAAGGTGTAGGCAAAATATTTAAAGTTTAATTTTTTTACTACTTAACCTGTAATCAAATTCTATTCAAATAATGAAAAATCTGACTACCAGAAATAAGGGAAAACAAGTTTAGCGAAGATCTTTAGTCTGTATATTCATATAAATCCAAGATGAATGTCTCATCAGACAGCCGCAGGATTAATAACATCAAATTAAATTCAAGATTAGCCTGAAGGTATTGCTTTGTGTCTATATCTGCGTCGTCGTCGTTATAGTCGTATACGGTGTTAGTTCCATTTTCCTTTGACCTTGTTCCAGGATGAATTTCGTCGGATTTATACGCAGCTTGAGTATCTTAAAGAAAAAAATATGCGGCTTGGTAACCGGCATGTGGTGGCAAAAATTTCTGCAATGCAGGATGCGGCTAACCGTGGAGAACCCCAAGTCTCAACGATTCAAGCCGTTTCCTCAAGTCTAAGACTTAATAACTTGAGTGTATCTGGTCCCGAATTAGATCCAGATACGAAACAGCGTGCTAAGGACAAAGAAGTGGCAAAAAATATGGAAAAACGAAACGAGGAAACTGTACGAAACGGGTCTAGGACCAAGGAAACAAATTTAGACGCAAAAAATACCAACACTCCTGAAATAACGGTCGACAAAGTGGACTCGAAGGAGATATTAGACAAAAAACTTCTTGAAGGTGATGATAAAGGGAATAAGGATACGATTTCCAAGTCTCTACGAGCTCCGGTAGCCGGACAGGAAGATATCCTTGAGGTTGGTGTCGAGGTTAAAGTAAAGGATGACGCGGTTAAGGAAAAGTGTAAAAATAAATCAGGACACGCCAGGACTCACGCGATAGTAATTAATCTGGACGATAAAAGTAGATTTTCGGAAGAAGTTACAGTTTAGATACAATCAGCTATTAATAATAAGAAGTACAGCTATTGATCGCCTATTCAAGCTTATAATGTATTGTATAATGATCATAAAACTACGAATTACGCATATTTTCGATTATTTATTTGAGTTTTTTTTTTTTTTTTTTTTTTTTTTAATAACGTTTCTTCCAAATACCGCAAAGTATTATTTCATATGAATATAAGTATACATGTAGTCTAATGTACATAGGGATATTTCTAGGCCAGATATATATTAATATGTAAATAACGCTTAATCAAATAGTGTTTAAAAATCGCTTAGATATATTCGATATTGAAAATAATAAATAAAAACAATACGTTATTCAAATAAACCATATATTTGGATTTAATAAAAAAAAAAAAAAAAAAAAACTTGACGAAATACCTAAAAAATAGAATGAAGAATAAACAAAAGTAAAAATCAAAAACGAGTTGTAAATAATATGTATATAAAATATTCGCTTCCAGTTTTAGAAGCATATATATCAATAATTTAACAAAACGACGCTATATTATACTATATACATATACAATTGAATGAAAAAATAAAATAAAAGCCTTTTTTATATGACAGATGATTTAATGTTAGCTCGTTAAAAAAATATCGTTCTCATCTCGCTGCAGTGAAAATTCTTTTTTTTTTCTCTTATATTGTTTTTTTTTTTTTTTTATCATCGCGTTTACTGTTATTTGCACGGTTACAAAAGGGGCCCACCTGAGCCCCATAAGGACCCCTTTGCGACCGTCCATTAGATTTAACTATGAAAACAACTTGTTATTTGTATATTTCAGTTTTTATTTAATTTTATGACGTTTAAAACAAATTGCTTACGACTAAATTCTCGGTTTTCCAACATCAATAATAATATATATATAGTTTAAGAATATTATTCTGCACGCTGACAGACAGTAGCGTTGTAAATATACATATATATAAATTATATTATATAATATTATATATTGTAAAAGCGTTAGAAAGTTGATATTGATCTAATCGTAATTCGTAATATCAAATTCATATCATATTTTAATGTTCGTCATGCATCGTTGTATATAATTAAATATATATTATATATATACATACATATGTACGTCTAATGACGAGGTGTGTTCCGTTATTATTCAAACGAATATTTAACCTATTAACAGCAACACAAATTTCTTCCTATAATTATATATATCGAATAATGTGTCATCCGGAATTCGACTAGTTTAATTAAACGTAATGGACCATGCCTCGGCGAATTGTATATTAACGTAAGGTGATATGATCGAAAGAATAACGCATTCTATTGCTAGTATTTTAGGATTTCACGATCTTATATTATATATATACACATATATATATATATATATATATATATATATATATATATATATATATATATATATATATATATATATATATATATATATATATATATATATATAAAGTGGCCAACGTTGCGAAACAACAATTAATTATTATTGTTCATGAAAAAAAATGAAAAAAAAAAATTGTATTCATACGAGAGGCCGCATGCCTAATACATCGAGTTTTAACCCTGTTACCTTATATATAACGGCTATATATAAAGATCGGAAAATAAAGAATTTATCAATAAAAATAACATGAATTTACGTACTGGACTTCCATTATTTATTTAAAAATTTTGTTTTCAATCAATCAACCTGTTTCAGATAAAATAAAATAAACACATATTTTCACAGCAAGAAAATACTCGACGGTAGAGGTAAGTGTATAATATATATATATACATATATACATGTATGTACAGCCTGGCAATAAAGTTCATCAAGGGTAGAAATTTAGGCTCAAGCGTTTCAGTGTCTACGCTGTTGAGCAGGTCCCTCGCTCCGCATACCCCTCTCGCGACTACCTACGCAAAGTGAAGTACGAAATACTTTCAAAAAAGAAATAAAAATTAATTTCAGAAATATCCACAGGCCGGGGTGAGCTAGCCCATTGACCAGCCGTAACGCATCGATGGGCTCAGGGAGAGGGGTATGGGGAGCCAGGGGCCTGCTTAACAGCGTAGACACTGAAACGCTTGAGCCTAAATTTCTACCCTCGATGAACTTTATTGCCCAGCTGTACATCTACGTAAATATACATACGTATATATATATATATATATATATATATATATATATATATATATATATATATATATATATATATATATATATATATATATATATATATATATATATAAAATAAAAATATGTCGATACGTCAAAAAAAAAATGCTATACGTACATAGGAATATCGTATACCTGTATTTGAAGAGCGGAAACTGATCCGCGATACTCCCCCGTATAAAGACCTTAGAGAAAAAAATCCAGTGGGTAATAATAACACATATATACATCAATGCTTATAGGTATATGGTATATGGTATAGATGGTATATGTACAGGTATAAGAAAATCTTTAGTGGGGAAGCGAGATTTTCACGGTGAAGACTTTTTGACGTGTATAAATTACAATATGTATTTTGCCTTACTTCGACGTTATTGTTTGGCTTTGACTTTCGTATGTCAAGTCTGACGTTGAACCGGAGATTAATAACTCCTTTGACTTTAGCGAGTAACGTTGGGGTTCCGTAACTTCAGATGGGCAACAAGGATAAAAAGTTCGTCAGGAAGTAGGAAAAAAAAATATATATTATATATATATATATATATATATATATATATATATATATATATATATATATATATATATATATATATATAATATATATATATATATATATATATATATATATATATGTGTGTATGTATATAAAAACATGAAAAAAATAAAATAAAAATTTCAAGTAATTAATGAAGAAATCAAACTATCTCCGGTTTATCTTTTTTTTTTGTATTCATTTATGTTTATTCACTAATCTTCCTTCTCCATATTGCTTTCTATCGTTGAACCTCGGTACGCGTTTAATTATTATCGTGAATTTAATTAAGCAGAACTTGGTAGTCTTTAAGTAGAGAGAGAGAGAGAGAGAGAGAGAGAGAGAGAGAGAGAGAGAGACCAGATATTTCTTTTTAGCGATTGGTTATCACGGTGGTACTTTTTGTTATGGCCCGTGAGGGTGAAATTAAAAAACTTTTTCAACTCAACCATGTACCCTCGATAACGTATAGAAATCCATAATTACTCTAACGCTTTAATACGACTTCGTTATATTCATTCGCGTAGCTGTATATATATACGGGGTATTCCATGTCACCTCGACCAACGTTTGACCCTCAAATTTTTTGTTTTCTCTCAAATTAATTCATGTAATTGTAGTCTTCAAAAAATGCCCATTTTTTTCGATGCATACTTCATCAGTTGTAGCGGTTCAAAAAATTTTGAATTTCGACCCATTTGTAAAATCTCAGAAAATTACCAAAAATTCTATATTTTATTTAGAATTTTTTGGTGCAAAAGCCATAATGGAACAAGACCCCCTTCTAGGTCGTTTTGGGCTTAAAACATCTATAATTCACTCCAACCGTGTAGATCTCTTAGCATGCTTAATATAGACTTCCTGAATAATTTCCATACGACAGATATTCTTATAGAACCACCCGAATAGTCAATTGCTATATGTTTGCTGAGTTTGGATTCTTTGAGTGCTGAAAAATATTTTCAAAAACCCAAAAGATGGTATGATTATTATTATTTTTTTTCTTAGTTTCTACGATAAGAAAATCCTCGCAACCCAAAAACTTGTCAAATATAACGATAAGATATTCTCCACAGAGATCTACATGGTTGGAGTGAATTATAGATGTTTTAAGCCCAAAAAGCCTAGAAGGAGGTCTCGTCCCATTATGGCTCTTGCACGAAAAAATTCTAAATAAAACATATCATTTTTGGTAATTTTTTCAAATTTTACAAATGGGTCGAAATCGAAAATTTTTTGAACCGCCATAACTGATGAAGTATGCGTCGAAAAAAAAGGGCATTTCTTGAGTACTATAATTACATGAATTAATTTGAGAGAAAACAAAAAATGTGATGGTCAAACGTTGGTCGAGGTGACATGGAATGCCCCATATGTACTATACGTTTATTTCGGGACAAATATCAAGCTAAAATCTTACGATCAACAATTGCTTCTCATCCTCCCCTTTCCTCGTTTTTAAAATACCTTATTGTACAAATGGAAATATTATTACCCTCCAGAGAGTCTAACAACTACTAATTAATTAATACGATATATGTATATTACTTTGATGTAATCTGAAAAATTTCAGTT
Organism: Macrophya annulata; assembly: GCA_963924015.1. Lineage (NCBI taxonomy): Eukaryota > Metazoa > Arthropoda > Insecta > Hymenoptera > Tenthredinidae > Macrophya > Macrophya annulata. The sequence continues at coordinate 32,809,058 of OZ001257.1, read as the reverse complement.
CAATGAATATAATTAGCTGTACTATATGATTCAGTGTGACAATTTTCAACTAGCATGGACCAAAAAGAAATTATCATCCGTAAAGCATTATCATCGTCTTACCCGGTGGGGCTGTTTCTTGTTTGATCAGAGATATTACATATACGTAATTCAATTTGTAAACGTAAGGTACATATTATACACAAGCGAAACAGCCAATATGACGCTCAGTACTAATAAGCAATTAAAAATGGTTTATATATTCTCCAGAGAATATCTGTTCGCAGAGCTGCTTAGCTTTGTTTATATATATATATATATATATATATATATATATATATATATATATATATATATATATATATATATATATATATATATATATATATATATATATATACATTTTTTTTTTTTTTCATATATATCTGTATATGTAGTATATAGGTATATTTTACCCCGAATTAGTGTCCTGCTGATTGCTGTTGTACTATATTTTGCTACTTCATTATATTATTTGAAGTAACAAGTGGGTAGATACTAAATTAAATCTAAATATGCCTCCAGCAATGGGCTCGCGGACATTTTCGTACGAAAATGTTTCTTTTTTCTTCTTTTTTTTTTCATTTTTTTTTTTTTTTTTTTTTCTAATTTGGGCTTAAAAATACATCTTGAACTCTTAGAATGAGAGTAAATATTTTAATTGTGTGAAGTATTTGTATTTATTTTATCGCAAGTAGCATGAATTTATAATTAGTATCATGGTTTTGTTTCATCAGAGAGATTTCCAAGCTACGTACTATACGATAATCATTCGTGTTCGAAGTTTTCACAAGATTAATTCAAACATCATCTTTCCAAAACGTGATTTTTGTCGAGATATGTTTCTCCGGGGATTAAATTCTTGGAGAAAATTGTTGATTCAGGGATTTCATTCGATTTCATGGAAATGTAGGCATATGTATACACGAGGAAATCAAGCCCGAGATTTTCGTGACTCAAATTGACAGAAATCTTTTATCACTTCTTTTCACTTCGTTGTTTCTGGAGGCGATCTAATTTAATCACAATGAAATTGTTTTTTGTTTTCGCGAGGATAATTTTAGGTGTAAATTTCAATCCCTTTCACTCTCGACGATTTTTACTTCCATATTTAATAGTCCCTCTTCAATGGAAAGGGGTGATTAATTATAAACAACATTTTGGCAACTAGAATATTATGCGAATGGAAATGAAAATGACGACGAATTTTTATTCAGTGATGTTTTTTTTTTTTTTTTTCTTCGTTATTCTTCTTCCTCTCTTTGGAGATCTGATTCTAACTTGAAGAATTAATTAGAGCTTCTCTTCGATGTTCCCTTTCGTAAAAACGAAACTAATCATTTTTTTTTACAACTTTATTTTCAAGCTTTTGGCAAATTTAAATGTACATACCATTGCCGTTATAAATTGGATTATTTCTTCAGGCAATTTACGAAAAAGCATGACGACAAATACCTCTGCATAATTCGGCCAGCGTATACCTTCAAGATAATCGAACAATCAGACAAAGTCACCGCACCCGAGGGAAGTCAGGAGCGCATCTCGCAAACAATGATACACCAACCGAATAATTCAACGTTTCCATCGTTCCATCCTCAATTTCAATTTCAGTTTCAATTTCAGTTTCAATTTCGTTTTCATTCGCACTCGCGGAATTCACAAAAACGCTTTAAGACGCCAGTTCGCAAACCGCGGCTGCAAATTGCAATTTACCAAATGAAAATATCAAGGGTGAAAAATGTATTCGTGATCCCTAGTATATCGGTGGATAATAATTTCTTCAAAGTCCAAAAACTCAAATATCACTATTCTTATCCATAATTTATTTTCAACAAAATATAAGGACCGGATTGAAGTTCCGAATTTAATGAGTTCAGTTTTTAAAAAAGGTTACTTCCCCATAAATCTGTAGAGTCAATTTGAAAAACTTCAAATTGAAAAAAAACATCGGAGGTTGAAAATCCCGAAAGCGAAATATCGGAAAGGCCAATTATAAACCGACACTTAAAAATCACAAATTTTTGGATTCTTAGACTTTTGGAGGTTCGGACTTTCTCAATTTTTACCTGTAAAAAACAATATGACCATCGAAACAGAACCAGATGTAAATATTTTCAACCATTTTTTAGAGTACTTTTAACTTTGTAGGTTAATTGAAAACCGTTATGTACGATACATATTGTAATTGAGTTTCAATTTTAGAGTGGAAATTAATCGAATACATGCCAACTTGATTAGGGATTGCTCATAGTGTACAAGTAAATATATATTGTAGTGGTTGTAGAGTAATAGAACCAGCAATTAACTAACCGCCCTAATATTTGACGTGTAACATATTTAAGCAACGCTGATTAGAAATTAATTTGGACTGTACGTTATACCCTGCAATCATACCTCAAATGACACATGAATCCCCACGTCACTCGGGTACATAATATATATAGGTATACAATAAATAACATAAATACCAATCTGTAAATGAAAGCTCATGTCAGAACAGGACCTCGATTAAAATCCTGAAAGAAGTAGTAATATTCCCTTTTCTAATCGTTGTACGAGCTGATCAGCAATTTGCAGACACGAATTTCTGACATCTATTTTTTTTTCTGTCCTCTTAAAATTCAGTATTCAAAAATCAAAGCTTTTAACCTTCTGTAGCTTCCCATTATATGAAATACCAGCTGTGTATGTACTTACTGCTAATGAAAAGGGGTGCCATTAACAGAATTCACAATTAGTATGTATATACCTATAGCTAATGTTATCGTGACACTTTATACATCCAACTGAGTTAGTTTGAAGCTGTACATTTGCTTGTCTGTTAAACAGAGAACTAATTGATAAAACAAGCTAAAATATATATAGCTACTGCTTTTCGACTGCCCACAAACAGCAGGTTTCCTAAATACGAGAATGTATAGCATACATACCATATTTAGGATCACAGAACAGACAGTTTATTGGACAAATAACGATGCAATTCCCTAGTATAGGCATGTACCGGGATTTTGTAATTGACAAAACGTAGATCATTACCTCCAGGTCGAGTCCCGATTCGAGGTAGGTATAATTATTGAAGGCTCATCGTTAACAGTCCAGTATTCGTGTTCCCAGGATTGAGAAATATCGTAGGTATCAGCCGTACTAATTGACATGATTAGTAAAAGCTGAATAAAAGTCTGAGGTGATTGTAGATGCTGTAAAACTGAAGCTTAATACATTTTGTAAGACTAGAAATCCCGTTTGAAACTTCAAGCTGAATTTTTGCAGAACAAATTTTTTGTTTTAATTTTTTATTTTTTTTTGTCTCGTTGTCAGTTAGAAGAACTGAAAGATTAATTGCTCTTGGTTGGCAGCACTGTGTAAATTTTTGAATTGGATTTGATAAAAAGTTTCATAGTGAACCCGTTACACGTTATAAGGTGTGTACTATGTGTATCACGTTTCTAATAAACTTCTCATCAACAGTCAACACGCGACTGCAGGTCAAAGTTAAACGAATGTCCAATTCATTTTTCATCCCATCGTGTACACGTAACATAAAATCGGTTTGAATTATATCTTTACCCGAAATATCTACACCGAAACTTAATCAAACGGTCAGTTATAATTGGCAAGCTATAATAATTGGTCGAAAAAATTGGAACATATCAATTTTACGATTTGTCGTTCACATATTAATTAATAAAAATAAATAATAAATAAAAGATCAAACATACCTCGCTTTTTAGGAAGTTATTACACGCTAGGGCGGAACGAAAATTAACTTTTTTTTAAATCGCAATGGCCTATATGCGGAAAAGACGCATTTTGGTGTCATAAGTCACTGTGTAAGAGATGGATGGTCTAGCACAACATTTTGAGGTGCCGAGACGCGATTGAAATTCGAAAAATACGTTTTTGGTGAGTATTACTCAAGTATTCAAAAATTTTTTCCAAAATGCAATTTTTATCTTATTTCCACCCAAAACATTCTCAGATTGTAGAAATATCACCGGCTGTGTGTCGAGCTCCACTCCATAATACTCGAAGTCAAGGTGGAATAATGGTTCGAGTTTGATTTGCGATTTTCTGGAAAACTTGTAGTGATAAAATTTGTTGGACTTGACATTCGAAATCAGTGGGAGAATTCCCTTCGGAAACGTGTATTCGAATTTTGGAATCAAACTGCTGGTCAGTACTGCGTACCCTCAAAAATCACGAAAATCATCCTATTATCCAATTTTCGACTGCGATTTGCTCAAAAATTTGATGCGATGGAATTTTTCAAACTTTGGATTTGTGATCAGACGGAATATTTCCTCTGGAAACGTGAGTCCCAATCCCAGGATCAGATTGATTTTCAGATTTGTTGAATAGTATATAATTACCATGCAAACGGAAAGGGTATTATGGGGTGGAGCTCGACACGCAGCCGAGAATATTTCTACAATCTGAGGATATTTTGGGTGGAAATAAAATAAAAATTGCATTTTGACAAAAATTTTCGAATACTTGAGTAATACCCACGAAAAACGCATTTTTTGAATTTCAATCACGTCTGGGCACCTCAAAATGTTGTGCTAGACCATCCATCTCTTACACAGTGACTTTTGACACCAAAATGCGTCTTTTCGGCATATAAGCTATTGCGATTTTAAAAAAAGTTCATTTTCGCTCCGCCCTATTACACGCGTTATTAACTTGTGACCACACACGTTGTTCGTAGACTTCTATTACTGTTTCGTTAAATTTTTTTTTTTTTTTTGGCATATTAGACACATATGGTGCTCGCCACACATGTCACCAATATAAATATGTTGCTATATATGGGACAAAAATAGTTCCTGGTTACCTTTCATGATATCTAGTTGATGATAATTATTTTCTGAGCATTTTTCTTCTTCCTCTTCACACAATTGTCGAAATTCTTACTTTACAAATTGTATGACAAATCAAAGTACCTTTTAAATTAATCAAAGCTTGATCTCCAATAATTATTGTGAAAAATTAAAATACTTGCAATGAATATTGTGCATCACTGCACTTTGAACACACAATTCTCGCAACATCCGTGTATACAGATTTGAGGTTAATTAGCTCGGTAATTAAACACAAGCAATGACTGAAGCGAATATTTCAATAATGCTTCAATGTACATTCATACATATATATGTACAGTCAGGGAAACGGTATCTGTCGCCGCCTAACTTGATGCAACTGAACATGCGAGTGGTTTTAATTTCCTTCAAGTTGTCGCGAAATAAAAAACAGCACACTGATTGAACAGAGGAGCAAAGGATGCTTTTGTTTCATGCCAACTTTAAGGAATTTAGAACCACTCGTATGTTCAGTTGCATCAAGTTAGGCGGCGCAGGCGACAGATACCATTTCCCTGACTGTACATATTAAGCACGATATTTCACTCAAACACATATCTACGATCTGATTCAAACCTTGCCAAGTTTACCCGGTGCAGAATAGTAGCTAATTTTTTTTTTTGTTTTTTGTTTTGTTTTTTGCAAATCAACGATTCAACCATCAACATACCGAATGCGAATACGTAGAAGATCAATTTTTAATTACAATATGTTGTACAAATTTTGAACTAGCAATTTCAGACTTCAAGATTTTTTTTTTATCCATTCTACTTCATTGTATTTCATGTTCGTACTGTTCTTTTCCTAGCTTTGTAAGCTTTGAGTGTTAATTAACAAACTTTGATATATGTGGCAGAAATATGGATTTTGCGAATTAAAACTCTAAATAAAAACTAAAATATCCTGTAAAAATATCCATACGCATTTTAATAAATACGGTTTCGAATTAACCTGTGAAAATTATAACACCCTGCGGTGATACGATGATTTCAATCACCATATAGTTGGACATCAATTTAGTTCTGACAATTAATTAGTACCGACGATATAGCTGAGCGATAAAAGTGAAATTCAATTTATACTCAAACTGCTATATCAAAGCTAGATATATGTATAGAAAAAATCCATAGGTACTAAAAATTAAACATCGATAGAACGTCAAGAGTACTTAGCGATATTACAGTGTCTCTCAAATGGATTTTGCGGATTTTGGTAATTTATAACACCGGGGAATAAAATGGAAATCTTATGTACCATACGAGTATAATAGAGGAACGTGTAATGACTGCAAAAAACTTGGCACTAGTTTTGATAGATGATAAAAATCCGACGAAATTTGTCCGATTTGTATATACTTGCAGGGATTGGATGAAGACTGATAATTAGAACGAGAATCGATATATATATATATATATATATATATATATATATATATATATATATATATATATATATATATATATATATATATATATATATATATATATATATATATATATATATATATATATATATATATATATATATATATATATTTTGTTTCATCAAGTTTTGAATAGAATTTTTCCTTATTTTATCTGCGAATTAAAATTCGAAATGTTTACAAATTTCTAAAACGATCTCGATTGAGAACCATGATACTAGCCTGTACAATGCTGGGAAAAACGGTACGAACCCTTACTGGAGTAGGAGTTAAGGGTTTAGATGGTCCACTGTAACGGTGATGCTCTACGGTCAGAAGGGATGAGTTGGCTATGGCAGTAAGGACGCATTAACGACAGTTATTGGTCGTAAACAACCGCAAAATCGCCATTTCAGTTAAAGCCGGTTCTATCGCCTGCACAGCTTCTCAATAACCTGGACTTCCCGTGATACCACCATTATACCATTACCATATAGTCAACAATATTCACAGTGTAGATATTTTATTAAAAACCAAAAAAATAAAAATCAGGAAACCGGTTGACCTATGGGCCAATCCGAAAACTTCCTGCTGTGTTAAATACGTTACAACTAATTGATACTTTGGTGTTTATAATAAATTAAAGAAGGCTATAAGTATAATTAGTTTTCCGTATACAAATCTTCTTTTCTTCAATTTCTATTCTTCGAATAACTTTGAAACTACTCGACCGATCGATTCCAAAATCTAATCAGATCTAAGTCTTGATGAACCCCTTCGATCGCTGCAAGAATCATTCAAATCGGTTAATTCGTTCCAAAGGTATCGTACGACAAAAAGAGAAATTTTTGTCGCGCAATATCTTTTGAACCAATCGTTCGATTTTGATGAATCTTGCGGCGATCGGAAGGGCTATCCAAGAGCTAAGTCTGATCAAGTTTTGAGACTAATCGCACGAACAGTTTAGGAGTTATGCGCTAAAAACATGAAAAAAAAATTGTTTTTTAATTTTTATTCCTCAAATAACTTTGAAACTACTCGACCGATCGACTCCAAAATCTAATCAGATCTAAGTCTTGATAAACTCTTTCGATCGCCATAAGGACCATTCCAATTAGTCGATTCGTTCTGAAGATATCGTACGACAAAAATTTGTTTACACACATACACACACATGGACCTCCATCCAAAAATAGTCAGAATAGTTTCCGAGGACCCCAAAACTTCGAGATCTGATGAAAACTCGATTTTCAAAAATCGGACCAAAACCAATAACTTCCCTTTTTTATGAAAATTTTCAATTTTCATTGCAGGAAGTTAAAAGAGGAATCAGGAAAGCTGATGGTTACATAATTCATAACAGATAAGAGGAACTTTGAACGAAGGGCTATAAGATGAAATAAGTGCCTTTTCATTATGGTGGATTTTGATAATCTGTTCCAACTAGTTAACGTGAGTTAATTTTGTTGTAATTTTTTTTTTTTTTTTGTAATTTTTTTTCTCGTCAACTGTATTTATATCTGTTTGACCTAGCGAATCTCCGTGTTCTTTTGTTGTTTGGATCTTTTGTACGAAACGTTATTCAATTATTGGAATTGTAGATTGCGACTGGTGTATACATTGGCTTTCTGCTACGTACGACTTTTTCATAAAAGGAATGAAGCGAATAGGTGAAAGAGAGAGAGAAAAAGAGAGAAAGAGCTTAATCTATTAGAACCCTAAGACTATAAGCCGCTTAAGCTCTCTTGCTAATACAAACTACACAAGTCGAAGAAAAATATATTTCCAAAATACAAAGAAGAAAATAATACAAAATCGACAAATTTTACGGTTATAAAAAATAAATAATATAATGATCATTGAAGTGTAAATTGAATTTCGGAAGTACGAGAGAATCACCTTTAATTATATAACAACAGTAAATTTTCAGTTGAAATTATATATTTTTAACTTCCCGCAATGGAAATTGAAAATTTTCATAAAAAAGGGAAGTTATTGGTTTCGGTCCGATTTTCGAAAATTGAGTTTTCATCAGATCTCGACGTTTTGGGGTCCTAGGAAGCTATTCCGACTATTTTTGCATGGACGTCCGTATGTGTGTGTGTGTGTGTGTGTGTGTGTGTGTGTGTGTGTAAACAAATTTTTGTCGTACGATATCTTTAGAACGAATCCACCGGTTGGAATGGTTCTTATCGCGATCGAAAGGGTTTATCAAGACTTAGATCTGATTAGATTTTGGAGTCGATCGGTCGAGTAGTTTCAAAGTTATTTGAGGAATAAAAATTAAAAAACAATTTTTTTTTCATGTTTTTAGCGCATAACTCCTAAACTGTTCGTGCGATTAGTCTCAAAACTTGATCAGACTTAGCTCTTGGATAGCCCTTTCGATCGCCGTAAGATTCATCAAAATCGAACGATTGGTTTAAAAGATATTGCGCGACAAAAATTTCTCTTTTTGTCGTACGATACCTTTGGAACGAATTAACCGATTTGAATGATTCTTGCGGCGATCAAAAGGGTTCATCAAGACTTAGATCTGATTAGATTTTGGAATCGATCGGTCGAGTAGTTTCAAAGTTATTCGAAGAATAGAAATTGAAGAAAAAAAGATTTGTATACGGAAAACTAATTATACTTATAACCTTCTTTAATTTATTATAAACACAATAATATCAATTAATTGTAACGTATTTAACACAGCGGGAAGTTTTTGGGTTGGCCCATAGGTCAACCGGTTGCCTGATTTTTTTTCTACTCAACGTAAGCTCTAATTGCCGAGGCAAAATATGTAAGTGGTATGAAATTTTTCATGACCACAATCGGTGTACTAGTTAGGTAAAGCGAGTTTACGTGGAAAATATAATTACCTTGTTCTCCATGACGCAAAGTATCCCATCCTTCCTCCCTCATCCACAGACTGTTAAACGTATTTTCGACAAGCCCTCGCCGTTTGTTTCTTTGAAGTAAAATCCATAGAACTTTGAAATGTGATTAACAATTAGAATTACAAGTTTCTCATTACAGTTACTGAAGTTCCTTATTGTTTTTGAAGAATTTCTTGCTAAGCTCTTGTCACGAATTCCGAATCGTTAGGTGACGCTGAATAAATTTACAAGTTATCCGCGTCAATCGACTTTCAGTAGAAAATCAAATTACTCCTTAGTCTATACCGTAAGAACATTATTACGAACGAGCAAAGGTGCTTTTGACATTACGCCATTTCTATCTCTGCAGATATAATTATCCATGTATGTACATACATATATACATACTATACACTAAAACATTAAAAATATATGTACAGCCCGTAATACATGAGCCATACGAATTAACTTGAAATTTATTATCAATATCAAAGAGAATAAAGTTTCTCTTTCTTTCTAGAATTTACTTTTCTCTGTTCATGCAGATTCTTGATTCTCGAATGATATTAAAAAGTTTATGTCACCGTTCGCGGATTCGAAAAGAAACTGCTTTTGTTAGACGTTGAATCGCGATCAGTTTAAAAAAATCTCCTCGTAATCGGTCAGCATTTTTGACTCCAACCAATCCCTACAAGCCATTTTTTTAGATAAATCAGCAAAGGGTATCGTCGGAGCTGAAAAAAAAAAAAAAAAAAAAAAAAAAAAAAAAACAAATAGAAAGAAAGAAAAAAATAAAACTGTAAACCAAAAGGAGGCTTTCAAGCAGCAATTCCCATGACAACATCGACACTCACTTTCCTCTTTTCTTCTTTCCTGTTTTCGTCACATCCCCCGCGACGAAATAAAGGGGATAAAATAATCTTCCATAAGTTATATTATATCTATCTCTTAGATCAAATTTACATGTGTTGATATCAAAAGTATACCCAAACAAGACCTTCCGGCAGACGATATTAAAATTTATTATTTTATTTGCAATCCGACTTTTACCAATGTCTTATATAAAGTTTGTCATTTCAAACCTGTCATAAATAAATTTATTGTTTATTAAGATTATCCGAAAAAATTTTTTAATTATTGAGATAAAATATTGCAACCTCTCCCCTATCATGTCTCGGTCTTTTTTTCTTTTTTTTCTATGTTGTACATACCTAAAATGAACGTGTAAGTACTTGATATATAATTTTCTAGTGATGCAGGGATAATTAATCGTCTTCACGTTAACAGATGACTAAAGCGATTGTTAACGACCTTAGCTATATATAGTCGGTTTGCCACGTCTGCGAAATTTCGCTCTTGAAGTATAAAATTTCCACAACAGTAGATTAACCCAAGGCTCGTTCGCGCGTATTACTATAATTATGATTTTACCTAACCGACCATAAATTCATGCCATTTATACATACACATATATATATATATATATATATATATATATATATATATATATATATATATATATATATATATATATATATATATATATATATATATATATATATATATCTAATTATGTATACATGAATATGTTATATGTTAATGCAGGACAAATTTGAGAAATCGGAGCTGGTGTGTGCCTCGAATGTTTAGACGGTCCTCGGTCCATTTCAAACTACTAGAATTTTAAATTAAACGTAAAGGAACCGAAACCTTTCGGTAGACGTTTCGACGCAAACTGTGTCCTTTGATTCGTTACACAGGAAGCGAAACTTCGAAGACCGATTTTGTTAATGCATGAAATAACTGGATATTTTATACTGCAAAGTCCGAAACCCACCTGCTTCAATTTCGCTTTGATATAAAACCACAAATTGCGTGTAGTCAATGCCAGACTTTCTTCACAAGGTAAACGGTGGTATACGGAAGTGAGAAGTTCCATACTTTTTAAAGTACTTTTAGCCGAGTTATAAAATTACATTTCAAACGAAACGTACATATTTCATAATTTGAAACTTTTAAAAACCGAGATAAATTAAATCAGAGTTATGTATTTTGACACCCTAGGACGATACACGATAATTATAGACAAAAAATAAAAAATAAAAAGTGAGTAATGATTTTTTAACAAATTAATATATCACACACTATACTCATAGTACCTACTCTTCATGTTCTGAAAGTAATTTTGAATTATTACTTGAAGAGAGATAATATTATATTCTGAACAAAAATTTATGTATTGACACTCATGAATATCACAGTGATGGATGGATGGATTGACACATGAAGTAGAGAGAACTACAGGGGTGAACTTTATGATTGAAAACCGCCTACACATTTCATGTCAAAATTATTCTCGGTATGGCGGAAAACTTAGATTACAACACGTGCACATGTTGTACGTATGGAGATGATATGAACAGGCACTTATCAAATAAGTGACATTGTCACGTTCGATATTAATTCAATCTATGAAACATCACCTCCACCTTAATATGGTACATAGAATGTGGGGGTACCTAACCCTATTAATTATCTGATCATCGAGTACAGTGTTATGAAATTTAATAATAATTGTTATTATCGTAATTGATTACAGTAATAAAAAATTAGGGGTTTCTTTATTTAACTTTTCTCTAGCAAAGTGCAGAAGAAATACTGCAGAGGTGATTTTAAATCATCCTTGAACGTTATCGGAGTGGCAGCCTGCTGAGTAGGGAAGAGTTAGTAGTTACGGCCTTTCAAGTCGAGTGTTCATGGCGAGACCAGAGAGTATAAACTTAAACGCTTAGTAAAAGCAGCTTTAATAGTTTACGTGTTAATATTTCTGTACCTACAGCTGAGCAAGTCAAACATAATTTAAATAACATCAAGTATAAAGTAGGTACTAGAGAAATTTATAAGCGAGGTAATAAACCCCTTTTAAGTCTTGTCAAATACTTTTTAGGCTTTGACAACCAAACAATATTACATTAGATACTGAATATCATTTCTTACGACTGACCTAAGGTCAATTTTCGATACTTTAAGCAGAAAGAAGACTGAAAAGTTGACTAATTTCTAAGAGTACCAAATTTAGAGAATTAAATTTGAGGTTTGATTATCAACTAAAGAAGTCGTGACGTTATTTTAATTGATTGAGATGGTTGATTGTGTGAAAAGAAATTTTCGTTGGTTTTAAATTAATTAGAATCAATCAATTCAGACATGTTTCACCCCTAGACGGTAGATTCCATTGCAATCTATCCAAGTAATTATCGTAGGGACTACGGAATACCAGAAGATTTTGATTTGGATCGTTGCTTTCCGATTCAATTAAACCAATAGAATTGGGAACTTTGATGAAACACGACTGTCGATCACACACTGACGTGTGCAGTGGGACGGTTGGCGTCCCGAAACCTGGCATTGGGTCGTCGTGGTCAGTTACCTATGTTAGTTCGAGGACCCAACCCTACCCAAACTGACCAAAACCATCGTTATAGATATAGTAAACAGAAATCTGATCATACATTGCTGGTCCGTATCCCTAACCTTCATCGTATGATATATTAGACATAAAGGAATTATAAGGGTTGCGATATAGTTGGCTATACTGATTAAGATGTTTATGGGAAATGTGTCTTCGATACCTACATCCGGCAATAGATGAACGAGATGTAGGAATATTCAGTTTTGAAATTTCTAATTATTATCTCCATGACGCATAAGCTGCATAATATTTCTTTGATGAAACCCATAGATGGGGAGGTATTTTGAAATAATTTACGCTTATGATGGGTATTTAGTAAAGACGCATATATAAATTCCTCAAATATACCCACCTATATACGCCGAAGCGTATCCGCACGTTCAAGCGATTATTTGGGTTTGAATTCCATTCCTCTATAACCACGATATCGCTCCTGAGGTAAAGGGAGATCACAAAACCACAAGAGGCGGATCCAAGGTGCCCGGAAATCACACTCATCTCCCGCGAGTGAAAAAGCACGACTAATTTATCGGGAAATGACTTCGTCGGTGAAGATGCTTTGCTGTTCCGTAGTGAGAAGGTCTGTAATCATCCCGAAGTGGATATCTTAGCGAAGCTGGAACAATGAGACATTCTGCTATCGGAAATTATTACAAAACCGACAGGAATATATGACTCCCGAAGTACATCCCTGTGTATTCGCTATTATAATTATTTCTAGAAATTATTATCTAGAAAAAATACAACTACGAATTTTGAAATTTTTTAATATTTATGAATTATCGCACTCCTATTACGTCGTCTGTGATATTTATGCTGAAATTTGAACAAGTGTTGACTAAAATAATAGCGTGAAAGAACCCCAATCGTTTCATGTAAATAACACATAACACGCGAGCAGAACAAACAGCATAAAATGTGGACAGGGATGAGGAAGATAAAACATTTTATGTTATAATAATTTCTTGCCACACGGGATGTGCGGTGACAGTTTGAAAGAAAGCTTGTGCAATAAATTTCGCTCTTGTTTTATCATATAAAAATGATAAAAGTTGTATGTATGTATTCATACGCTGACTATATATAAAAAAGTTGAACAAGTATATATACAGTGCAATTTTGTCAATAATATTTGCGGCGAACAAAGCTGTGGTCAAGCATGTAGCCACTCCGAAATATTCTATATTATTATTAGTATAGGGTATCAAGATATTGTATATAGATAGTATCGCATCTCACCAAAAGTCGCTCGTTCGCAATCAAAGCGATAACAAAATTGGAGTATAGTTGCCGACTATTTTCTAGAAAAGTTTATATAAGTTGTAGAGAAAAGTTTTCGTTTGTTATTACGTAGTGTACGTTATTCTGGGCAATATGTCACGTTCTTAATTATTGCCGATGGCAAGTGAGCCAGCTAACACCCTCAAAGATCTTACGATAGGTGTAAGCATTTACTTTTTTTTTTCACTTTTTTTTTTTTTTTGTTACTAGGGGCAGTTCCAATCTAATAATACGTTTCTCCTACCCAGCAAAGAAAAGAAAAGAAAAGGAAAAAAAATTTGACCGCATGTTTCGTATACGGCTGTTTTTTTCCAAGTGAGACTTTTGGTCAAGCTGCAAGATTCACGCGAGGTATATATATATCCCTAAGTCATAAAATATACGAGGATTGTTCAACGTCCAGATTTCCACTCAGACGTAACCTATAAGAAGAAAAGTCACGTATGATTTTATGCTACGAATTATTAGTCAGGATATCCGGATAGTGTAGAGGTGGCTGCTGCGGTTTAAGTTAGTTGAGAAGATAAATTGCTCTGCCACCTTTCTATCCGAGCAAAAGCTTTGAGGGAGTTTCACCGAGATGGGAGAAACTTCTTAAACTGTCGTTATTCGAAGTTACAGTGTTACTTTTTTTTTTTTATTTTCTTTTCTTTCGCCTTATCGGAACATCGCTTTCAGCCCGATCAAGATGTCGTACAAATCAAGGAAAGAACCAACAGCTAGGAAAAAAAAGAAATAAAAAAAAAGATAACAAAACAAAAAAAATATGGCTTAATGATACTACGGATCATGGGATCGCACGGTTTGGCACGGCATGACGTAGCGTGGAGAGGACTTAATATACGGATATAAAAAAAAAAAAAAAAAAAAAAAACAGAAAAAAACTGTTGAATCAGAGGAAAAAGGAGTTCTATAGAATCGGATGGATCTACGGCGTGAGTTTCTCTCGTCTAAATAAAAATATATCATGCTGGAGAAAGGCGTACAGAATATTAGTCTACTCACGAACTTCTTCTTCTTCTTCCACTTCTTCATATTTGGTGAGAACTAGATGAATTGTTTAGTATTTCGAAAAGTTTGGCAAACATCACAAAAACATTTTACTAATGGAATTGTTTATCGTTCTCGATTTACGAAGTTAAAAACTGTTCTTCTGGTTTCTCTGTACAAGTAAAATTCACAATTTCAAATTGTAAGCTCGCTGTGCTGAATAAAAACAGAAACGAAAACCACTGACAAAGAAGAAAAGCAAAAAAAGACCGCACTTTATCCCATTTTATATGCACCGAGGATTGGCTATACAAACAGCCAGCTGTGACTAAAAACCTCTGATTTTAAATTGGCTAAAAATTGTAAAATTATGCACGAATTAAGGAGAATAAAAGTTACAGTTAAACTGAAGTTGACGTCTGTGTACATTCACTTTCAGTTTACGGTCACAGTTATGACGGAAGTAATAAGCAATAACCAGAAAATCTACACCTAAGCTATCAGCATAAGGATGACACGTCTAGCTTTCGAGTTAGTTTAGGGTAGTAATTTACTATGTACACGATTTGGTCTTCCTGAAATTATCATCTATTAATATAACTTAAACGATTCGATTGCGAGGGTAACTACTGCTCTATGTAACAATTTCATTCTATTAGATATGGTAGAAATTTCCATTAGACACCATAAAGGATGACTAAAAAATAATTTCAATTATAAAATCTATGCTAAAGAAATTGGATTCAGTGGAAAACATTTACATTATATAGAATCGAAATTTTATTGAAAAACACTACAATATCTAGCACAAACAAACATCGTTAGAAAGATAATATATAGTGTCCTGCGAACCGCTTGACAAGAGCTTGAATTTCATCATGATTGAAACTCTTGACCTGCCGACGAAGCTACCGCCAAACTTTAGCCTCAGCATCCTCGTCATTCTCAAAGTAATGTTCTCTCAGGTTGTACTCTGGGGGACCAAAGAGAGGATAGTAGAATGGTGCCAGTTCCGAAGTGATTGGTAGACGGGAAAAGCTGAAGTTCGATGGTGGCTTACTCGGCAGAACAAGAGTTCCAATCGTTATATAATGGTGCTTTTTCTCAAGTGGTAAATAAAGTTTATTACCTGTAGGTACGTACCTTCGACTATTTTTAACATCAAATCCCTGGAACCGTTCACCATGCTCAAACGACACTACGTTAAAAATTTTCACGTAGCTATTTATCTTACATGTAAAATACAGATGAAGAAACTTCCAACGCGTTTACCACTTTCCCAACAACCCTTTTAACTTCGAGCAGTTAAACCAACAATCACGAGGTGAAACTGAAATCAAATAAATCAAAACCTATCGTGGATACATTGGTCTGTTTTTGGTCCATCCCTCACCAACGGATATTGCGGGAATGTTGATTCGGGTGTCAGAAGTAGGGCAATGACCAGAGTTCTCGAAAACTATGTTGATATCATGAGTTTGTACATGGGCGGATGAGGTTACTGTCTGAGTGGCTTAAGATTTCAGGAAACTTGAGATCGTGTTGAACTTGTACCTACCTCTTTCCTCTTAGGGTCGTATTCATAGTTTAAAGGGCAGATAAACTGTCTTGATGAAAAATGTGTGCAAATTTAATTATGCTTATTAATCCTTCTAATCATGTTATAATATATACAACGTAATTAACCCCTTACGGTGTGGGTATAAAGTCGTAAGTAAGCTTCAAGAAGTGCTATTATTCTTACGACAATTCGATACTGCATAAATTTTCATGTTCGCATAAACAGAACTTATTTGGCAAATGGAGGCCAGACATTACTGCAGATATTTTTCATAAGCCAGTGACTAGACAAAACTTTCAGACCGAAACACTCCACGAAAAGAATAAAAGCATTTCAAACACTGAAATAAATTTATAAAACAGAATTCTACATTTTACGTGTATCACATCTTGCATCACCAAATTTGGATAAATGAGGTGAACCGTATTTCCAATTCAGTTGAAACTGTATACGTGCTCTAGTTTTATTCAACTAATTCCATAACCTGATCTGGCTAGATATTTCCATAGATATATTGTGTGATGATACATCTCGTACTGGATAGCACACGATTACAGATATTATCTTATGACTAAAGTGAACATTATCTTGGTGTGTATTCACCAGTATAACTTGTGTTAAAGTAAGGTCCGGCAGCTGAAGTCAAATAGATTTAAAACCATCGACCAAGCTCCTGCGGTAATGATAATGAAGTCTGACTGGAATTTCCGGTTAGGAGGAGCTAAAATTAATATAAATTAGTACCTACTCCCCGAGGCGAAACTGGACTATGCAGGGATAGGTGCTCAAACTTTACAGGCCCCTAGGAATGGTCCAACTTGCAGTGAACTGTATTATTTTGTTATGCTAGTGCAAATTATAATGTATGATATTACAACGGATGTTTTCTACTTAAGTTTCAATGTTTCGTTGTTCGCGCATTTTTCGTTTTTTCGATTCAGAGCTAGAACTTCTCTTCAATAATTCAATTTCGTTATAATATTAAATGGAAATTTGCTAGTCTAAAACTCAAAGATTTCGAGGTACTGTTTTGAAAATAAAACAACGAACGAACTTACAATGAGCCAAATCATATTAGGCGTTGATTTGCATAATTTTTTATTCCTAATATTTGACTAAAAAGGTCTTGATAAATATAAATCCCTAAAGAAATGTCTGGCATCAACGTTTCGTGCAGGATCCAATAACTGTGTATACATATACCAGTTGATGTTAACTACTCAGGACAAAACCGCGCCCACGCACGCTCAGTCGATAATTAAAGTGACGTTTATGTGTTTCACTACGTTTAGTGTAACGCGTGTTATAGGTATAAGGAATGGAACCATTGCATTTAATACTTAGTCAACACTGAAATAGAAATAACGGCATTACGGTAAACAAACGATATGCTTTCAATGCGGTTTTAGACTGATTGCAAGTATCGCGCAGAGTTTCACTGTGATGATATTCGTCAGCAAAATTTTACTCAGCTGTACATATATGCAGTATGTTTTTTTCATTAGTTGTACATACAAGCCTATGTTGAGCGATTTTTTGTAGTAAAGTAGGATGATTATTTTTTGTCTGAAAAATTCTCCGGTTTTCGCAAGATTAATAAATCGTCATCGTTATATATAATTCGATTCGAAACAGCAATGTGATGAATTCTGGGAATCTATTCAATTGCAAATATATTTTCTGATTAAAATACAAAGATATGTATTTTCGCATATTTTGAATTACGTATATCCTGCTACTTGGGGGAGAATTCGCTGATACCGGGAAGCTGAATATTCAATCTGTAGTGAAAATTAATTCTCTTAGGGATCGGGTGTAGCATTCCTGAATTTTGAATGTCGGATCTTAATTTGGTGACGAGGACACTCCATTTTGATTTATTTTAGTCAATAATACGATTATATGCCGCAAAACGGCTTAGCTGATTTCGAAAACCTGGAAATACTCACATTTGTGAAATTGGTTTTGTTCAAACTCATGAGTTATATTCGATAGAAATGCAGTTTATTCTCTATTCAAAATACAAAATTGAAATTAGCGAATCCATTTCGTAACTCAAAACTGTAGTCGATTAGCAATACAAACTAACCAAAACGGAGTTTGCTAATTATACAAATATCACATGACCAGTCCACGAGATGATTGAATTTGACACTCGATCCCGAACAAATACAGTTTTGGAAAAGTGCATATTCGAGTCTTTCGGAGTCGTTGGATTATTTCCCGTTGCTGAAAACTGCAGTGAACTATACTCCATCAGAATGGAGTTTACTAATGATAGAATTGCGAGCCAAATTGCAAAAGAAAGGAATATAAAGACACGCGAGTCTGAATAAAACTGATGTTAAGAAAGTTCATTTCAAAGTCTTAGGAAGCGGAGAATCGCTTTCTCGACTTAAAACTGCAGTTGATTCAAATCATTCGAATCGCACTCTTTGCCAATCTTAATCAAATTGCAAATAATATCTGGTAAGATATTGAATAACAATCATTATTTTATTGACGAATTTTTATCTCAAGCGCAATTAGTCCAGTCACCAGGTAATTTTAGTACAGAAAATTTATAAGAGTTCTGATTTTTGGATGAGAGGAGTATTTTGTCTTAACTCTTAATAATTACATACTAACTATTTTACACTCACTTTTTGTTTTCTGCTTTTGGCGATTAACTGGACTAAATAGAGGATTCAGCGTAAAACTATTTTGTGCAAAAATTTCTTTGTTGAATAAGACATCGTCTCTTTTTTTTTCCACGAAAAATTGCCCTACATGTAGGCTTTTGTTACTAATTGAAAGACACGCTGTATACATATATACGTGATGTTATTCTGGGTCCCAAACAAACTACCTGGACCATTTCATGTCTCGTCACGTTGCGCTTATGGTTATCCCAGAAACTCTAGAAGCTACGACAATGACCTAATTAGACAATGTGCGGGCGAGACTGTATATAGTTTTCTATCTCTATTTTCCTCCGCCGCCAACCACCTTTTCTCAACGAAGCTTGCTCTTTCGTCGAGGGTCCTCTATTTTCAAGGGATGAACTGTTGAACGTCGGTTAATTTTCCGACAAAATTTTGGGTTGGTAGGTAGGTAGGTAGATATATGCTAAAGATTTCGGTTATCTACTAGGTGAACTAGCTTCGCTGTTAAATTTTGTTAGATATTTAAAAGAGAGCCCAAAACTATGCCTTTCATATTCATCTGCAGGCAGCATCGTTGAGACGAGAAAAATGTACAAAGCGCTGCATTATTCCACGTCTATAAATAATCGAGGTGTACAGTAATTATTATATTTTTAATTTTCCATCTCCATGAATACGATAAATTCAAATTTAGAACAGGCAATTGAACTCCAAACTAATAGAATAAAAAAATGTGTAATTGAAACATTTATTATCGTAAAAAGTATTGCCCAGAAATTTAATTCGAAATATTCCGAATGAATGTTTCTTTTATTTTCTCGTTCATTCCAGTTTGAAAGTATACAAATTTTCTGATTCAGATACAGTATTCATATTTTTCTCCACGAAATTTTTTTGTTCTTTTACAACATTTTATGTCAGCTGAATTTTCGGTCAGTTTTTAATGATGTCACACCCTTTTCTTTTTTCATCTCCAATTAAGAATAATTATAAAATATATTTTTTTTTATTATCATTATTATTTTCTCTATTACATCAGATTTCGTGTAAATGACAGAGTAGGTACTGGATTATGTTTCGCTGCTTAATATGGAGACGAATTTAATTTCCTATAGGAAAGTAGGGATCGTAATATGTCGACGTATAATTTTTATATTATAATAAGAATCTATATAACATGATAATATAATGTTATATAAACTTTTCGGAAATTAAATTAGGTAAAATACTATCCAACAGATATCTAGCCACATTGCGTGGTTCTCGTTGATGGTAACCGTGACTGGTGACCTGAACTACTATTAGTCTTGCACAAACCATTTACTTTGCCACGTACCGGCACAGAATTCGAATCTATAAAGTATTGCCTTCATACATAGGATCGACAGAGCTCATCTATTTAGAAGAGTTTAAAACAGATTAGGAGTTTTGAAAACACCATCAGTATAGTACTAAAAGTCAATGCGTGGAGATGTCACTTGTAATTTAAGATGAAACTTTCGGCACATTAACGCGATTCATCAAAAATTTGATACAGCTGATATTCTTTTTTTTTTTTTTATTTTTTTTTATTTATTGTTCACTCGTTTGGAAATTCAATTTGCAAGGACCGAGATTTACGATATGATGTCTGATAGCTCGTTACGCCTTTTCAATACTTTGTTTTTCCCGAATTTAGCTATCAGGAATATATGTAGATATAGGGTTGGGGACGAATTTCGATAATTTTTACCAAACAACATTCACGTAATAAATAAAATCTAATCTAAACTGGAAAGCATTGCTTTCTCTGGAGCATATTATACATTATCTAAAGATCCGAGACGCCTCCTTGTACATAGAGATATACACCGTCGAAGAAGCAACAACTTCCGGAAATTCTAAGACCCTTTAAGATAAGGTTCTTATCTCACGAAACTCTGGCCTCTCCATCCACCCGATGAGATTCCAGTTGCACAGCCTCAAAGGATGCCGTTGATGCTCGTAATTAGAAGAGCCCCAAACAACCCACGAATTTCGAAGTGGACGCTAACGGATCTCACGTAACACATTCACCCTTCGATCCTCGGAATCAAATTCAAGTTGTCGTTTCTCTCTGGCTTCTTCCCTCTTCCCTTTCTCTCTCGCTCTCTCTCTCTTTCTCTCTTTCTCTCTCGCTTTCTCTTTTTCTCTCTCTCTCTCTATTCCTCCCCCACTGATTTGTTTTATGCCCTATTCTGTCCAACAAATTATTAATTCAGATAATTTAATTAATACAAGGGTAAGATTTTGCAACGTGTCAAAATTAGCATGAAACTACAACATCACATGGTATATTATATACCTATACAAAAGATGTAAATTTACGCCAGTTATCCTTGAAGTCTAAATGCTGATTAATCGTGTTAACATTGTTAGTGTGTGTTACTCTAGAAATAATTGGGTTCCATATTCATGAGTCCCAGATAATCAATTCAGATTCAAATCAAATCAAATTCTTATTAAAATTCTCACGATTTTACATTTTCCTTATTACCATCTTATGACTGCCCATTTAACCAGCTAAGATATCGTCCACTCGTCACAATCATGATCCACGTATAATTTCGATCATTTTTTTCAGATAAACGACCCTCGTTGAGAAGGTGATTAAAAAAAAGTAACACCCTATATTACATATCTGAAATCAAAGACTTCAGAAAAAGAGAAATTATGAAAAAATTAAGAAATTATGAAATTCAAGATATATGATCGTTTGCTTTATTTTTTGCCACTCTTGTGGCAGTCTGAGACTCGGAATATTCCAGTGACTTGACTCTACGGTCTATACGGTCAAATTTCATAAAAAAGTGTCAGTTTAAGATAGCAAAGTCAGTAGCGAAATAAACGATTTTAATTTTCATAAAGTCAGTAATTTCTCTCTAATTCGCTGCCCGAGGCATATGCTCCTTTTTGCCTCTCTTAGATCCGGCATTAGCCAATTCAAATAACCGGATCAAACACGTCTATAAACGAACTTTTCAAGTCTAGGGCTCACGTGGCAGTTTACGCCAACCCTCGAGGCAGGAGCAGGGTTCTAGTGAGCGCGCTCAATTCCAATTAATCAGCAACCTGGACGTTAGGGATGTCCCGAAACCCTGGAGAACCCTACTAGGCCCCAGGGGACCTAAAATAACAATTCTCAACAATCTTGTTGACTCAGATTACCAAATTCTCTAACAACGACGTACTACTTGAGTCTCAGAGTCTGAAATATATCTATATCTACATCCAGAATGTCTTACTGATAAAATAATGTGCTTGCAAATGCTCTGTAGAAATCCTCACATATCATGATCGGTCTAATTAACCAAATAGGCTGTCCTAAAATAAAGCTAATTGGATATCGCCGTAGGTCCTTTGTCCACGTTAAAAAATCAGTCCTCCACCCTCGCCTCCACCAAACAGACCGAGCAACTGCTGTCCATTACATACGTATCAACAACACCTATTCACATACGTACTAATATCTATACCTGTTGTGCTCCGCTTTGTCCGAGATACGAAACTCGAGATTAGTTCGGAAATGCACAGTATGGTGAATGCGTTGGCTACTGTGGATACCAGATACTTCAACCATCCACGCAATCTATTGTTGTTTACAGATATGCAGGGAAAAAAAAAATCTAAAATTGCGATGATAGACCTCTTAATATTAATATTAAGGACTCAAATTCTCACAATAATTTTTTTTTTTGTCACCCCAAACAATATTGTCGATATACTTTAAAAAAATAGTCGATTTTTTTGGCCCAGTCTAATATACATAGTTTTTAAAATTAACAGAATTTACGATCATTATTGACGGTATGTACTTTTACTAAAATTGTGAGAGACCCATTCACATTGATCTTTCACACGGACTGAAACATTTTTTCTTAGGATATAAAATGCCGAATAATGTTGGACGTTGTAAGTTGGTTAGATTTTGGTAGAATAATAAAGTGATAAAAATTTTGTAAATATCAAAATTTATATCTTGCCATGTAATTTAAATCCTAAAAATCTTCAAACGACTTAGCAATGTTTGTTGAAAAAATAAATTTAGGTTAGAAATTGGTGAGATTTTTATTCGAGATGGTCGCGCTGAGATTTACCCAAATACTTCAAGCGCTTAGATATAAAAGTTCAGCGAACTGCGAAACACAATTCTGGTGGGTTGAGCGATTGAGAAGTCTAGCCAGTGGAATTGTTTCCCCGAAGTTGAATTTACTCAACTCATTCTTCGAATGTTGAATTTTGAACCTTTCAAAGGTAATAATAAAAAAAAAAAAAAAAAAATCTCTTTTATACATTCTAAAACCTGCAGCTTACCAGACACGCACATATTTCACACCTTGTACCTATACTCTATCCAATCTACAGGGAAAGCTCAGCTTCTGCTTCTACCCACAGTAAATTTAATTATCAGCTGAGCACCTCCGTTCTATTAATTGTGTTAACTGGTTACGCCGCCTAGGGCATCTATTCGACGAAGAACTTTAATTTCACAAAGTTCCCATGGTTACCGCAAGAAACTTCATCTATCTGGTCGAGTGCCCCATACACTATAATATCTTCGCTCTGATTTCCATGTCAGCTCTAATTTCTCCGCCCTATAAACTTAACTATCCACTTTTGGGAACAGGGAAAAAATTTTAATAAGTCACAAATGAAATTTTTAATTAAAACTGACAACTGCGAAATACCCTGAAACGGTAGAGGTTGCGTTAATCCAAAAATCCAGTGCTACTGATTTATAAATATTATATTTTTCATGTTAACATAATATAGACAGACGGGCTCTGTGTGAATATCGAACAGAATATGTCGCCTAGCTTCATAAAGCGAAACTTGCAAAGTTTGAGATCCAGGATCAAAGGAATGTTTGACGTGTTTGAAACACAGGCTTAATCCTTTAGATATAGTAAAACAAAAATCAACAATTTGTTAATTTATGCAATGGTTGTATAGTTTTGTATGTGTGCCTTTAATTTCAGATCCTATATGAAGAAGAAGAAAAAAGCCTCCTGGGAATATGATGTTGATTTTTTTTTCTTTCTTTCTAGCTTCTATTACCTTTTAAAAATTGTATGAAAATTTTCTATTATATCCATATTTCGTTTTGATTTTATGAAATTTCAATTTGTGTGAGTTTATTGTCTCCGCAATGAATAGATGAACCAATTTTTAGAAAGGTTTTCGATTCTCACATTTACCGCTAGGAGTATCTGAAAACAAAACTTCCCAAAATATCTCAGAGTCAGATTAGACAGGGGAAAATAAAGAACACAAACCTGGAGATAGGTATAGCCTTTCAGAAACTGTTTCAGGGTATTATAGGAGGACGTAACGCCTGCTGAAAGGAGAGTGAATAAGTCAAATGATACCTATTCCGAACACGTGTCATTTATTATACATATGTTCAATCTTTGTTCACGGACTGGGATCATTTTCACTAATGAGAAAATTTACCGCCAATATTAGAAAAATCCATACACCACGATAAGGTTAAAACTTGAATGTAGTTCTTTACTTTTTTTCAATGATTCCCTAATAAGACGTTTGGAAGTAAATAAGAAGTCCAATCGAATGTCGTTGCAGGATTAAAAAATGCACTATTCTTATGGTTGATACGATTTATTAAAAAAAAATGAAACATTCATACATTTAATTTATTTGCAAATTGAACTGGAAGACCATCGAGTAATCCGTGGAGACTATGGATGCTGTTTTAGCTGGTATTATGAAACCAGTCAACATGGCTGCCTGAAAATCGTGGAGAAAAGTTTGCAAGTGATAGCGTTATGCTAAATTCCGTAAAGTTGGTGAGCGCTAATTATTCCTGAATAATTTAAGACACAAGTTTGGTAATTCGCGTATAGTATACGTATATCTGTTACCTCTCGGTAGGAGTTCATCCAAAGATTTATATTAAAGTTTATTCAAGGTTCAGACTGATTCATTGCATTTAAAATCTACACAGAAATTGCAGCGTTGAACATAATCTAAAATCTCTTGAATCCAACTCGGGGTCTCGACGTTACAGATAAAATACATCCATATTTGTTACCAACTTCTTTGCATCAACAGTATAGGATCAAGTGGGACTTTCATCTCTTCGAACATGAATGAAACTCTGAACTTTGGTAAAAAGAAGTAGAAAAAAAAAATCATATAAGCAGAATGTGTTACAAAGGTAAAACGAAAAAAAAAATAAATAAATAAAAAAAAGTAAAAAGTAAAAAACGAAGAATTTCATCTCGTCAGTTGTGTATATGTGAATCCATTTGTTGCCAATCCCCATGTGTATTTTACCAAGTGAATTTTGGAGGACGCAGAACCAGACGTCAAATTCTACGACCAATATCCCATCTGCTACAAACCTCTTCAAACTGGAAGGCCAAATGTATTGCTGACTAAGGAAGCTTTCAAGGGCTCAAGAGTCCTACGACCTCGTCCCTTCGCTATACTGAATTCGGTGACATCCTAAATTTTTAGACGGCTTGTTTGTTGAAAAAATTTCAAACTGGAAGATGAAAATCTTATGCAAAAAAAAAATAAAAAATCAGGGAACCGGTTGACCTGTGGACCAACGCGAAAACTTCCCGCTGTGTTAAATACGTTACAATTAATTGATACTATTGTGTTTATAATAAATTAAAGAAGGTTATAAGTATAATTAGTTTTCCCTATACAAATCTGTTTTTCTTCAATTTCTATTCTTCGAAGAACTTTGAAACTACTCGACCGATCGACTCCAAAATCTAATCAGATCTAAGTCTTGATGAACCCTTTTGATCGCCGCAAGAATCATTCAAATCGGTTAATTTATTCAAAAGGTATCGTACGACAAAAAGAGAAATTTTTGCCGTACGATATCTTTTAAACCAATCGTTCGATTTTGATGAATCTTGCGGCGATCGAAAGGGCTATCCAAGAGCTAAGTCTGATTAAGTTTGAGACTAATCGCACGAATAGTTTAGGAGATATGCGCTAAAAACACGAAAAAATAATTGTTTTTTAATTTTTATTTTTCAAATAACTTTGAAACTACTCGACCGATCGACTCCAAAATCTAATCAGATCTAAGTCTTGATAAACCCTTTCAATCGCCATAAGAACCATTCCAATCGGTCGATTCGTTCTAAAGATATCGTACGACAAAAATTTGTTTACACACACACACACGGACGTCCCTCCAAAAATAGTCGGAATAGCTTCCTAGGACCCCAAAACGTCGAGATCTGATGAAAACTCGATTTTCGAAAATCGAACCGAAACCAATAACTTCCCTTTTTCATGAAAATTTTCAATTTTCGTTGCGGGAAGTTAAAAAATAGAACATATATCATTTATTTATCTATCGTTGCTTGTAGACGATGATATTTGTGGGTCTTTATCATTTCGTCAATAAAACTGCATCAAAATCGGGTCTGAATTCAACGATATCGAATAAGATTTGATTATACGATATTTTAATAATAAGTTATGGATTTACTCGACCTTGCTTATCGCAATTCTTTAATAATCCATGAATACCTATAATACTGCCTTGCTGTTTGCTTGGAGCATCGGGATATTGTTGTCATCTCGTCTGCAGGAAAATGAATTTCGATTGTCCATCAGAGCGTACCGGGGTACACGATGAACGACAGAGAAGAGACGTCAGCGTGAGATCTATGACCCTGGAATGGTGCTCCTGCATTTAATGAGAGACAATTCCGCGTCAGGAAACCCGTCCGATGCACAGATGGTTAAGTTGTATATAATTATAGACATAGATATACAATCTCATTTTCAAATATCAAAAGCTCCGGCTTTTCATATCTCTAAATCTCTCTCTCTCTCTCTCTCTCTCTGAATCTCTCCATCATTATTCAGCTAAACACGTTTTTTATTTTTATTTTTTTATTATAAAAGTACTTGCAGTCCACCATTATGTCTCTAGCAATGAATTTCATAATAAACGACTCTCTCTCTCTCTCTCTCTCTCTCTCTCTCTCTCTCTCTCGAGGGAATTTATTCCAAGGTAGATATGTATATACATATTAAAGGTTCATTTGATATTTCATTTTATTTTTATTAAAATTTCTTTAATTTTATTTTTAATTCAATTGTCGTGGATGAATAGAAATTCATCCGATTAGCTAATCAAAAGTTTAAAATACTGTTAAAGCGGCAATAAGGTTCAGATTGAATCGGATCTCATGCACATATTGCTCTCCGGAAATTATACCGCATCAAGACCAGCTGTTGGGAACACGCGGTTCCCATGCAGATGCTTTAGCAGTACCTATACCTACCTATCCTATATCTAGCTACCGTCTACCTTCTATTTTACCCCTATACTCGATTTGCACATGTTCACTTGGACAGGTGTGTGTATCTCTGTACACAGATTACTCTGCATGATGATATAGGTCTATATGTATATGTATATTATATTTATATGCAATGCTTATACCTGCATAAACTATAACAAGAATGTGTTCTTGTGTGTGAAACAGAGAAGCACACTTTGACGATTATTCAAAGAGGAATCAGCGTGAAATTTCAATGGGATTCAAACCGAGTGTATAAATCGTGGATTAGCGAGTACATACCTATATACTTTATGTATAATTATATCTATAGATAAAGTATAGAATATAGAACATTTTGAAATAATCACAGACCGTTATATCTCTGTTGTTTAAACTCTGAATTGTGAAACTTGTATAGAATAGGAATTATTGTTCTCCTGGGTTCTTGAAGATTTTCTATTGATTGGTGTGATTTACGCTCCCGAGAACCGCACGACAATATCACGATGCTTTGTGGGAGAAGTTTCCTTGTTAATAAACGTTTCAGTTGAATTTGAGTGGATTCGAATCAGAGTATACCTTGGCGTTGTTTATTTATGTTACTTCATTTTTCAATCAAATTTCGATATTATTATTAACACTAAAAACTCGACGAATTTTGACAAGATAAAAGAATTTTACTTTAAACTTTAAAAGCGACGTTTTATTTTAATCCTGTAAAATTTTTCGAGAGATTCCAAAAACGATCGAACTCGTCAACCAGCCCCATATTGTTTTCAGGTATTACCTACCCTTGGCATCTTTTAATATAGGTACGAAATTTCATTTGGTATGTATATATTCTGCAAGCAATTTGAGGAGGCTCTTTGTCGATCACTGTGAGCGTGGGAAAAAAAAAATCGTGAAGGCGTAGGCAGTTCAAGTATAGGAAGAAATTTGAA
Source organism: Macrophya annulata (assembly GCA_963924015.1). Lineage (NCBI taxonomy): Eukaryota > Metazoa > Arthropoda > Insecta > Hymenoptera > Tenthredinidae > Macrophya > Macrophya annulata. The sequence continues at coordinate 32,780,722 of OZ001257.1, read as the reverse complement.
AACTAAAAAGAAAAAAATAAATAAATAAATAAATAAATAATCACAACAACTTAGAGAGTATACCATATGGAAGTGGAAATTAGGTTTTCAATCCGAAAGTCTCAAAACTTAATTGATATTCTGCTGTAGGTGTAGCAGTGATGTAGGATGTATACTGACTCTGATTAGTGCATATCGTTTCTAAACACTGTATACACAACTTGGTGACTACGTTTGAATTATAATCATCACTTGATTTCTGATTGCAAGGATTATTAGTTTAGTTTCTGGGAAAGGACTTTGAGCAGCCGGGGAATAGTATTTGAATAATAACATGGAGATTACAGAAGCGAGGTACACCCAAGTACTGAGAATATATAGTTTAGTAGTCCCTACACCAACAAGTCTCTTGAGAATACCGCCAGCTGAGAGGAAATAGTTTTCTAATTATATTGAAAAAATCATTAATAAAAAACCTTTGAGAATCGCTATGTACGTAAATTGGCATGCAAATCTGTTTGGTGTAAACTAGAAATTTCCAACTAACGGAAAATTGTAACTGGTAATATAAAGTAAATAGCAACTTACGATATCGATATTCATTATCGAAATTATTACGAAATTTAATGAAATGTAAGCTCAGCACCAATTCTATAAAATCTAAAAGAGGTAAGTTTAGGGGAAATGAATACATTCAGTATTTTACAACAATATTATATTTTTTTTTTCAAATCTTCTAGAGAAGGTCAAATGGCATTTTCAACTTCAACTTGAGCTGGTATCTTTATGCTCAACTAAAAGTCGTGAGTGGCTTTTGGTTAGTTTCTAATTACGGTAGGATTTTATTCGTTACGTTACTTTAAACTCTTTCTATCGTATTCTAGCCCTCTTATAGTGCATGAAGTGCATTTTACTCGAATTATATTTGTAACGCGAATCACGAAGCTTGAATTTTCCGTTATTTTCCAGACCTGCAGCATATCCAAGAAAGTGCGATAAACGTAAAAGTATATGAAACATTGCTACCAAAACTCGTAAAAAATTGTTTACGCCTTTGATACGAACTCAGAATTTCTGAGCACTGTTCACTGTGCTGTTCACTTGGAATTGCTGTCACAAATTTGATCTCCTTATTCTACTACAGTGCAACATCGAACCATTACGATAAGAATAACAATAAACTAGTTATCGAAGGTTCTACGACAGCAGAATTTTTTTTATAACTATTTAGAAATTATGCGTATCGATATGGTTAGATGAGAATATTTTCTGATAAATTTCACTGGGTTTAGTTGTAGCGAAATTACGATGCAGCATACAATACAAAATCGAGTGTACAGGTAAGGTAAGACTAAATATTTTATTTCTTTTGAAAGCTTATAACTTCCGCAAAGGAAAGCACGTCGCCGACATAATTTGAAAATTGAATGATCTTAAATTTTTTTCTCTCTTATGGAATTATCTCGACCTCCTTTACTAACTCTGTTCAAGATCGACAGAAGAGAAGAAAATGCCTCGTTGACTTACAGGTATATTCACATTTAGAGATTAACGTAATAAAATGTAAAAATTGATGGTCTCGGAATAAATGGTAGAAATAAAAATCCTCCCAATTCGAGCCCTCGCACCGAATGCCGCATACGCTTCAATTACGGTCTGGGCATCCGTGCGATGAAATTCATCGTAACAGTTCGTGAAATGAAGACATTCTCAGAGACGATTATCGTAAAAGTTCTAGATACCAATTTTTGCACGCAACAAAAGTACATAAAAAATTATTGGTTATGCGTATCGATTTATTAAACTGATTATATTATAACTATAATACTTCCTGGTTCGTGGTTTATAACAAAAAAAAAAAAAAAAAAAAAAACGTTATTCATGTCTATCAAGAATTAATCAAACAACTTTGATTGTTTCGTATACAAGCCGTATATTGATTAAGAATTATTGATTTTTCGTGCTCTTGATTAAGCATCTTTACTTTCGCATAAAAAATATACGCAATCCGAAATCTCGTTGGGATATTTTGTTTATAGTTTTAATGATGTTATTAAAAATTTGCGCTAAACAGGCTCGAATTTAATTCTCATAACGGTGAATAGTCTCAAAAGTGATGATGTAGTTACAGTTTATTTGATTCTATATTTGATAGCTGTACATGATTGAGCGACAAAACAAAGGAGTATAAGGTATATTATACAGAATTGTGTGTCCCTTCCGCAGATCCCTCATAGTCCATGTATCCGTATATCCATATGTTTACAGTGTGTATACAACGGAAGCCCTCATATTTGACATTCCCTCCGGCCATTAAAGGCGACCTCCGCATTAGTGGAACAGGAACAAGAAAATGTTGAAATCCTTAGAGTGGATTTCGAGCTTTTCAACAATTGTCTACCCAAAAGGCTAATTCCTTTATGAATCTGAGTTTGAAGAGTGCTTATCACGGTTTTATAATAATCGTATGTATATGGGGCATTCCAGCTCAACTTAACCAACCATTGACACTCATGTCTTCGAATTTTTTTGGAATAAAACATATGTTAAAGTTCGGATAAAAAACAATGTTTCTGTAAGCTATAGGTTTTGCATTAAATTTTTGACAGTGATACAATTTTTACTAAATTCAGATGGCGAACATTTGAAATTTTTGTCGAATGTAAATACGAAAACGTAGAGAAAAATGTTGGATACAAAAAACAATCGTTATTTCACGAATTCCAACTGAGATTAATTGCAGATTTTTTAAATCACTTTTTGACTTAATTTCGCTCGATAAACGTCGAGAATTTCGATTTTCTCGAATGTCGTCATAACCGATTTGAATGAATTTTTTACAGAAAATACTAAATCAAAAAACAAAACTTTTCAAGACCTTTACCAAGATGCCTGGAACTCTGGTTCCAGAGATATGAATATTATTAAATCCAATATTGATGAAATCAATCTAAACCGAGTAAGGGGCTGGTTGAAAAATAATATAATTATAAAAAAATTAATAAAAAAAATTGTTCGATTGTTCTAAAATAAATCCTCAGAAGCATTATATGGTGATTATTATACTATTTTGTATTATTCTTAGTTCGACAATGTATTTTCAACCAACACCATATTCGTTTTTGATTGATTTGGTCACGGTCTTGAAAATTTTGTTTTTTGATCTAGTATTTTCTGTAAAAAATTCATCCAAATTGGTCATGACGACATTTGAGAAAATCGAAATTCTCGACGTTTATCGAGCAAAATTAGGTCGAAAATCGATTCCAAAAATTCTGCAATTAATCTCAGTAGAAATTCGTGAAATAACGGTTATTTTTTGTATCCAACATTTTTATCTATTATACGTTTTCGTATTTACATTCGACAAAAATGTCAAATGTTCGCCATCTGAATTTAGTAAAAATTGTATCACTGTCAAAAATTTAATGCAAAACCTATAGCTTACAGAAACATTGTTTTTTATCCGAACTTTAACATATGTTTTATTCCAAAAAAATTCGAAGACATGAGTGTCAATGGTTGGTTAAGTTGAGCTGAAATGCCACATATATTGACAAGGATCAAACCGCTTATTGGGACTTACTGAAAAAAGAAACAAAAGTGTCAGATTATGGTTAGAGATTTACGGTGTAATTTGAAGATGAAAAAGAGATACTATTCCATATAGGTAAATCAAATAAATTTTCGAATACCGTGGTAATCAAAATGCGTAACTTTGTGTTTGAGAAAATCTTGGGGAAAGAAAACTAGTCATCTTTAGTCTGATATAAGGATCTTCTGACAATGGTGATACACAGGTGAAATGTCATACGAGCGGAAGAACTTCGGGAAAAAATTCCACATGATAGGGTAAAGGTCACGAATCGAACAGCGGATAATAAGGTCCCAATAAGGTGGTTTCATCCCTGGGGAGCTGGTTAAATTATAGTTATTGCCTTATTGGGGCTTGGATCTAGGAAATACGTTGCAGTATAGGCCTGAGGTTTTTAGGTCAACCTTCCGGGAAAGAAAATTATGAATTGTAACTTTGAAACTTGTGAAAAGACTGACACGCGGCATACTTAACACCATATAAAGTCCTAAGCATCGAAAATGCGATTTTAATGCCAGAAAGCCATATATATAATTCTTCTGTCTCTTAGCTCTTGCTTAGAAAATTATAAAAACGTATTAATAACTAAAAATTGAAAAGCAAAAGGTCGTATGTGTTGGCCTAGTACATGACCCTTTGGCTTTAATTTTTTTAGAATTTTCTATGGCCAAAAGGTCGTATCCGCCGAATGATTAAAACTAAATTCATCGATGGTTCAATCGATATAGTACCTACAGATGTATAATGAAATGGAAATAAAGAAAGGTAATTAGAAGTAGGGGCTTGTCAGTTAATCACGGTGTTATCGAAGTATTTTTATTTCACCAATTACGTTTTCAATTTAACTTTTCCAACCGTAGAGTTTTGTGGAGTAAAAGAAAGCGATGGCGACCGGCAGCCGGCACACGAATTGAGAAAGGTATATATATATATATATAAGTCCATACCTAACGCTAGATATAAAGTTATAGGAAGCAGTTAGACCAGTTGGAACAGTTCAAGTTAATTGTAACCTGCCGGATTTCGATTGCGGGTAAAATTTAGCAGCTCGGTAAAAAAGAAAAAAAAAAAAAAATAAAGAAAGAAAGAAAAGAACTGCAATCGAACCAAACGAATTTTCACCTACCCAAGTGTATAGGGAAGAAACTCTGAGAATTAGAACGAGACGAAAGTTTTGGCTCTTTCGAGTTCCCATTCTATCGAATAAAAGGAAGATAGTCTGTGCAAGAACGGAAACTGAATGCAAAGTTTGGCAATAGTTAACAAGAAGTGTCCCGAACACCGCGAAGATATCGCGAAACGTTTCGGTACTTATTTCAAATTCATTAACGACGTAGTACCAATCTCGCTACATAGTGCCCGAAGCTTCGCTAACTCTACGATCCTGACCTCCTTCATCAACTTTTCATTTTCTCATCCCCTTTTATTTTTTGTTACACAATTTCACAGAGTAAAAAACGGATCTACCCACAATTTGGTGTCGTCCAGATTTACTCAAATCAGAAAAAAATATCTCTGTTTTCATCTCACAATGAAAAAAAATTTGGTCCGAACGAACCTCCGGTCTCTAACGTAAGTAAAAATGTAATTTTTTCACGCATTTCAATTCAATTTCTACAATCTTAATTATGAATTATTTCATCTGGAATTAATTACAATATCGGAATTTGACCATATCTAGAAGTGCCTACTCAGTTCGATAACTGTTCTCCAAACTCAGTTCAAACACGCCAATAACTACCCATTTAATTAGAAGATAAATTACTGAAAGGTATTGTACGGTTAGGTATAGGATGCGCCCGACTGTTTATTGTTCAGTAGCCGTCAAGCTAGGTTAGGATGACCGCTGGACCGCGGTCTCGAGAATTCAAAGCTTCGCAAGCATGTGGAATGTGAGAGGCAACATAGCCCCTGCGTTGCTGACTCGCAATGTCGAACGGTTCGTCAATCTGTTCACTGGCTTGTATAGTTCTGTCGCAAAACCGAGGATTCGGTAACAATTCATCTCCAATCGCAAATAACCGCACAATTTCCCTCTACCAAATACCTTCCGTACCTATAATCATGCCACGATTTCTCTGATAGTATAGGCTACCCCCAAAACCAAACGTCACAGATTATTTGTTGCCAATCACGGCATACCTACGCAATGACCTAAGACCTAAAGTTAGTCCATTTATCCGTAGGCACATTATCTACGGCTAGACTGGACCAAATTTGAACATTTACGAAATGAATTTCTTGTAGATGGAAAGTTAATAATTTTCTTTCGAAAGTGAAAACATTGACGTATGATGTGATATGTCTATGTGAATGTCAATAGAATCGACATGCTTGATTTTGAAGGTTGCTCGCTTGGGGTTGGATTCAGAATTCCGTACGAATGGTCAAAATTCCGAAAGCTTATAAAGATCGGAAAGGCCAAGATTCTGAAACCTAAAATTCATGCATGGAGTGTCATGCCCCCCCTTTTAATTTTCCGATTCCTGGATTTTCGGAGTTTTTAGCTGTCTGCTGTTGTACTTTAACATTTCTGAAAATTTGAAATCGTTACAAATGAATTTGTATCTTTGACCGTTCGGAACTTCAACTCGGTCCCGATCATATGGCAAAAAATATTTTATATAAAATCGTAAGATGTGTATAATGTATATACGTACTACATAAGTTTTTATATACATATAATGGTGACAGTGAATGACGAGGGCTCTCATGATCGATTCGTAAAACAGGACCGAAGGGATAAAAAAATAAAAAATAAAAATAAATAAATTGTGTACAAATAAGTTCCCTAGCCCTCAAAATATCCGTTGAATATCATATGAGACTATCGATGTGTAACATCCGGAAGAATGACTCCGCATCGGAGAGATGGGAGTGCCTTCGTGCGCACTAAGGAGTTAAGATCGCTGGTGTAAAAGGAAAATGTAGAGGAAAAGGAAGTAGATTATAGAAGGGTGGAATGAGGTTGGATTGTAGGGTGTAGAAGATGGAGGTGGAGGTGGAGGTGGGGTGTGACATAAGACGTCTAGCTTTCGCAAGGGGCGACTTTAGCCAAGCTTTCCTCGTTGAAGATGGTGCGAGATGATGCCCAAGTGAAAGACGCTATAATCCTATATAAGGATTCCTTGAAACTTCTTGCACGCTGTGCGACGGTAATCGTTATTTATACCGACACCTTTTGATCTAAGGAATTCGTATTTAAAAACAACGACTCCGTTCAGACAGGATAGTGTATTATATACTATCCTCTGATTTTTAACTCCCCGCAATGGAAATTGAAAATTTTCATAAAAAAGGGGAGTTATTGGTTTCGGTCCGACTTTTGAAAATTGAGTTTTCATCAGATCTCGACGTTTTGGGGTCCTAGGAAACTATTCTGACTATTTTTGCATGGACGTCCGTGTGTGTGTGTGTGTGTGTGTGTGTATGTGTGTAAACAAATTTTTGTCGTACGATATCTCTAGAGCGAATCGACCGATTGAAATGGTTTTTATGGCGATCGAAAGGCTTTATCCAGACTCAGATCTGATTAGATTTTGGAGTCGATCGATCGAGTAGTTTCAAAGTTATTTGAGGAATAAAAATTAAAAAACAATTTTTTTTTCATGTTTTTAGCGCATAACTCCTAAACTGTTCGTGCGATTAGTCTCAAAACTTAATCAGACTTAGCTCTTGGATAGCCCTTTCGATCGCCGTAAGATTCATGAAAATCTAACGATTGGTTTAAAAGATATCGTACGACAAAAAATTTCTCTTTTTGTCGTACGATACCTTTGGAACAAATTAACCGATTTGAATGATTCTTGCGGCGATCGAAAGGGATCATCAAGACTTAGATCTGATTAGATTTTGGAATCGATCGGTCGAGTAGTTTGAAAGTTATTCGAAGAATATAAATTGAAGAAAAAAAGATTTGTATAGGGAAAACTAATTATACTTATAACCTTCTTTAATTTATTATAAACACAATAGTATCAATTAATTGTAACGTATTTAACACAGCGGAAAGTTTTCGGGTTGGCCCAAGGTCAACCGATTTCCTGATTTTTTTCCTGTACTGTACTCACGACAAATTTCATCATATGTGTATAAACGAAAAATGATAAAGCAAAGTTTCATATTCAAATAATGGAACAACTTCTAATAAAACTTATCGTTGATTTCAGATCCAATTATATACTTGCACAGTTTTGTTTTTTTTTTGTTTTTTTTTGTTTTTTATTTAAACGTGTACTGAACGAACTTTGATAAAGCAGAAGAAAATTCGAGAAGCTTTGTCTGCGAAACGCTATCCAAAGCTTAGAGCTTTTGTTCTCTGTATTATACCGAGTATCTAATGTTAATAGCTTAGCATTATGTAGTTAGAGAGCTGTAGATGGGGCATGCAACTGTGATCAACAATAATTCTTTGATCGTAAAAAGGATCAGGATATTTTTCTTCCACATTTATGAAAATGGGTAAAAATAAAGTTGCGAATTGTAAATGCGGATGGTATGTATATACATGCAAGAAAAGGAACAGAATTATGGAAATATCTTTTGTCAAAAATTTTGTTACCATACTTATCGTACGTTGTTATTACACGAGTGATTGTATGTAAAATTTTGATGCTCAGAAAGGAATAGAAAATAATAGAGCAAAGAGAGCACATAGCTATCGCTGCATCTTTCTTCGCGTAAAATTACAGCGAAGTAATGCCATAGAAATTGCGGTACGAGGTGGAATTTAAGGTGAAACTAAATTCCCTTGGGTAAAACCGTACATAACTGTTGCTAGGAAGTCTTGCAAAGTCTTTGCGTTTTCTTACGAATCTCGCGGCTTCTCTTCCAGAGAAGAGAAACGTCCGCATCGTGGCTAAATGAGATCATCCTTTATTCATTCTTTTGCTAACTAGATTATTTCGCAATCCCAACGCTACTTTGTAAACTGAGGGAAAAAAAGAAAAAAACAAAAAGAAAAAAAAAGTGTTGAAAAAAGTTCGGGGTTCGGATGCAAATTTGACCTGAAGATATTCCGACTACAGAAGTAAAAAATGATTCTAATTTTCCTCGGGTTACCAAAATGGGAAAATCTTTATCTGAGTTCAATCTACATAGCCACGTCAAATGTTCTGTTACAAATCACGAATCTTAACGCTTCTAAAAAAACAAAAACGAATCTCAGCGCTACCAAAAAAAAAAAAATCGGTCCTGGGTGTTCCGAAAAGAAAAAAGATTAAAACAAATTATAAAGAAAAAATAAAATATACGAAAAGTAAAAAATTTCACTCGCCCTAAATCGCTCGCAATGATGATGCTTTCGGATTACTTTTCCTTCTCTGGGTGGTTCAAATTATTTACAAATGTGATGATCGAGACGCGGTGATATCTTCGAAGAGATTTTGTGAACTTAACGATAATATTGGAAGAGATTTTCCAGTTCATTGTTGGAGAATCTGACTTTGGACAATTAGCTACTGCAGTAAAGTTGCAACGACTTTGACACTGTGCACTGTATCGATAAAATACTTTTAATAAAAGAATAAACTATCGTGGGGATCGAATTAATAGACGCGTGTATAAGAAAACTTTTAACTACCGATCAGGACTGTCCGATTCCTGTAGTTTACGGAAGAAGGAATAGCCGCAATTGCATTACCCAAACTTTTTATTAGACGAAAATTTCACTGATAAATTTAAATGGGATCTTCTTGGCGACGTAATCTGATAAATTGTGAAACTTGAGCACGATAACCTGAAAGAAAATCTTCTTGGCGATGTAATCCAGATTAATTGTAAATTGTCGAAATTGCACTACACACGTGACAAGTTATGAATTGCCTTCACAGAATTCACTTCACTTCACTTCACCATAAATAAGATTAAAAAAAACTTTAACCTTTTTTAAGGTCAGAAATTATTCAGCGAGATCTTCTTACCGACGTAATCCAATAAATTGTTAACCTTAGGAACTAACCTGAAATAAAATCACTTCACGTTTCCTCGTCTTTAGTGAAAATTATTTTCAAACCTTCGAGTTTATGCGACGTTCGTTTGATTTCACTGTTCCAACGTTTATACTTTATTTTTAGCCGATTTCAGTGTCACAATTCTCTATTTAAGCTGATTTTTATTTTTTACAATTTTTCGTTTTTCAAATAGGCAATTTTTAAAAAAATTAAAAATAACGTTTTCTACGTTTATCTATATTGAAAGTTGGTATTTGTAACTCACACAGCCAAAAATAAAAATTATATCTGAACGATGTCTATAAAAAGCTTAAAAAAAAAGTTTTCGAATTCGTCGTTCACCGGAAGCTTTCAGACTGCGATATTTTAATGATACGTTAAAAAATTAATTGCAGTCCGGAGATTCGTAAAAATTTAAGCATGCTACGTATTTTTAAATTCATTCGAACACTATTCGAAGATGCTTAAATTATTACTCCGTGGGAAGTCTCGCAGTATGTTATAAAGTAACAAATTAGCAAAAACCACTTTTGTATTAAGTTTCAAAAAATTGTTAAATCAAACACGTGAGTCGGCTGACCTTGATGGGCCAGCCCTCGAACTTCCCGCGCCGGATTTGTTTCGCGTTAAAAAATTATCAACATCTTTCCAAGTAATAAAAATAGTTCCCTTAAGTTATATTGATGGTCATGTATTCGTGATCAACGACCCAAAAAACCTCGCGAGATACAAATTTTTATTCGTATCCGTCAATCCTTTCTTGCGATATGGTCAATTGAATTTTTTTTTCTCGAAGTTTTTTTCGTTGAATATCTCAAAAACTACAAGACCGATCAAATCCAAAATCTATTTGGATCTGAGTTTGGAGAAGCCGCGTCGATTGAGATCAAATCCAAAATCCGATCATTCGTTCTCGAGATATCGTCGGACCCCAAAATGTCAAGATCTGATGAAAACTCGATTTTCGAAAATCGGATCGAAGCCAATAACTTCTCCTTTTGTTGAAAATTTTTCATTTTTATAGCGGAAAGTTAAAAATGTTACCTCAATCAATGGCCGGTCAGGTCTACCCACAACCTTTCGATGGCCATTAGTGATAGGAGTTTAGTGGATTTTCTGAAGTGTATAAGTTCTGGAATATCGGAGGGACGGATCATGGGAGCGGACGGAGCCACAAAAAATTTCTTTAAAACTTACTTTATAGTTTATTTGACACAAAGAATCGCAGATATAAATCTTTAACGTACTTACAGATAGATGTTTGTCCAGATTTGCGGAGCAACGTTCCGCCGGTGCAAGAGGAGGTGGCTTTCGCAGAACAAGAAGAAGAAGAAGAAGATGAAGAAGAAGCAGAAGAAGAAGGAAGGGCAATGCCACATGATCGGCAATAAAAAATATCAGGGGAAACTCGCGTGATCTTTCGATAAGTATTTCTGATAAGAGTTTAAAGGTTCCCCGAGGGTTTCTTAGAGGGTTCCCCGAGCATTGCGACGTGCTGAATCGAGGAAAATGGGAGAAAAAAAGGGAAAAAACCAAAAAAAAAAAAAAAACAGAAAAAAACAAGGATAAAGAAAAGAAGGAAAAAACTTCCGCAGAGGTTTTCTGATTTATTATGACCACTTATGTAACCGACTATGAGTCTTTCCACTTTTCAAATACATTGCTTTTGTTTTTATTTCACGTGATTTTTCGTCTGTTCTATTTTCTTTGGTTTCTCTTACTGTTATTTTTTTTTTCCATATTTTATCATTTTTTTATTCCTGTTTGTTTGTTCCTTTCTCTCTTTTTTCACAAAAAAAAAACAAGTCAGAATTCCGGTACAACTGCCTGAAAACTTTCCACGAACTTTAACACGCTGAGTTCCTGATTAGGAGCCACCTGTCGCAGCACCCACTTCATCGTTGTAGGGCACACCATCAGAACTGCCAAGGCACTGATTGTTAGAGGAGCAATTAGCGCCCAGATTAACTGAAACGAAAAATAAAAAAAGGATTCAAAGATGTTCAAAAGATGAACTATCCAACTGCCGTGCAGTACAGAGTTGATCAAATATAAGTAAAAGTCAATTTGTAATAAAACTGTTACAGGCTTGACTAAGTGCAGTGAAAATTTAATATCCATTGGGAAAACTTAAAGGATAAAATCGTCCAGTAGAATACGATACTCGTATCTTCAGAAACTCTACGACGTGACAGGAGATTTCTTTTATTTTTACAGCTTATCAAAGTGCTACACCACGAGAGGCTATAAATTTTACCTTGCAGTAAGAAATTTTTCCTCTACTCGTTCCCGGACCTCAAGATCTCGTAACAAACCCAACTTGAAGCGATAAAAGTATAAAGTAATAGAAAAAATAACGTAGTAGGTAAGGAGTGAAAAGAAAAAAAAAAAACAAAAACGAATATAAAAATAAAATGATATCAAGAAAAATGGCACTCCGTCACAGAGCGAACGTGTTCAACGACGCAAGGTATAAAAAAGAAAAAAGAAAGAAAGAAGGAAAATAAAAATAATAAAAAGATTTTATTTTTACAGAGATTCTAGGCAAGCTGACGTCGTCGATCGACAAAGATGATGAGCATAATCATCGAGCGAAAGACTGCCTTCTGCACGTCATTTTTCTTCAATAACTTCTTTTGCCTCTATATTCGAAGTGCAGGCGACACGTTGCAAAAGAGATCAGAGATATTTCAATTCAGCGAACTTTCGCCTTAAAGGTTTTTATAAAAATTCTATCAAATTGACATCGCTCTTTGAATAATCTCCTTTCGAGTCAAATTGATATACGTGTATTTACTACTTAATAAAATATTTAAAAAATAATATGATCAGACATAAGGGAAAAGTCTAAAATATCTTCATAATATACCTAAAGTCTGATCCACAATTATAAATCTACTACTGTATGTGCATGATTAGTAATTTGGTAGACAAAAGGCCTTAGTGTCTTAGTACGTTAGAGATCCAAGCGACTACGATCCAACCCAGGATAACGGTACCGGCTGTATTCAAGTAGGATGTGTACTCCGGTCTGAGAACAGACTGTAGGAAGGGTGCCTTGGTACACAAATCTGCCAGTAGCACCTCCGTCTATCGGGAGAAAGCCAATTATCGATTATTGAATAATTACACAGTATACTCAGCTTTGGGCTAGAATTATTTCAAACGGAGACGTAGAATCTGCAAATTAACAAGTAAATTTTATTTTCACATTGTCTTTTGATCGGAAAAATTATGACTCCTGTGAATTATGAATAGAAATTTTTAAACAAGGTTATAGCCGAGCCAAGAGTTTGTGGCCAGATTGTGGTCAGTTTGGTAAAGGAAAGAGTAAGCGTACCGAAAAAAAAAAATCGCTTTATCCCATCCCTCACTCTGTCACATACCCTTGTAGAGACATTTTACGGTTCTATTTAACGTCAAGTAAAGCTGGCCTATGGCCAGAACTGAAAATTAGTAGGTACTAAGATATCCGTGGGTTTAAAACTACTCACGTCTTCGAATGGTTGCTTTAAAAGATATGCGATATTCCATTTACTATTTCAATGTGACAGATGTGTATGTACGTGTATATGACTGTAAAAGTTAATTATGAAATTGAATATTTGAAAACGTAGTTCGAAAAAATGTTTCGGAAATTTTCTACCTCAGTAGTTATACGAGGTCAAGTTTATCGTTGAAACTGTAATTTGATAAAATGAACTCAATAGTTTTACGAGGTTTAGCAATCTAATAAAATGATCAGAATTCTACTTCGCATAGGTCGCGTTTCGCTATAAAGTAACAGTTTCCCTGACAGATTGAAAAATACCCAAAGTATATCAGGGCCAATGTTTCAGGAACGTAATTTGGAATTTAAACTCTAATCTTAAGCCATAATCTAAATCGCATAACTTTTATGTAAAACTTAAAGCTCTACCTTAACGACAGCATTTGCTCTACTTCAACAGCTTTGCTTACAATTAATGTCGCCTTAACGTTAACCATTAGTTACCAATTGATTTACGATTATTCACCCTTTTAAATCTGTATACCCTATTCGTTCAATAAATATACTGTATCAAAAGTTTCAAGCTGTTATCAAAAGTTTTTAAGATTCTATGATATTTCAAAAATATATAAATCTTATCACATATCATTTTTTAGGTTACTACGGGAAAGTTGAGGGATAAAGCGATAACTGTCTACCCAAAAAGTAAAACTGATGTCTACTAAGACTATTTTAGTTGATGAGCTACTATACGAAATACAAATATACTTACGTCCATAACGATGATCTATAAAAATTGTTGACTAAGGACTGAAAATTTTTTTTAATAAATAAATTTAGATAAAATGCCGAGGACAGATGAAAATCGTTGATATGCATATACGCTTTTCATCATCGCTTTAAATTAAACTTGTTTTCGTGCACACAGTCGTAGTCTGATATTCGGGTTTTTTGAAAATTTTTTCGTTTCGCAATTAAACCTGGCTTTCACATTTACATCAAGTAGAGAATTTTTTATATCCCAGTCTGAGATTGAGTTTAATATATTATTCACTATGGATACCAATTCAGTGGATAAAAGTTGAAACTTTCGTTGAGGTAGTTATAAACCAGTATGATTATAATACTAATTAACAAAAGTTTTAAATTCTTCGATTGGAACGGATAAATCACTCGACTGTTAATCACTGTGTAGGAAATTCCTTTTCAAAAATTTGAAGAGATGATTAAGGTTCATTATTTAGTTAACGTAATAGCTGAAGGTCACCTACAAGTCATATCGCATAGTCTACCTCATCGACTCCAATATTTTAATCAAGACGAAGTAAATTCTCGTCATTATATTAGCAGCTCTCCTATTACCTCCGGGTCAATCTATAACAGAGGCAACGGAAAGAAAAAAAGGAAAAAAAATATCTAAAAGCTAATTGAGACGGAAGGAAATTGTCGTTATAGCCTCGAGAGTGTACCACGTGTATATAAAAGCAATTGCTTAATTAATTTATCGTATCCATTTGGCTTGATTCACTTTTAGTCGTCGCCAAGATATGACTGATTCAGAAAAAAAAAAATAGAAACCATCACAATACGTTATAATATTATAAATTGGCACAAATCTTTGGGAGAATGTTTAATTGTAAATATTTATTTTTATTTCATGTACATAAACAGGATGAAAATAAATTCCAAAAGGTAAGACCATATCGATAAGTAATACGTCGAAATCAATAATTCATTATCCTTTGGACTGGATTTGACCCTCGTTTAATTCTCGCTCTCTTCATGGATTTCGTCAAGCTCTTGTTGATCAGAAAATGTAATTCCTTCATTCGTATCCTCATGGGTGAACTCGTCGATGTTAAGGACGGCACAGCTTGATGAATTAGTTTCCTGACAGGGAAACATTCCCGTCACCACACGGGAAGTAAGTCTGGCCGTGAGGATGATCAGCAACTGAGGCCAACCACGAGTACAAGATTAACTAGCCCCGGGCTCAACGGCCCTGCCTTGCTCAAAACGTGTTTTTGACAGTAAGCCTTACCCGCCCCATCCTTCATCCCTTAAAACTCGAGATTATATTCTACAGATTTGTAAATACGGAGAATTAGGCGTAGAAAATCCACGGTTTGATATTTTTCCACGATATTTTAGATATACCTTTTCCTTTTAACAGATCGGAGTACAACCCTTACTTACTTACGTTACAATTTCTCTCGTATGATGAATTTTTGCGTTAGTAAGCCGGTGGCTGTATATTTGTATGTAAGGGTAGGTATGTTAGATGTGGAATATTTTAGAGCACGTGTACCTCGACCTGTGTAGTGAACCCAGTTTGCATGACAATTACGAGGTACGCTTCCTAGTTGCGATCGAATTATGCAAATGATTGTCGTTGTTTGTTAATCGACTAACAGATCTCTATAGGTCGTGACAGTTGTCTATGTTTAGTTAATTTAACCATGAAAATAACAACCGAGTATCAATCAAGCTGCTTTGAAAGATTTTGAATAAATAATTGTAAAATTAAATTAACCCGAGGTGCTACTCCAAGTTGCAAAATTGTTTTCGAGCGTATTAAGATTCTGAAAAAAATGAAACATAAGAGGGAAGAGACGAGGCGCAACGCAACGTAAAATTGTTCAAACAACCGGCCAAGCCGCGATAAGTTTCAAAGTAATTTTAGAAGGTATAAGGTGTGGAATTTCAGCGTGGGTGGAAAACAAAGCGATATCTTTACAGCTTGCCGTTGACATTCGCTCTTCCTCCTTCTCTCTCATTCCTTTCTCTGGAACGTTTTCGCTCATTCTCATCTCATGCACGCGAAACTCTGGCCTCGAGAATGTGAACGATCCCCAAGAAAGTCACAAGGATCGCAAGATCTTTTTGAGACCAAAATGTCCCACCAACATAGTAGATATCCTTATCGTAACCCCTGGCTTCCCTTACTCACAAGTATTAGGTCGTTGACTTGACATAAAAAAAAATTGATCGTTGGGTTGACAATTACGAAGATCCACTCGACGATATGTGACAAAGCTGCTAAGGTAACGAGGCATCCACTCAGAATAAACAAAGCGATGAGCTCGAAAACACCGAGTATGATCTGAAATGTGAAATAATAAAAAAATAAAAACATATATATGTAATTTGAATCATGATATGGATAATTTTATCTTGAAAATAAAAAAGATACGTCCATGACTTTAACATTTTCTGGTAGTTAGATATCGCTGAATTTAATTGTAGCCGATATTCATGGCTCCAATTTATCACACCCGCATCACGTTACGCCAATATATGTTTTCGCTTTAAATATATCGTTTCACCCGAAACCATATTTCATTTTGTTGTGAAAATATATCAACGTTAACGAACACTTGTATGTATGTATGTATGTACCTACATACGTATACGTTTTGTCCGTGACTCTATCTAGTTAACAGAGAAATTGTCTGTGAAACGATAAACGCTATTTTGTAATATAAATTTTACCTATTTCAATCAGTTTCGATCGTGAAATATGTTATAAATGAAAATATATTCATCGAACTGGTACGCAGCTAGACACACGTTCACAATCGTATTTAACTGTATAGCTAATAAATTCTGTCGATTCAATAAAAAATTATGATTACAGGAGTAGATATTTATCACCTTGATGAGAATCGTGTATCGCATGAATATGCATAGGTATATGTATGTATACTTACGGTCAATATCGTCATTGTTTCGATAAACGTAAAATTGATTGAATGAATCGTTTGGAAACTTAGAAAATTATTTAAATTCGAAAGGATGTGATATTTTGCTTTAGAGATTCATTTTCTGCTCATAATAATCTGGATTTTACTCTGACTTTTTCATTAAGTATGATTTTTTAGTTTTAGCTACCATACACGCGGATTGTTCATTTTTTTTTTTTTTTTTTTTCTTTCACTTTTACGATAAAACGAAACCACAGAATTTGACAGAATTCAGTTTCACGTGTCACCCCCGTATTATAATACTTCGAAACAAAAAAAGGATTGGCAATTGAGTCCCTTTTTGTTAACGTAACGAGTGGTCCGTTCCTGCTGTTTGGAGTTTCAAAAAAATGTTACCAACAAATATCATCGGAGCAAGCTGTCGAAGTTCACGGATCTGTTCTAACGATGGCATCGCAGTAGCATAACCAATAAGCTGTCGGACATTCGAGCAGTAGATATATCGTGTTTGGTCAGACACACTACGGTTGGCAAAGTCACAAAGTTTAGCAGACTAATTGAGAATTGATTGATCAAACCCAGACAACCTCAATTCTGATTTGTTTCACAAATTAAATAAGAAAAAAATTCAAAATTTTATTTCAAAGAGTTTTTTGTTTCTTTTTATCAGCGTTGTAAGTAAAAAATTTTACCTTCGTTTGAGGGTATTAATTTTGAAAAATGTTATCATGAATATAAACTGATTTTCACATATTTTCTAAATCATTACGAATATGTATGGTTTTGATATGATATTTGGATAATGAAAACGTCAGTTTTCTTTTTGTTTTTTTTTTTTTTTTTATTTCAACCAAATGGATAAAAAAATCTTCAGGAAATACATTGGACTGTTACATAATAAATTGTACGGTGTTGAAGAATCGCAATATTTACCCTGAAAATTGGTATTTGTGTTACAGCTATTAGATTGATCTATATAACTATTATAATTTTGGCGATATTTTCGGACGGTATAAGGGACACGATAAAATGCCGAATCGAAAGCAGAGGGGTTGACAAAGCATTGTTCAGCGTTTTCGGAGTATTATGAGAAAGAGAGAAAGAGAGAGAGAGAAAAAACAGTAAAAAATAACAGAAAAGATTACGATCCGCGTCGACTGCCCAGTGAACTTGGGCAGCTACTACTCGAATCGGAAAATTCAATCTAAAATATCACAAGAGCGAATTGTCATGGGGAATGAGGGAGTCTTGAGTTTCGGACAAATAATGTAGCCCTCTGTATGTCGAGCTCGTCGGTAGAAAGTTTAGAGTCATGTCGCGTGTCGGGAGTAGGTAAAGGGGTGTTACGGGGGGGAGGGGGGGGTGGTGGGAATTGAGAAGGCGACGAAGAGGGCAGACGGACGTGTTTTCCCGTTCAAGCGAAATAGCACCAAAGCGATTATTTCGAACGAGAGAATACTGCAGGCGGCAAGGTTTCACGATTCTGGTAGGACAGCTGAATGTTGAATGACGTGATATTGCTAGACGCAAAACACAAGACGTAAAATCCAGGACGCAGAACGTGCAGAATAAAATTCAATTGTTCACGTCGAGGATAACTCCATGCAATATTTTTACTGATCAAATCGAATCCCAGATCAATTTTCTTTCTTATGATTTTCATATTTAAAAAAAAAAAAAAAGGATAAGTTAATATATCGGGAAAAGATTCTGTTCTATGAAAAATCTACTTTAAACTAAAAATAGACGTAATAAATTAAAATGTTATACAATAATACCCATCAGAAATTTTTTATTTTTATTTATTTATTTATTTTATTTTATTTTATTTTATTATTTTTGTTGGAAAATTCAAATTCACCCGAATATCGACAGGTCACGCAAAGTGGCACCACCCCTTGGCTATTGGTACCAGGATTTGGATATTCGAACGATTCCCCGGTCGCTGCACAACCCCAAGAGACGTTGATCGAGCATCCGGATGATTGATGAAGCGACAAACACCTGGCGAAAAATACATTTTGCTCTCTATCAGGTTTAGCCATAGGTATCTATAACCCTATGTTTCTAGTACGCAGAAGCGATTTGCGCGTTGATATTTTCGTGTAGGTATATGTACCTGACGAGCTATTGTAGTTGATTTTTATTTTCATATTTTAATTATACAATAAGCGAGTCGAGTCTGCAGTCTGGAATAACACCGTTACAGAATATTATATCCTTATTATGAAAATATCACGTTGTCATAAAAATTTTTATAAAAATTTGTATACAATCGTAAAAGCTTTTAATCAGGACCAAATATCACACTACATCACCTGTATCAAATAATCCGATCGTAATTAGTGTGGATTGATTAATTAGTGTAGCTAGGGTCGAGGTTGGTTAAACCTAAACTAGCTCCCGAGCTTAGTGGGTTGCAATTAGGTAATTAGATGGGAGAATGGAAGGCTCACAGTTGTAGAGAATTAAGTAATTTAGATAATAATTTTAAGAGATCATTCAAAAATAGGATTAAAATATATATGAGTAAAAAAAAAAAAAAATCGCCTGTTTCTCCTCCTCATTTTTCAAATATATATTCGAAGTTCAACCAAACGCAGCTGTGCCCAAAGCGACACTTCATTACAGACGGTCCTGTTATAGCGATATGTCACGCACGGTAATAACACGTCCGCAGTGTCTCCCTCGGAGGTATTCTAAAAATCCTTAAAATAAAGGAAGAAAGAAGAAGAAAAAAAAAAAAAAAAGTAAGGTATAAAGAAAATAAGTAGATTCGAAGAACAATTGACTCGCGATGTTCGTGACGATAAGAATTTTAAATCCGTTAAATTTGAGACTGTGAAATATCATTTTTGTAGTAAATTTTTATTACATATGTATATATATTATATCTACCTGAGGTAGCATATACATGAATTATTAATTATATGAATAAATAAAAAAAAATATTCCTTCGAACCCCAAAATCAATTATGCAGATAGACAGAATATTATATCGGTTTGACGTAGATTATGAGAAATTTATCGATACTATAAAAATATATTTAACATTACACAATCCAGTGCAAAAAATTAATACATATACATATATGTATGCGGTTGTTTCCACACTTCGACTTATGTTAATGAAAATAATAATAATGATGATAATAATAATAATAATAATAATAATAATAATAACATAGAAATGACGGAGAGAACGTGGAACCCAAAATTAGAAATTACGTGACGCTCAGAAACCGGGATGGGAATAGAATCGAGAGAAACGTGCGGTTTTAAACGACCCAACTATCTGTCGAAGAGGGAAGGGCTGAAAGTAAGGGTAATATATTCATACAATACTCTGGGAATGGCCCTCTGATTGGTTATTGAAAAACGGAAGCCATATCCTGTTCCCTGTTCAATTTCCATAGTTGAACCTGAAACCAGGTATTTCGTATTCGACGATACATACACATACATATGCATGTATACATATGTCGGTGCGCAATAATTTGGACGCTGATCTCAGTTTAAGTCAATAAATTAGTTGAGGTGTATAATATTGACTGTTTTTTTAAGAAACTGGCTCATGTTTAGTCTCATTATATTTGTTAGTGTTAAGATTAAGGTGAAACGTAACGTTTCAAGGCCTCGAAAACGGGAATGGTAAATTCTCCGAAACTACTGGATGAATCGCAATGAAATTTTTAGGGATTACGCATTATTCTAGTGGAAAGAGCCTGATGATTTTACTTTTTCGTAATTTTATAAATTTTTTCTTGATTTTTTTTCAATTTTTCGAAAAATTTTGAAAAAGTAAAATAATCAGACCCTTTCTACTAGAATAATGCGCAATCCCCCAAAATGTCATTGCGATTCATCCAGTAGTTTCGGAGAATTTACCATTCCCGTTTTCGAGGCCTTGAAACGTTACATTTCACCTCAAAAGCTATGCACCCTTAGAGTTGACAAGTGGCGTAGAAGAGGGATGCGAGACATGGTTTCCTTGTCGAACGTAGCCACAGCCCTGCGGTGGTGATTTTTCAGAAGCAGTCGGATTTTAAACTGAGCCTAAGAAGGACCTCGTAGATAGATCTGGTTTAGAGAATTGGCAATTAAACTAGAATCACGCTGCGGCGGTGGATTCGTTATTGTGTCTCTTCCTTTACGCTACGAATGCTTACGAAGTAGCTCTGTTAGTTTATCGGGTTGCCATAATTGGGACTATGTTTTATTACTTGTTTAAATAATTAAACTGGAAGAGTAACCAAATCTCTCGTATCCAAATAACCGCTCTTCGGTTTCATTCTCCGACACATATACAATATAATTGAATAAAAATTGGGAAATCTTAATTGCATGGAAAAAGTTTGAATTGGAGTTAATTTTAATCACTTGGTAAACTATAAGGAACGTGAAATGCGATTAAATGAGATTTTAATTATATTCTGATTATATTAGAATAAGTTTCGAAATTCCTTCATTTTTATCATTCTTGTATTTATAATTTGACTGTTTATAGACCCATCCCTCGTACTTATCCTCATAGTTAATGGGTTTATTAAGCCAGGTAATTACTGTTATACCACTTCTGGGAATTTCGAATGGAAAACAAACAATTTTTAACACTCAGATAAAATTAATTTGTCTCGCATGAATAATTCGGCACTCTTTAACGATCGTCCGGGAGCAAACAATAAGGATAGAAGAAAAACTTTTACCTCATCTATATTATACCTAACGTTTTGTCAAATTTTTCAAAGATTCTTGTGGCACTCGAGGAGACGGCTATATATATATTTTTTTTACGTTTCATCACCTACGGTGATATAAGAAAAGTATTGGTTTTGGTCGAAAAGTAACTTTTGCTAATTTCAACGAATCTTCACGCTTTCGACCCTCTAGAATCCGAAGAACAGGTTTTTAGAAATATGTCGGTCTGTCTGAAGGTCTGTTCGTTAAACTCGCGCGGTAATCTCGGAAACGGCTCGATGAAAAAATCTGAAATTCACAGGACTTTGCAACCAAATGATGGGCATGAAAAATTGCCATGTCTCGTTTAATTTGAACTTCCGGTTCTACCGGAAATGAATCGATTTTTGCTGTTTCACAGACAAACCTATACTTTTTTCTCTGTATTACCTTTCTGAATGAAAGAATATATTCTTCCGAGTTGAGAATTTCATATATATATAGGGCATTCCTTGCCAATGATATCAAAAAAATTGTAAATATACCCAGATCGAATGAGAATGAATGCACTGTATAAAATTATTGCTTGTCAATATATAGGGCGATCCTTTCCAATGACAATAAGAAATTGTAAGTGTACCCAGATCGAATTGGGATTAAACGCACTGTATGAAATTGTTGTTTGTCAATATATAGGGCATTTTTGTTATGTGAAATTTTCATCTTTGATCTTTTGTTTTCGGTTTTTCATTACTTTTATTATATTTATTCTTCCCCTGACAAGTCCATCCTTTTTTTTCTATTTGATGAAAAGTACTCCGAAAAACTGTTTTTCCGGCTTGGTTTTTTTTTTTTTCTTTTTTGTATACACATAAGGAATCAGAAAATATTTATAGAAATGTATCCCCCATGTGCTATTGGCATTAGTTTATATCTTCGTCACCAGAAGGCAGATCTTACTGGTTATACAGAAATACAGTGTGTTCTATCTTGCCGGTCAGGTACCGGAATAGTTTTTGATTATCATAGGCTAGATGTATTCTAGCCAATGTCAAAATACTAAAGGAAGAATTTAATAGAGATAATTACATTGCATTATTACAGCTACCGACTTCAATTGGGATTCAATTATTTTGATAATAAAAAAATTTAAAAATTTAAAAAAAACTGTAATCCGTTTCAAAGATCATTCTGCATGTACAGTCGAGCAATAAAGTTCTTGTCGGGTCGAAATTTAGGCTTAGGCATTTCAGTTTCTACGCTGTTGAGCATTGCCCTAACTCCGCATACCCTGCTCTCCGAGAAAGTAAATCGAGCAGAGTAGCTACTCAAAGTAAAGTAAGAAATACTTCCGAAAATATATGTGTCATAAATAATAAAACAAAAATCCAAAATTAAAATTAAGATTGGAGTATTACATAAATGAAAATATTCAGTGACGGAGAAATCGCTAAGTCAAAAACAAATACTTCATACTTGATTGTATACTAAACTGCATATGAATAAAACTTATCGTTAATTAAACTTAGCAGAAATATTTTACCATAATATTTGATAATAGTCGAATACATAAACAAAAAATCGATTAGCTATAAGTTGTCATGGAACATCGTATGTGTAGAGTTATTAGAATAATATCAGTAAATGTATTTTATTGCTACTTTGAATCAGATACGTATGCTTCTATATTCATTCTAATTGAATACCTTTTAAATGAATGAATTAAAGAGCTATATAAAATCGCATTAATAACCAATTTCTGCAGGCTATAACCGCAAGATTACGAATTTCAAATATCATTAAGCACATTAAAAACATTTTATAAATTATTCAATAGAATCATCTTGACATTCCAAAAGATGATACGTTTGTTTCGTTTCTTTTTTCTCTCGATTCACTCATATTTTTGGCGATCTTCACCGTGTAGACACTCATGAATTATGTGCAAAAATTTCAGACTTGAATTTTATATATTTCCATGCTGAAAATTACTTAATTGATAAAATATTTTACCGGAAATCGTTCAAAGCTTTAATTCCTTTTCCTACTTCCACTTCTTCCTAGTTCCTGTCTCTCAAGAGCACGCGCTAAAATCTAAGAACAGAAAACACTCGTTATACATCGCGTTACTAATGCCATAAGGTCGTAACGTCAAAAATGCAATTTTAGTGCCAGAAGTCGTATAATTTTTTTGTTTATCTTGAATTCGCTTTAGAATCGACAATTACGTGTGAATCAATTGAAATTGGAAAATTGGAAAATTAAAAGCAGAAGGTCGTATCCGCCATTCTTTTTTCTTGTAATCGCTTTGAAATTGATGGAAACGCGTATTTCCATTGAAATTCACGAATTTTTTTGTTATTGGTGAATACGACCTTCTGGCTTTAGTTTTCGTGATTTTTTCATAAAACTAAAGCCAGAAGGTCGTATCCGCCAAAAAATTTGTTTTTCTGAAATTTCAATAGATCTATGTGTTTTCATCAATCTTATGGCAAAATGCGAGAAAAATATAAAAATGGCGGATACGACCTTCTGGCTTTAGTTTTTGTGATTTTTTCGTATATCTAATATACGAATGCATTGTCCACTTGAAGAATAAATGCGAAAATAATTGGAGATAAGCCATAGACCATAAGCCCCCCCCCCCCCCCCCCCCAATTTGAATTCTCGTAGATCGAGGACAAGTCGTTATGTATAGGTATACCATATATTGTCAAGCACATCCAAATGACATACGAAGATCCGGTTTTTACCAGCCATACAACTGAATAATCCGCGATAGCTTACTAGCATGTTCGTTTTGATCTTGTCGTTGTGCTTCTCGAGGGAAAGCTTGTGGAGGACCCTGAGGCCCTTACTGAACTCATCGATGGCCCGGGACCTCTTGGGGTGAAGAGAAATAAGCCCAAGGGCACGACGCTCGGAGTCTATCGGACAGATCATCGAGCCTTGTTTTATCTTTAACAATAATCGAGTTATCTCGTTACCTCAAAAACTTTCGCTATATACTTTAAGGGAAAAATGAATTCTTTTTAATTATACCCGAAAATTATAGCGAACGTTACGCTCCTCGCAAAGACTGACTAAAGTTGTTCCACAGTATTTTGCCAGTCCATTACTGTAAAGTTTACCACTGCATATCGCATATCTTTCCATAGTATCTTCTGACTTAAAAATTTTACTGGAATGTAAATTTTCGATTTTTTTATTCATCTGTAAACGATCTGCATTTTTCTGACCGTGTGAAAACCTACGACGATTATTATATCTGTCATATTTTTAATTAAAAATTTTTATAGCAAAAAGTTACGAAAGAAAGAAAAAAAAAAAAAAAATCGTGCGATAAACTTGATCAGTGTTTTAAGATTGGAATTGAAAAGAGTTTAGATAAAAAATACAAAGTCTTTTCCCCACGGTGAGTTATCGACTCAAATTTATATAATAAAATACCTAAAAAGTGTACATATAAACAACATGCGTGTAGATATCTGCAAAGCATTATTCATCCTTAATACTTTACCTTTAAGTAAATACGTTTTGAAAAAGATGGAATGAGATACGCTTGGCCTCAGAAAGGAAATGACTATCTTTTGAGAAAAGAACGAAGAAGCTGGTAGCTCGAGCATTGAAAATCTGTTCTTTGAAAGAAATCGAAAATGATAAGATACTACGCATTATTTATTTGACGTACTTCAACTGACAGGACTGACATGAGGATCCAACTCCGAGGCAAAACCTTATCCAGTCGGTGAAAGCGATGACATTAGTATAGTGAGGGTCTATGTCCACAACCAAATATTTGTCCATCTAATAAATATAATTTTATAACTATGTATAGTACGTAGGGTGTGAGTATAAACAGAGTTTATATATATATATGTGTAGATAATCTCATTAGAACTAGGTGGTGGAACTTAATCCAGACTTAATAATCTGCGCATCACTTCCGTAATACTATGAAGCATCAAAAACGCACTCAGCCACAAGGCCATTGCCTACGCACGTAGACATGAGAAGATTAATAATTAATCTAGAGAATCTTTAGAACAAAGAACGTCTATAATACAGTCTGAAAGATAAAATTCTCGTGTAATTAAACGAGCAAACTAAATTATATAAATTAAGAGAAAAAGAAAAAAAGCTTACCGCGGTGTCCTCATCTTTGAGGACAAGCACGTCTATTCCAAAATAGCCGGTGTACTGATACTCTCGTAAAGCAATTCCCACGTTAATGACTAAATTCTCTAGGGGTAAACGAGCTGTTGTCGCCTGAGGGATACCGTAACACAAGTCGGTGGTCAGATCATGAGGAACATGAAAGACATCTGCAGACGCACAGATCCCTGGAGTCGCAGTATCATGTTCCACAAATACACCAAGACTCAAAATTCGATAATCGACGTATGGACAAGCCTGTATTAAGCCCCCTGCATAAAATTTCTCCTTTAAATATAGAGTTTATGATTTTTTATCATCAGAATATACCTACTCTGTGTTAATTTCGGTGATTTATGTGCTCCGTTATGAGCCAATTTTCAAATTTGAAAGCATTCTTTTTTTCTGTACATTTTTAAGTTTGTGTTCAAAAAATATGATTCCTGATTATTGTCGTAATGAATGAACGCTGATGTCTGATGATTTGAAAACTTTCGATTTAAATAATTGCTTATTTAAAAAATTCAGTACCAACCGTATTTTTGAAGATCGCTAAAAAATTCTGTGCAACTTTTGTAGGCATGTTTGTTCAATAACATTTCACCGGGTAAGATTTCCATCAGAAAAAAGACGAGTTCTTTTTCGTTCTTTTTACACTAATAATGAGATTTCTTATTTACGTTACATGTTGAAAAAAATCTTAGATGATTAATTATTCAACTTGTTTGTTTGATCATTTACAATTAATAATTTAGGGTACCTACACAGCTTTACCTTTAAGGCTATGATCTCACGCGACGAACTTTTTTCGAAGCTAATCGACGCTGTCTGTAGACCATTGATACCATAATTAATTTTAATCAACCACGTAACGTAGTTTGGAAATGCTATCATCAGATGAGCGAGTCTCTCGCAGAGCTGAACAAAAAATCATAGAAAAAAAAATTAAATTAAAAATCTCATCAGCCTGAATTATTGTAATATAAAAATTTCAGCTTATTTCATACCTCTGAAAAATGACGAACATCTGAAACGAACGGGGGTTGATCAACCCTGATCTTTTCCAGGAAATTCGCAACGTTCGATTTATTGAGAAAGTGGTTTTGAAACTCCAACGGTGGACCTGGTAAAGTTTTTTTTACAAATTGAGTTGGGTTTTTAGAGTTCCGAATGTTTACTGAACCTCCAACGATGGTCGTCGACCGTTAGAAACGGAGATACTATTACGAATTCGTTTCCATTAGAAAACTTATGCTATTCAAATACCCATAGAGGATTTTGTACATTTCTATGGATGATCAGTGATTCACATTTACGAAAAAATTATCAAGAAGTATTATGAAACCGATTTCTATTAAAATATCGCATTGAAAAATTTTCACATATCTTCATCGCGTATATTTATAAATTTAAATATAGAATTTTTCATGCACATAATTATAGAAAACCATAAACTAAACATACAAATGAATGTGATTTATTACTTAGCTGATTGTTTCTTGATTAATGACTATCTCTATGCTTGTTGTATGTAACCATTTCATCGAACATACTGATGTATCATAAAATAATTTTAAACATATTTTTCATTATAACAATACGCGAGATTTTGAAAAAAAAATAAAAAAAAAATCGCGTGATGGATGACAAGTATATGGAAATCTTATGCGAATTCATTGTCTGAATAAAACGAGGAATGACTCATATAGGAAGACAATTTATTTTAATAGAGTTTACACAGTTCAATCTCCATAGTTCGCATTAGGTCAAGTTGTATAGGTACGAACTAATGAAAAAATAAATTACAGTTTTGAAGAGGTATGAGTGTATTAAAGTGACATACCTACACGACGTTTTTCAAATAACCCTATAGTAATAAAAATCTAACCGACAATTTATTACCAGTTGTAAAGAGCAGGACAGCAGCCATTTAAATCTTTCAAAGTTGCTGACGTAGGTCGTTTTAACTTTTAACCACCTTTTGTACATAAATTTTCTGTTGTTATTCATTTTAACCTGTCTTCTTCGCTCGATTCAATCTTTATAATAATTTCAGTAAAATTCTTTTGAATTGTAAGAACGAATAACTTTTTATACCTCTTGAATTATTTATCGCGACACTTTTAAGAATTTTACCGAAATTCATTTTAACGATCGCTTAACGTACGCTTCGAACTGAAAGATTTTATTCAATTATCTTCATAATTCATAACAGAACCCGAAAACGTTAATAATAATTTTTCTAATTATTTTCATTCAATCTTTATCTAAACCACTATCACCAAGCTGTAACCTTGTGCACAGATCCAGTTACGAAACGAGCAATAAAACAAACTGCACGTATACGTATGTCGGTGGCTACAGTTTATGTTGGCAAGGAATGGTTAGATCACATGTCCTTCACGTT
Source organism: Macrophya annulata (assembly GCA_963924015.1). Taxonomy (NCBI): domain Eukaryota; kingdom Metazoa; phylum Arthropoda; class Insecta; order Hymenoptera; family Tenthredinidae; genus Macrophya; species Macrophya annulata. The sequence continues at coordinate 32,752,764 of OZ001257.1, read as the reverse complement.
CAGAACGCTTAATTATTCTATGTATACATATATACATGTTGTCAGTATAACCGTAAATACTTCATCGAACTGGTTCTACCTTAGAAATATATATCAGAGTAAGAATAGTACGGATAGAAACTGTTCATCTCAATATCCCCCAGAAGAATTCGCGTGGATACTTTAAATAAATTTTATAATATTTAAAAAAAAAAAAATGATCACGAAATATACTTCGTCTCTAGCGCAGTAGGATCAAACATATCGATTTCCTTAGGCATGCACCATGGGGAGTCTCGTAGTATCGCAATATCTACCACTACATTCACAAACGTGATGTTAAACCACCCGGGATGTCGTATGAGAAAATGAATAGTCCACAGGGAGTATATCTCCTAGACCAAAGGACGTCGGATGCCATCCCTTTTCAAAGATAGTTTAACGGGACCACGAAAAGGGGTTAGCAAATCAATTATCGAAGGCGAAAATTGTCGAGCCTATAACGAACGGCGTATCGATAGGCAGATAAAATGACATTTAGCTGTACCTACTCTGAGCAACAAGTGTGCGTATATTTTATATCGGAATTAAATTAGGGCTCTATACTCACCCATTATGGGGGCTCTTAACTCCGAGGCAATGAGAACATCAATTTCTTCAATTACACCTGGAAGCACGAAGGCCTGACGTCCAGCAGTGAGCATTTTGACTCGACGGTAAGCTTTTGAGCTTTGGTAAAGAGCTCGGGAACCGTTCAAACATTGGGTCTTGAAACTGCAACGTTACTTGATATTACGAAGTGACTTGATGATAAAGTATGAATCGTAGGTATACGTATACGCGAACCGAACGATGCCGGGTGTTTCGCTAAGTAGGCAATAGCAATGCGAGGGATGTTCTTTTGGTTTTGCGGTGATACGTTATGGCGACATTTCAGACAGCTTTTCGTCTAGTTTGTATTCGCAGCTGTTTCACAAGTGGAACGAGAGCGAAGTGTGGTAGTGGAATTTTAAAGAAACGAAAATTTTTTGAGAGTCGAACAAATCAGAGGAGACGCAAAGAAAAACTTACCATTTTCTCATCTCGGGTTGAATGATCCATAACCTGTTATCGGTGACATCTGGACGTACGTTTTTTATCAAATCTCGAAATAACGTGATCATTTCTAGACTCTGATTACTTGGAAAAATGTAAAGCAATTGCACATTGTCATTCGTTAGCCATCCCAGTCGGGTAAACTTAATAAAAAATAAAAAAATCGGTTATAATAATTCCGAAATGATTTTTGATAAAAGAGATATACAACTGTTTCTGTATTACTTGAATATTTTGAAGTAAATCAAAACACTTTGGAGCTCTACGTCTGATTTCGTGAGGGTAACCTAACGACGGTAAATGAATCACTACGTGAGGCTGACTAATGAAGTTTCGCCATGTTTTTGACAGACGATACGACCTGTTGGAAAATTTTTAATCGAAATGACGTTACTACGTTTCTTAGTATATAGAATATGCAAATTGTTTAATTATAAAGTCGAAACGTTAATGATCACCATCTAAACATCTGTCGACAAATCGTAGCAAAGCATTTTTTATCGATACAAGAAAACCTGTCTAGTTCATTAAACTTATCCTTCGTTTCAAAAACAACATCATATTTATTTATCCTAAAACGCTCCCGGCTGATCTTTTGTTTATGGCTACTCAGAAGTCGATCGACGATATCAAGCTCTCCCCACTTGCTCACATCCTCTGATCTTTAAAATTTAACCTTGTTGATCTCATTCGAAATATTCACATCACTTTTTGCCGCACATGAATAATTCACGTACTTGTTCTCGTTACTCAAAACGATGGGTTTCTGGAACCCGTAAATGTCTCGCACTGGCCCTTGGCCCAGCTCCTTTGATAACTGAACCTTATCCTCATCGCCGTTTCGGGTACCTTGAGCTTCTTCGGCGTCTAGGTTATCGCACGTCAAAGATGACTTACAAATATCATCCGTAAAAAATTCTCCATTGACATTGTTTTCTGAGGAGGATCCACGGCATACACCATGAATTTTCTCAGATATTACACCGGCTAGAGCATCACTCCAACAGATTAACGAGGGCTCGCCTTCTCCAGCCAGAGAGTCCCTTAATTTCTGCTCAATTACCTCGATGAAACAGCTGATCTCGTTCTCACTGTACCAAGGCTTTTCTTCGACTCCACCCTTGCATGGCTCCCATGAGGGCTTTCTAGAGCAGATCTCTTCGACTCGATCGGTTTCCTTACAGAAATCGATTTCTAAACCCGAAATGAACTTCCTCTCACTATCAGAGCTGAGTGGCTCGATTTTCACAGTTGAATTAAACAGACCATGATAGGGCTGAGATGTACACCATAGGCTTTTACAACAGCTACAACGTTGCGCGGAATATGCGATTGAGGTCTCATGGGAGAGTTCATTTTTAACCTTTTTTCTGGTTTTGATTGGTGAATTTTTTTTACGAATTGGTTTGCAAATAACGTCCATTGTGTACAATGATATCGAATGTTATTGTTCGTGTGAATTTTTAATTAATATCAAATAGCCAGAGGTCATAAATTTGTTTTTTTGAAATTGGTTTACGTATAATTTACTTCATACCTATGTTATTCACCTGGCCAACCGACTTGAACGTGTGCAAACTGTTTACCAAATAATTTCTCAGAAAACAAGTGAACAATTAACTGTTCAGCATGTTAAACACGTCACACAACAACAAAAAACAATCGATATATTCCAAGAAATCAATCCATCTAGATTTCAAGTGAGATATATCAAGGAACAAACAGTCAGAAAAAAAAACGAAAATCACTAAAAAGTAAAAAAAGGAAATCACTAAAATTTTCCGCTTCATTATACGATGTGCCAAATTGTATATTCAGCAAATCATGACCTTGGTTGCATTTTTATATTCCAAGCAAGCATTGTTTTCATACCGATTTACTCGGCTCTCTTTCCTGGTATTTAATCGATATGACAAGTTATATTTGTAGATTATAATATTTTGAGAAGAAAATTAGATTCCAAAAATTTCAACCAATTATGACATCCACAGACAGAGAAATGATGCGTATACTAAGAAACCTCCTTTCATCTCTCTTCAGTTTCGTGTACTTGGAAGTATGACGCGTTGAGTGTGAGAACGGAGGCAGTAGATCAACCGTAACCGCAACATTGCGAAGACGCAAAATGTCAAACCACATCTGATGACGCGGACATATTTTGATCCACTCTCTTTCATATACTACAGTCTAGGCTAAACAGGTTCTTGTCATAGTAACAAGCGATCCGAGGTTATGCCGACCTTAACCTCAGCCTGAACTCTACTACCACAAAATTAAGGGGATTTCTTCCTACTATAAATACAGGTGGATATCGAAGCATAGAGTCAGTTGAAGACACAGCTTCATTCACTTAAAACTAAATCAATATGCAGTCCTTCACCGTTCTCGTTCTGGTGGCTATAGTCGCAGCAGTAACAGCCCAGGAATATTATACTGGAAAGTGGAACACTGTTAACACACATCCGATCATTGACAACGATCGACTTTACAACAAATACGAGGATTGCATACTTGGTACAAAAACCACCGGTTGTACTCAGGATGCTCTAGACCTTAAACGTAAGTGAAGATTCTTCGTATATAAGTTCGGTATTTAGATTCCACGTTTATTAAATATTAACGATAGTGGGAATTTTTTGGAAGCAATTACTTTTGTCATTAATTTTTTATTTATCTATTTATTTTATCATTATTATTATTATTATTATTTATTATTTTTTTTTTGTCATTATAAAGAAAGAAACTTTCCTTTCTGAGATAATTTTTAAGCTGTCACTTACAGCTGTGAGTAGAACTAGATTTCAAATGCAAAAGTCTTTCACAAGGATGAGGGAAAGTGGACTGTTGAATTAGGCCGTCGACGCACAGTCGGCTCAAAAGCTTACGCGAGCTGTGTTAATAGCGTACGTCTGGATGATCGCGAAAGGTTTTCTCAGAAGCCCCGCGAAGATGTGGATAAGACGGATAAGGATAATTACATCGTTGAGTATCCAAGAAGCGAGTAAATTGCGCAAGTGCGGCCTCGCGGCGTCGGTAGCTTTAAACGAACGCAAACTATAGTCTTTATAGCTTAACTTAACGAGCACTTAAATTCGAATTGGTTTAACATCTTTTCCTATCACTCACTTATCAATATCTACGGTACTTTGACTCGACTGTATTTCAATTTAATCAAGAGACATTTTTCAAATCATTTTTTATTTACTAAAAATTTGTTTGTTTGTTTTTGATTCAATTTTTTTTTTTTTTTTTTTTTATATGAAAATCGTCTAAGAACTCATTCCGTTGAAAGATTTTTATTAAAAGAATCAAACAGCTTCCGAATTTAATTTTGAATAAAATGCAGCCACCGAATCGAATCGAAAAAGGCCAAAATTGATGGGAAATGTTTTATTAAATTTTCAGATGTACTACCAGAGGCGTTGGAGCAAGTGTGTGCCAAGTGCTCACCGATACAGCAAGACAAAGTTAAGGACACTTTATCGTACATCTGCCAGAAGCGACCACAATCTTTCGCAAAGATCCTTGCCAAAATCGACCCAGAAGGAAAATTCCGTCCCATCTTCGAAGCTAAGTTTGGCACAATCAGTGGAGGATGTTAAAAGTGATTTTCGAGAATACTTACCGAAGAATCGAGCGATGTATGAGTCTCGAGATCTCTTTCCGTTTTTTTCTAAATTAAGCACATGATAATTTAATATAGAAAAAAATAACAATATTTTTTCTTCAACAATAACATATATATTATAATTTTTCCAACCAAAGTATAAACTAGAATTTTAAATATTATGAAATTAACAAAATGAATTTTATTTTTACGAGATTACTCGATAATTGCTGATATACCTCCATCGTTCTTATCTATTATTTGAAATTTTTTTAATCTGCGAGTAATCTGATTATATATTCATGAATAAACCGTTTTAGTAGTCAAGTAAGATACGATTAAATTTTATATCACTCATTCCTCATCCGATCCATTACTTACTCCACTTTACGACTTACAGTTTTATATATATGTATATAAATATGCGTCTACATACCGAATGCGTAATATAAATGTCTGCATCGTTGAATTTTTCGGTGCATAACTTCAACAGCCAATATTAACCTTATTGTTAAAAAAATCAATAAGAAAATTGGAAAAATATAAATATTGTCGAGAAATGACAAGCTCAGTTGAACGTCCGCAGACTTTATTAAGCCGTTCAAAGACATGAAACTTACTCCGTTTTATTGACCATTAATTTATTGGCTCAATTAAGGTTCACAACAGGTGCATTATATTATTCAAACAATTACATCAATAAAATTTACAGTCTTGAAGAAATTTTTTAATCTTCATTTGACATCCATCGGGTGTTTATATATATAAAATACAAATTCTAAGAGAAAATCTGAATGTAATTAGATTAACGAGGACAATGGTAATATGAAGTACTTGCTCAAACAAAGCCTCAGCTTATGTACTTATAGTAATTTTAATCAGATCTATTACTTCCAAAAGTATTGAAAGCCATTACTAGACATTAATAAAAGCCAACTAAAACTTATATCACCCAGCTGGTCAATATTGCCACCACCTTCTCTATACGTACCCATAATTCTTTCCACAAACAGTGCAGAAAAGTGTAAAAAATAAAAAATTGCAAAAGATCCAACGAAACACAATGAATTTTTTAATCTATTATTTGATTTATCAAATGTATGTACTGAACTACAAAGTGAGAAGATATCGTGCTTGTTATAATATGAAGCTGTCAGGTTCGGCTGAAGCTTCTCTACGCTTTCGATCTCAAAAAACAATTAGATTTTGCACATAGTTATTTCACCACGACAAAACCACCGAAAACTATGAGAGTAAGATATGTTATATATTATTATCAAAGTGTACACCTGGTATATTTTTTTATAGTGGTTTGTAACGGTCGGTTAAATTAATTTATGATATTTTGCTACCTATCCAATCCGTGTCATTGTCATCGAGATAAACAACAAATATTATTGAATAATTAGAACATTCTGCTGCAGTTACAGATTATTTACTTTCAATATAAACTATTTCTATTATTTAATTTATCTCGATCCAGAAGTAATTAATGAGTATTTACAATTTACAATAACAATTAAATTCAAATTAAATCTACTGTAATTAAATTTCACTTCTTTTATTCGATCCCTTAATCACCATCTTCTATTAAAGTCAATTATTATTCACTTCGAAGTTTTCATAGTTTTTTCACAGTTTACGTACTCGATGTTTTAATCTGGGAACAGGATTAACTCACATTGAAATAATATAGAGTAAACATTTTCTTAGAACCGATTCGAACAACTATAATAATAAATTTCGAAAGACATTCAAAGACTGTTTGTTAGTAGTAAACAATTGATGAAAGATTTCAAAACAACAGTAATTAACGCTGCGATTTTTCATCACATATTTTCGTTATTTTTGCACACGATAAAGATGGTGCTGATAACGCCGTACCTTTATATACATTCTGAGGAAAGCATTGGACATTCAATCAAGCTCTATTCGAGTGCCCTACAGTATCGTTTAATTTCTTTCTACGCTCTAATTGTAAGAAATACACAGACGATAAAATGGTTTTTAGATTTTTACTTACACTCACAATGTGTATCGTCTCGAGTTCCATCGCTCAAAATCCGACTATAGGTAAACTGAAATTTACTGTATATTTTACTTTCTTTAATTCATTGTCTTTATGTACCCACCCATGTCCATATTCGTCCAAAAAGACGTAACTATGTCATATTAAATTTCACAAGTTCGGACAATCTTGAATAAACTATAAAAACGATTAATATTTCATTTTTAAAACATTGAAATTATAGTTTAAAAGAATTTTTCCTAACTTTTTTCGAAAATTTTTCTAACAAATAATTCAGAAATTCCACCTGATGTGAACATGGATAATATTTACTGTTGGATGTACGAAATGGGAGTGCAAAATCTGGCCTCAACAAACTGCAATCGAACCTGTGTAGCAAACAGTGCTCCTAGAATTTGCGTTTACAACTTCGTCCTCGAACACTATCACACCATGGGCTCGTGAGTAAAAATTTCACAAATCATCTGCAATTTTTTCTTCTAAAGTTAAAACTTACAATTGATATAATCTCGCTTTGGAATGAAGATATTTACTCTTAAATTTTTTGATGAGGGATCTTCTGCTCGGTTGTATAGCAGAATGATCAATCAACCGATTAATCTGTAATCTACGTTTCATTTACAGCGCATGCGGAAACTGCTCCCAAGGTGTTCTTCAGGACTGCATGCACGAACAATGCATCCCTGGAGACGGTACCGAACGCGGAGTTAAGTCTATCAATAGAAGAAGAATTGGTCCTGATATTCAGGTAAACTTTAGGGTTGTACCCGATAAATGTTCGATCGCAATCTTGACCCAGAGCATTTTCAATATTATTTTTTCATCTCACTTTACCCTCAGGTCTGCCTCGGAGATGTCCTAGTCGTTACCGTAATGAACCGAATGGGCGGTACGGAATCTACCATCCACTGGCACGGTATACTCCAAAAGGGTACTCCGTATATGGATGGAGTACCGAAAGTCACTCAATGTGCCATCGGCGAGGCGAGCAAGTTTCGCTACGTTTTCCCAGTGACTGACCCGGGGACATACTTCTACCACAGTCATACCGGTAATTTATGTTTATTCCTTTCCAAATAGATTTCTGTTATTTAGGATTTTGAGGAACTTTTTTGAATTTTTTTGAATCAAAATTCAATAGTACGTTGAGGATATGAAAATACGATTTATCTAAACGTATATATTCAATGCTTAAGGTCACCACAAAACCGATGGTCATAATGGAGCACTGATAGTTAGATCCCCAAAAAGTTTGGATCCGCTCAGGAACTTCTATACCAAAGACGAACAAGCTCATACAATTTGCTTCACGGACATCATGCATGATATGGCAGAAATGTACTTCCCTGGGCTACCGACGAAAGAACCGGGAATTGTTCCACAGAGTTTTCTGTTGAACGGTCTTGGCCGCTGGCGTAACGTAAGATGAAGTTTTCGGATTTATCCTTACTGGCAATAAATTAATTAAAAAAAAAAAAATTGATCTAATTATGCTGAAGATAGACCAATGATACTAGTTTAAATTTCTTTTTCTTTTAAATTTCTAAAATCTAAATTGCCATAGTTTCTATGACATTAGATTCTCAACCGACAAATATCGAGTATTTATTTTATTTTCAATTTTAGCCAGCTACTAATCAGACGACTCGATCACCTCTGGCTACCTTCCACGTTCAATCCGGAGGCACGTACCGTTTCCGATTAATCAATGCTTGCAGTATGATTTGTGCAATACAAATACAAATTGAAGATCATACTATGACAGTTATATCAACGGACGGAAGTGATGTTTTGCCTCGGGTTATCAACACGTTAGTATTTTCTCCCGGGGAACGTTTTGACGTTATTATAAATACAACTCGTCCCCAGACATCGCGTGCCTACTGGATACACGTCAGAGGGCTAGGAGTCTGCGATAGTATAGATCGTATCCACCAGGTAAGAGCTGATTATTTTTGCACATTCTATTCCGTTTGTTAAGAAGGCGATCAACTTTTAATCGGATTAGAATAATTCGAAGGTTATTCTCAAGTGTAGAAAAATAATTTGTTAATCAAAAGTCGAAATTCAAATATACCGGAAATGAAAAAAAAGAACTGTCTGTCTAAACACCTACGTAAATTAATTAATTGCTCATATAATCTACGATAAGATCCCAAGTCCAAAACTATTTAGGAATTCAAATTTTTAATGATCTAAATTATTAACTATAAATCTACTTCGGAAATACAAATCTTACTTTTCGTGACAGGTCGCCGTTTTGTCTTACGGGACTACTGAGGGTAGCCTAGGAATTTATCCTACGACACCAGAGCCTACGATGGACAATCCGTATCCGATAAACGTGCGTCTTAATCATCCTGATGCACCATGCACTATATCAAACTCTGAAATATGCGTTAGCCAACTAGACGGTATAGGAACCAGCAACAATCTTCTACGGGACACAAACATCCCTCGAAGAAATGTTACCTTTGGCTTTTGGGAATGGAGTGTGGCCACATTGCACGGTACAGCTGCTAACCCAGACAGGCAATACAATCCATTTGAATGTGAGTATAACCAGAGTTCATTTTTAGTTCTACATATATGATCGTGATTCTGGCGATATTTGAAATTTTATTTTTGATTATAATATTCAAAATGATTTCTTGATTATTTTCAGTGATACCCACAATGAGGTTGGAGAGTGGAATGATAAACGGTATCACAAATGAATTGCCTGGCACCCCTACGCTGTTTGACAGAGGTAGTTTCGGAAATTATTGCAATCAGCAAAACAGACCAGCCAGATGTACTGCGAATGGATTTTGCTTGTGTACAAATATTGAAGTGCTACCTTTCATGTCCAATATGGAATTGATAATAAGAGACATAAATCCAGGTAAGTTCTGGAATTAATTAGTCTGTTGAAAAATTATGTTCGTGCTTTTTGTTTTTAATGCAGTGATAAATTTTTTTCTTATTTATTTTTTAGTTTTGCCAGGAGACGCACGTGTAGCCCACCCGATGCACCTTCACGGTTATAAATTTTATATAATGGAAACAGTTCGTAACAACGAGACCCTCCAAATGACGAGATCGCAAAGTTCGAGCCAAATTCCACCTCTCAAAGACACGATTGTTGTACCTCAAGGTGGTGTAGCGAGAATTCGTTTCTTTACTGACAACCCTGGCGACTGGCTCTTTCACTGTCATTTTGAATGGCATATGGCCATCGGTATGTCAGCTATCTACCGAGTTCAAGGTTCAATTCCTATGCCACCACCAAATTCTCAGAAATACTGCGGTAGCAGCGATTCAATTTCGAGAAACAGCTGCCCTTTATTCGGACTTTTAGGATGACTTTTACTCAGGATATCTAAACGATGAAATCCTCGATAATTTATTACTCAACGATATGATCGAAGATTAATTTTAATATTTAATATATGTGTATGGAAAGGAGTTTGGTCGTTAATAATGAAAACGTGAATGTATATATCAAAGCAAAAATTTAAGTTACGGCTTATACAATAATAACTTATATAATTATAACATTGACAATTGTTGATAAAAAAAAAATAAAATAAAGATAATATACGATATATGATAAATGGTTTATACGCAATGGATTAAAACGATATAAAGCGATAGAAATATTTTGAGATTAAAGGAACTGCGTGAAATTGACCAGCTCTTTTTACGCTGCGTTGTTATTGTCTGGAGGTGGTTCTAAATATTTAGAACGATACTTTCGGTCTGGATCGTACTTGTCTGCTAATGGTTCCCACATCTCTACTCGTTCTTCCCTGCAATTTAAATAAACAAATATCAAGTCGGAATTTTTCCTACCTAATTTTCTTTGACTCTTATCCGAGTCGAAGAATGAACGAGATGTTACCTACAAGATCAAAATATATAAATATTAAGTATGTAAGCTCAAATTTATTGCTGTGCACCTTCAAGTTTTCATATTCTCATCGTTTGTTTGACTTTTGACCTGATTCAAGATGCATCATGGAAATTGAAACATGCAAAGTAATAAAATTTCAAAAAAAATTCTCCAAATTATTAATAGTAATAATATTAACGTTATTTTGTGTCAAGTATATAGCAGCTGAATAAAGGTAAATGTGTTTCTGATTTAGCCACTTTATAACTTTTACAATATCGTTATCATATATTGTGATCCGTGTGAACGTTACGCTTGGCAGTCGCCTTGGCAAACACGACAAAGTTTTATTTGATATCGTTCAAAGAGCGTAAGACGACATATTGCGCAATACCGGAAATGTCTTTTTGAGATTCTTATCACGCACATCTTGAATCCAATTTCTGATATTATCATAGGTAACTGCGCAAGACAGGGAATCTTTCAACACATAGCATAACAAATCAGGCCTCCCGGATACATCAGTCACCGTGAAATTACGTAATCCCGAATTAATAATGTCCAATTATCTTAAAATTTTAGTAGATTGTTATTACTCTGCCTTATAAATTGGATCAATTATAGCTAAATTTTTTTGTACGGAACTTAAAGCCGGTCTTCATAATCTCTTTCTTGTTTTTTTTTTTATTGAAATTGAATTCATAACTGAAAAGATATCCTCATAATATCAATCAGTCAGACGTCGAAAAAATTCCACTTCATTAAATAATCGTCAATATCAACATACCTGAGAAATCTAATGACCTTGGCTGCTCCTGCGATTTGACTTCCCGTACATTTTGCGCAGGCCGTCTCTAAGGCTTCTGGTAATACCCCTAAAACGAAGAAAAGTAAACATCATTGTTTGTATTAATCTTACGGTGAATCATTTAACGATGGGCTTGGCCAGTGTTCAGAAATTAACGGTCTGCATATAATTATAACATTAAATAGCACACCCGTTCACTCCATAATGACGAGGTGTGGTGCACTGATGATAAATGAGAAACGCTCCCAGAATATGAAGCAAGGATGGTCGATTACGTGGCTGATCGCCTCCTTGCGTGCATAAAAATGATTTCTTGACCATAACTAACGACATTCAAGCATCAGATAATGAAATTCTCTCAGGTATCGCCCGGATATCTCCAAGACCGTAGTTCTGCTCTGCCATTGTCAACTTGGTTCCTGGAATGAAGCCTTGAACAACGACCGATTTATGAACGGAGAATGAATTCAATCGAAGAAAGCATGAACGAGAATAATAATAATCAAACTGGTTTTAAGAAGATGGAATAAATTAGGGAAATCTTCCGAAGTAGAAAGACGCATAAATCAAATTTAGGACGGCATATCCCATTGTCTGCAAGCTAAAGTTCTGACAACTTTTCTGTTTATTTTTTAACGACTTATAGGTATATGGTTCCAGCGATCAAAGGAATCTTTTAACTCCAGGCATTGGACAGGGTCATTCTACCTTGTCCGAGACCTTGAATCAAGTGTATGAAATATTGCGTACAAAACGCGAAGTCTGAACGTAGCAAATACATCGTTTAAAAGAATGTTGCATCGGAATGAGAAAGTCGATGATTTTGCATGGAAGTAAAAATGGTAAAAAGGAAGAAATCATTCTACGTGAAAGGAGATCGAACGTAAAAATAATTCTAAGGGAAAGAACGTCGGCATCCGATTATGTCCCTTCCAAGGTCCAGACTAAAACGAGTTTAACTCTCTTTCTTATTTTTCCCTACAAAACCTGACCAGTTATTTCATGTCTTGGGTCTTGTACACGAGATTCAGGAATGATCCACGAGCTCTATCTCTTTCCAATCATGTCTGTCATGTAGTTATAGTATTTACCAAAATCTACCGTATAGACTGACGAACAGTAGCTGTATTAACCGAAAATCCTGCGAGTAAATTAATCAGATATTCTTCCAGGTCAAGTACACGATATAACTTAGTGTCTACTAGGTATGTCAAAAACCGAAAACCGCAAACCGCAAACCGCAAACCACAAACCACGGAGCACGAGACTACATCTAAAAGAACAAGACTTGAGGAAACTCACTTTTAAGCTCCCGTCCATCCGGTGGACATGGTCCAGTTCCCATCAAGCATCTGAAGTAGTATTGCAAGAGACGTTTGCTATCCAGAATATCGTCGATATTGACCTTGTCCCATCGGGTTGAGTAGGTGTTCTGCTTTGGCCAAATGTATCCATTGATCCCCATGGAACTGACTATCACCAGGAGACACATCACTGTGAGAGGAAGTACTCTCGTGGCCATCTTATACCGTAGTAATGGAATCGGAATTTTGTTCGTTGGTTTTATAGGTGGCTTTCGCCCACTTAAACGCACTAGCTTGCATCAATGGTGAGAACCGTTGGGTGAGCCTTAATTCATTCTGACCAGATTGAAGCGTTGCTCGTTTATATATCGGGGCAAAGTGTATAGCAGGTAAGAGGAAGTCTTTTCGGCGAAAGGTAGGTAGCAAATGATCCGTTCAAAATCATCGGAGAAGTGACTAGAAAATACCAAATCCGATTCTTTATACTTATTAGTACAAATACTGACAATATATATATACATATACATATACATACATATAATATAATTATAGGCGTTTAATTATCAGTGGTCAAGTATACTTACACAAGCTGTCGCAAAATTTTCCCGGACTTGCTGCATATCAGCGGATTCCTTATGAAATATTGAGAGGAAAGTTAGCTATGCAAAAAAGTCCGTAAGAACGTGGTTTACTTGTAAAATGAACTTATAGATGAACCAATCAGCGTTTGGATTTAGAAAAGACCTGACTAAAATCCGCATCTTCATCTGCCCCACTATTGAGAACAAGATAATAATGTGTCGAGATCCCCGCTGCGCCCGTCTTGTTTTCAGTAGTGGGGTAAACGGTGATGCGAATTTTAACCAGTCTTTTCTAATACCGAACGTTGATTGGTTGGTAAATAAGTTCATTTTACAAGAAAACCAAGTCCTTGCGGACTTTTTTACCCGAATTTCGCGACTCTTTAAATGTTGAATATTTATATTTGAATATTAGGAAGCCATTTGAGTAAACTTGTTTTTGTCTATAAATAAAAGAAAAAAAAGTTTACATTGAATAGATCTGTAAAAGATAACCCCTAACATCCTTGTCATGAAATGTTAATCGTAATCAGCTTGATTATACTTCTATCATAAGTATTTCCTGACAAAATATTAATTTTTTAGTATGTGTTTATCTGTGTGTGGAAATTAACACATCAAGCACAGTCAATGCATTCATTTATTTAAGTCGCAATTTTTAAATGTCAAATCAAATAATTTCATGTTAATTATTTTTATTCAGTGAAGTATTCACTTTCTGACGTAACTTCAGATACATAGAGAATTGTTAATCGAAATCTAGCAATTTCAAGTCTATATGAATACATAATGTTGCTTATCGAAATATATAATCATACAACTATTATAACACACCGAGTTTTATTTATGGCGTTATATCGATTAAGAATTAGCAATGACAGCCATCGTTTTTTGCGCATTCCTAAATAGGCATAACAAGAAACGATTTCCTGTACCTTGCATTTATCTGATCAAATTATAGATCAATTTTGTTTTTGCGGAGATAAATGTGGATTTTAATTTGCCAGTTAATAATCTTTGAAATTTCATATTATTGGTTATTACAGTTACACTCGAAGAAATAATCGAGAAATACATAATCCCACAGTTAAGATAAATATTTCAATGGTTAATTGAACTGGAATTATAGATCTTTGTAAATGTATAATATTATAGCTATTACTTCACTGTTAATTAATTGTTAATAAAACTATTCTTTTATCAATTTCATCGATGATTTTTTTGGCTATATAGTTAAGCCTTCTCCTAATAATTGCGAATATTTTTTCTAGCCTCATAAAATTCGAAATCTGTCAAAAATAAAACTCCCATATGTACGTTTCCGGTGTTAATATTGAAGTTTTTCATCGTAAAATAAAATTGAACATTAAATGTGGGAGTCGCATATATTTTACAAGAATTGGCTTATGACGAACTTAGGCTTGTCCTTCAAGTTTCTGAGTTTTTTTTTTTTCTTTTTTTTTTAATTTATTTTTTGATGATTCCAAGACAAATACTGGAAAAACGGGTTCTACCAATTGCAATCTTATGTTATCCTTGTACCTTTTTTTTAGGATAATAAGTTCGACATGGCTTTAAAATAGCGACCAGGGACCAGGCTTTGCCTCTCAATGTGTAGCTTTATAACGTCCATGAATGATTACCGTTCACTGAATCTCAATGTACATACATTATTAAAAAGATTGATCTATTATGTAAACGAAATTCCAAATTCTTACCGCCTCTAGATACAGATACATTTGATTAGTCAAAAATGTGATTAAAAAACTTGGAAGGACTGCCTCGATTAAAACGGGGTTAAAAATATTCCTGACGATCACAAATACAAACGGAAATTCGCGTCCTTATTTCAATTAATTTATCTTTAACAGTAGATCATCGGAAAATGCGTTCGTGACAAAAACTGAACGATTAATGGCGTCGGGTTAATACGTTATTATTTATGGTACGTAGACCGTTAGGATGCGCGGGGCATTCAACTTTCCGAACTATGTAAACCTACTTATCGAATCAATGTTATGAAGAGTATGATAGGTGTGTAGTAGTTCAATAGTCAGATCACACATTGACTTATTATCGTAACCAATATATTGGTATTTATTATACTGTTAATATATTGGGTATAAATTAAGGATAAATATTGCACGTATGTATGTACATGCCTACAAACGTAACTGCAGTAAAAAGCAAGAAAATTGGTACCAAGAAAAGGTGCAGGTATATGCATATTCATGAAATTTGAGTGACTTTATAACAATAATATCTTCTTCGTACAGGATATTTAATATCTATGTTACCAAGAAAAATATAATATTCAAGAAATGTATAATTAATTTTCAAAATATTCATCCAATTCCTTATAAAGACTTACGTAAAACGAAACTTATAAACAATATATTTTTAAATTTCAGAATTATAACTCGGGCCAAATGACCTTGCGTCGGTTAACGATGTGCACCATCCTGCTCATACCAATGATCTGTGAAATAATTCTATATCGTATGATGGAAGATATTATTTATGACATTGTGAATATAGAAATATTATTTTTTTTCATTCAGTTCGCCGTAAAAAAAAATTCGTTGTTCGTTGTTAAAAACTTAAGACTTTGAACCAACATTATCAGAGATTTACAAGGATACTATAATTTACGTTTTAAATCCAAGCTCGATAGATAACACGACGATTAGTGGATTTTTATATCCCCGCAATGCGAGAAGGTGGTCGAAAAATGCATTCTTCTTTCTCATCAGCAAGCAAGCTAATCAAGATATCAACAATTTCTATACCTTTTTACCAAATTCTTTATGCACAGTAAATTTTGACAATAGATGTTCAAATAATTATAGAAAATTCCTGATTTATAATCCGTCAAAAGTTACGCTTCTATGTGCAAACGTAATTAAATGGATCATTTTTTAATCGAAAATGGTTCAACGTGATCATAAACGATATAGGATTATATATGACAGTATAGGATTATACGATAATATATTAATTTGGGAAATGAAACTTGTGAAATTGCAAACTATACTGCAGAGATACGTTGTTGTAAAGATAAAATTTCAGTCATCAAATAGAAAAAATTCCAGAATGCTATCACACGCCACTTTCTATTCACTGTATGTTATACCTGCAACCTTTGGCTTGAATTTTTCAAATGTAAAAAATTACTTTCATCATGATGAAGCGGGTTTCAAAAACGTGTAAGAAATTATTACAAAATTCTGTACACATTCTAGTTTATTTCTAACAGAATTTTTTTTTTTTTTTTTTCTCGTTTTAGGTGTGTTATAAATTATTTATAAAGATAGATTCATGACAAAAATTCCATTTTCGTTTCGTCGTATGAGTAAATTATTATTACTATTATTATTATTATTATTATTATTATCAATATTTACAACTTACATTAATAATTCGCGTTGATCTATATTTTCTATTAGATTCGACCCTAATAGCTTTTCCAAAGGATGTTGCCACCAGTTACTTTCAATTAGAGTTATAAATAAGCAGTCGAGTACTGATCTGTCACTACAATTGTCATTTGCATTCGACTGATTTGATAGCTAATGATTTAAGTTCCATTTCATCGGATAAAAACGATCGACAACTTTCACGTGACCCGCATTTTCCGTATGCTTAAACGTATATACATATACCTATACCTATACCTATGTACGGTATACGTAGATCAAGGCCGGTCGTTGTACGACAATCAATTAACTTATTTATTTTAATTAAGTAGGTACCAGCTACTATAAACGGACAGAGTGAAGCAACCTGTACGTATCATAAACAGAAATGTTTTCGAAAACTATATTATAGGTTTAAATTCGTGAAATAATTCATAACGCAAATTTTGTTCTAGAATTTTTGAAAATTTCATAATACAGTGAATATCATTATAAGGTATGGAAATTGATTGTAATAAAAATAAAATATATGTATACATTTCCGTGATGACCAGAATTATCTTATACGTTAGTATTCAGAAGGGCTTAAGGGTGGCCTATAACGTTTGTAAATTTAATTCAGTTAATGAAGTAATTGCATACGGGTACCGTTTAAGTTTCGGATATAGTATGCGAATAAATTTTCAATATAATTAGATGATTTAATTATTATTTATTCAAGGCTATTCTATACGTTTTTTTCATTCTATTAAATTGATATATTTCCAAACCAACAACGAAGTTGCAATAATTTATTGAAAAGCTAATCTCTGTCAATATTAGTTGGATATTTCCTGACTAAAAACAGTATTTTTTTTTTTTTTAAATATATGTGAAATCTTGTTTACCTTCAGTTTTATTCATTATGTTAAAAAATTTTCAATTTGTTACGTTCAATGATGAAACTTGTACAGTCTCAGCCCAGTTCCATAATCATTCGAAAGGTTCTTTTCAAAACCGCGTTTCTGCAAGTTTTCATAAATGATTTGAAATTATCATATAGTGATCTGTGAATCGACTGACAATATAACAGAGAGTCTGCAATTCAATAGGCAATACCTACGACTGGTGACAGTTGCAGGTATCTGCGGAAAACTGCTTACCGATTTTTCGTAAAATTTTTTGTTACCTGTCATCAACAAGTTCAATCACTGCAATTAGGAAAATCATATTTATTAATTAACGCTGATTTTTGCATAGAATTTTTACAGCATGGTAGATCATGAAACATCCCATTTCTGGATAAAGATAAAACGACCGAATTTATACCGACTAAAAATCTAGCCATGTTGAAGATCTCGTTCACCCATAAAAATGTGTAGACAGTATTCTCGGCTGGCGAATCATTGGCTGATTAAGAATCAACCTGGACAATCCATTATCGACTGGTATTGTGTATTTGTAAGACTTTTTGGCTGTAATGAGAATACTTACGTCATCGTCGATTTCAAAAATTTCTTCCATCAAGCCTCTTCCAATGTGGTACTAAAAAGTACTGAATAATGATCTACGATTGAGAATATCAGAATTAAACTACTTACACGGGAATTGACATTTGTATGATCAGACGTGTTTACGTGCTCATCGTCGATGAATTGTGATGCTCTGATTTCTATGTGGGAAGCAAAGTACCTGCAATATGATAGTAACAAGTGAAATATTGCAGCTCATTTTCAGATTTCCGATCGAATCGCTTAAATCCAACTTCTGTTTCGCAAAGTTTCAATGTGACAGAAGAATTTGAGATTTTAGAATAGCTGCATTGGATTCTAATTAGATTGGATTGACTACCAAAATGATACAAAATATGAGCAAACTGGACTAAAAATGCTGATTTCATTTCGAACTATTCTCCACAAAGTTTTTCGTTGCAATTAGTATACTGACAAGCAAGAGAATTAAGTATTGAAAAAAAAAAAAACGTTGCATCTTGTTTTATAGTATACCATCCTCTTTTCGCAGACTCTTCCATGAATGTGGATTTGATGAGGTTTAGTTCTCTAAACACACCTTAAATTGATTCAATTTGACTTTATTTCGCAATTGACATTTTCGTGTAATGTATAAAAATATTCGAACGGAGGAATCCAGAAAAATCAAATCTAACCGTAAGATGAAAATTGTCTTTTATTGTCTCCTAAGTAGATCTGAAATGAGCTCTGTCGACATAATAATGGTAAATAATAAAATAGCTACCATACTTAAATGAATACTCCGATAATAATGAAGCGCTAAGCGGTTTAATTACCTTTAATGACACTGTGATTCGTGTTATTTATTTAGCTACCAGCAAACACAGCTTATAATGATTCCATATAATTTATGTACTCACGTAACAGTGATATTAGTGTTATGTAAGTGTTAAGAGTAGCCCGAGAACAACATAATAGCACATTTCTTAGTATGTCAAAGTTTTTCAATTATAGTATTATTCTTCTAATCGCTTGACTATTTAACATGTTTGACCTCAAAGAACTAATTGTCCCACAAGCAGCGCTAACAGCTTACATGTGTCTAGGTGGAGTCAAGAACGTATGAAAATATCTACGTGTGGAAATTCAATACGCAAGAAATTCGACTACTAAAGTTCAGATTTCGTACCTACTCTAGGGGGTCTGCGGTTGTGTAGTCTTCCATTTCTAAATACCTACTAAAATTCAACAATTTAACAACGTGTCAATTTTGCACGTTCATTATAAACGCCATTACAGATTTGAATTTCATAGAATTTAGTATTCAGTTCAGATCAGAAAAAACTTACAAAAAAAAGCAACATTTACAATATCCGTATATGCAAACTCATCATGATATGCCTTTTGATTCCAATGATTTTCGATGTACAAATTCGTAAGAATAACTTATGTTAATCATGATAGAGGAGGTTAATAATGAGATAGATTGTAGGTAGAGGAAATACATGTGTTTTCTCGTTATCTCTCCATACGAATATCTCGCTGAAAAAGTCTTGTCGAATAAAGTAGGAAGATTTTAATAACAATTTAGTAATGAATTTCTACGATTTGGGATCCACTCGGAGAAATATTTTGGTCGAGAACGTTTTTTTTTTTTACTATCAGATGGTCAACCGCTATGACTCGTATTTCACAATGTCCAGGTACTCTACTCTTACTCAGCTCTCGAGGTACACGTCTTCCGGTGTCCAGGACATCCATTTCGTAGATCTCGGTGTTCAGGTCATCCGCTTCGTAATTTTCAGCACCATTTAGTTCATAGTTATGGATGTCCAGGTACGATCATTTAGTTCATAGTTATGGATGTCCACGTTATCCGCTTTGTAATTCTTGGTGTCCAGGTTCTTTTCACCATAATTTTAATTCAACAAAGTTGAAACTATTTGATTTTCCACACGAGTGATGTTTGTGTGTACGTATGTCTTGTTCTTGTTAATTGACTGGAAAACGTAAACGCATTTCATATTCAACAGAAAGATTATCATCTACAAAATGGATAAAAAAGTAGTACAGCTAGAACCGGATGGGAATTGTCATTTTCGCGCACTGTCGTATTACCTAACATCGTAATTAGAGGGACCAAAATCATGCGCTTTGTGGCTTTTGGCGTATGATCATTCACTTGGTAATTTAGAATATCCACAATCCAATGTGCCCCGAAAAAACAAGGCCCGTAACGTGCAGGGCGAAGCCCATAGTCAATATATAAAAATTGCTTGTTCCTTCAGGAAGGATGACAATATCGGTAAATTTTCCACGGTCAACTACTGCATAATTAATATCGTTGTAATAACAAAGCCTATCTTTCCAGTTTTTTTTTTTAATTTTTTTTTTTTGCAATACCACAAGAAGCGAAGTAAACAACTGATCGGCCTAGCAAGTACGACTTGAGAATAGTTTAAGGGGGATTGAGTATAGAATTATCACATCAAGCTGTATAATATGCAGGTTAATGCTGAGATCGACTAATCTTTAATTATTTATTTTACCCCGGTTAAGCGACAAGATGGAAAATTATTACGCAAAGATTAATACCGAAGGACATCTACTGTTTCAACTTTGCGTATAAATATGAGAGTTCATCATTAAATGACCGTCAGTCTTACTTCAAAAGTCATAACAACTTGTGCGAAAATGGTTCGATTCACTTTCGTAGCCTGTTTGGCTATTGCAGTGCTTACTATAGTCATTGCTGAAGAGTTATATTCCGATAAGTATGACGATGTTGACGTGATGGAAATCGTCAAAAACGACCGTCTACGAGACCAGTACTACAACTGTTTTATGGATAAAACACCCTGCATTACTCCAGATGCAATATTTTTCAAAGGAACGTACACAAAATAAATTTTAGTCAAATTATTTATGCGTTTAAGATTTGGAAAGGCTTGAATATTTTTTGTCTTCAGTTCATCAGTCATTGTCATTAGAATTTATCGGATTAGAATCTTAAAAAAAAAAAAATTCCATCAAGACTTTAACGAAAGACAAAAATTTCGAGACTCGGAAATACTCGGATACCTATGTAGATTAGGGTGTTTCATTTTTAGGCAATATTTTATTTTTTTTTCTGTCCTACCTGAAAATCTGATTATTTATAAGGAAAAAGAAATATTCCCGTTGGAAAAAAAAATTCTAAGTAAATTAGAGGCTCCACTCTTTCAAAAATTCGATTTCCCATATAAATAATACGGGAAAAAATTTTTTTCGGCTTCAACTCGATTTTTCGGTATTCAAAGAATTTTTTTCGAAAAAAATGAATATACAGCTTTTGTAGGGCATTAAATTTGCTACAAAAAAGTTCCTCTGAGCAAACGCTGTCCGATCAACGGTTTTCGAGTTGTAGAGCTGGAAAAGTTAATGTTAATAATAGCTAACAACAAATTTTCTTTGAATTGAAATTTATTGATCTTACATTGAATATTATCTTACAATAGGTAGATATATCAATATCTGGACCACACTATTCAAAATGATTTATTCATTGAATGGTTTGATATATGTCTTGGTGATTCCTTTGACAAAAAACTTCAAGCCTCTGACTAAACGCAACATTATAAAAATTTTCTTGCCTGACCATAGATTTTGTTTTTTTATTCTCGTTAAACAGAAAATTTCCCGGAAGCAGTGGTGACCAAATGTCGAAGATGCACAGATAAGCAGAAGGAAAAGTTCGGAGAATTGGTTACGTGGTACACTGAGCATCGTTTGGAAGAGTGGGATGCTCTAATAGCAAAATTAATTGAAGATGCTAAAAAGCAAAATATTTCCGCCTAAAAAAATGTAAAAATTAATCCAAGGTTGTCGAAATGAAAATTACCTAATGGCCCTAGATTGACTACTTACTATTGCTGAGAATTTGACAATCGATCTTTAAGCTTGAAATTTATGCATTAAATGTAGTTGTTATTATTGTTAAGATAGTTGTTTATGTTATCTGTTTTTTTTTTTTGTTTTTTTCAAAAATTATATACATCATGAGTGTTTAATAAAATATTTGTTGGCAAAAATATCGCACATTTCAAACTAATTACTAAAATATGTATGCATGTATGTATGTACATGCATGCATAGTAATTCCTAACTCCATAAGAATAAATGAAGCTTAATAATAAATAGGTGAAGCGACAGTGATCCAAAATTCGTCGAAGATGTATTCATGTTTGACAAATTTCAAGTAAAACCAGTACACATCATTATAAGTATAGTTATGAGAAAAATAAATATTTTATTGTAAAATCTTTGATACAGTTAAAAATGAGGTAAACAGACACTTGCTTGTTATAAATAAACGAAAGATCATGAAAATTAATAACTCCCAACGAAGGTTTTGAGTTCAAAACCTAGATACGCCTGCGGTGTATCGAATGTCGATTTTGGCTATTCCCTCAGAAAATCTTCGAAGATTGGGATGTATTTGTTGTCTGAGTCGTATTTCTGCACAAACCTTGCCCAATCATCGGGTCTCTGTTTCTTAATAAAGTTCGCTATTTTCTTAACGTTGATCTTCATTTTCGGTGTACATTTCGCGCAGTTCGTAGCGAGGGCCTCAGGTAAGGTACCTAAAACAATGAAAGTAAATTTTAGAAATTTGAACTCGAAAATTAGGCTGCGAGAGTGCAGCCTAAAACCAATAAACAAATTATTATTCAAATGAATAGCATTCTTATTACTGTGTTAATATCATCCTACAATATTGATCTTTTCAGTTAACATCCATTTTACTTCTGTTTATATTTGCCCATAAAATTTTCATCAGTAAACTAGGCATCCGTAAATTTGGCTAACCATCTCACAAACATGCGTATAAACACATCATATTTGAACTTTAATTTGAAAGTAAATTAAACGAAATTGATATTTAACGACAATGTTACGTCGAAAAAATATTATTTTTACACTAACTTTTGAAAAATCTTCCTTCTGGTGAACAAGGTCCATTATCCAGGACACAGGATAAATATTGCGACAAGAGACGTGTACTTCCGAGGATTAAGTCAATATTTACGTTGTCATACTTGTCAGGGTACGTCTCATGCGATGATGCTAATCCCAAGCTCACGAGTACAAGAATTAGTGTTGGTAATGACATCATTGCTGATTTCTCACTTAAACAATTAATATAAATTACAATCAAAAATATAATTATGATGAGTACATATGTTTTCTCGACAGAAAATCTGAGGTAATCTTTGATGAATTTTATGCCACGAGATCCTTATAGTTTATTTCGTCGAAATCTAATCTACTTAACTTGTGTTACTTACCAATATCACTTTCGTAGACGAGAATGATCAAACTGGCGAAAAAATCCGCGAGGACAAACTGATATATCGGACAACTTGCCTGTGGGTATATATTCCAGTATGAGCTCCTCCCCCACTAATTTGACAGCCCACTGTAACTTCCAATTAGACATTAAGGCATTGGTCATTTTTTTCCTTGAAGCTACGAATTCATCCTGTATTCTATGCGAGTAGTGAGAGGCTCGTATTGCCATTTACCTTGAGTGTGAGATAGTGCTGTAACATTGATATTCAGAAGCCGGAATCTGGACTTCACTTTGATGAGAACACTTGTGTTTTCAAAATTCTGGATAATCCAGATTTGTTTCATCGCAGATATGATCAAATTTATTCTATTTTTTTATAGTGTTGAAAACGGTAAATTAAACAGATTGGCAACTCTGTTCATCAAGTATATAATAGCTTCGTTAATTCAAAACGATTTTTATTTATTTACTACATAGTTCTATCACTTACAAGCTTTACATTAACAAATATGTACATACATATAAACAGCAATGACTTTCATAAATATTTTTTTATACTCTAGTGCATCAAGAATTTCAAATCAAAAAAATGATTCAGGTATAAAGTTAACGACATATCGTATGTTGCATATTTATCATAAATTAACAGTTTAGCCAGAACTTCAAAGGCATGCAAATTTGCAGAATTTTTCTTACATCTACGTGCATGCATGTATGAAAAAAATATTATGGTTGAAAAAAAACTCTGAATCTTTGTATATGGATCAGCATAAATGAAGATGTGATCGCACACCATTGTTTATTAATAAGTTTACCAAAATTCCGTATAATAAATGAAAAGTCATAAATTTTATGACCTGTATACAAATTTTTTGTGTTTCTAAGAATTTTGACTGAAATTATTGAATAAAAAAGTAGCATACAAATATAAAAATATTAACAATCAAATTTATAGTAACCTCGAAGTACGCTAAAGGAAAATAGTGACATGAATGTTTAATAGATGTTGACATCACTTTGAGGAAAGTTCACTTCAAGTACGGTGCGTTTACATAGCTTTAAGTGATGTACTGGGTTAATGTCATTTCCTCTCAGTTACATAACAAATCAGACTTGTCCTTATAATTAGTACGCAAATAGTGTCAAGTAGTGTATCACCCGCGTGATATCTGATATATACCTAATGTTAATAGTATATTCAACGTTCTAAATCTGATTAGAATAAAATAGTAGGAAAATACGGATATCTCTATAACCTTGTATCATTTTGGGATGAAGGCTAAGGACATTAACTGAACGACATGAATTCGAAATGTCTTATTTGACGATTCTAATCCGACCTTGTAGTTTTTTGGCCGGAAATGTCTTTGACCGATGATGCAAATTCGCTGCAGTCCTGTAACATGGATTAATAGTTGGAATTTATTACGCTCACGCATTACCTAAAATACATTTGACTTATTATAATACACTCTATAATATATTGAAAAATTTCCCAATCAGCTGTAACTGGACACAATCTTTTTTACTAATGTCTGTTTTACAGGTCTGGATAATTATGAAAATTGAGTAGCAGCTTGTAGCTGATCGTAAAACTCAGTTTTGCTTTGAAAAAAAAAAAACGGTTTTATATACCTACATTGTAAAATAAGATAAAATATATAGAACAACAATTTCTTACCGCTTTTTGCCTAATGAATGGTACAATAGTTCAACCCCTAGGATTAAAAGCGCAGCTAAAGCACCGAAAAATAGACCCAAAAAAGCTGGAGCCGTATCGGTCAAACCGATACTGTTAAGGGTTGTCACACCACCAAGACACTCCGGTCTTGGAGCAAACCAGCGTTTTTGTTCCCTAGCGAGAATCCCGACTTCCTCAAGGCGACGATGTCTATGGCAATTGTTAATAAACTGTTTTTATCGACTAGCAAAAAGCAAAGACAATTTACGATATAAGATAACGAAGACTTTGAATACAAGAATTCTAACTTCATTTCAGACAATTTTGCATCACTGTTACGATTTTCTCACTATTATACCTAGCGAAATTTTGTTTGAAACTAATCTTCTCTTCTAATCTATAATTCTATAAATTTATGCTTACAAGACCCTGAGATGTTCTGTGTAAGGATTTTCCTTCGAGCCCCACAAAGCGAGAATGGACTTTCTTATGAACGTGATCTCAGCTAGATTACAGATTTCTGATTGAGTAAACTCTCCAGCAATTTTCTCATAAACATCGGCAGGAGTAGTGTGGTAAGCAAATCCCCCAGTCCTAACTTTCTGGATGCCCTCAGGACGTGGAAGGACTTTCGGTTTCCCTTTATCCAGCAATCGCATTTCGTAGAAGTTTTTTTCCGCTTGGACAGTTGATATCTTCATAATAATTGGATACATATAATTTTTATATCTAGATAAATTTTACCTGGTTTACAAATTTTTTAAAATTCTTCCATCGAACGGCAACATTTAACGGAAAAAATTGCTACAGAAAGTGAGAATAATGTACCTACCGCGAAATAATGAGGAACGTACGAGACGTTCTCGTAGGCAGCTGGCATCCCGAAATTTAGTAAATCCGCTATCGTACGTATACTTTGTGGTGGATCTGATAGTAAAGACGAAACTACGGAAGCACTGTAAAAGTTATACAGTACCATGCTGAACAAAACCAAGACAAAGAAGAGCATACGTCCGCTGGATCCAGGAAGTGAGCCAGACCACCCTGAAGCGAATTAAAAATCCATGTTTCGAGTTATTTATACTCGTTTCTAAATTGAAGGATTAATTAGTTTGGCTTAATTAAATTGTGGAGATTAGAATGTGAGTAGAATTTGTAAAATGACGATAATTTAAGGGCAAAAACTTAAGCTGTATACTATTTAAATATACCTTGCTGAAACAGCGTTGCCAAAGTTAAATGAATCCCAAAACTCCAGGATTCTCTTCATCTCTACGATTATAATATGCTGCTAAAGTCAACATGATAATGACGAGAACAGAGACGGCGAGAACCGCGTTCCACGTTGAAGGTGCTAAGGGCTCGAGAAACACATTTCTGATAGAATGACTAGCAGGATGTTTGAACAGGAAACCAGTCCTGGTAGAAAAACCATCAACGAAACAATTATAGAAATAAAAAAAAAAAAACTATTCACGTTCAACGATAAAAATAAATATCTATAGTCTATAGTTAAAGTCTAGAGTTTTTGCTTGCCAGAAAGGATAGTTCTGGACGATAGGCGTGCAGTACTCCAAACGTTCTTTCGTTATTACAGTACCACCAAGAGTAAAGTCAGCTTCCTTACGTCCCAGGGCGCCCATCATACCAAAAAAAGGTCCATTCCATCGACCACCATAGTCTAACCACGTGGATATTTCCACCCTTGTAAATAGTACATTTTTATGAGATTGTTTCAGGCCCTAATTAGATAATTGTTATCTTAATTTGCAGTTCTCATCTTATTTATTCATTTATTTATTGACTTATTATGTTATTGGCTTCATTCATATTCATATCAAATCTACACTTACGAGTAGTTAAAAAAATCACGTGGGATAACGCTAAGAGCATAATTCAACTTGGCTATGTTATCGTAAGTCTTGTTCACTATGTTCGAAAGATACTGATTTATATCAGATTCTTGCGGGTCCATATACGCCGTCTGTGAATAGGTTTAACTAGATAAATAATTGGTAGTAATTTTGTCGAAAGATCTAAGCATGCGATTCTCTAACCACTGCAGCAAATTTCAAAGTGATTCCAGTAAGGTTTTTTCGTCGATAAACGAAGCTCTGAAGATTGACGATATTTAGACGACGCGACATTTGCCAGGTGCCAATAAATGTCGCGTTCAATATACCATTTCGATCACTTCCGGTGTTATATATATCGTAAAACAGCACCGTTTCATCGGAAATCGTAATTGCAACCACAACGTCAGCATTAACGCTAAGGTTTAATCCCGCCATTAAATTCAAAGCGTAACTTTTATTATTTGTTATCAAAAGCCAGGCGTACGAATAGTTAAACATTTTATTAACCGATACCTGTAACGTAAATTTAGGTTATTATTTAAGTAAAGTCAATCCTGGGAGTAGTTAAATATAAATAACTATTACCTCAGTCATCAATTCTTCGATACGTTCACAGCTAAGGTCCACTACGACATTTAAATTGTGGTAATCGTATCCTAATAAATTTTTTATCGTTTCTTTTTCGTACGTAATTGTAACTGGTTTTAAAACCGCAGTTTGAATTGAGACATTCATAAGTTTTCGGCTCAAGGATATAACATCTGTGGATCGAATTTAATCTATAATTTATTGCAAGGATCACTTGGACCGAATTGGTGAGAAAAAAGAACGAAGAAAATAATTATTTTTGCCTCCGGCTTGAGAGAAGACATAAAAGTGATATCATCGGCTTATACATTACCTACTTTTAAAGTACAGATCAATTTTTTCTTTCATAAATTTAAATTCTCACCAGAATCCTCCAGGCAGAGAAAAGCTGATAGTAAACGACTGCAGTTTTTGTACTCCATGTAGTCCACGATCAATTCGCTAAGATCGTAACTTTGAGTTTCCGAGACTTTGCAGACGAGCATTAGAAACGCGAAATTCAAAATAACCCGTAAGAGCATTTTCTTAAGAATTATCAAATGTCTGATAAATAGAAATCGAAGTGTGGAAAATGATACTGATGTGTGATTATTTACTTATTGATTTTATTCAGCACTGGTTTAGTATCTACACATATTTATTATTTCAAACAGCCACTTTGAAACAGCCATTTATATTAATGACTGTAATTACTAATCGTTTTATATCATGTGAACTTGAACTTTAGCAATAAAATTAATACGTCCAACTATCCAAGTGATTACTATGTATCCAACGATGAGATATAGCCACGATATGGAGATTGATTCTGATCAAAGAATCGACTTGCTCAGCGATCAAGTTTTAACTAATAACAATTGGCTAGTGGATTTTCAATGAATATAAAGACCACAGACAGAAACTTTATTTTATGATTAAATCTGAATTTTTACAAGGAGCCATAATCAGGAGGCAACAAACTCAATATTGTGTTAAAAATGAAGTAAGAATAAATCAGATAATGAAAATATTTCGTGGTTTTATATTCAGTATAATCGCATCTCTGCCTAGTTTTATCACACTTTTGGTATTCGTGTTACGTGAAAATTGAACAATTTTTATATTCTTATTCTGTAAAGATAGCGATCACACATCAATAAATTTACATTAGACACGATATGCAACGCTGAATGGTCTTATTGCTATAATAAAACTCGACGAAGTATTTTTCATGCTTATTGCTTCCTATTTTAACCTCAAGAAAGCCATTAATAATTCTGTATAGATGTGCATCATCCTATCAGCTAATACTCTTGTCTATCTACAAAAATGACAATACGTCTCAAAGCTATAATTCATAAGAAGCTATTATGAGTCTTTGAGGTGAAGCCAGAATGTCAGGGGAATTTCAACGAGCCTTACCTACTTATGTCCTTGCTCTCACATAACTCTTGAATCGATTAGTTTTTCATGATACTTCTTTCAACGATGTATCTAAACGATTTCTTTGAACGTGACGACGACAGTATTATATGTGATAAAATGCTATGATATATACTCGGGCAATCATACCTCTGACAATATTTCAATGAGGCAGAGTATAACTGGCTGTCGCCAAAGTGAGATATAGAAAAATATCATCCAAGTATAGAGGATCATTATACTTCGATGAGAAATAAATTTAAATTTTATTCATTCAATGTATTATATGTATACATATTTTGTCCTGATTGCGTTGAAGCTCTTAAAAAAACAAAATTAGTTTACGTCATTGCGGTTCTAAAATAATCATCAATAAAATCGTCGATCTTGGATGTGGAAATTTACCAAATAAATTAAATATGCGTTAAGCGTGTTTATACAATCGAATATAATTTTGTGCGCAATCGATAACATCTACATATATCTAATTTTAGTCAATTTCTTTGATTACAGAAATTAACGGTGCTTTACTGTTACACTTTAGACACGTGATTATACAGACAGTGAAAAAAATCCACTCAAGCCATATAAAACAGAGAGTAATACATTTTTGGTAATCTCAACGTAAATAGCTATTGGTAAAAAGCTATTCTCTCATGAAAATGCGTAGGAAAAATCTTTGATTTTCTTTTCCGAATACGATACTTGGCGTATTTCTCGCCGAATATTGCAAACCCAGCGAACACGAGGCCAATTGATAGCAAAAATAAAGCTGGAGAAAATTCTTCAAGTGATACTGGTACTGGAATTGAACTATGACTTTCTGGGCATCGCGGTCTACGATAGTGCCATACATGTCGTAGACGTTCTGCCATCCCACGCTCGATGATTTGTCGCATTCTACAAAAAAGTATAAGCCCAAGTAATCTATTATATTGGTATATTAGTAGAATTAAAATACCGATAGTCATTCGAATTCGAATGAAAAAAAAAAAAAATGTTTTTATTTTTTTTATTTTACTTACCCATAAGTAACCATTTTTTTAAACGGTGAATGTTTACTGGTAACTGTAGCGGTGTGCTTTGGAGGAAACAATTGGATCTCAACAAGGTCGCATATTTCATCTTCGGAAAAAGTATCCTGAATTTATTTATTGCAAAATTAACTGGTTTTAATCATTAGTTAGATGTTATATACCTATGCACATATATCTATTCTTACTTACCGTAATGATTTTATAGGCTGTAGCAACATCCACGTGAAATGCAAATTTTCCTTTCTGTACTCGACGAAGACCTTCCTGAGGGCTATAATAGGCAGGTTTTTTTCTACTCTTTGTAGGTGCGACTTTACGCTGATAAAGTTTCAATGCTACCGGATCGGTAGTCGTCTATATTAACGCAAATCAAATCAATAACGGAGAAAAACTATTTTCAAATACGATAAATCGAATGAAAAATATCAAACCTTAAATGTAACATGTACACGGAGAAACCGTTCTGGTAATGGTTACTATTTTGGCTTAGTATTATCGAGAGTTTCCAAGAATTTGCTAGGAATTCTGAGGAATTTAAATTTTTTGTAAACTATTTAAAAAAAAAATCCAGAAATAATTCCTATACTACGTAGTAACAGTTCGATATAAAAAATAATTGAAATCATATCCCATACCAATACAGCACTTTTTACTATTTGTATACGAATAGTTCCTAACAATATGTAGAGTACTAAATTTAACAATGGCCAAAGTGTTAAGTACCATACCCATTCAGTTTTATTTCTAGTTCAAATATCAAACAGTGATATTATGTGTAGTAATGATTCCTTCCGAATGCTTAGTTCTGACTATAATAGTAATAGTTTCTGAATTAGTAGTAATGGATACCAACAATATTCTCACTAGTTCCGCAGCTTTACTGTTGGCATGATAATGATTTCTAAACGTTGCTAGGAGCCGTTACTAATGTTCAAGATAAAACATCATTAAAAATGATGATTGTCACCACTTTACTAATTTTTTTACCAATGGGTATCGATGTTCTAAAAATCATTACTTAAACGGTCTCTCCGTCTACATACATACATACTCACTGCAAAGTAATCATAATTGTAGGCAATGTCCTCTATCCCTACTCGTAAATCACTGTCCAGGAGATCCTTCAGGGTATTAATATAACGAGGAGGCTCACCGAGAAGAGAACCTACAATACTGGCTGAATAAAACTGAAAAAGAAGTAAACCCCATACAAATAGGGAGATGAAGGTAATGCGACCGGAATATAAACGCGGTCCATCCGTCAGACCTGGAATCAAGTGTCATCAACGTCAATGATGTTGATTTAAGTATTAAATTTTGCTTATACTTGGCTTGCGATTTTTTGTTTTTTTTTTGTTTTTAGTAAATTACCCTGCTGACATAAGGAGGCTGTCACAATCAGGGCCGACTCTGAAGCAGTTTGAGCATCAAGAGAAGTTTCGGCTCTACGTCGACTTAGGTAAAGTTCAACTTTAACTGTAGTCCACAGCAAAACCCAGTAAACAACAGCCATGAACATTATTAATACCCAAATCTCCTGGGTGAAGGGTCGAAGGAAACCGTTACGAACTGTGTTTTTTTTAGGGTGACGAAAAATGAAACAGGGTCTAGAAAAAATTTTCAAATATGTATTTATGTACCTGCCCTCTCTTCCTTATGGTGAAAACTAAATTTTACTTCAACAGCGAACACGGAAAATTATTTTGGATCATGGTTTGACGAGAAAAATGATGATCAAGGACATAAATTATTACGGATTAAATAATCAACATCATCTTTTTCAGATAATGAAAGAAAAATAAATTCTAGTGTGTTAATTATTCATGAATAATTGTGTTTTTTTTCAGAATCCTGGATATAAGTCTTCAGTTTAGCTCTGTTAACAGAAGTCGTTAATCTCAACCTTGCCAGCCACGTTTGAACCGTATACTCAGCAACGTCGATACGTTCCTCTTTAAATTGCAATGGTGTCGCACCCAGGTCAACTTGTCCAGAAATCATATCACCCAGCATCCCATTAAATGTGCCGTTCACTAGGTATCCCCATGAAGTTGCTCTCATCAAATTCATCCTGAAAAAGCACTCAGCGAAACTTCAAAAATCCAGCATTTTTTTTTTATAACGGAACAAGTAATTGTAAACAATGAAAATTATTGGGCCAACACTTGAAAATGACATGATGATGTTTAACGATGAAATAATACTACATAATCAACGATTAAATTACTTGAAATTATAATAGTCACGAAGCTGACAGACAAGGGCGTAATTGAAGCGATGCATCGAATCCAAGTGTCGTTTG
Organism: Macrophya annulata; assembly: GCA_963924015.1. NCBI lineage: Eukaryota > Metazoa > Arthropoda > Insecta > Hymenoptera > Tenthredinidae > Macrophya > Macrophya annulata. The sequence goes on along the minus strand of OZ001257.1, from coordinate 32,720,423 downwards.
ATGGGATACGATATATACGTCATAAAATCTGGAGTAGGCGTATGAGTGATCTATAAGTATTAATCAATTTTTAGATAAAATGATAGTTTATTCATCTCACAACGGATGAATTTGATTAAAAAAAAAAAAAAAATAAGCATGTCCAGTTTACAGCGATCGAAACGTTGAGGTAAAGTCCGCCAAGATTACCACGTCGATGATACTTATATTGAGTTAAATTCATGATAAGCCCTTGCTGCTGATCCCACTGTCCCATATACGTCACATTCAGGTCACCACCATGACGATAACTAGGATTGTAAACGTCGAAAAGTTGGAAAGCATATTCAGCCGAACTGACTGCGATAACTAATTCAGTTTCGATGGTGAGAGGCAACGTCTTCAGCAAAGAAATCCTCGGCATAGTTTCTTTAGTTACCAATAGCCAGAAGTACGACTCGTTGAAAGGAATATTTTGTTCCGTAAACTATAAATTTATTACTGTAATACCTTTCTGTTTCTTCTTTCTATTTTTTTTTTTTTTTTTGATGATGAAAAATTCTACAGGATTGTGCGAGAATAATGAAACAGAGAATAGACCGTAGGTAATTTAAAAAAACAGCAGCTGTATTGGCGAGTTAATCTAATCATCGATATCAAAAATAGCGGAAATCTTACCTGTTCTAAAACACGTTTGCTTTCTGGACAGTCCAAATCTAAGACAACACCAAGTTTGTAATAATTGACGGTCAGAATTCGTCGCATATCCAAATTATCATTTGGAATAGAAATAAATCCAGTTTTCATTCCAGAATTCATCAATGCTCGATTAAATTCCAAGGTTTCTGTCATGGATATGATCTGTGAGTTTTTATTTCATACTGCGAATCTCAGATAAAAATTATTCTCCAAGAGGAAAGAAAAAAATCATTTACTCAAAAAAACCAGACTTAATCTACTCCGATTTTTAGTCACTGTACAATAAGCAGATTATCTCTACAATCATAAAAAAATCATTAATCAAAGTGAAAGTAGTTCGGAAACCTACCAAAAGTATTCCAACAGGCGAACACAGTGACTTGTCGAACAAGTTTTTTGGCATAAAAATCCTCGATTAGATTTCTGACGATTATTTTCTCAGTTCTTGTCAGCCCACAAATTGTTATAAATAATATCAGAATAGAAAGAGGAGCCATTCTCATTGTGTATATATAATTTTCAAATAATTTTCAACGATCCAATGTAGTATACCTTCTATACGAGCTTCGATTGAATACTATTGAAATTATCAACCTTATACCAATTGCTCTAGTTACGTAACAAATTATTTCCGCTCAGATGACTATAATGCATTTGTGCATAAATGCACCCTTGCAGAGTATGACGTGTGCTCGTCAATTTCTCTATTGCATAATTTGAATCAGCTCTCCATGTTGGTGGTCGATTATTGCGTTCCGCGTACATCCATCGACTATATCCTGTCGTAAACAACTTGATTTTCCTATTCAAGATTGAATAATTGTCGAAGGTTTGTATTAAAATTGAAAACAAATTTTATTCATAAATAATTCACATATTTAGAATTTATTGAATTAGTATATATTGAAATATAATAGTATTCTTATTGTTCGATTAAAACACAATCGGAGAGATAAAAAAATTGTCAAGTTTTTATACAAAAGTCAATTAGTTAAGCGTTTGTTAAAGACTTATAAAGCCAGCTTCGCTCTTAGAAATAAATCGAACGGTATGCGAAACGACACTTGCTGCTTTTTCACGAGTCACATACGAATTCGAAAATTGAACCAACCACAGACTACAGTGGTATAATTTCTCAAATCCATATAGAAAAATGATATGTAATACGTGTGTTTTCGTCGGCGTAGATATTTGATATACCTCCATATAGTTACCGGGGTGAAATTCAAGATTCGAGGTTTATATGACCGGCTATTACACACACGTCATAAGCACAGAAGACTGAGGATTGTGTAGGTATATATCAGGCGACAAAAAGCTTCATAAAGTAGATTTTATTTAAGCTATTTGATAGATCTATAAAGTATAATCGATAAATATAAATTATAGACTTATACACCGTAACAAACATTTTATTACACCTGTCTAGGTGCTTATTTAATATTTTCATCAATCCGTCAGGTAAATCTTATACTATTAACTATCAAAAAATGTTGAAACTCCAAGAAAATCATAGACATAGCTGAATACCATTTTGACAATAAATCGAAGAAGTTAATTTCTGTAGAATTTTTTCTGCGTACTGAATTGAAAATGTGGGATTGTCAGTCCCGTGCGTTTCTTTGAATTACTGATTTTTTTAATTTTTAATTTTTTTTTTAAATTCTTTCAGAACGATTGGCTTATTTTACTGATCAGTATATTGTCAAAATTGCAATCGAATTCGCTTTTAATTTATAATACAAGTATTCAGTTTTTGTTTCTGGTTATTATCATTAATCTCGAATTTACGGACTGCTATAATAACAGATATTGATAATTGAACCACACCAGTATGTACAGTCAGGGAAACGGTATCTGTCGCCGCCTAACTTGATGCAACTGAACATGCGAGTGGTTTTAATTTCCTTCAAGTTGTCGCGAAATAAAAAACAGCACACTGATTGAACAGAGGAGCAAAGGATGCTTTTGTTTCATGCCAACTTTAAGGAATTTAGAACCACTCGTATGTTCAGTTGCATCAAGTTAGGCGGCGCAGGCGACAGATACCATTTCCCTGACTGTACATACTGTCAATTTTACGTTTCACGTAAACAATCACATATAAGTGGAAAGAAGAAACGTATTGCATAATTCAATATCATATCATACAAGCCACATTAATTGACCGTAAATTATATACCAAGTATAACATTCTTCGGTGTGACTGATAATATGATTGAAAATTAGTTCTTAGATACAAACAATTATTTATTGCTGAATAATGCAAGTGAATCTGAAATCAAACTGCATTAAAGTAGAGAATAATAAAAAAAAAACTGCATCGATTTTAACGAAACTAATTTCATTTATAAATTAATTACTTAAAAAAAGCTTTTAGCTATAGATTGAACTTCAGTTTTAGCATTTTTTTTTTTTTTCTTTTTACTTTCATTTACTAACAGTACAAGTGTCGAGAAATTGAAGTATCCAAATCTTCTCAGCATTTTATTGACAAATAAATGTGTGTAATACTAACTTACTTTTTTTTCAATTTTTTTTTTTACTTTTATTGTGAAGCAGATGATGTATCTTGACTTGAGATGATCAGGGATCCAATGTTTCTTAATTTACTACCGTCGACCTTACAATATTATATTTGGATGGGATCATTCAATATCCCAATTCGCGACACTTGGGGGTATATAATTATTGATTCGAGAACAAACTGTTGGTCAATTAAGGAATCCATCGCCGAATTATACGACACGATATCCATGAGTTTTATGAAGACAAACAGAATTAGCTTTCAGCAACAAAATATTTGAGTATTTAAGTTTAGTAGTAAAAAAAAAGAAAACAAAAGCACAGTAATTACAGTAATATACAAAATGATTGGTTTGAAGCAATCCAGGGCAATATCTCGAAATCTAAAATAAGTATCGAAAAATGGTTTATAGAAAAGTTGTAGGGTTCAGAGGGGGTGAAAAAACTGACTGAATACGACTTTTCCCAGGTGGCCTTCCCAAGGGCAAATCGAGGTCAACTTGGCTTTTTTTTAATGGATCCATATATTTTTGAATTTGAAATCGAATAAAACATCAAATTTCGCATAAAAAATCATACGGATACAATATATTGTCTATAAAGATGATAGTTGCGGAGATAAGGGCTGTGATCTACTGAACGTCGAGGCTTATAATTTAAATAATTGAAATAAAAAATTTGAAAGATCCTTTACGTAACCGTTATTGGTCGTATTGATTTTTCTCATAACTACTCGCAAAGTTAATTACGACACCCTGATAGTTCAAAAAAACCAAATTGACCTCGATATGGCCTCGGCAAGGATCATCTGGAAAAAATTCGATTTATCAAGGTTGTTTCTCGCTTTAAACCCTACAACTTTTGTATAAAACATTTTTCGATAGCTTTTTAGATTTCGAGATATCGCCCTGGATCGCTTAAACCAATCACCCTGTATGATAGTTGAAGAGTAGGTAATTAATGTTGAAGCCAGGAAGAGATATCAAGGACAAGTATAGTATATAGTAAATGGAAATTTTAATTAGTACTGCATATACAGCCGATACAAAAAATAATAACAATAACAACCATAATAATAATAATAACAATAATAATAAAACATTCAAGTAAAATAGAATTTTTTTTTTACTAATTATGTGACTCATAATCCACCAACAGTCAATTACACCAATAAACTATTTGAAAAAATTACAATAATATTGTGATGTTTAAATTCGAGTATGTGTTTAATTATTATAATAGTTAAACTATTGTTAAATCATTTAAAAAAAAATGGATATAAAATAAATAACTAAGTAAATAATTATTTGACTTAGTTATAATAGTAACAAGAACAAATGGAAATAATAAAAATAATAATATAACGTAATTATAAAAACAATGTTACATTGAAAAATCGTTTGGTAAAAGCGTTAGTATATAGTTTTGATTCATGGAAATGCAATATATAATTAATATTTATATATTTTGTTTAAAAAATTATATGCGAAAATTTTCATAAAATTGCATTTAACATTTTACCCGTAAACACTAGAAATGTGCGCCAAAAATTTAATTGAATGCAAATTATGGTAAAGAATAGAACAAGAATTTGTTTAAAATTTCAAATGAAATTTTTGTATTATTAAAAAAATATCACGACATTTATACGATCTTGTTATCCATATATGTATACCTATACAATACATATATACAGTGTAATTTTTAACGATTACCATAATAACGTAACATGTTAATTGATCCAAGATTCATTCCACATCGATAGAAAAAAAACATCTCTAAAGTTATTATTAGGAATGGAGTTATAGGTATAATCACGATAAGTAAAAAAGCGCTGTGATAAATTCATTCTTCGTCGTTGACGTAATTCTGAAAGAAATTTTATTTTTACAGTTAATTTATACTTTCCTAATAAATTCGTTAAAATTTTACACTTTTATCAAGACTTTAAATCAAGAGTTCGAAAAATAATTTAATTTCAAATCTAAGATATGAAAATTTAAATTCAAACAATTTTCCTCTGAATCTACTTCTCTGTTTCTCTTTTTATAAACTCTTGATAAATATCAAGGGGCTGCTGTTCAATGTTTATAGTAGTAAAAAAAAAAATAAATAAACTTAATAAGATGATGTACATTATGATCACGAGTATATATTTATTATCACAACAATTTTACAAATTTAAAACGATGTGACTGTGAAAAATTCACATAATGAAAAATTTATGTATACCTATGTTAATGTATAATAATATTTGTATAATATTATTAAGACTTTTCCAATAAGAAAAAGAATTAAAAACAAAAAAAAAAAACAATTGTGCGTATATGTATAAATAGCAATAAACTACATAGATAGATATATAACAACTATAAAGTGGATTTATTTCATAGACGTAGAGATTCTACGTTTTAACTTCATTTTATTTCATTTCTGTGCGTAAGACTTTGTTAATTCTATATTTGATTTTTATTTTTTATGTTTTAAAAACCTGGAAGACATACGACTGCTTTCTTCATTATGCCATCCTTATTTACTACAAAATTTTACTAAACTTTGCTGATTTGCAGTTAATCTACCAGCGCACCAGGAAGAATCACTGTTAATTTCATATTGGAAGACTACTAGCGTTGGCTGATATCATTTTAATTACAATTTGACACTATTTTCTCTTTTATTACTCTTTTAAGTTAGCATTGAACTTGTAAGTTACTACTTTGAAAATTCTCTATTATTATGTTAGACAGAATGACGCAGATATCGTAACGTATGACAAAATTATCTTCTCTTCATATTTGTTTTTTTTTTTCCCATAGTAAAATATGGTTATAAATAGCAACAGAGCGAGAGAAATATACATAAAAAATGTTTGACTAACAATGGAATGGATTTCATGAAAACTTCTTATACTAGATACCTACAGAAAAAAAAAAATATAAAAACAAAAAACCTATCTCTACACTTTCGTGATAATGTTAACGAAATGCTGTAAAAATTCACCATCTTCTTTAATCTAATCTCTGTAAAAAGAATAAAAAAAATAAAGAAAAATTTCAAATTTTCTATGCTAGAACTGATTTTTGAGTATGTTTTGAAAAAGTTAAAAGTATTGTGAGCTATGTTAACTGTTTTTGAAGTCTGAGTTGATTAATGATGACATGAATGGGATTTTAATGATTATATCAGTAAAATATAAGACAAAATGATTTAAATTTGTGGAGACTTAATAGAATGTACCTTGAATGCCGCTTTAAAACCAAAAGTAACAAGGATTCCTAAGCCGAACATTATAGCATGAGGTAGGTATTTTATTCCAGGAATGTCTGGCCTCTTGGCTGTTAAAAAATTGATCATCGATATCTTCTTGTCTGTGTATGGTGGATACCGGAATCTATAATAATCATGACAAATAATTGAATGGAAATTATAAACCTGCAAACAAGAGTGGGATAAAGTTTATGCAAAAGAAAGAGGAACAGGAATTCGAAGTGAACGAAAATGATGTAAAAAGTTCAGGAAGCTGTAGATAGAGAAAGTTGGTTGTACCATAGCAGGAAAACAAAAGGTACCTACACCTCGACGCCGAGAACCTCTCAAATAGAGACCCTGCAAAGGCTGAAATTCTGAAATTATGCCTGAAAAAGGGAATGAAGAAAAAATGGTAAAGAGAAATGATGACAACCAGGGATGTTAAGCAATTGGGACTGGGAAAAAAGGGAGAAAATTACAATGACATTAATTGATACTTACGATCCAAGAGCCTCTCCTATTCCATTGAATGACTTAATAAGAGCACCTTTTTTGTGTACAAACGTATCGAATGAATATTTTCCATGGTAAGCTCCCATGCCAGAATTGCCGACACCACCAAATGGCAATGTCTCAACTAAATGACCAAATGAAAAGGAAAATCAAAAAATGCAAAATTGAGATGCCAAATCAATTGATAGGGTAATGAAAATTTAGTGTATTATTTTGAAATTCATTTCAGTACCTGCGAGATGTAAAACTGTCTCATTTACACAAACGCCACCGCTACTTGTGTTCTCTAACATCAAAGATATGTCAGATTTATTGTTGCTGAATATGTACAACGCCAGTGGTTTCTCTCTGTACCATAACAGTGTAACAAAAAAATTTGAAAAAACTGATGTTATTACCATCACATTGAAACCATTGATTTGTATGTTATTTCTTAGAATATAAATTGCAAATCAATTTGCAATAAAAAAATAAAATTATAAATTATATATTATAATAAATAATCTGTTAGATGTTGCAAAAGCTTAACGTCTATAATTGAATACATTTCTAAAGTGTACTTATTAAAAATCTGATGAAACAGAAATTGTCAACATGATGAAATCGCCCAATTTATAATAAGATTGCATAATTGGAATGATAATTAATATGCAAAATAATGCAAGAATATTGGTACATTATTTGTTTCATAAAACAACTTTGATAGTGAAACATATCCTTACCGGGCATTAATAAACTTAATGGCTTCATAAGTGTTGGCTACAGACACAATTGGCAAGATTGGTCCAAATATTTCTTCACGCATTACTGGATCTGTTGGTTTTACATCAGCGAGTATTGTTGGCGAGATAAATTTCTCACTAGCATCCGTGTCACCCCCAATAGCCACCTTACCATTTCCAGATAGAAAACCAACTAAACGTCTAAAAAAAACCAAGTTTAAAAGTTTTTTATTGATTTCTGTATACTTTTTATATTATAACAATGCGTGCACTAAGATATTTATCTTTGAAGACTTTTCAAATAAATTCAGACCTCAAACTATTTGATATTTAGTAGATTTTACTATAAAATGATTTACAACTAAACGCAAAAGAAGTGTTAATAATGATAATTGATAACGTAAAGTAAGACTCACTGGAAATGACGATCACTTATGATTCGAGGATAATCTGGACTATCCTTCGGATTAGCACCATACCAATCATTCAGGACGTTTTTAGCTTCCTTTAAGATCAAGTCCTGAACTTCAGGATTACACAATACGTAATCTGGAGCAATGCATGTCTGTCCAGCATTTATAAACTTTCCCCACAACAACCGTCTGGTTGTTATAGGAATGTTTGCACTGCTATCTATGTAAACTGGACTGAAAGAAAATTCTTTATAATATCCAATCTGTGAAACTGTTTCAAATTTAAGTACCTATTACAAAACAAAATCAAAAAAAAAAAACTTGTTATAACTATGTTTGTCTGTTAGAAAATTATCAAATTATAAAATGTTGTACATCTTAATCAATCAATTTTAGTTTTTCATGTAGCATACGATACCGGTTTCCGATACATAATTTTATTAGAATTATATGAGAATTAAAAATATAGTAAATCATCAACCTCTTTCCACCAAGTTCAAGGGTCACCGGAGTCAAATGTTTGTTAGCAGCATCGCGAACAATTTTTCCAACTGCTGATGACCCAGTGTAAAAAATGTAATCAAATTTTTCTTTCAACAATTCAGTTGTCTCAGTAACACCACCCAATATTATCTTGCAGCATTCCTAAAGAAATATTAAAAAGTTTTATATAATTTTTGATATCCTTTTTCACGAATATAAAATCTATAACTAAAATGCCTAATTTGATTAATTTACAATAGTCAAACTTAAGTTTTCTATTTTTTCTATTCTATAGGACGATTTGTATACCATTAGTTGTATGAAAAATTATTCAATTCAGATAATTCAACTAACGTTATCTAGATATTGTGGAATTAATTGTGCGATAACTTTTGCAGTTTCAGAAGCCACCTCTGATGGCTTGAGAATAACACAGTTACCCGCAGCTATAGCACCCATCATAGGAACCAGCGAAAGTTGGAAAGGATAATTCCATGCACCGATAACAAGAACCACTCCGTAAGGGTCTTTGAAAATTTTAACAGAATCCAAGATGTTGACAAGCCCCTTAGGTGGCTGGAAAATGTAACAATAATCTTAGTAACTAAGTTTATAAATGACATTTTAAATACATAGACTCCAAATAAGCAAATCAATGTACCTACCGATTCAGGGGCTACCCACTCGGGTAAGTGTTCAATCATATGGTACACCTCATTTTTTGAAAACTCCAATTCCAAAACTGAGTTTTCATGCTTTGACTGAAATTCGAAATGATGTATTAGTTATTTTCTGCACTATCAAGTATATCAAAGTTATAAAATAACTGTAGTAACTAGCAATGATGTATAGTAGTACTTGAGATAATCAATTTTCAAATTATGTATAAATATCTTAATTGAATTGAAGGCTTATTACAGACGTTTAATGCCCTTCAAACATTCCAAGCTGATTTTAGATTTTCAGACATTTTTTTGAACTTTGCAATAACGAGAAAATATATGCACTGAAAAGCTACCCAAATTTAATAACTGCATTGCTAAAAATTAAGCAGGTGTCACACATGGCTCATAAATCATGTTACATACTCGTCTTAAATCAGCAGTGAGACCTGCATGGATTTTGGCAGTATTTTCATCTATCAGTCTTATGAATGCTTTAAGTTGTTTGATCCTCCATTCCAACGAACGTGTTTTACCACTGTAAAAAGCATCCCGCAAGCTCTGCACCGTCTAAAATATCAAAAGTTATTGACTATCAGTATCTGTTCTTTAGTAAAAATCAGATTTTAGACAACAGATTAATCTTAAATTGTATAAATTTTCAGTTATAACAATCAAATCTACCACAATAAACCCAACCTTTGGGAACTTAAATTTAGTCTGCTAATTTATGGCTCTGAAATCAATTTTAAATTGTTTACTCTTAACTTTTAAGCCATTTTAAATAAATAATCTGAGTCATACTACATCAGTCATGATTAGCAGTCTAATGTATTGCATAAGATATAAAAATTGATATATTCAGACTTCTTTTCGAATACTCATACAGTATACATGGCTTTGCCACAACAAAATACGCGACTGTTCAGGGTTCACATTATTTAACCCAAGTGATTTTTAATGGCTGATGTAAACTGTATGTTTAAATAAATTCGTTTTGTCTTCAAATCATTTTTTCTAATAATTCAAATTTCGTATATTGTATGTGATTTACCAATAAGTATCCGATTTGAAAAAGCTGAAAGCTTTATTAATTAAAATAAATGTAAAGAAGTTCCACTTATGCAAATATTTATTTTTTACTTGAGTAAACAAATATAAGGTAAAAATAGGTATTTCTCAATACCAGCTAAGAAAGTAATAGCAAAAAGAAGCTAGAAAATAATTTACGGGTTAAATCAGAAACAAAACAATCAATTCTTTCGCTTCTTTCATTTTTAAGAATCATGATTCTTCCAAATCCTGGCACCGGTGTATTTTCAGTCGACAGCTTTAAACATTTCAACACCAATGACCTCTGATTGAATATACATGCATGTTGATCCTATTTTGCCTTATTATTCACCTACTTTGCATGACTGTAGACTAAGACATTTACTCAAATATGTGAAACATCTCACTCAAAAATAATCATGCATGTTAATTATATCCGGGGAAGTATATTCAATATTAAAATTCAAATATATTTAGAATTAATCATCAGAGAATATTATTATTATTGTTTCTATGTATAATAATCTGCAAGTTAAATACTAAGAACGTTGGACTTGAAAAAAACAAAAAAAATTTCACCTTGAACACAATGAGAAGGCAGAAGTATATAAAAGGATTACATAAGGTAAAATAAAACCATAAAATATTCAAAAACTTATAAAAATGTTAATATTACAACTTACATCTGCGTAATTAGCCATTGTGGTTTTCCGTTAGCTTTTACTGAAAAACAAATTGAAATAATAATTGTATACACAATCAAAATCAATGGATATGTGTATGTTGAAATTCTATTGAGCAGTTTATATAAAGAGATAATTTATATGTATAATAGTTTCATTGTTTCAGAGAATTCACACTTGAAATATCGCTATCTCCTAAACTGCTGAACATAACTCGATAAAATTTTGCAGAAGTATTGTACTTGAATAACACTTGGATATTATTTTTTCTCGGAATTATTGAAAAACAAAAAAATTTCAGGTGTTCGTGTTGACATCGAACGCCCCATACACGTATAGTAGATATAGTAGATACTGTAAATATTAGGATCTACTTGCTGTTGCACAATCACTTTTCAACAAAAAGGCGTATTTATCCAGTTGTTTGCAGCATTTATAGCTCAATGTGTATAAAATAAATTATAACTGAGCGATGTGTCAATATACTGTCAAAATTTGGGAGGCTTTATAACCTCAAAAATTTGTGGAAACTTCAACTATCTTTTTATTATAAAAATTCTGAACAATTATTTATAACTGGGGATGCGATAAATGATTATAAAATGCGGAAAGTGAAAGTCTAAATATACTTTGAAGAACGAGAACATAACGAACATGACTTTCGCTCACCTGTAGCCTGTAGGCTGACCATCAACTAACCCGAACTACGTCTCACACACTGCGCACAGCTCACGCGCTACGATACGAGTGATAAACAAGGAAACCGGTCCTCCAATCCAAAGACTTATTCTTACCAGTTGTGCTACTGCGTGTTTAAAAAATTAAATGCCGCGAGAAAAGTCTCTCGCTTTTATAAAACGATTCAGAAGTAATCAGTCACAGTGATAAAACTGTAAATAATAATATTATATATCGTTTAAATGATATTATATACGAATTTGCAATAATATCTCGGATTATTTACAGTTTTAGCGTCTGCCACGACGATAGTAGTCGAACAACAGGTAGCAAAAGGTGTATGTATACATATAACAATGGTCATCGTTGTTATCTACTGTAAATACTGTCGATAATAGTATCTCCGCGGTAACCGCGCGATATGAGAGCCTGCTTTAAACACGTGCGTGATAAACGTCGGATTTATTAAATGGCTAATCTAGACTGTACATTATTAGGTTAGCAAGAAAATAAATTTAAATTAATTAGAAATGAAAAACAAACCAAGAAAGTTAGATTCACTGCACAGTTTGAAAGCAAAAGGAAAAACGTGTCGTGTACGTGTATTCGGGCAATTATTTACGTCGTTATACATCACTATAATATATCTAGTAGCTATCATACAATTATAGTCGATGTTTTCTACGGAATGTCATATCGCATGTTATCAAAAACAAAGTAACTTAGCATTCACAGCTAATTAACGCTAACCAATAATCGCATACAAAGAGATAACATACTACGTATATTGTATATAAATATATATATATATATATATACCTATTACCGTGTATATAGTAAATTTATGGCAACGATTCAATGCCAACTACTTGTTGAATACAGCAAAATGATATTTTTTTTTTTGTATATACATATATTCTGCGTGGTGATTTATCTTCTGTCTTTCTTTCGCTCTCTCCCTTTCAGTTTTTATATACATTAATGCAATATGTACACATGCGTACACCTCCTTGACCCGTTCACGTCAAGGGCTCACACTGTACCACAAATTTGAACAGTCGATCGAATACTTGTATACTTGTATATGATACTTTCGTAATCACAGTCTACGCGGAGGTATATACGTAAACATACATACCTACTAAAAGTCGTTTTCATATATCGGCCACAAACTTTCGGAGCATTATATCAGATATAATCAGTAGACAGGCCACGACCTCGTGCTCTTTTAAACGGATATTATATTTTTAAAGTCTTTTAAAGTATTAAACTAGAAAGGAATTTCTGATATCATTCACTGGAGTCTAATATAATTTACCGATACTCACCTTTGGTTGATTGTATTTATGGATACAAATTGAGCTTAAATTCTTATTGGCATAGACGTTTGCAGTTGATGCAATTTAACGACAACAATCTTAAATGATCCATTTTTTAATTAGACTTATTCATTCATTATTAAATAATTATTGTCTTAGGTACGATGTATATTCTATTTTGTCTTATTGTTAGTCCCCGTGAACATAATAAATTAATTCGTTCTATTCTATACCTGTGTATAATATATATGAAAATAATTTTAATTACGTATCAGTACTTTTTATTCCCTCGTATCACATTACATTAAAAAGAAAAAAAAAATCTGACAAGGACCATCAAGAATTATAAATAATTTTGTAAAATTTTTTGCTTTATTTGCATATGTCGTGATGTAGACAAGTTACATATACATACCTGTATGGTCGTTTCGAGAACCGCTCGATCATTATTATTACTCTATTTTGTTTTAAACTTAATTAAAAATGTTACAATAACAACATTAAAATAATAATCTACAAAAAGAATATATTGTGAAATTTTTTGTTCATTCAATAGTTATTTCAATGATCTCCTAATATCACATTTTCTACCGTGTTTAATATATTACGTAAATATTTCGAGATATTTCAACAATATTTTCACGCTGTTTGCGCTCACTTATATAGTTTTATTTTTTTTTTTTCTCTCTTTTAATTATTCATTTCGCCTTGATGACGATTATCACAAAGTCCTGCAGCCGTTTGATTCATGACTATATTTTCAAATATATTAGATAATATAATATAATCTACATATATGCTGATATACCTATGCAAGCGACAAATAAGGTGCTTCAGACAAGATAAAGAAAACATATAGTATACAAATTATGAAAATTTTTATTTTCGTTGTATGTGTAAATATTTATCTTATACAAGTAATGATAATAACAATAATCAGAATTTTAACATAATAAAAAGTTTTGTACTAATGATAATTACTAATGCGATAATTTCCCACGTCACAGATCATCGTGGTATTTAATCTCCCGTACCCTCCTATATAGATACGTGACATAATTATTTAATGGCTCAAATTGACACTACAGTTGAGACTTAAGAGAGAATTTTGATTACCTACACACATTACATTTACTCCTATTGTAAATTGTGGTTGAAGTCTGCATTTCCGTGGTTGCAGGATTATATACTATAATATCATCTCTACAAGAAAAATATCTCTTTTTGGCCTTATTCTAAAGGATTATATGGTGGGAGGAAAGACGATATATTACCCTGAAACGACATTCTCTAGTATACCGATATGAATACATTTTGAGAAATAATTTAAACCGCTAAAAATATATTAATATTCTTGCTCGACACTGCACTCAGGGTAAAAAATTTTATAAAATCAATAAAATTGTTTTGTTGATAAACTAATCATGTCAATTAAATATTATTCATTTGTAGCCAAATTTTTATTCGGCTAAAAAAAATTATTTATCATATATCTTAGCAAAATGATGATTATGGATGATCTTTTTTCTTTTTAATTTAACGACACGTTTCAATTCAAGTAGATATTATTCAATATACCATATAATCGAAGTGATTGCATTATTCGACATTATCTTATAATATCTTATCAAGTAATCCGAAACTGAGCCACAGATTGTTATAGAACACAAATATACTTTCATAAAATATATTTAGGAATGTATTACTGTAGTAACTACATTGAATCAGATGCATATTTGTGAAGGTAGTTTCATTCTTCGTCATGGCTGTGATCCTGGGAATAAAATACATAATATATTTACAGATTGATTGTTTTTCAACCAAAAATATGCTGCACTTACGTTCTCAATAATAGACCGGGAGAATCAAGTCATATTTCAGATTGTGAATTTTGTTATTCAAATAAAAGTCAAAATATGATAAAAAAAAATTTTTCAAATAGTGTCTAAATACTTTGAACACTGAGTAAGACTGCGTCTGATTTCAATAATTGATTATACTTGAATTACAGAGACTAATCATATTAAATTGTAACACAAAACTGTTGTCCGAATTTACATGAAAAATTTATTGACTTTACCTTGAGAGCTAGTTGAATACCAATACCGACAAGAATCCCTACACCAAACATTATAACATGGGATAGATATTTAATGCCAGGAATATCTGGCCTGTGGGCCGTGAGAAACCTGAGTAGTTTCAACTTTGTATCTGAATACGGTGGATAACGGCATCTGTGATAATGATAAGAAATAATTAATACATATACAAAAAAGTGATATAAGTCTGAGAATAAATTTGAAAAATCATTTTTCTGTGTACTTACGAACCAGCAAACTCCATCATTCCATTGAACGACTTGCTTAAAACACTTTTTTTATGTACAAATACATCAAAAGAGTATTTGCCATGATAAGCTCCCATCCCAGAACTGCCCACTCCACCAAATGGCAAAGTGTTAACTAAATTAGAAAATTATTCGATATCAATCGATAGGTAAATTATAATTTTCATTAAACAGTATAAGTGGATTTTATATATTTCTCGCAATGCAGAGACCCTAGGCGAGTTAAATTTAATATAGTGTAATTGAAAATCGTAATTAATAATCGAAAATGAATTTTAATACCTGTGATTTGTACAACTGTGTCGTTAACACATACACTACCACAACTTGTGTTCTCCAATAAAGAAGACACATCCGCCTTATTGTTACTAAATATATACATCGCCAACGGCTTCTCCCTGCACCATAATAATGTAATTGAAAACATGTTATCACTGCAACTACTGGATCAGATTTTCCTATTATTATTTAGAATATAGCTTGCAACAATCATAAGAGGTTCATAATTACGAAAAGGACTTCTGAACTTCTTATTTTTATATCTTTTAGCAAAGTCATTTATGCTTTATAAATTATGCATTTGCAGCAGCAATAATTTAGGCAGTAGAAAGATTTGCATGTAAATATACTATTGCCAATTATTAAATATTAACTCTTCAAACTTAATGGTCTGCAATAGTGTGCTTAAACGTATATTTGCATTTATACTGATAATTTTCTTTCTTTCTTTCTTCTAGTTGGACTAGCACTTCACGATTTTTTTTTCAGATTTTTCCGGATAAAGTTATTACGGTTTAATACAATTCGCTGAGGAGCTCCTTAAGGATTCAAATTAGAATTTTTTCAACTTTTCAATTTTTTCATTCTTTTTAGAGGTTTTGGAGTTATAGTATTTAGAAAAATCCTGAAAGTCAAAAAAAAAAAATTCATACAATTTGTAACCGCGACAACTTTATCCGAAAAAGCTGAAAAAAATCGCGAAGTGGTAGTTTGACTAGAATTACATGTAGAAAAAAAACCAAAAGCGACAGGACACGTGAGATTCCAAGCCCGGTACAAGTTCAGCCGGAATTCTCCATATAATGCAAGAACATGCAAGAGCATTAATTTATACTTGATTTATAGTCATGACACTATTTAGATAGTAAAATACAATCTTACCGGCTATTAATGAACTGAATGGCATCTCTAACATTGGCTATGGATACAATTGGTAGAATGGGACCAAATATTTCATTGCACATTATTGGATCCGTTGGTTTAACATCAACCAGTATTGTTGGTGCAATAAATCTCTGACTGGGGTCCGTTTCTCCCCCAATAGCTACCTTACCATTTCCCGTTAGGTATTTAGATAGGCGTCTAAATCAATGAAGATTTTATTTTCAAAGTTGTTGTTTTTTTTTGTTTTTTTTTTACTCCTTACACGTCTAATTACTATTAATAATTTCCAACGACGACTTAAGTAAGACTCACTGAAACTGTCGATCACTAATAATCCGTGCAAAATCTGGACTATTCTTTGGATCATCGCCGTACCAATCCGGCAAGACTTTAGCAGCCTCCTTTACAAGCGAGTCCTGAATATCAGGAGAACACAATACGTAATCGGGAGCAACACAAGTCTGTCCAGCATTGATAAATTTACCCCACAACAATCGTTTTGTGGCTGCACGCAAGTCTGCAGAACTATCTATATATACCGGACTGCAAAAAAAATGATTTTTAATATCTTGTATAGGGTATGACACGGTATATCATCGTAAATTATTATCTTGAACGAATTATACTACATATCATTTTAATAGTTTATTGCAGCAGTCAGTTTTTGCATGTTAACATGCTTTATCACTGCATATGTGATTCATTTAATAAAGCTCATTGTCATTGTATACGATATCATTTCTGGTATACTGAAATAATTCATTTACCTATAATTTATTTATGATCTAATGGGTATATGAAATTGCTAACCTTTTACCACCAAGTTCAAGCGTCACTGGAGTCAAGTATTTGTTCGCAGCTTCGTTAATTATTTTTCCAACTGTAAGTGATCCTGTGTAAAAAATGTGATCGAATCTTTGTTTCAACAACTCCGTTGTCTCAGGAATTCCAGCTAATATTACTTGAAAACATTCCTAAAGTAATTAAAAAAAATTTTTTTGTACAAATTTTATATGACTTCTTATTTTACGCTCTGTTAAAAATTAGAAACGAAATGGATAGATGGCTGACAATCTTATGTACTTCAATTTTGTTTCGTGTATATCTGCAGCTACTGTGATTTACAATAGAAATTTATATGAAGATTTATATAATACGGGGGGTAATCCAACTTACGTTGTCCAGATATTTTGGAATTAATCGAGCAATAAATTTCGCAGTTTCTACAGCTACTTCTGATGGCTTAACAATAACGCAGTTTCCAGCAGCTATAGCGCCAACCATTGGTAATAAGACAAGTTGAAGAGGATAATTCCATGCTCCTATTATAAGAACAACTCCGTACGGGTCTTTCCATATTTCAACAGAATCCAGTAGATTCACGAGACTTTTTGAAGGCTGAAACGTGCTTATAAAATTTCAACACCAATTGCTAGATTTTTCGAAATACAAAAATAATACAATCATACCTTATCGGGGGCTGACCACTCTGCTAAGTTATCAATCATCACTAAAGCTTCATGCTTTATAAGTGTCAACTCTAAAGTTGAATTTTCATATTTGCACTGAAATCAAAATGTTGAATTGGTTGTTAAAGCGGTAATGTGAACATTTCTAGGAATGTTGAATACAAACTTTTACTGTTTAAATATTTGAACTCTTTCGTATATTTTGCAAACCAAAACAGCATTATATGAATTACATATTCAGGGACGTGATCCTTTTTATTCGCCCCAAGTGGATATCTCAAAAACTAAAAGAGATACCAAAAAAAAAAAAGGTTCATATGAAACTTGACGGGTTCCGAAAGGGACATTTAATGATGCAATGGGGTTTGAATTTTTATAGGGTATTATGGGATTTTCATGTGGTAACTTTTGTTTTTTATTTTTTTTTTTTTTTAATTGGAACCCATATTTTTTAGTGCAGATTCATATTCTACACAAAAAATACATTACTTTTGTAGAAATTTTTTTTTTTTCTGAGTGAAAAACAAGGGTACCTCAAAAAAACCCCATAAGACTCTATAAAAATTCTGTCTGAAACATTTTAAAGTATCTTGCTTAGTTCTCGAAATATTGGCCGATTAAAAAAGACTACCCTGTATACTACACCGTTTTAAAAAAATCGACTATTTTTCATTTTCAAAGAGTAAGTCAAAAATATTGTACCAAATAACGAAAAGAAAAAAATACTGTCAAAGTTTGAGCTCTTAATATTAATATTAAGAGGTCCCTCATCGCGATTTTCTATTTCTCATCTAAATAACATGGGAAATGGTCTTGTGGAACTTTTCGATTTTTATATCTTGAAAATTAATCTACTTAGAAAGATTCTGCATGAGTACTGTTGTTCAAAATTGTACGCTCTATAAAAAAGGTCTTCTGGTCTTTTTCGATGAATCCAACTATTTCCAAGCTAGTCATGATTTATCATCATTAATAACCAATACACCAACTTGGAAATAGCTAGATTTATCGAAAAAGAACAAAAGACCTTTTTTATAGAGCGTTCGATTCCCTACAAAAATATGTTCTGGTCCTATCAGTACACTAATGCGTTGATGAGTTATAAAATTCCAAAGTTTGACAAAAAAAAAATTCCCATGTTATTTAGATGAGAAATAGAAAATCGCGATGAGGCATCTCTGAATATTAATATTAAGAGCTCAAACTTTGACAGCATTATTTTTTCGTCATTTGGAACAATATTTTTTACCTACTCTTTGAAAATAAATAATAGTCGATTTTTTTGAAGCGGTCTATTCTGTACCTTGAAAATGTGGTGATAATACCATTTCTATTAATTGCAGGTATAATTCAATGGAATTTCTTGACGTATGTATCAATCTTTCAGTGAAATTAGAATCCTTTCAATGATTTCTTCAGGTTTTTCTGATTGTTCAGATCTGGTCCAGATCTGAGTATATTATACTTATACAGAATAAATGAAATAAAAAAAATAATTGTTTTACATACTCGTCCCAAATCAGCGTTAAGAGCTGAATGCACTTCCTCAGCGTTTTCATCAAGCATTTTAATTAATGCTTTCAATTGTTTTATCCTCCACTGAATTGGGCGGGTTTTACCACTGAAAAATGCATTTCGTGATCTTTGTAAAATCTGAAAAATCAAATTTACATTTCTTATTATATTATCACAGATAAACGTGAATAACACAAATTTATTTTGTACCAACTTTGTTCGAATTGATATAATACATCTCAAAAAAGATTTCATTCTTTTCTTTGCATTCTCATGGTCAAAGTGCGGAAAAATTTAATTTGGATTTTTAATTTTTTTAATATGGGTATATGTAAATAGAAAAAATCAGAAAACTCACATCAGCGTAGTTAGAACTTGTTGATTTTCCGTTCGCTTGTTGAGCTATAACCGCAAATTAAAAGGATAATGTTAAACAATTTGAATACACGAACCTATCCGATTTATGCGGTGCAACACAAGGAAATTAATTCCACTAAATTACTAATAATGGAATAACAAAAAAAAAAATATGTTTCTCTCGTTCCATCTCGTCCGTTTGCAGAATTTTACCTTATATACATATAATACCAATACGCGAAGATTATAACCTCGGGCTTCAGCATGGAAGGTACAGACCTTCACAACCTATAAATTACTGCCCTAATTAGGTACTGGGATGTTGAAATCGGTGACCATTCAATGCCAACCAGTTTTTTCTCGTTTGATAACAAATTTTACCGGTTCTCTAAAATATTGCGTAATTATAATCGATCCCGTTTTGCCATCTGATTACAATATATTCGTTGGTATATGATGTATGTACAACAAGTTTTTTTGTCCCTAAAACATGGGTAGATTATAACTTTCTGAATAGTTTACATATGATCAAAACATGTACCATTTATTTTCTTCAAGTGACGTACGAAGAATACGAACTTATTGATCACCTTCGTATTTTCAATATCATAACGTGATTGGAATCGCCGATTAACCGCGCAATTCATTCGGAAAAGAAATCATTATACATATTAATACGCCACACCTATAATTTTTGAAACTATAAAATACGTTTCACACCGTGTTATAATGTATTTAATAATTACGTTTAGTTAAAAGAGTGCAGAGTCACGTAGGTGTAAACGATATCGACATATATATGTATAATCAAATCCTCACGAAACGTCCGATGTAGCGTTTTACCGGAGGCAATCATATCTGATTGATGTTATCAGAGAGCATTTATGTATACGACATTCCTTTTCTCGTGTGTAAATTGAGATGAGAATTTTTTTTAATTTTTTTTTTTGTTTTTAAAGGAGTGGATAAAAAACTGTTTCTTTACGCACGTTCGTTAATGACCATGATACTTGTTGTTCACCAACTATAATTATAATTTCAATAAATATTGCAAATAAAATTTACGTTTTAAATTTAATCTTATTCTCAAACACCACAAGAAGAATACTTGATTCTTCTTCGAGGTTCTAAAAATTTAAAATAATCAATTTTAAAATTACAGTTATTGAAGAAAATCCCGAATTTTTCCTTGATAATCTGAAATATATCTTATAGAGAGGAAAATTTTCGTCTCATAATTGTATTCAGTATTATAAAAGTGTGTGAATCAAATTTCCAATTAAGTAATAAAGTTAATTGACTTGTTTTTTTTTTTTTTTTTTCACAAACGGTATGTCCCAAAGCTTTGAAACTTGATAAACTCTCGCATCTTAGTGTTAGTACATTATAAGAGGTCAAAACAAGAATCCTGATCATGGAATCTTTGTTGCAAATGATTGATGAAATTGCTCAAATGTATGTTTGAAATTCTATTTTTTTAGACACGCTTTTATGTACCGATACCTACTGCATCACGATACTGTACCATGATTAGGCAGAGAATTGTTATGTAGCCGTGTTGGTTCCACAAGAATCTGCACATGATCTTGCAATTTTCTGCTGCATGTGTCTTCAAATATTCCATTAACCATTCCGCTGAAGAATTTTATACAATCTGATGGATTGCGGTCGAAAAATTTGTGTAACAAGAAAATTTCTGTGTACAGATTTTTAACTTTAAATACAAAATTTTATTACAATAAATATTCAACTTTCGGGCATATCAAATCACACTCGTCGAACATATATTCAACAATTTATCAATAAGAGTTGATTTCTTATATTGTAAAATATTATTCACCTATACACCTACTTAAATTAATAACTGTCCAATAGACTTACATTCAAATACATATCATATAGATCATTCCTCTGAATATGTATAAATTACGCGTTATGATATATACAGAAAATTGGATAAATTTTATCAAAGCCTCGGACAAACGTTCGACCCTGAAGATAGTTAGAGGCAATTTTAATCAAAAATAAGAATTGAAAATTTTCACAGATCAATCACGCTTCAATGAATTTTTAGCCACGTAAGTACAACGCGCTCGGAGCTATCGCATCGAGGTATTAAACCGTGAAGAGCATACTGTGTGAGACTATTAAACCGCGGTGACAAGGTACTATACTACACGAACAAAGAATTAAATTATTCACTTGGGATAGATATGAGGTAACTCACACCTGTGCTAAATTACCGTCAAAACTTTAGTCTATCATCCCGAAAGGTACGCCCACAATACTTCTGCAATGTATACCAAACTTTTTTTACGGGTCAACTTTGTTGGTTATTATAATTCAAGGTATTCATATTACGAGTTTTCTTCTTATCAGACTAAAAAAATTCGGAGTTTATTTGTTATTAAAAATTGAATTGCTTAGACGGAAACCTCAGGTGACTGCAAATTTAGTTTAGTCAAGAGAGAGAATTAATGTGATTCCGAATTTTCGTTAAATATTTAAATGTATTCATCAGCTAATCACGATGACAGGGTTTAACGATCCGATAAACTTCGCGAGACCTACGCTCACTATTTTTAAGTTTAGGATGGATATATCCTATGAAAAACTATAATTTTGAACAAAGTTACCTTATGCAAACATTATAAGTTTATCTATACTTGATTAGTTTGAAATAGTAAGCATACACTGGAACGTAGTGAAAAAATATGTGAAAATAAAATTATAGGTATAACCAGTAACTCTTGTCTCCATCTGCAGTCATTATTTAACCTCTATTTTCTGTATCATTACATGTTCGCGTCAAGTGATTATTGTAGGACGTCATAAAAATTCTGACAACTTACAATAAGTTAATATACGTCACATACCTACAGTAAGCAGTACTTATTATACCTCAAGGTCTGCAAGTATAGATCTATATGTATAGTTTTAATAATAAATCACCATAAGGAGGATATATATAACTATGTTGAAAAATCAATCCCCTTACATAAGACATGACAAGTAGAGATATTAAATCAAGAACTCAGCGATGAAAGATGTTATATAGTTATTTTTACCAATAATATTATAAAACGTAGTCGATTGATAAAATATCGAGATCTTATTCAAAAAATTATCATTAGTTTGAATTCGAATGAAAATCGATCAGTATAAAAAAATAAAGAGGAATTCTGATCATTACCAATGATAATGAGTATGAATACCTACACCTTGTGGGCATCGCTATAATCTTCGGATCGTATGTATTCGTTAAATTTAAGGCAGTTTATTTATTTAGATCTGATACGCACGTGAGTTAAATTTAAATGAGATAAGCTTGTCAACGATATATTCTTGCTTGATGATATTCCAGATGCCAGAAAGGATACGCGATATATGTGACATTTGAATTACGAACAAGTTACTGTCTGTAACCGGTTCGTGATTTTTTTAATTATATCTTATAATTATATATTTAGATTTAGATTTTTGCCTGGTCGTAATTGAATTTAGAAATATTTGAGATAACAATTCTCATCACTTTACCGAGTTGAATTCTTCAAAATTATCACGAGTCGACGTATGTTGCACGATCGAATTTAAACGAATTACAGGTTAACAGAACTTTCATAAATCGCATAAGGAAACATACTCGTATATACTATTACTGGACAGTATATAGAATGATTTTGAAATTACATACTTTAAGCCATTTGAACGACGCAGTATTCATGTCGAAAAAAAAAAAAAAAAATCAGAAGATCTTGGAGAGTTTTTAAGCCATACTTTGACGAAGCATCACACTATTTAATCTATTCTGTGAAAAATTTTGTCAATCGAGCTCATATGACTTTTTAATTACAAAAACAATATGTCCTAGATACGCTTTGACTGATATTACGGAAATTCATTATAGTCATTTATCGAACTTTCTTCGTTTTCAACTTTTAGTGTCCGTTAATCTGCATTACTCTGATAGAAAATTTTTTATCATATCTCCAATTACAACTTGCTATGCCAAATTTATGATGTATAGGTACAGTTAAACGCAATAACCGGACAATCGCTGTAGTCAACAATATTTTACGATTTACCAACGTCAGAACTGGCGATATACTTCTAAAACATTGAAAGCTCTTACATCTCTTATATTTTAAACAACGTGAGCTCAAATATTAACAATACACTTCAAAAATAAGAATAAAAGAAACTTTTCATTCTCGGGTTCAAATATTTTCGGATCAATAACCAATACAGTTATCTGTAAAGCCAAGTATGTATTTTCTCTTTTAATTTCATCGCTATCAAAATTGATAATCTGCAGCATTATCTTAAATAAATTTTTCTTATATAATCAATTCACTCACAAGGATCGTCCACTTGTAAGATAGGTGGTGTGTGTTGTATCAGATTCACTAAACAGTCGTTAGAATTCATAACGGAATCACTATTAGGGTCGTTTTCACTAGTCGAAAAGTTTATCTTGGTAACTTCCGCCCCTGTCAAATCAACTACAGCTGTAGTTTCGGCCTGAAAAATGATTTAATTTATATATATATTTGTTACGAAACAGGTAAGAATGATTTACTACCGCGGTCAACCATTAAATATAGTAATCACTAGTTATCGTCTACTCTAAAGACTTATCTAATTTTCTAATTCATGCAGAATAACGCTGTTAAAATTCCTACAGCTGTATCTGCAGTACAGATTATACATTCATGATTAACAAACGACAATTCTCAACTTTAACTTACCATGTTTGCACTGGTAGATACAAACGGCAACTGTATTGAAACTCGTTGCAATTATACGTGTGTACCTATATATATGTATACATAATTCCAATCTCTGCACGAGTAAACACATGTGCATTTAAATTTCACATAAACATTAACCACTGTTCATATAACCACGTAAGAATCTATAATAATTGTCCGCACTGCATACATGGAAGAGAAACGCTCAATGTCTGTACCATATCGACCACATAGATCCGAGTCCTATCGCATCCAATGTATAAATTCCTGTCTTGGTGTTTATAACGCCTGAACAGAAGGGGAGAGACTCCGTTCCTTGGTAGGTATACCTACGTTGGAAATCACTGAAGAGGCGGTGCCATGATATATCTATACGTATGTAAGATTATTATAATTACAGATTAACCGGTCAAAGTTTGCTCGTGTCTAAGCATGTGTCACAACGGACACCAAGATGGAAAGTTGAAAAGTAGTAAAACTACTGACACGAGCATTGATGATCCGTTTCAATATTGAACAGACGTGATATGCCCTAAAATTAAGGTTGTATATTATAACTTCAATTTGCATTAATCTGAAAGATAATTTACAAGAAAATCTAATCAACTCCGATGAACGCTGTCTAATCAACTTTTACTCCTATTAGTTATACGATTTTCTCTACGCCGTATTGGACATGAAAATTTATATTACTATGCAATTTTCTGCAATAACAGCACATAGCTCATATTTCAACAACTCATTTTTATCAATCAGTTATGTTTGCCTTTGCGGTCAATATCAGGTCTCGTGATAGAATATCTCTGAAAAGACTATCACCTCGAAGTATCCATAACTGAATGAATGGTGCAATTTCCTTAATATTTATTTCGAAACTTAACAATCCACTGTGTAAGTCCTTGCTGCATCCGTTTCCACAATTCATATATGTATAATTATTTAAATGCTAGAATTAATTTGAAAAACAGGAAATTTATTACCTTGAAGTTGTGTAGAAGATTAACTGTAATAAATGGATTCATCATAATTAATTTATTTCCTTTATTAATTTGTATTGTAAAAATATTTATTATCTTTGAAAATTTTTGGAAACTCATTATAAGGTATACAACAAATTACTTAGATAGATTTATTATTTCCTTATTACTACACAGATTCAACTATCATACATCCTTGTTCAATTTTTTTTTTATTTTAAATTATACAATTTAACAATAAGGCACTATAAACAATATGAAAAGGAAAGAATGGGTTCAGATATATAATATACCATAACATACAACATACAACATTGGGTCATAAATATTTATAATTCGAAATAATCTCATGCTTACACCGTAAGCTTCTTGTTAATTAAGCTATACTCATTATCAGTCGTACTTACTTACTGTACGTCAGCTAAATTGCTTGTAACATGATATGCATCTAGAGGAAACAAAACCGTCAAATTCTCAACGTTGCAAATGTTTCTTTCTTTTCTTTGTTTTTTTACAATTATAAATATATATATAACGCATCAAGCGTTAATATAAAAATAGTTTTATGCATATACTGAAAATGTATAATTTGATTTAACTTATCGGAATGTCGGGTATTTTCGACTGGTCTCAGTAACCTATTGACCAATAATCAAATATCACGATACTAATAATAATCTGTATAACGATTGAGTAGTAAAAATTTTATAGAATTTTTATTAAACGTCAGTACCAATCTTTGAAACGTTCGACTGCCTTTTGCCATTGTTTTATAGTCGATTGGTAATTTAGTTGCGTTTCATTTCTGGGAGTAAAGACTTTCTCCACTTTTCGTAATTTGAGCAATTCTTCTCTGCTTTTCCACACACCTGATAAATGAATTATAATTAGAAGAAAAAAAAAAAAGAAAAAAAAATTTACAATAATTATTAAACAAAAATTACGTATAGATATATTTTTTTGACGAATTTTCTAATTGATGTAACTGGATTAGAGCTTATTTAATTGAATCCACAATTCGCTTACCACTAGATAAACCTGCCAGAAATCCAACTCCTAGAATAGACATTTCACTACTCGTTGCACGTTCGACTTTTAAACCGGTTAGATCGGCAAGTAGTTGCATCATAAAATCATTTTTAGAAACGCCACCGTCAACCCTGATATCAAAAGTATCACAAATATTGGTAGCTGTATGTCATAGAAATAATAGATAATTTTTTTCCTATAAATATTCGAGCTTTATCATTATTTCACACATTGGACAGTATATGTTACAAATTTCACCCCATTCGTCACTAGATTTGGCAAAAATCGGACCATTTTAGTGATTTTTTAAATTTTAAAAAATTTTTTTCTACAACAAAAAAATTATAGCTATTATGTATCATTATTTACCTAATCGTGTGATATGTGAACTTTGTTTCCTGCTTTAGAGACTCGTAGATGAGAAGTATTCTAAAAACGAGGCTTTCCAATATTGAACGAGCTAGATTTGCCCTACTTGACGTAGGTTTTACACCGAGAAACCCTGCGGCTGCAGTTTGATCGTTAATGGGTGCCTGTGAATGATAAAATAATTCAAATTTGTTTAGAAAAATATAAAATTATTATTCAAATCGAATAATCATCCGTTCCGATCGTAAGCATAACGACTAGCAAGTACAATATTCCTTTTCTTTTCATTCTGTTTTTATCTTTTCAATAAATCTCGACGATTGTCAACTGATATACATCAACTAATTTCTCAGACACATAAAACTGACCAAATTCTATTTTATCCTAAAAAACAAAAAAAAAAAAAATACATTTCAGACTCACTTGCAATCCGCTAAACGCTGGCACGAAGTAAACTCCGTCCGAATCTTCGACTGATTTTGCAAGAGCCGATGTCTCGGCAGGTTGATCGATTAGTCCTAAAAATTTTGATAGACGATTTGAAAAATTTGGTGAAGGAATAGGAGGAAGAAGGAGGAAATGACATGGCTATGATCGGTAACGCATTTATAATTGCATACATGTAAATTTCGCTTTTTAGTACGTGATGAATATTATCATTGATAATACAAAACGATTGCTGAAATAAAATGATCGATTATTAATTTTTAGTCACTCACCAACAGAGTTAGCCCAATCAATTAGTGACCCCGTGTCATTTGAGGCTCCTTCGACTACGTATACGGTCTCTGTACCAATTTGCCAACCGATAAGAGGATATAAACCTATAAAATCAAACGATTTACGATAAGAATAATGTGACATAGAATTTGATCAATGTTTTTCATTCCTCACCAGTTATAGATGCGTGGGGTTCGCTACCCGTATTAACATTAACAAAAGTTCCCGTGCCCATTGTGATCTTCAAATCTCCTGGCTGAAAACTTGTTGAACCGAATAAGGAGGCTGCTTGATCCGCCATCTTGATTAAAAATTTTTTAAATAATAATTCCAAAGCCAAAATGATAATATGATATCAATTTATACCATAACGATTAAGAATATTTCGTGATATACGTTTTGGATTTTTTGGAACAGAAATTTTTTATATTATTTACAAACAGTTTTTAGTTTTAGTTATGTTGGATTCAATTCCAGTGTTATACACAATACCTTCGCCTATAGAAAAACGTTATACCGTTAAACTAATTCATGAGTTCATTTTAATTTAAGTTTTAGCATTTACTAATTACCGAACATCTAATTGGTATTTCAGCACCGAATATATTCTTTGGAATAATTCCGATATTTCCGGCCGTATCGACTACCTCGGGAAATATATTTCTTGGTAATTTGAACATTTTTATAGCCCATCCAGCCCATTCCATTGTGAAAGGATCGAAGAGACCGGTAGCCGAAGCACTAGACGCATCAGTTATGTGCTTACCTAGAGGATTTAATGCGAGTATTAAATTAATTGAATACTGCAGGGACAAGATCACGTGGGCAATAAATAAAGAAGTGCAAAAATAATATATAAATAAGTGAATTTTAATACCCGTTAATTTATAGAGAAGCCAACAATCTACTCCGCCGTAAATCGCTCTGCCTTTAGACGCAGCCTCTTTTAGACCTGGTACGTGGTGTAATGCCCATAGTAAACGTAACGTCGTCTGCAAGATAATTAATACGATATACTAAATGGCTAGATATAGTATATGTTATCGTTTAAATTTATTTCCGTGATAACACGAGCATGAAAATATTTATCATAAAATATTTCTTTCAATTAGAGAACAGGCGTGTTTTTGCAGATATTCAAAAAAGTATCGAAAGCAATTAAAGTGTCTATTAAAATGCGGAAAGGAACAAATTTATTGATTCTTTAGTCTTGTATAGGTTCTTTTTATTATTTTGACTAATGTTTTGCATAAAAAAAAAAAAAAAAAAAAACTCCTCGTCGATTTATTATCGATGAGGAATAATTTGTGCAATTTAATAAAATTCTATTGGTGGTTTTTTCGTTCAGACTCACCTGCGTATTCATTAACTTAATAACACTACCAGCTAAAAAACGTTTGCTTCCGGAAAGCATGTAAAGGAAATGTGCACTCGTTCGTAAACCTTTCATAGTTAAAGACGAATTCCATTCCTTAACCATAAGATCTGCTCGCAAATCTTTCCAGGTGATGAAACTATATCGTATAAATGAAAACGGTAAAAGGAGTAAATATCGAGTAAATGCAGATATGCCTGTATAAAAAAAAAATTCTTTAAAATTACAGCAACCTACTTGTGATAATGTTTACCAGTGTCTGGATTCCAGGTTGTAAAACTACCCCGCTGAGTCGATATCCCAAGGCAAGTAATTTGATTTGACTGTAAGTTTCCATCTGTAGGAATTAATTATCAAATCAATTTAATAAATCTATATGCGACCTGAGCATTAATTAAATGTCTATGTTGAATGTGGGAATATAACGTTACTGATGTAAATAATTTATTTATTTATTTTTTTGTTCCTTCATTTCTTTATCAACATCAATTTCGTGATTCTATATAATAGCTGATTATGTTCTTTGCAATTCAAGTATGATATTATATCTTTGAAGTTATAGGTAAGTAATAATAGCAGCTCACCTTTCAGAGCATCTTTTACAACTTTTAGTATGCTTTCCCATAATTTATCGGGATCGATTTCTACGTATCCAGGTTTCGGATAGAGCAACTCCACCTGTTGAACAGTTTACATATTGAACAGAATCTCATGAATTTTGCTCGATTTGCGTAATTTAAAGTATAATCAGTGCCTCACAATATAAACATGATTATACTATATAAAATGCTAATGATATAATTCATTTGACCATCAAGTTTTAAATTACGTTTTATACCTCTGAACGCTTGTTTTTACGAACGATATATAATAAACTCTCAACCCAAATTCAAAACCTGTTTTAGAAACCTTAAAACAGTTTTCAGGCATTTTTCAAATACGTACATTATATGTCTGTGTGTGCGTGTGTGTGTAGGGGGGAGAGGGGGGACGTACTCGCATTTTGATTCCACGATTTCGGAAGAACCGTTACACAGTATGATAGGTCAGAAAAATGTTTATTTGGCCAAAATGATTGTTTTCGCATATTTTGCAACTCTAACCGTTCTAGTCATAAGCTTTAAACTACTATCTTTAGAAAATTCCGTTGCACCAATTACGCCGATCTACGTTTATTAAAAAACATATTCATTTATTAAAAACTATTCCATGAAATCCAATGACTTATTTATGATACAGATAAATAATAACAGTAGGTATATACCTATACTTATACATATGTATGTATAGCGTAACCTTTGATGTACAGTTGAATTTCTAGTAGTTGCGTAAAAGAATTAAAGATTCGTTATAGATTCGTATATATTTTAGATATACCTACGTAGAATACTACCTACATTTCATATACTTATAATATACCAATCACTTGACTAATTCATGCTATGATATGTCTTCACAGATTAATATTTTTATATGTCCATTTGGTCGTGTTCTACGTATTCTTTATCCAATTTTAACCACATACTGAATATCTTTCCTTAGTTCTAATATTTACTACGTAACGTTGTGTAATAGCTGGTATGTATAGCATACTGTTAGATAATTATCAGTATAGTAGGTATTTTCTTTCAAACTATTCTACTAATCGCTTCTCTTACGTCAATACCCAAGTTTTACTTCTACGCTATAATTTTCTGAATATGAAGTCCTTGCGTATGTCTAAGTACTTGAATTATTGGATTTTATCGAGTCGTTGAAGCGAGATTTTGGTGAAATTTTGACAAAACATGTATCTCCGATTTTTAAATGACCAAAATAAAAATTCCACAATCTTTAGATTATTGTGATAGTAAGTGTATTGGAAAAAAGTTTCAATTTTTTCGCAAAATTTCCAGCACTACAGATCTGTTCTTTTTTCAAAAATCGTGTATCATATCGAAGAGGATATGGACCCGCAAGAAATTAAATGTAATAAAAGTATAAGCACTGCTATGCGATAATCTTTACAGAAATACAAAAGCTCAGTCTTATTAGACCGAATGAAGGAGTCAGCAGTCTCTATTAAAAAGCTACGTGTAGGTGCAGATTATACGTAAGTGTGATTTGCAATAAAAATCACGCAGTAAATTGGAGAATCCTGTACCTTCGTGCGCAAAGAATTCTTCGTGCATATGGATGTTGTATGCTGAAGTTGATTTTTTTATTGTCTGCAATTCTACATGTAATGAGTGTTCGATATCGTTAATGACGATTTAGTTTGTCATTTCTTTTTATTTTGTTTTTTTTTTTTTTTGCTCACGAGTAAACTGTAAAATGTCGATAACTAAAAACATGATCCACACTATTGTTGCCTTAATGCAACGGGTGTGTAGGCGACAAGAACTGCAACCTTGATGATTCCGATGATTCAAATATTTGTTTTAACGTATTTATGTTGAATAATAATAGTCGATATTGTGCCGAAATTATTCTCAAAAACTTCCCAAGTCTAGACAATTTTAATCACGTTATAAAACGTGCTAACTAGCTTGTTATAACGATAACATGTCTAGCCGCTTGTATATTTAAAATGCATGTGCACTAAGGTTATCGACATATAATTCTGAGTTTCATCTTCAATTAAGTTACATTTGTGTATGTACTACATACATACATAAAATCAAGTTCCCAACCATATATTGTTATAATACATATCGTAGATATACCTATATATTGTTCATTAAAGATTGAAAAAAAAAAAATTATCAGAAATACAATTACGATGCAATAAATGAATAAAGTATATATAGTATCAGGCTAAAACGTGGAGTCACTGTAAACTATAATGCAATTCCAACTGAAGACACTATCATACATTTTTAAATGAGTAACGTTTGATCGAGATGCGGGCCTAAAACTGTCAATCATGATAGCGATAAGATGTTATTCTTAAATTTTCTTTGTACGATAACATTTTTCGAGACAGAACATTCATAGATAAGTAAAAATACGCGTGTAATCTTAATAATACCTTTTCTATTGACGAACCAACGACAGTTGCATTCTTATCAAGTATTTGACAACGAATAGTAGTTGTTCCAACATCAAGAGCTGCGATGTACTCGACTGTTGAACTTGCCATTTGGATATTAAAATAAAATGAAATTTTTGAACTTTTGAATAAAACCCGCCGTAATGAAACACCCGCGTTTAGTACTAGCTATGCTCGCCAGATCGTTGATACGTAACTTGTAATTCTTTCCGAGCACTATATGATCGAAGGTGACTGTTGTCAGTGGCGCGACTGCACTATAGACCACTTGTAACACAGAATTATATTAGAACTAGTAGTTACTGTCATTCGTACCGGACGACAAGACGCACGAAAGTTCGATGCATGCGTATGCAACTGAGCACGGATGAATATTCAATTAATAAAAATAACTTGAATGAAATTCATCGTATATCATTATTTAACGGCGATCACCAACGGTCTAGCTCGGCTCTTCAACTGTCAGATAACATTGTAAAGCTAAGCTTCGATGATCTCTGTGAAGGTTTATCAAAAGTCGCGTAGGAACGGCCAAGTGGGCCGTAGATTCAGTCGTCTGCGCATGTCTAATGAACCTCGTGTACTGCATGCAATAGTATCAAACTGTTCATTGTGGTTTTAAATTAGGTATTTCTGGCCTCTATTGAGTCATAAGTCAACGGTCATAAACTCTAAACTGTTATACTTCCTGTATAAGTCATCAAACTGGTTGATTTTTAATTTTCGTTTTCATTTTACTGGGACAATGTATTGGGAGTTTTAGGTATTGGGAATAAATTAATTTTATCTACAAACATAGGAACACATTTATTTATCAAAATAAAAACGCTGAGATATGCTAATTGAATTAACAAGAAAAATCAAAGTTCCCTAAATCGGTATAAAACTAAAAATTAATAAAGCTATTATTGTGAAATTACATAATGAAATGAGAATATTTTTAATCTGCAAGCCTGAGTCTTTGTATCATCAAAGACATAAGCAATAAATCGAAACTCGTAAAGTTTACACATATATCGCAGTTTTATTTCCTGTTGAATCTTTGACAGAAAAATAAACCAAAATATAACAAAAAAATAAAAGCTTGTTGAATTCTTTTCTCTCTTCTTTTCTTACAATTAAACGAATAAGAAGAAAATTATCGACTATATTATATTACATCTTAAAACTAGCTGCAATGTTTGAATAATCATGAAGAAACTCTCCTTAAATTTCGTACTTTTTTCTTAAAGATGAGACCTCGTCCTTTGATTTCTTTTCAAACGTATCACAGTATTCGAAGATGGTCTTCAACGCTGTGAAAAAGAAATACGATATTTTCAATGAAAACACGTTGTGAAAATATTTAAGGTCAAGCAGGTTTCCTACCTGTTTTATCAGCGGTAGACATGAACATAGTTAAAGCACCGAATCTCTTAACTTGCGCTAGGTCCTCAAGATATCGGAATAACGGTTCTTTCCTACTTATAAATTCAGTTGATAAAATTGTTAGAATTTCACTGAATATATCCGGCTCCATAGAGTCTTTAAATATCTTATGTATCGCACCAACAGGCATTTGCTGCAACAAAATAGTCATAAATATCATAATCAATGGATTTTTTTGTTTAATTTAAGAATAAATTCTACCATGTGCTCCATTTTAATTTACCCAGGCCAATATCTCGAGAATTAAACAAGATGGTGAAAAATTTTTCAGACAAAAGTTTCAAGATTTTGGAAGGGTTAAATAATGGTAACCTTGACCCTGAGCTTGAAAATTGATTTCAAGGTCAAGATCAAAATTACCATTATTTGAACCGTTTAAAACCTTACAACTTTTTGTTGAAACATTATTCACCATCTTACTTAGTTCTCGAAAAATTGTACTGGAGAAATTGAAAATGAAGAACAGTGTGTAATATTACCTTCAAGTATTTGAACCGGAATTCTGCATCCCTATTTTTCCTCCAATGCATAAAAAATTGTACTGTAGTTCTGGGAACAGGTGGTACTTCGATAATTTTCTCACTAGTTTCTTCCAGTTTATTTATTTCAGTTTTCCTCTCAGGAATAACATTTTCCTCTATCAATGGTTCAACTTCTAATACTTTTCCAAACTCCGTTTCTTTCACTTCTATTCTCTTCAATGGTTTCTGTGAACATTTATCGATCAGCAAATACTGCGAATGTCTTCTTTCTCCATATTTATTGAAAGATTTAAATGTCAGGAAATAAAATACGTCTCGAATCCTACTTTGGATCTTTGATGAGGTGGTTTTGGGATTGCTTCTACTATAGCCAGATCCTCTCCTTCTCCCGTCGTCCAACAAGGAATTCGTGTTTGAATTGCAGTGCTTTCCTTATCTGATACAGATTTTTTAACAGTACCGCCACATAATTTTTCCCCAATTTTTTTCTCAATTGAAATATTATCAGCCAGATCGGTTTGCAGTATAATTACCGGCTGAAATGAAATATTTTCACTCGTTATTTATAAATTAGAGTAAAAGAGGTATTGAAAAATGAAAAAATGCTTCTCCGCACCTTTGTTTTATCTATTCTTTCCTTAACTTGGAGTAACATCTTACTAGCCTCTTTATTAGCAGGATCTAACTTCAACACTTTCTCTAAATCTTGCAAAGCTTCTTTATATTGTTTCAGCTCTTTTCTAGCAGTAGCTCTGCGATGATAAGCTTTTACGTAAAGTTCATCAAGTTGAATTGCCGCAGTGCAATCAGCTTCTGCGGAATATAAACTAACAAGAAAAAAAGATTTCTTTTATTATCAACAACCTCGGACCAATTTTAATCCATCAGTTAAAAAATACAGACTTGTCCAATTTGAGCTGGCACAGTGCTCGATTTGCATAAAAGACAGCGTCGTATGGGAAGACTTTAATCGCTTCATTATAAGCTTGAACTGCTTGGCTCCACTGTTGTTGTTTTACAAATAAGTTTCCTTTATCTTTATGCTTCAGAGCTTCGTTATGGTTCCTTTCTAATTCTTCTTTAGACAATTCTTCGTCGGACGTTTCCTGTTCATCCTTATTGTCCAATTCTTCACAGGCTTTTTCCTGAAAATCAAAAAAATAAAAATATCGACACTGTTAGAACCAACAAAAGCAAATCAACTGCAGGAATGGAATAGATCAGCGTAATTATTTACCGCGTCAAATTTATCCCATGATTTATAATCCGAGGATCTAATTCGCTTGCTATTTTCTTTAATCTCTACAATCTTTGGGGACTCTTTGTCAGCTTTTTTAGATGCATTTTTCTTACGGCTTCTGACTGGAGGAATCAGCTAAAGAAATAACAAACCATATGACAAACTTCAGGCTTGATTGTTCGCAAGAAAATCATTTATATGGAATCGATAATCATAATTATTTTGTGAAAGAGTTAAAAATTAATCAAAACCTGATCGCCAGAAGCATGTAATAGTTCAGAATCCTTGCGTTTCATTTGTTCCTCCCAGTTTTTCATATCAAAAAATTCACTTTGTAAATCAGATGAATTATCTCGTACTTGTTTTTGCAGTAAAATCGATTTATCTATCTCCATTTTAAGCTGAAATAATAAGGTGATATACGTTTTCGATGCTTACGTCAAAATATTGTTTATAGGTTATGTTTTGATGGTTTGAATATAACAATTACACACAGTGAAGAATCACAAGGATTTTTGTGTTGAGTGTTTCAAGCTTAGATTATAGGAATAACTGTTTTAGTTGTGATGTAACGATTGAGATTTGGCGTGTAGAATATTCGGAAATGTCTTCGCATCAACTCGCTAGCTTTTTAAACTTAGACCATTAATCGATTTGTTTGAAGATGACACTCTGTATTATGATTTAGGAATTAGCGGCTAAGTTAGTACTAGGCTTTGCCCGTATAGAGCGCTATTTGAATTGAACAATTTTCGCGGTATTTAACTGCAAATAATAATGAAATAAATATGTTAGATAAATATTGTGAGTTTAGCAAGATGTAGTGTTATTGACCTTGTATAGAAAAAATTATACATTCTCCCGATGCATTACATCACCTAAGCAAATGAGAAGTATATTAAAAAATTACATTTAAGTTAAAGTAGAAAGATATGTC
Source organism: Macrophya annulata (assembly GCA_963924015.1). Classification (NCBI taxonomy): domain Eukaryota; kingdom Metazoa; phylum Arthropoda; class Insecta; order Hymenoptera; family Tenthredinidae; genus Macrophya; species Macrophya annulata. Next base: position 32,684,253 of record OZ001257.1, on the reverse strand, counting down.
TGTGCATGACGTTATTGTTGAGAATAGATATTAATGAGAATATAGTTGATAGAAATAGTCATGGATCATTTTACGCAAAGAAAAAGTATTTTAATAATAATATGAAAATTAATTGTCAGAAGAGAATCGTTGAATTCTTATATTACAATGATAAACATGAATAAGTATTCGTTCAAAGAAATAGTATAACATGGGCTGCAATGGATGTTGTTAATTGAGTTAAATGAGATTTGTTCTAATCGAATGAGAAATGTTTAGTAATAAATCATCTTTTCAACTGACAATAACATTTATATCCATACGTTTGAATAATTTCAAATATCCTTTCTCTCCGTATATTATAACTTCTATATTATAACGAAGAATACGATTGGAGAAACAGGATGTAGCAGTCTGGGCTCAGACTTATCTCGACCTTATTACACATACGAATTACGGTGGATGACCATCGAATTTGGACTAAGGTCATTTTGTATGATGGCGGAGAGTCTCGTGTAAAATTGGGTCGAAGTTATAATTTATGAGAAGGTAATAATGTGCGTATAGCTGGTAGCTTATTTCAATGAAGTAATATTGGTCATTCGCAGCACTGTAGGACCGCGCCTATAAAATGCGATCTTCTATCTATACGTGCTTCGAGGAAAATTTGGATAAAATTCATTCTTCATTATAAAATATTGAAATTAGATTCTATTCTGATAAATAATGACCTCACTTCTTAAAAGAAGGCATAAAGTACTATCCTATTCTTTTTTCCTTATCTCTTATACTAAAAATGTAGTATATGTAATATAATTATAATCTTATTTTCTGACATTGCACTAAAAGCGGATATTATGGAATGCGATAATATTAGATAATATAACTGACGAATCATATTTCTGGTTTAAATAGTTATCTTTTGATATAAACGCATGAAACATGCCACATTACAGTAAAAGTATGAACTGATAAACAGCACTCAAATCACAATTCTGCATTTGTAAAAAGTAATGATTTTTATAATCGTTGGATTCATTCAAAAATTTGAATATTTAATAGTATAAGAGGCAGCTCACTGAAGTTTCGAATATTACAGAAATATCCATCATTCGTGACTATTCATAGCGGTGATCTATGGCTATTTATGCTGATCATTATATAGTATGACAATTACTTACTACCTAAATTTCTTGAACTTTGATCTGTTTTTTACGATTGAAAGTACTCGCTAAGTAACTGGCATGGCACATCCTGACTTAATGGGTGAACAGTATAGTTCGATTAAGTATTTCCGTGATGGTGATTACAAGTTTATGATTAAATATTATGGGTGTTTAGTACTGTAATTATTGCTGAATAAAAGATGGTTGGTACAGCCTGATTATTGCTATTCGTGAAACCTGCAGGCCCTCAGAGAGTAACATTGGCATGAATTTGAAAGAGCCTTCGTCATCTTCGTTGTGTTAAGTGAAAAAACAGTTTTTTTCGTATCGCAATAATTACAGTAGTAAAAAATACAGTTTAATGAACCATTGTCACGAAAGGCATAAGACGAAATATCTCTGCCAAAAAAGTGTTCCAATAATAATCCGCAGAGTCTTTCTTTATAGAAAAAATGTTCTCCACTTTATATAGCAAAGGGCGAAGAACTGGAAGTCGCGTGGTCAAAAATGGCAGCAATGTAGCATTGAGCTTGACATTCCACCCTTTTAGATTTTTGGGAAATTGCCATCGAATAAAAATCTACTAGCCTCAATGTTAATTATTGCCACGATGCAGACGAGTGGCTACTGGCCAGTTCTGTGATGCCAGATCGCACCAGTAAGCGACTAACGCCCGGTGGAAACACACCTGTGCGCTTTAGTTACTTTTGTCGCAAAACTTTTGGTCATTACCTTGACACATTGACCCATGGTGTTCGTGCGGTAATCCGTGATTATTCTTAGTTATCTGTAATCTCCACTATCAACATCGCGCTTTTCTCTTTTTAAATCGTCTAATTCTTTCGTCTTTTTAACATATAGCGTTATACTTATATAAACCCCAGATATTTGTGTCGTGAATAATAGCTATATATAAATGATCAATTCTTTGTACGATTTATAAAATATAAATTAATATTTAAATTATTGTGCCTAATCGGAGATGAATTATAATTATTAATTGCATTTACGTATAATTTCAATAAATGCAAGTGGAAAGGTGAACTGGACGCTGTATTTATCTCTAAAGTAATTTACTGTCTTCTGGATCACGATTATTGTGTGTTACACTGTTTTGGACCACGAGAGTAAACTCGAGTCTATACTACATCAGAAAGTAGCGCGCAAAAAATCAAAGAGTGTCAACGGGAGCCCAAAAATAGGCCAGCAATAGAACTAGATATTATAAGTTTTGAAGTGCCCACGTATAATTGATATAGTTTTGATTATAAATCCGCGAATGATACAGCGATGAGAAGACGCGCCGCTACTATTCAAAACGAAATGTGAAAACAAAAAAATAGGAAAAAACATTTTTATTATCGTACATTTGAACTTGCTAATTTGCCAATTGTCACTTTAGCCTCCGTGTTTCTAATTAGGAACATAAAACATCGAGAATTATTTCGTAGGTATGTACAGCAACTCCTTGTTAACATGATCAACAAATATTTGTACACCGTACATTACTCAGACTTTAATAATAATTGATGTCAGAGAAGAGATTTATAATATCAATAACAAAGGACAAGTTCATTTACTCATTCATTGTTATAATTATGAGATAATAATTATTGCCGAAAACGGTATAAGAATGATTTTAAAATATACAAACTAACGTGTGCTTTTGATACTCGTACGTCACCCTGTAGTTCAAATTCTTATTTTGCTCTTGCGAAATCGCATAGCTGTGTCTACTTAAAGGCGTTCATCGTGTCGTGAAAAATGAAATCTGTTTGTCGTCAAACTAAAGCTGAGAATTTGCCTAAGAGCGATGCTGCCACTCGCCAAAAAGTGCTGAGATCTATTAAAACAGGGTAGATATTATAGTGATAATAAAATTTTGTAAAAGATTCTCGAATATTTTATCACGTGTTCCAGGTGAATATATGCATGTAGGTATTCGGTACGCAATCAACCCATTACGACACTCAGGATTTACGTCCTCTTAATCGATGCACTTCCATTTAAACGAATAGCTTGCAATGGCCTGCACTTACCCACAAGAATGTTTTCAATCTAGTGATTCGATGGTGTTAAAATAACGCAAATATTCATCGTGAAAGATTTGTAAAAATAAAAAATTGAAAAATAAATAAAAAAAATGTGTATAGGATTTTGTTCGCACGTTCATTAGTCAATCCATCGTTGTTTGGATAAAGAAGCGAAAAGTCAATGATCTGAAAAAATTTTTGCAACATTTTTGTTTTTCCATTTTCTTTGTACACTATAGTATGTTATTTTTAACTTACGATACATCGTGTCATGGAGATTCTGAAGAAAGCGAGAACTTCATTCGCGGAGATATACTAGACTAGCAAATAATTATCCGTGTAGATGTAGACAAACAGTTTCTATTAATAGATATAAAAGTTTATTTCACATTAAGTCCATAAGTGTTATGGTTTCAAAAGTCGACTGCAGTTTAAGCTAATCCTCATCAAGTCGCACTACTAACAATAAATACTTTTAACACGTGTGGCTGTGACTTTTTAGAGGTAATAAACTCTCGTTGACGTCGTTGATTTTTTTTTATTTTTTGTCTAATATTTTTTCCACGAATGTGTATTACTTCTTTTAAACAACAAAATTACCATGCAATTTAAAACATAATTACGAATCGGAAAGAACAACTTAATAAAGAGAAATAAAGATCAAGAAAAATAAATTTTATGCACAACAATAACTGTCAAATGGGTTTATAACTTTACGAAGAGCTTACTTACTCGTGAAAAATTTTCACTGTAAACGTCAATGTGAATGTTTATTTGGATTTTCTTCAATCCCTGAAAACTATAGCTATAAACGTTAACTTCTCCCGTATGAAAGACCAACATTATCTTATTACAAGCCGACTTGAAAATATTTTACGATTTAGCTGCTATAGTTATGATTTTATAGAGAACCAGTCGTCGCGTCAATCTGATGTTGATTTTTGTTCAAAACAAGTTCAATGAAATTTCATAAAGTACATATGTAATCATGTCATTACGGTGTATCATACTTCTCCAAGCAGCATTATTTTGCATATTATCCTCCTCTATTTGTAGATTGCTTTCAAGTCACTATCTGACTTTCCTTACAACCCCACTCGCCACGTAATAGGGATTAGCGATTAGCGATTTGTTCAAATCACGATCTACCACTTTTGAGACATTCACTTCGAGGATAAACTACATAATCGTAGTACAAGCTATAATTTTTTAACAGAAAATATATTTCAGCTGGTTTCGTAATCTGTTAAGGTTTATGATATTGCCTAGATTCCACGGAGGTCAGAAATTGCACATCGCATGATTAAAACGGGAAAAACAGTCACCGGGATTAGACAGCTCCGGAAATCTAATATAAAACTATTTTCTCAGGCGAAATCATTTTTGGACACAGCTATATTTACCAGCGGGGTTGCATACTGGCGCAATTCCCACGCTGAACAGCTCTACGGTGTGTCTCTAAGAAAACAGAATGACCTCCAAGCTTACGAGCTACGATTGACTGGCTTACTCGACAAAGACGGAAAGCGTCCAAATCGTATTTTTAGTAGTCAAATGCTAGCCATTTAAATGATATGCCATAAACGGCACGTGGATACTCGAAGTAGACTCTTATCGCTTTTATTTTTTATTTTAACCGCAGAAGTTGGAAACAATAATATTTACAATGAATTGTATTTCACAGAAAAATAACTACTGTCCTTATCGATAACGACACAACTGCACAAGCTATAATATGCAGCTGCGATTAGTTTTTAGATTCAAACGTATGTACAACTGTGTTCGAAATTCTAAAAATTTTGATCGCAGATCGTCTGGCTTTTACGAATTCAGAATCTAACGACTTTTTAATCTTTTCATACACACATATTAATTTATTAATAATAAACAAATCAGACCGGAAACTAGCTTCACCATTTGGCATTCACATTTCATTTCTTATGGGCGATTATTATACCCAGACTGAATATGACATTCGCAAATTATTTGAATAAACATTAAAAATCATTATTAAACGGTGAAAAATTTTGTCCATCCCTTCATCTGTCACGACTCTTTGAATAATTAGAGGATCTTTATTTTGCATTCATCTCTTATGACTGGCAATGTTTTATAATATATGGCATATTCCAAGATTATCTGTTAATCTCTTGTCGCCAGATCAATCTTTCGCTATAGTATCATTCATCAAGAAGTTTAGATCGAAGTTAATGGCATCAGAAAACGCGTTTATAATTCATGTGTAAGTCAGGCACCTAGAAATTGAATATAACAAAGCTTGCCAAATAACTTACATTAAGTGTAACGCGTATTTTGGACAGAAATTAATATATGCGAACTCTTCACTGCCTTATGACTATGACTATATATGATTTCCTATTTTAAGTTCAGCTGGACTATTTCCGAAGAACTGATGCAGTATCGATGATATTTCATTAATGAATACGATCTGCGCTAACATCACCGGGAATTCTAGAAGCAATAATTCCGTCATGCTACGCGAGCACTTCATCTCCTTGATTTCTTCTTCTTGTCTGATTCCCATATTTCATTGAGAAATATATCCAGCAGTAGCAGAGAAACTCTTGTGAAAATTTCCAGGATGGTCTTACAGCCGGAATACTTTTACACCACGGTTCGGAAAACCGTCTTGTTTTCAAAAAGTTTACCACTTGTCTTACAACCCCTCTAAGAAATAAGAAAAACTGTACAGCGTCCAAATTAAACGTAAATAGTACGCAAGGAATGCACGTCGTAAAGCAAGGAGTTAGACTGTTAAAACTTGCAGATCGAAGAGATTGTAAAGGTGTTAAAATGGTGTGGGTAAACTACACTGTAACATCGCGATGTTGTTTTGGTCTCATTGCCGGTCATCATCTTGTACAGTAAAGTAATCATCAGTGAAAGTTAGAGTCCGCAAAATGAATAGAAGTGTTACGACGTAGATGCAGCGCAAGACCATAAGGTCATAAAAGATTTGAATAAAAGGGTCGTTACTGCAGGATCCATAAAAAATGACGGTTTCATATCAATACGAAGTTGCAAGTTCAACAAGCGGAGGTTTCACAAGATTACTGTTCATGTGGCGTGGATCTCTCTATAAACTGATCTACAGAGAGCTTTTACTTTTCCTTGCACTGTTCGGCGTACTTTCAACCCTTTACCGCCACGTCTTTACCACATCACAAAAAAGGTTTGGCTCTATTAATCGATCGATATTTCAGTTACATAATTAATTATTTTCTATAAATAGACATACTTAATCCAGAAAATATCTTTCATTAAACGAATTATTATTAGATCTTCGAAAGCTCCAAATTTTATGTGACAATTATATTTTCAGTGCATTTGAGCTGATTGTGGTCTACTGCGATACTTTTATTAACTTGATACCTCTCAGCTTTGTGCTTGGATTTTACGTAGCCTACGTTGCTGGTCGATGGTGGCAGCAATACACAGCAATTCCATGGCCTGATAAGTAAGTTTGATAATATGTAACACAATGTAATTTATATTAGTGAATTCCGGAAGGATTTCGAACTAATTTTCTCGGGTTTTTAAGAGTTATGCATTCCGTGGCACTTTACGTTACTGGGAATGATGAATACGCACGAGTTTTGAGGCGGTCCTTAATGCGGTACTTAAATCTATCCTTAATTCTGGTTCTTCGTTCGATCAGTTCAGCAGTAAAAAGGCGTTTTCCAACTCTCGATCACGTCGTTGATTCAGGTAAAATAAATTGAAATATGATGACAATGAAATATTTCGAAAGCCATAATTAGTTCAGCAGTAACAAGAGAGACTACTATATCCTAACGATGGAATTTGGAAAAAAGACTAACATGGGACCGGGTTTTTTGGAAGCAGAATTTTCTGATGACAAAAATGTGTCTGTTTTACAGGCTTTATGACCTCCTTGGAGCTAGAGCTGTTCCAATCCGTTCCAAGCGTAGAATTCAACACATATTGGATCCCGTGCACGTGGTTTATTAATTTGTTAAAAGAGGCACGTTTCAGCCACAGACTGCCGGATTCTCAAGGACTCAAGATAATAATGGAGGTATGTTTTCCTCGTTGATTTTTTGCGATAAAACTCGAAGCCTGCGTCATCCATAAATATTATAATAAACTTTGAGATTTAACGTGGTTCGGTAATTTTTATTTTTATTTTTCTCTATATTTATGATTAGTCATGTAGCTAGTACATAGGTATCTATTCACATGACTTATCTGTCAGCAGTTTTAGACATCATTTCTTGACCACGTATTTCCTTCTGCAGTTTGAAACTTATAGGAAAAGGTATAGTTTAAAAAATCATCACTATGAGCACAAACCAATTCTGATATATGGATTTCTTATCCGTATAATCAGACATTTAGAAACACGTAGGCGTTGATAATTATTTATCATCAGGTATTTCGTTTCGTAGGAATTCAACGATTTTAGATCAAAATGTGGTCTCCTATGGAGCTACGACTGGGTATCAATTCCATTAGTGTACACGCAGGTAGTCACCCTGGCCACGTACAGCTTCTTCGCGGTGGCCCTTGTTGGCCGTCAATACATAGAAGGAGAGAAGAAGCCTTTTCAAATGCAAGTTGACATTTACTTGCCATTGTTTACCATTTTGCAATTCTTCTTCTTCATGGGATTGCTCAAGGTACTGGACAATAAATTTTCATCAATTTATGACCGTGAGAATTATTCATCTATCCGTTTATTATTTTATCATCATTTCACAATCTTTTATAGGTTGCTGAACAGCTGATCAATCCCTTCGGCGATGATGACGAAGACTTTGAACTTAACTGGCTCATCGACAGACATACGAAGGTAAATTTCATTCGGTAAAAGAAGTGGAATTTATGGAACCTGCAAATGTGCAGATTCTATAGATTACGATACTTGAGTTTTAGTGATCAAAACTTTACGAATAAGATTTGAAATAGATTTATAATACATATATCAATATAAAATTAGACCTAGAATTTACCCAGAAGAAAAAATTGATGAAAATTTCTTTTCTGACAGGTGTCGTACCTAGGTGTTGATACTTTGATGAACAGATGTCCACCCCTCGTAAAAGATATTTATTTCGATGCTGAAGACTTAACGCTTCCTTACACCGAGGCCTCAGTTGCCTACAAGAGGAAAACCTATCGAGGGAGCGTTGCTAACATGACGTAAGTCGCTGTCGTTTAGAATTTTGTTATTCTGACTAAAGTATAAGAGAATTTACAAAATTTTGCAGTTATTAAAAGTTTTCTGGTGAACGAAATGCAGATTTGGTGCAGAGCTTTCGTTGATTAAACGATTCATATTTCCAGGGTACCGGAAGAAAAGCAAACCATGTTCTTGCCCGATATTTCAGAAGAACGTGAAGAGAACGGAATGACTACACCTACGCCACGAACATCCTCTGCAAGTCTTGCCACTCATGCAAATGATAGTCCACTTCGAAATAGGCGGTAAGATTTAGCCTGAATTCTACTTTTTTATACAAGATTGTTTATGACTATTCATGTACTCGGAAGACTAATCAAAGTTATAATACTAATGCGAGAAAAATAATGATCTTCAGTAAGTTGATTACATACGTTTGTTTCAGCCAGATCAGCGGGTCCCCGCCATCTACTCCGTGGTTGCCTCGAAATCTTTCTGAAACCGTTATCCAGTTTGGCGAGGCTTCGATTGAGTCGGAACGAGACCACCGTATGTTAGCTGAAGCTGTAAAAAAATTGTCTACAAAATCTCTTCACAATGTTACGTCCCAACAACCGAAGAAATTTTTTTTTGGAATGGGGAAATCTACGGCCAATCTTCAACCGTGGCCAAGCGCCTCAAATTTGGCTCGTTATAACGCGCAAAATCATACTACAGACGTGCCACTTTCAACAATTTTGGATACCTCGGCGACTGATTACACTCCACAACGAAAAAGTTCGCTGAAAATTAAACAATATCCACACTACAATACGAACGAACAATGTGCAAACGCGGGAGCTGATCAATTTCAAAATCAAGTTAACCAAGGTATCATCAATTCAGCATTTTCACAGGAACAATTGTCTTATGGGGGATGCTACCCCAGCAAGAATGAAAATGATTTAAATTTACGTAGTGAAAGTCCTTTTGACGATAACCATTTCGATGCATGTCAACACTCGTGTATGCATTGTAGTAGAAACATGTACAATAATCATAATGTATGTGCTCCTCGTCCGCGGCTTCATAGTTGTCCGAAATATTTAGTACGAAGACAAAGGTCGATGGGTAGTGGAAAGAAAAAGGGTGTTAGATGGAAATCGGTAGTTGATGATACGGGTGAATTAAAAAATCGTAGAAGGACCGTAGACTGTGTACCTACTGCCGAAATGATTTTAGCTCAGGCAGCAGCCAGTACACCTAATTTGTGTATATTAAATGAAAATGATCAGGCAAGTTGTCCAAATATCGGGGATCATCCGGATTCTTCAAGTACTGATCACTCCTTAGAGATTAATCCAGTCGATAATCAAATGCAAAGAAATTCAAAATCCATGATACCGTCTGTAGTTGATAAAAATTCTGAAACATCCGAATCTTTATAGTCGGATAGTATTATAGTCATGGGATTACTATTTTTCTTTTTCTATTCCTTTTTTGTTACACATGATTGTACCTCATATATATGTCTTCCAATAACAAAATACATAAGGGTGACTGTACAGGATCAAGTCGTGAAAAATTCAGTCAATTATTATTACTATAGGTATAGGTATAGACGTACATTTATGTGCTATTAGTACGTATATTTCATATTTATTGTTATTATATATGTAGGTATATTTCTTGACTTAAATTAAAGACGATCAATGAGTGATAACAATTATAGGTATTCACACTATAAATATGTTTACTGTCACATAATGAATGATAAACTATTAATTACCTATACCATCAAAATACATGTATACAGCTGTTGCAGATAATTAATCATAAAATATGTGAGCAAGTATTATTATTTTTTTTTTTTTATTTTTGTTGAATCAATCAACTCATTTCATGTAAATAATGTAAATAAATTCCTATCGATATATCAATAGGATATTATTCGATGTTTCAATCACTGATCGAACAATATGTCTAATTAAACATAAACATTAAACGTAATTTAGAAATTTTATTCAACATACTGCCAAGTTAATTAAACTCCTTAATAATATAATCGCATTATAATTATATGAACTATAAAATAATCTTAGAAATAGTAAATAATTCGTTCGGTCCAAAGTTGGGACACTATTACTCTAAAGCTTTGTAAAATTACCGACCAAGATATAATGTCATATCATACGAAGCTGAAATTATTCAAGTAGATGTCATTGATCGCTGATAATATCTGCACGTCTTTGTTTATTATATATTAATTTATATAAGCGCTATCTGCAGGCGTTGAGCGTCACGAGTTTTGGTTCGATCAAAATATCTGTTACTCTATAATCCGTAAATAAACATTTTTTTTAATTATCATCACTGAATTATAAATTGATCGATGTTATAAATCCCACCTTAACCCGTAAAAATTTTTCCCACGACGTATTCGGCCATACCGCAAGTGTTAATTGGACGCTTTAGTAAAGAATTTGGTGATTATGATTCATGGATAGGTTAAAATAGCTAATTAAATAACTGGGTTATTTCAATAACGATCAGTTTAACGCTGAACCTGATAATTGCCATTTATGACAAAAAAATATTAATAATAATAATAATAATAATAATAATAAACAGTAAGGCTATGCTAATTTTACTGCATGTGTTACGAATTTTCAAATACTGATTATACCAGCTATAGCTGTTTCAATCAGCTTCCAGACAATAATTTGCTGTCACACTTGTCTCGATATACGTACGCGTGTGTTGCAAGCGGTATTGTAATTAACGATAATCAATTATAGTCGTATAAGATACAACATATTATATGCATATAAAATTCTTTTCTTTAGTACAGATAAATTTCAAGCAATCAAGTGATGATCGTTACTTTTGATGAGTACCCTGCACCTGTGTATACAATCATTTAGTACAGCTTCTAGGATTTGAATTATGAACATACATACATATTAACTTGGTGAGATTTTCATCAGGGCACATAGAGTGGATATAATAATTAATTTCTATAATTAACAGAATAACACGATCTAGTAACAGTAAGAGTATTACACTGATGAATATTGTGAGGACATTCTATATTCCAGTATATCTATGAAATTGGTTATCGCTACTCCAAATGATTATAAATTTAATATTTCGTGAAGAGAAATTTGATAAGTATGACTCATGCCCATGAAGAAATTGATCTATCAACGAGAATATTGACCTCAAAGATGAAACTGGTAAATGTCAAAAAACTCATTCATACCTATATGTATATGTATAGATATGTACCTCGGTATAGATTATCGCGCGGAAGAACATGGCAAGTATAAACGATAACATAGTGGTGATAACACATATTTTAATTTATATAGAACGCATTTTATAATAAGTTATTGTTGTTAACTTAATCATAGAGGTATAAAGTTCATGTCTGCTTTAGGGTAACATATATACATCATCTACGAGATTATAAATATATTACGTGCGTATTATCAAAATCTTTCATGTATTTGTCACGTGCTCGTTTTTGTTATAAGTCTAATCTTTAAATAGACTATATTCTGTACACATGCAACATTCTCTGGTTATGTATACATTCATATAAATGTAGTTTCATCGATGTTTCACAACATCAATTATAGTTTGTTATTGAAACTGACATTAGTAGGTCTTACTTCTACGCGTATCTATTATATATACCCTAGATCAAGTGGTTCTTTGAACACATTCATAGGTAGGTTTTCCCACTATACTTATTAGTTAATCCGCATAGTGTATGCACTTATACATATAGTGTGATTAAAAATATCGTCTAAAGATAACAGTGTAGCGATAGTGTTGTAACACTTCGTTTCTTCGCCTCCAGTTCTGCAGTAGGTATGAACAAAGGTATCGCAATCGATACCGTGGCTTGGGATTAAAAATTTCGTAATTTCGCGCTGGTAAACGAGATACTATAATAAACATAATATGATTTGGAATATAAAATGAAATTGAAAAGGCTAAGCTTTTTTAAAATTTATGTGGAAAGTGTTGCAGGAAAGAAACGTGAAGGAATTCCCTTGCAACAACACATTAAAACTGTATATTCTTATTGTAATAAAAATTAAATTCTTGGACTTTGACAGGATAGAGTCCGATTTCGTGACGCTGTTTTACCGACTGGTGAATCATTTCAGCTTGATACAGTAACTCGAGTCACTGCCGCAGGGAAATCATTTACGAAAACGTCAGTTTTATAATATGGCGCGTTCCAATTGACCCGCACTCAGCTGTCTGAGTGTATAGTGAAAATAATCGGCATTGTGGCCTTTGTTTTGATACATCGTCTACAGTTTTTGTTATAAAATTCAACACCTCAACGTAGTCTCAACACGTAATTCTGGTAATATGTTACTTATTGGATATCTCGTTATCATAAAATAAGTATATTTTTATTCATATAGAGATCGTACATACGTGTTTAGATCGTACGACAGTTATTCTCACATGTACTGTTATGTCCTCATTCACTAAATACATAATTATAAATCCTTGCTTCGAATTTTCTGTGTATACGTAATACGCGTTATCTTTAACATCTGACGTATTTTTTTTCCCCTTCGATATATTCAATAGATACTCAGATATATAAACTTAACGAGTTTGTTAAGTAAGCAACTTCCTTTGTATGCGGTTTGTTGTTTTCAAAAATCCCACACCTCCATTTCTTCATTTAAATAACAAACAATAATCACCTTATTCAACACGAAAATATCATCTAATTTCATTGCTCACTTGTTTCATTTTTATGGATTTTTATATATAAATAAATAATTGTTGAATTTTTGCTTCTTTTCTTGTCCTAATTTCATTATTATGGCGTTATCCAAACAGTTTTTAATCAAAATAATAATAATGAACTCAATTTCTCTGATGAACAGTTATTCTCTGTTATAAACATTTGCTAATGCATTGAAGCCTGAATAAAACAGTATGAACTAGTATAATTTAATCTTTGAACTACTAAGCTTATAGGTAAACACAAAGGCTAACACATAATTGTATGTACAAACACTGTAAAGCATTAGTAAATCATAAATTTTTATCATAAAAATATTATAGAAGTCAGTTCTTTTCATCATCATAGGTACTGCAACCTTCAGCTATGCTATTTACTAGACGAAAAAAGAAAATAGTACACAAGAACATGCACTGTATTGCAGAGTTCTATTTTTGGATCAGAAACACCTCTAATTGCCCTCTTTGTAAATGCACTAGGCTTGCATTTGAATTTTAACTTTTCAATACCACAACATGTTGTCAACTCAGTCACATTTAAATTGTTATACTTTTTACATTATAATTTTATGGTTTTATTTTTTAAATGAAGATCAAGCTCCTTAAATTTAACTATTGCAAACTTTCTAAGAAATTCCTTTCGAAAAATTAATGGGAATTCTTGTAATTAATAAACATAATTTTTCACTATCAGGTGGCTCTTATCTGGCCATTAATCAAACGCACAACATTCAAATTTTATGGTGTCCAAATTGATGCGTAAAAAAGAAGATGGTGATAGCGAATGTAGCGGAGTGGACAACCGCAGAAGTCATAACGTGGCTGGTAGAAAATGGACATAGCCAATTCGAAACAGACTTTCGTTCAAATATAATAGATGGCAAAGCTCTTCTAACACTCACAGAAGAAGATCTAAAGTGTGGGACTATGCGCACTAGAGCTATTGGAGACATCAAAAGATTGTATATTAGTATAAAACAACTGCAAAGAGACAACATTGCAACTTTGTACGAACTTGGCCACATTGATCTATTCCCATCAACTAATTATTATAGTCATCAACGGCCCGAAGTGAGTTAAGCAGCTTGATTAAATTAAACTAATCCCTCATTGTAGGTTCACACCTGGTAACTGCATTTAAATAAATGGAACTCATTGAATAATTGAATTTGCTATGGAAAAGATTTGGTACGTCAGTTTGCTAAACGTTTGAATGAAAAAGCTTGAAATTAGTAATTGCAGAATTGTTAAAACATTTCCTGATTTAGAATTTTATGTAATAAAATATTTTCATCAATTAATGCTTCAGGTACCAAGCAATGGAATAACGACTAACGATGGATCAATGGAACATGAATCTTACTCTGCTTCAGTATCTGAAGATGACCAAGCGTCTCATTTGCCATCAGAAATCTGGAAGACTTTCATAAGTCTAGGATACCTGTTCATTGTTACTTGGATAACTGCCTTTGTAATGGTCATTGTTCACGACCGAGTACCTGACATGAAAAAGTATCCACCATTGCCGGACATATTTTTGGACAATGTACCTCATATACCATGGGCTTTTGATATGTGCGAAGTAACTGGAACCCTACTATTTGCCATTTGGCTAGTAGTACTTATCTTCCACAGATATAGGTCATTAATCACTTCTTAAATAAAGTTTTCACCAAATTGCTAGCATCTCCCACTTGGCATAGCAACTATTCGCGATAATTTAACAACCGTTTCTTTAACTATTCAGTCCAATGAACATGAGCTAATTATATCTTTTAAATGGATCAAAATAACTCCTACATAGCTACGTTAAAGTAGAGCTATTTTAAAAATCACATTGATCATCATACTCATACATTTATTTATTCTACTAGGTTCATACTACTTAGAAGATTCTTTGCTCTATCAGGGACAGTCTTCCTTTTGAGATGTGTTACGATGCTGATCACTTCTCTGTCTGTACCAGGAGCTCATTTGCAATGTCAACCTAGAAAGGTGCCAGACGAAGAATGGTCGGGGTAAGCTTGCGCCAAGAAGTATAAATCCATTGAACCAAGCCAAGAACATTTTTGTTTTATCATATGTTTTGTTCTTTTGTTTTTTTAGCACTGCATATGGAGAACTTTATAATAAAATTGCTATGGCATATGTGATTTGGAGAGGAGCTGGTATGTCTATTCAAGGAGTCAGAACTTGCGGGGATTATATGTTCAGCGGACATACAGTGGCGCTGACTATGCTGAACTTTTTCATAACAGAATGTAAGTTTCAACGTTTTTACGATTTTTGATTTGAGATTTAATCGTATTTATCAAGAACGAAATACTTTATTTGTTGTTTTTTTTTTTGTTGCTTATAGATACTTCAAGACAGCTGTACTTCCTGCACACATTTACATGGATGCTTAATATGTTTGGAATATTTTTTATCCTTGCTGCACACGAGCATTATTCTATCGACGTATTTGTAGCCTTTTATATAACTTCAAGACTTTTTTTGTATTATCACACGCTGGCAAATAACCAGGCTTTGATGCAACGTGATTCAAATCGAACTAGAATATGGTTTCCTTTATTTAGCTTCTTTGAGTCATCTGTAGACGGGATTGTTCCTAACGAATATGAATCACCTTCTCAGATAGTTTGCAATTTAATTTGTGCTGGTAAAGATGTTTTCAATTTCTTACAATCTAACGTTTCATTCGACAAGGGTCAACGTTGTAATAATGTCGATGATAATGGGTCTAAAACGCGGGTTGATGATGGTAGTAAAAAAAAGAAACTTTAACATTGTATTATTTATATTTTAAAAAAACTTTGAAACAGAGAAAGAGAGAGTGATATATATATATATATATATATATATATATATATATATATATATATATATATATATATATATATATATATATATATATATATATATATATATATATGTATATAAAATAAAACATTTCGCTTTGTATGTATATTGCTGTTGATATTGTGATCAAGTATAAAAGAAACGTCTGAATTATTTTTAACGATGACGTTCTTTTTCTCTTCTAATATTATTATTAAAAATTAGTAAATAATTTCTTCGTGCATATCTAATCTAACGAACCCGTTTACCTATGTGTAAACACGTACCTTTGAAATTGACCAAGAATTCAATTTATATGACATACTATCAGATAAGTTATAGATATTATTATTATTATTATTATTATTATTATTATTATTGTTATTATTATTATTATTTATTTTATAAAACGGGTATGTTTCGCACATATTATATGGAACTGATATTTACATTCCCGCTAAATGCTTATACATATTTCTATGTAGTTTTATATTATTCTAGTCTGAAATGAAAAATCATGGTGCATTAGGGGCTATATTAGAAACGTCAACGGTAAATTGATGAATAATGAATATATAATATATTATATTTAGAGATACGCTCTAATAATAAACTTGGTCACAACATTATTTTTATACATGCAAACGAGAAGAAAAAGAAAAAGGAAGGATATTAATAAATATTCGCCCGTTAAGTCCCTCCAATTAAATCTTAATATTGAAAATACTTCGGGCATACATATAAAAACAATTAAAAAACAAAATTTTGTAAAAATAACTGTAATATAGTAATCTATTGAAGCTAATTTCTATATCATTAAAATAACAATCTTATCATAAACATTCACCGATCATATACTAGGTACATACATACATACGTTAAAATCAGAATAAACTTAAGTCGCACAATAAAATTCTACTTAGCCAATATCGTCAGTATAAAAATTTCAATCGTTTTACTGTGTATACAAAAAAAAAAAAAAAACAATTTTCATAACTGACGAAATTTTTTTTTCCGATATGTTATTTACCTAGATAATAGAGCACAAATATTTATAGTTTAATCGATGCTTCGTTTTCATAGCTATATATTTTATTGTAGACTGATTCGTTGCTTGGGTATTCATCGAAAAATATACTTCCTTATTAACTCTCTTGAGTTTAACGATCATATTTCAAATATAGTTATCACAAGGTCTGTTTTTAAATTGAAGAGTTATTCAATGAGCGAGGTTTCAAAGTCTGGTTCGACACGAAAAATAGATAATGTCTTTCGGAATGGATTAATAAAGTAAAAATTTTTGAAACAATTTGAAATGGATCAGCTTTATAGCTGTATATGAACGAATTCGACGTGATTATAGTGAAAATGAAGAAAAGTCTTGATAGAATTATAGTTTACGAATCGAAACGTAGTTGTTTTTCTGTACAGAAATCTTTTCTTCATCTTAAGAAAAGAAAAAATAACTTTGTTCTCCTACAGGTTATATATCATGAAAATTTTCACATGAGAATCTTCATACATTCATAATTTTCCAAACGATTAACCATCTTTAGGTATATATTATATAATTAAATCCATAAAATAATTTTGTACAGATAATAACTGTGCCGAAGGAGAGGAAGACTGTTGAACAAAAAAAAAAAAAATAAAATAAAATAAAATAAAAATAATAAAACTAAAAAAATAAACTGATCGAAATTGTACATAATAACTTCTATCTTTTCTCTTTATCTTTAGAGTATGATCGGAATATAAAACATCATGTTACCACCCTCTTGCATTTCCCTGCCCAACACCTATTTTTTGGCTTTTTTAAGATGTGTTATCACTGACTGTAACACAGCACACAAGAAGATTTACACAAAACACAACCCGGGTGTAAATCGTTTTTAAAAAACGATGAAGAGAAAATGAGAAAAAATTAAAGAACTATAATCCTGAAGTATGTCTATTATTCTAAAGAATTTTGGCTTCTCGAGAAAACCATCCGAAGATAGATTATTATAGAATTCTTCATTGAAGGCGTTTTTTATGTTTTCAACTCTTCGAGATCTCACAAGTTGGTACTTTCCCGAGTACCTATCTAAGCCGGAAATATTGATAGATATTTCCAACAGGAAATTTTTCAATTACTGCCACTCACACTCAGTGTTTTACGTCGTAATTAGAAATGAGTTACGATATTACTATTGATACCGGTATTATTTTCCATTGAGAGTGTTTTTACTCGAGTAATAGACATGGAATAGATAATTAAATATTTGTGAAATCTTAAACCGAGGAAGAAAGCTTTCATGAAAGTAATTCTCACTTCCGTCTAGTTTCTAATCTATATTCATTTCTTCGAACGATCCCTGGAGTTCGTTTAACTTTTGCAAGTTGTTTTTCAGATAACCGAAAACATCGTAAACTAATTGTCAATGTCAAATGCAATGCTGGTTCAATATTTGTAAATTTTTCATTTTTCTGCAGCGTATGCCCATGATCCAGCTCTGAACACTCTGGAGAATACAAACTGGCTGCAGACCACAGGCACCGGCAAAACGGTAATCTCTATATTCTTTCTACTGATTACGAAGAATAAACTCATTAATTAAACTAAAAATGAATATTATAGTTAACCGAATGATAGCCCAAGAAGCTTTTTTTCGCGGATGAAGATCATCCCGTTTTTCCTTTGGTACCGTTTTCAAGTAATGGTCGCATTTTTCAAAGCTAGAAGATCTGTAAAACCAATTGCACTAAGGCATGAGGCGAGTCTGAACATTCATGATGTGTAATTTTGATCTATAGAGAATTATTTGTGCAAAATTAATGAAAGTTAGGCTCGAGTGAAACGCTTCGTGGTCTATGCGAAATGCAAATTCATTTTAAAGACCCTGTGTAGTGTATGTGAAGAAATGGAGTTACACCCACGCGGGTAAGCTGAAATTTTTGGTGGGGCGATCTGTAGTTCGAATTCTATTCTTGTTCAAAGTTATAATTAACCAACGAAGAAGATTCTGTACCTCGTAGTCATGGGACCACTTGCGAGGTCTTCGTTAGTCGGTGGCGGATAGACGGGCGAGTTGCCAGGTTTGAACGAAACTATGTGATTCCAATGTTGAAAATATAGTGTCAAAATAGATTGTGATCCGTGACTCGATATTTCTTTTTTTTGTTTTTTTTTATTTTTTTTTTTTTCAAAATTCGGTAATATCTCTTTGATTGAAAATAGCTCAAAATCTATCGATATTATTGACAATTTTTTCGGAGGAAATTATCATACGGTATAACCTGTACACGCTCATAGTATAAATCTTAACTCTCGCGGTATCAAAAATTTCGTTAGATCGATTTTTATCATTTATTAGCGATCATTGCTTAACTTTGCTTGGATTAGTGACAAAAATTTCTCCTGTGTGGTCTGCGAGCATTAATAAATCATAAACGGCTATCAGAAAGTCTCTATCCACTATATTGCGTGGAATTTAATAGATAGCTCTTATCGTAGGTGTACCTACTAGTGGGCTGCAGTTATCATAGATCAAATAACTTGAGCTATTTGACCGCAAAATAACAGTCATGGGGTCCGATAACGTTGAGGGTGCCTGTGCGATTTGCGAAAAACTGGCAACTCTAAGATGCAGTAATTGCAAGGCCCAGTTCTACTGCACTAAAGAACATCAGAAGCAGGATTGGTCCCGGCATAAAACGTCCTGTCGTTCCTGGGAGGTCAAGGAGAACGAAGAACTCGGACGACATTTATTAGCAGCTCGGGACTTGGAACTCGGTGATCTCGTCGTGTCCGAACCACCCTTGGTTTGGGGTCCGGCACCGCACTCTCTCGAGAGAGTATGCGTCGGTTGTGGTCATCAACAAGCATACAACAGGTGTCCAAGATGTAGTTGGCCAGCTTGTGATCCAAAGTGCAATGGCCTCACGGACCACGATCGCCACGGAACGGAATGTGCGATTCTAATTAAAACTAGAATACTACCAAGGTTCGAATTTTTTTCTAATCAAGTAAGATTCGAAATATAAAATGGAACCGTTTACAGATGTGATCTTCTGTTGCCACTGAGATTTTTACTACTTCGAAGACGCAGCCCAAAACGTTGGGCTCTATTAGAGGCTCTTCAAAGTCACGACGATTCACGTGGACCTGGTACCGAGGCCCATGAAGAGACTCAGAGCCTGGCTCAGTTTTTGGGACCATTTCTAGATCTGGATGAACCCTCAAGAACCGCTCTGCCTCGGGTTTGTGGTCTCATAGATGTTAATGCACTTGAGACTAATCCACCCGAAGGTTCTGCAGCTCTGTACGAAACGGCCTGCCTTTTAGAGCATAACTGTATAGCCAACACCAGACACAGCTTTGCAATTGACGCTAAAGGACGGCCATGTATCACTGTTCGTACGGTGACTAATGTCCGAAAGTAAGTTCATTGGAAAACGAAAATAATAAAAACTATCAATTTGTTTTTCAATATTATGAAAAATATCTCGATTGTTACAGGGGTGAACATCTGAGTACAACCTACACGCACGCTCTTTGGGCAACCCGAAGTCGTCGAGAACATCTTCTGGCAACTAAGTATTTCTCTTGCCGTTGTGAACGGTGTGCTGATCCCACGGAACTCGGTACTCACATAGGAACTTTACTATGTCCATGTGGCCCGGGTCTCGTTTTACCCAGGGATCCTTTGATTCCGGATACTGAATGGGCATGCAACTCTTGCTCGGGGGTTTTGACATCCGTGGAAGTAATGCAACTGACGGAAAGACTTGGTGAAGAAGTCGAAGGTGCAATGACTGTGGCGACTCTAGATGTTCTCAAGGATTTATTGTCCAGGTTAGACAAACTAATGATAATTCCCTATTTTATTATCAAATAAAAAAATGTCATTTTGTTTTTACATTTTCTTTTTTCAATAACTAAAATAATGAAGAGAAGATTGATTTATATTTTTATCGAATTTAGTTACCTACCTCTCGGATTTACCCCGATTTTATTATCACGTAAAAATTTCTTGCCACCTAGATTGCAAGTTTTGCTACATCCTGGGCACCAGCATTGCCTAACAGTTGGTCATTCGTTGATGCAGCTTTTGCCATCAAACGATCCGCAAAAAGCAGATATTTGTAGACGCGTTATCAAGACGACTGAGGCCCTCGATCCCTACGGGAGTCGTCTTGCTCTTTACACGGCGGTTGCCCTGAGGGAACTTTCTTCATGTCCTGGAGAAGACCGTGAAAGTCTTCTCGTAAGGGCGACCAAACTTTTGAAGCTTGAACCAGCAAATAGCCCGGGAGAGAAACTTCTCAGATTGCTAGAGGCGGAGCTGTTTTGAGTTTATTGTGGTCTGTCAATAAATCAATTCTAATTACCTACACCCATAATTTTTTTTCTTCCAAACCTTCAAATTCCAGAAAGAAGATTTTTGGAGATAGGACAAGGGAATAGGTCGTGTAGATTTTAATAGAAATTTTTCTTCTTCAGATTATAACTATAATATAAAAGGTAGGTATACGTAAAAAGTATGCGTGCCGATTGTCATAGACTTGTGATAATAATTTTATACTCAATGAGTAGATATGTCATATTTTCATACGATTAGATAATAAAATATATACGTATAAATAAAATTTATATGAAAAATAAGACGTGTACATAAAATATACTACGTTTTATGGAGAATATGGTCCTCTGGGGACCTTGATGCTAGCCACATTACTTTTCACTTTTACTGGTGTCCCTGGAGTAAGATTAGCCTCATCAGTTTTGGTACACCATGATCGAATCCAGGTAAAAATTGACAACGCTTCATTGACAAAAGTGTATAAAATCGGGTTAACAGCCGTATTTAGCAGCGACAACGTAGTTACAAAAGCCTGAACGTGCCACCATATGCTCGATGATAGAGCAACGTAAAGTTTAACCACCGCAAAAGTCCACATCGGAAGTCTGCACATTGTAAAAACGAGTATCAAGCTCAATATGATCTTAACTGTTCGTTTTTTCCGTTGTACAAAAGGTGGCGAAGACATTGATCGTCTTAGAGTAATCGGCGATGCTCTAGCTGTGCTGGTGGTAGCTAAAAAGATTAAATCCTCGTTATAATTCACAGTTTTTCAAAATCTGTATCAAAACTAAGGCTAGTTATATCGATACTAGTCCATTCCAACTCTCTGACCTGCTGAAGTTTCCGTAAATTGTGAATCACTGCTAGATCCCAGATTGCCCATTTCGCCATGTCTTCGACGTCTCCAAATCTTCAAAGCAAGCAGCAGGTGTACCCCGAAGAACACGATAGCTAAGGGTAGGAATATCGCAATGTATAAAGCCAAGTAGACGTTGGCTGCCTGCGAACGGTCGGTTGTGACGCACATGGAGGCCCTGAGGTCGTTTCACTAATATTTACTAACGTCTAGACATTTAACTAGGTAAAATTTGCAATAAACTTGGAAGAAGCAGGATTTTTAAAAAATATATTTAAAAAGAGAATAAAAATATCCAAATTTTTCTGATCACTGTTCAGTTACACGTATACATATTACAATCCAAGTATTCAATTTTTGTACAGAAAAAAAAAAAATGAAGGAAATAAACCTGTAGTACGTCACGTTGGTCACCACAATCAGAGACTGAGTGGAATAGAGATTTAGAACCGGATAACTAGCCCCAAAAGAAATACACCAGATAACGACAAGGAGAAGAGCGACCATCGGCCATCTTGGTCCAGTTGGTGGTGGATATGTTGGCTTGATTGCACGATACCTTGAAAATAAAATAAAATATGAGAAGATTAAATAATACCTGCAGAACTAATCGTACGTATTTAGATTTTTCGTGATCGTTAGCCAGCGATTTGTAAAAAATATAAATGAAATATTATAAAACTTAATTATTACCGATCGGTGGCAACAGCTGCCAAAGTAAGGGAACTCGTCAAGGCTGCCGTCGTCTGAAGAAATGGTAAAATCGAACATGCCCAATCCGGAAGAATCCATATAATGTTGGGACGAATTAATGTTGTTAAAATGTTAGTACCGGAAGTAACAAGAAGTAGAAGATCCGATGTAGCCAATGAAAGTAGAGCACCGCGATACATTGGTTTAAGAGGAGATTTAATGCCAATGCCAAAACTGATTCGCCAGAGTACCAAAAGATTGCCAATAGTTCCGAGAGTAATGATGGGCCAGATCAAAAGCTGATAGCCGACCCGTGCTCCGAAGGAATAGATTGATAGGCTAGCCTCGTCCATGGTATATAGAAGTTAATTTCAGACTTCGTTAACTTTCTGTTAATTTATTTCAAATTTATCACTTTTATGTGGTTATTTCATGAAACTATGTGTCTTGACCTTTGTAAACTTTGTGGTTCGTAAACTTGACGTTACATGTATGGACGGTAATAAAGACTAAAATTTATTCACCTCAACGAATCGCGGGTGCAATTTACATGCCCTTATAATATATGAATAATGATAAAATGTTATTTCCTATGATGTAACGAGTTTCTTATAAAAGATCAGCTATAATGCAATCCACGATTCTGTATCTCAATTTTTCTGTATCTTTAATTAAAATAGAAACTGTGCTACCTTTATTTACAAAAAATATTTATTAAATCACCCGCTGTGATTCCTTTTCCCTCAAATTGAACAAAAACAAATTCATACTTTCGCAACGACCACCAAACACAAACTGAAACCATCTGATGATGAAATTTTCGTGATATATAAAACCTCGTTGACCATAGCTAACGCGTCAAGGACATTGTCACACTTAACGAACGATTAGCCGGATGTATAGGTGGTGGTTTATACCAAATGTGGTTTATAGTCGATGGGACCATATATATTTATATATATATATATATATATATATATATATATATATATATATATATATATATATATATATATATATATATATATATATATATATATATATATATATATATAATAGAATATATACATATATAAATATGTAACGGTACATACTACACACGTATGTACTTGTATGTACATACGTACACGTATATGCCTATAAACATGTATATTCGTACATAAGTTTGAACGTATGTGGATGAGGACAGCTAGACAGACAGACATATATATATATAGGAGGTGGACAGAACTCGAGAGGGCAGAACGGCCGACATATGGCCGTTGGTTGGTTCGCGTGGCTGCTTTGTTTGCACGGTTGCGCGCCATCGGACATTATAACTTGTGTTTAAACCTTTTATTACCTAAATATATTATACAAAACATTTGCTGTATAAAACGATAAATTTTTTTCTTTTTTTTTTTCTACTTCTTCTCTCTTTTTCTCTCTTTCTCTCTCTCTCTCTATCTCTTTTTTCGAGATAAGAAGGACGTTGTAAAGTGCAGCATATACGCTGTACAGCGATAATAACGAATAAATGAAATCACTATGACATCAAATGTCAAATAAGAAAATATCTTTGAATTTTCTTTATTATTCTGATATATGACGAATTGAATGAAAAATATTTCGTGAAAATTTCGTCTTACATAATCACTGATTTCATTTATTATAACGTCATTATAGCGCCTCCTTAATATAGTTGGGTAAATTCTTTATTTATCCCCCTTTTGCCAAGTGGATATTATAAAAAATTTACAATTACTTAATTTGTGTCTATTAGAATTGTATAGGAATACAAGACCATAAGAGGTCTGGCTATACCAAAAGGATTAGAGGAACTCTGTAATTGCGAATTGCGGTAAGCTTTAAATCGCAAGGAAGATTTGTGGTAGTGGATTTTGGTGATAGAGCGATTTATTTTCTTTTTATTTTTTCTTCTTTTCTTTTTTTTTTCTTTTCTTTTCTCTTTCTTCAATGCTCTTTCGAAATACCTAATAAATAGTTAATTGAAACGAGCATTTGTAAGGGGAAACGGTGCGCAAACATCTCACGCCTCTTAAGTCACATTGACGTGAAACCACTTAACACTTGACACTTAACGATGCAACCGGACTTGGTTGGTTCTCGCCTTCCATTTCAAGGTTTGAGTTTGGAATCTTCGTAACTTTCTTCGATTTATTCGCGTATCCTTAACTGCATTTTTGTTTTTGTTTTTTTTTTTCAATAAAATAAAAACCACCTTCACTCGAAAGATTTCTCTTTTTACTGAATATATAAATTTTCAAATTTTCTTCTTTATACAAAATTATCTTTTTAGTTTCAACAATACGATCCGCGAACTGTCTGATAGAGAAAAAGGAACGAGCAATTGAAAATGAATTATTTTTGAAAAATTAAAATTTAATTTTATTAATTTTTTTATTTTTATTTTTTTTTTTGTACAACGAGAATCGTGCGATTTCCGGAATGAGAAAAGTAAAAAAAAAAAAAAACGGGAAACAAAAAAATTGGAAATAGTACCGTTGCCGGTCGGTCAACCGTTTCCGGAAGTTGAATATATTAAACAATAGATTTAACAAACGCGTAGATACCTACATCAGAGTTCGATATTCAAATTTTGAATAACAACACAGTTGGAGATACGCTAATAAACGCGATTACGATACGACGTATAATCACGGATGTTATTTCACTCATCAGAAGACGCCCCATCGCGGTAGATTATCACCTTCAGATATCCGAAAGCGAGCAAATCGTTCGTCGGTCTATCTTGAACCTTTGCGATGATCTGGACCACGATGAACCTCCGGGGAATCGATTATCTCGTGACCGAGCTCTACTCGGAGCCTATAAAAAAATAATAGAAAAACGAAAATTGTTTTAGACAAAAATAGCATCATAATTGGAACAAACTGAAGCGTTGATTATACATTTTTCACTTTACCTTTTGATAAGTAGATAGAATGTCCTCCCTCGCAACAACTTTTACAGTTGATACTGTCTTCAGTTCTTGAGGCGTCGCAGATATCCTTAGTATGTATCTTTTTCCGGGCTGGAGTGGCTCGGCTTTTAGTTTTAAGGTTTGACCAGCGACTTCGTCATCTCTGATTACTCCTTCAGGTCCTTTGAGTAGAACCCTAAACGAACCACCGCCGCATGAACGCATTAGGAATAAAGTTGCCGTGTTGCTCCGCGGACGATATTGAAAGTTCACTGACCCGCTGTTCTTCCTGAGGTTCGCGGTCTCAGGACGACCGGTACGCAAAGCTTGCGTTGGATTCCGACGAAACTTGTGACTTTCTACTGTCACACGACTCGATACGTTGTTCAACGTACTCACCTGCTTTCAATTTAAAAATATAAAAATTTGACAAGTGTTAAAAATAAAAATGTTTTCTAACTTCCCGCAATGAAAATTGAAAATTTTCATAAAAAAGGGAAGTTATTGGTTTCGGTCCGATTTTCGAAAATCGAGTTTTCATCAGATCTCGACGTTTTGTTGTCCTAGGAAGCTATTCTGACTATTTTTGGATGGACGTCCGTATGTGTGTGTAAACAAATTTTTGTCGTACGATATCTTTAGAACGAATCGACTAATTGGAATGGTTCTTATGGCGATCGAAAGAGTTTATCAAGACTTAGGTCTGATTAGATTTTGGAGTCGATCGGTCGAGTAGTTCCAAAGTTATTTGAGAAATAAAAATTAAAAAACAATTTTTTCCATGTTTTTAGCGCATAACTCCTAAACTGTTCGTACGATTAGTCTCTAAACTTGATCAGACTTGGCTCTTGGATAGCCCTTTCGATCGCCGCAAGATTCATCAAAATCGAACGATTGGTTTAAAAGATATCGCACGACAAAAATTTCTCTTTTTGTCGTACGATACCTTTGGAACGAATTAACCAATTTGAATGATTCTTGCGGCGATCGAAAGGGTTCATCAAGACTTAGATCTGATTAGATTTTGGAATCGATCGGTCGAGTAGTTTCAAAGTTTTTCGAAGAATAGAAATTGAAGAAAACAAGATTTGTATACAGAAAACTAATTATACTTATAACCTTCTTTTATTTATTATAAAGACAATAGTATCAATTAATTGTAACCTATTTAACACAGCGGGAAGTTTTCGGGTTGGCCCACAGGTCAACCGGCTTTCTGATTTTTTAAACTGATTTCTGGACGTAATTTGAAAAAGTTCACATAGCTATTTTGAAATCTGATCATTTTTACTCATAATACAGATAATATAAATTATTTTGCGATCTTGGTCATAGAAAATAAACCGAGTGAGTCCAAAAATCAATATTTCCCAAATGGTATAGAACAGGATTGGTAACTGTGATTACGTTATGCCTATAACGATCAACGAAAAGGGATAAAATATTCGAATCTACTGACCGCATAAAGTGCGAAATGATAGGTGGTGTTGAACCTCATCCCGTTCAGGGTAAGCCTTGGTTCCCTAGGGCAATGAAGCCCTTCAGGAATGGGACGTCGTCGATGATGTCCAGAAGTTTCTGGTTGTTCTCTCGTCCAGGTCGACTGCATTGTTTCGAGTACGTTTTGCGCAGCACATAACGTCGCCGGGGGTCTTAACGGCCCAGATGTCACGGCCAGGCAGTATTCAGTAAGATTGAAACCCACCCGACTGGAAGTCAAGACAAATCTCGTTGTTACTGACTTTGAGCACGTATTTTCACGTCAATATTTACAAGACTTGGTGTTAACTAAATACTCCGTTCTACTATATGGTGCCCAGCCCGGGGCCACCCGCACGCGTAATATACCAATGTGTTCAATCGCCGCACCGAACTGCACGATTCCGCTTAACAACAACCCGGACTGTTTTCATTATAGTCTTACCACGAACGGTGGAATCACTCGGCCTCAACTTGGCTTCGAAAAAGCAAATTTAGACCATTGCATGCATTAGGGTATCAACGACAAGCGATAGGGTAATGGCACCAGTTCTTGATATACATAGATATACATATATACCTATAATAAAGAAACTCAATTCCTTGCTAGTATTTTTCTCCGAAATTTTATAGAAATAAAAAATCCATGGAATCTATTCCGTTACAGAATTTTTCGTTATAGAAATTTCTAATCGAGTTGTAAATTTTCGAACTCCCGTACTGTACAGAAGTTATAACTTTTTCCCTTTTTTTTTTTTTAAGTGTTCAATCAAGCACACGATTCAAAGTGATACCGACTGATTGACAACTGGTACTCTCACGTTATTATACGAGTGTAAAAATCTACTAAACAGACACCGATAGCAATATAGTATAAAAATTTTGTATGAAATTTGATTTACATTTGTATAAATATGGTATAAGACCGAAAAAATACTATTTGTTTCCTAAAGATGGTCAAAGCTATAATAAAATATGCAGGTTGTTTAAACGGAATTGAGAATAAAGAAAAAGAAAAAAAAAATGATTTGGAGGGGTTATGCAAAATTGGGAAGGAAAAGAAACAGAATAAAAAAAAAAGAAAAAAAAGACGAAACTAAAATTGTTGCTTGAATCGGATACGATATTATTCTCGATGTTTGTTTTTTTCTTTTTTTTCATTTCTTTACGGTGATTACCGTCGAGTATAGGTAATAAAGATCATTGATATCTTGTTCAGTATATGTTATCGCAAAACAACTATCAAAATTATTATGATTAAGCGCAATTAATAATAATGGCAATTGGTAATTGGTAATTGGAACACGGGGCCGTAGTTCGGTGTCAGTCGTCTGTTGGCGGTGATTAAGCGAAAAATAAAGAATACGAAGTTGGAGAGTCGGGTTGAAAGGGAGGGAAGTAAGGTAAGAAGTGAAATATATTGACGCCGGTAGGTACACCAATCGATTGATTGATCGACCTATGGTTTCCTCTCGGTTTCTCACGGCTTCCTCCGCAGTGTTTCTTACGGTTTCTTACAGTTTCTCGTCCTCGGTAGGGGTCAATCGGGTGCAGGACCGTTATTACCTACCTCCAACTCCAAGATACACCGAGACGTCGTTTGCTCCGTCGTTGTTGGAACCTCAGTAAATGACGTCGGTGTCCTCTGCCACTCCCAAAGTCAACATTTGAAAAATCATCGAGATTTTCTGTTGTTGCATAAAGTCGGACTGTGTCGACCGGATGACGTTCGGTACTCGTGTTTAACGCCATCATTGACTTTATCTCAAAACGATAGACTCCTTCCTGGGCCCTCATCATCGAGAAATTTCGTGCCTCGACACCGGCGTAGGCGAACAACGGTGATCCCGGTACAAGCTTCGTCACCGGCCATTGCGCTGATACGAAATAAAGATTTTATTTATTTTTTTTTTTCTTCTTTAAATTAAAATAATTACAACTACAGGATAGATAATTCATATAAATTTCTGGTTATTGTGTGTGCGGGGCTTTACACTCTGTCACCTTGCGCTACATCGCGATTAATGACGTCATATAACTACGTCACAAACTCGACATCCTTGTATCTATACATATAAGTATGTCGCGATAGATATAGATGGATTTTTTCATTCCGCAACAGAAGCGATGAATAAAGTACAAGAGGGTATATATACGTAGCAAGAATACGGGACGCAGACCTTCTTCGCGAATGTATATATGTATCCTATGCGTGTGTATGTATTGTATATATGTATGTATGTACTTATGACGCGTATATGGCTATTCGCCTTGGCGATATCATGCTCTGTCGGATATGTTCGGTCAGAAAACTGCTTGTTAGCGCATTCCATTGCAACGGTATGGGTTTTGCTGCTAGAAACGTTAGTTTCGTTCACTCTTTGAAGAAAGGATTTATTGCTAAATGTCTACGGAGTTCTATGCCCCGTGTAGGAATAAATGCGAGATAATTTACCGCGGGTATTCGTACTACTGACCGAACTCGATAAACGTATTCAGTGTCATCGGCTGTATAATAACGATGATATATATACATATATACAATTTTGAACAATAATTTTTTATGGGTATGAATTATTTAATGTTGAAATATGAAAGTTTCCACATGGTGTAAAATTTTCTCGCAACCTCACCCCCCTAACAAAAATAACCAACGATCTATCAACCGTAATAAATATAGTTTGACCCTCGACTCGTTGTTCGAGACAGATGCGGAATTCGAAGTTTTCACGTAGGCAGGGAATAAATTGAATCACTAGAAGATATAAATTAAAGGATCTGACAGCTGAAAGAAACCCGCAGTCTTACAAATGGGAGAAAATCTTTTTCTGTTAAATTTATTTCAAAATTCGAGTCTGAACGTCACCCAAGATCTTGCAGGTCAACTCTTGCAATATTAACCGGACTATGAGAACTTGGGATTATAAATTATTCGCACATGCAAGTTTCAAATAAGGTGATAGGCCATGATATTAACGACAAAATCTTACTCTTTGCACCTTCAGCATCCGAATCATTTTCTGGAGGACGAGTATAGCTCACCGTCCACGATATCGGTCCACTGCACGGGCTGACCAGCAGCGTAAACGGCGTCCCTTCGTGATGTATCAGGTAATAGAACCTGGAATTATATCCAATATTTTACATATACCAAGCGATTCTTAATTGTCATAAAAAGAAATCATTGAGATAAGAATTACACGTTTATACAAAAATAAAGCACAGAGAACCCTGAGTCACCAAAGGTTCTGTACCTAACGTCAAAGTGAAATGTGAGTCCACTGCAGTGGGTAGGGTATGGTCAGGCGATTATGTCTCAGCTGGTGTTGCAGTATTGGTTACTAATTTTTTACAAGTAATGCGTTTAACTTTACACAGGTTAATTCATTCGTATAACAATTTTTTTATTTATTTTTAAAAATTTTTCTCTCTTTTCATTAACGATTCATAAAATTTGACCAACAGGTATAAATTGCGATGTACGATGATTATAATATGCCACTCAGTACTTTTGCCGAACAATTAGATGCGTTACTTTTTTTTATTTTTGTGATATAAAAATTTAATTTTTAATACCTGTACAGTAACTTAACATTTTTGACATTTTTATAGATTTTATTTTCTACATTTTTTTCACCACCAATTTGACTCTTCACACTCGATGAACATTTGATGAGAAAGGGGTGGATAGCGATGCGGCATATGTGCGGTGAAGGTGATCCATTACGGAGCCTGCGCGCTATGTATATGCGAGGAAGATGCACAGCAATATGTATATTATATATACCATGGCCCAGTTAAACGCGACGTTTTTTTACCGCGTCTGGCGCATAGACTGTCTAAAGAGCTCCTCTTAAAAGAGACACTGAAAGAGACAGAAAAAGAGAGATAAAGAGAGTGAGAGTGAGAGTGAGAAAAGGATAGAGAGAAGAAGATCGAGACTAAGAGCTTGGTACAGCTTGCAGGCAAATGCAGTAACGGTGCAATAAGCGTGCCGGTGGTACCGTGGATAGCGTCGGTGGCGGGCGTCGGGACGCTGCACGTGCTCACCAGTCAGCGAGCTATTGTAAAATTAGCGTCAGGACACAATGCAGGCGTCGCGGCGTCTGGGGTCGCGCGCGCGACCCCCGAGCTAAATTCAGCACCGACGTTTGCTCAAAGCTCGGATCAATTCTACCATCCACCACTAGGGGGACCGTAAGTTCCGCGGAAACCCATCTGATAGCGAAATTTTATGAGCCATGACGTCGCGACGGGACGCACCGTTTGGTGCACGTGGTTACGCGCACCGACGCGACAACTACTGAAACGCCGTCTTTAACGTCGGGGTGGAATGGTCCAGGTGATTCAAGATGAACTTATCCACATCGTGATAATGAGGGCGGAAGCTTTTACTTTATTTACAGAGGAATTAAAAACGCCCGTTTAAACGGCCAAGATGAAATCTATTATAAGAACGACGCTTATCTATAAATGGAAGGATGCGAGGATTCGTTTTAACATCACAAACACGTTTTTCTTCTTTTTTATTTTTCCATTTTCGATTTGAAATTCAATCGTTAGGTACTTTTATCGTCTGTTAATGTTAAAAAAATTCTACACACGTTAGTCACTTGGTACCATTTTCTTGACTTGACTTATTATGATATTGCCAATCACTCGAAACGTGTTGAACTTTTGAGTACTTTATCAGTATGTTCATGCTATAATAAGCAAAGTAAAGCGACGTAAACTGCCTTTTGAAACTCCGAAAAATATAAACAATTTACCGATAAGTCAGCCTTGACGAAGTACTAAGTAAAATAAATTTTATGAATGTGTTGTATATCGATTTTTTAGTTTTTAAGGAACCGCTGAGAATTAACAAATAATTTATATTCCGTTATTGTGAAAATGAAATTGAGACACGATCATCACTGCGAGGGGTGACAATCAAAACTAACCTTTGCCCATCTTGTGGTTGATAGAAAAATCAATTTTAACCCCGAAAAATCCCGAGTTTTATTAACTTGGAAATAATTATTGAATGCGGTTTAAACTTTTTGAAGATATCATTAAGCCCTTGTAGGGTAAGTGATTCGTGACTCGACGCCGTAAATCCTTTTACTATTATAATTTGTATAAAATCTACAATAATGAATAAATTATTGAAAAAATAAATGAATTTACAAATCAGAGGTAAAAGTGGAATTAAAATTTCTGGACTTACTCTGAGTGGATTCCTGGTCGAAGGGTAGCGGTGATCTGACTTTCCGGTTGTAGTACGCCGGTTCGGTCGAACTCCTCGGCGCGCGAGGCTTTCCCTTGGCCAAAGGGTCGCGGACTATCGAGAGGCGACTCACCCTCGGTTTTATCAATTCGTGCCACAACTAGAACTAGCCCGATCAGAAGTGGCGGCATCGTTTGCGTCCAGCCTCGAGAGGCGAGGGAGTTAGACTGTGCGTGCGTGCAGCGTGCGTGCGCGAAACGCTACGCGGAGCTTTCTCGGAGAAGTAGTAGTATAGCGCGCGCGCGGCCACTACGGACCTATATGCCGCAAACAAGCAACCCCTCTTAGCTCTTGGTCCCTCTCGCCGAAGTTCAGTCTCGGCCCTTCCTGGTTCCTCTTGGACTCGGGAGTCCCGACCTCTTCGTTCGTCGCGGCTACTCGTTTACTTCGACTCATTACGAGCCTCGAATAGGGTCCAGGGTCCAGTCCGTCCCTTTCCCATCCCATGACTGACCCTTCTGCCCTCCCCGCTCCGAGGACCAAGATGCATCGCCAGGCGTATAGAAGCGACGCGTTTTTTTTTTTTCATTTATTTTTTTTTGTTTAGTTTTTTTTTTTCAGGACATTATAATCTTTGAGAAAACTTTTTTTTTTTTCATTTTACCCCTTTTCTTTCATTCCCTTATTATGCTTGAGAGGAAATAGCGGATGGTTATGGTCCTGGCTATGACGAGTGACTTTAGAATAAGCAGTTAAAAATCTATGGGGCGACTAGACAGACATAGTATTTTTGACCTCTCATATGCTGCAGATGTTTTTACTTTTGATCCCTATTTAAGTTGGAGACGTCAAAGTTTTACTGGAGGAACTTACCCCGTGCCAAATACTAAACCTTAACGAACGTCACGGTTTTACGAGCTACTCGGGGGCCATCGCTTCGTGGAGACTACCAAGCTCCTTTGTACCGGAGCAAAAGACCCGCGAGATCGTCAATATTCGGTTAGAGGCGCGAAAGACATGCGATGAATGAATCAAGGGTTGACGACTTGTCTTGGCTGGATGAAGGATTGTCGATTCCGTGAATCCTCGGTAGAATCACAGTACGTATTATCGGCTCATGATTCTTAGGATCGAATTTAAATCGTAAAACCAAATCTATGAGGTTAAAACGATCGTGCATGCAGTCAAAGGTCGAAAACAATGCATGACGAAGTAAGAAAACTAAAACTTGAAGCTATAGAATATTTCCTGTAAGATATTTGTTCGTGAATTTTTCTTCAGCCAGTATCTCATAAGTATCTCGATAGTGCGAGTAGGGTGAAGCGAACGGTGCACAAAGTTTGGGCAAGATTTGCCCTGGCGCAGACGAGGTGTCTAGCCTTGAGGCTCTAGACGCGGCAATTTCTAAGGAAGGGCCCATTTCGGCGGTGGTAAAGTCGTTGCTCGAGGCAACTCGTATATCAGCCCCCCCGTAAACTTCTATCGGTTCGATATAGAAGTATATAGAGAGACTCACCCACACGGGGAAAGGGGAGGGGGGACTGACGGAGAAACGATCTTCGGAAAGAAAATTGCGAGGCCCACATCATCCAAGATCAGTCCTCTTCGCTCTTAATACAAATTGGCGGTGAACGTAGGTAACCGTGAGCTTCGCGTGAACAGCTTTTTATATATTCGAACTTTTCAGCTCGCAGCTTTTAACATCTGCTTACAAGCTTATACGTTTGGTGATCGTTCGACCCGGCGATACAAAGAGCCAGGATTAATTTAGAAAGAAATGAACCGTACGGCAGAGCGTCTTTTCCCTAAAAGTAGATACGAGACAGCAGCATCAGTATTCCCCCTTTTTGCTCACCATCCTCTATCTCTTTTTTTTTCTATTTTTTTTATTTTTTTTTTTTTCAATCTTCTCTCCTTGTGTATTTCGCGGCACTTGAATCCGCCTGGAGTTAGAGATTTTCCGTGATTTATTTCGGCGTGACGCACTCGAGAATTCCGAGTAGTTGCAGTCGGTCCGTTCGACCGGGTGTGTTGCCACGGGTGCGTCGTTTCGGTGCATTTGGGTGGTTGACCGGCCCGATCGGTCGGCCTGTACGGGCACCTCCGTCACTTCATTCGGTTTCTTGGGTCATTTTTGACGGGGGCATGAGGACGAAGACCTACAAAGCGATGCATTTTGATATTGACCCCTACTCACACCACGACGACGCTACCCCACCCTCCCTATCCCCCTCACGCCAACACCTTCCAAGTGTTATGTCGTCTGTTTACCATACCATACAGCCTAAGTCGAGCTCGCTAACCACCGACCTGCCCTCCTTTTCTCGACTCGGGTGTCGCTACCGCAACCCGAGACCTTATTCCGGGCGCACGGCGTACCTACCTACCTGACTGACTTCTACCTTCCTTTCATTTCGTATCGCGAAAGGTAGAGTTTGGGGTGGGGTGGCGACCCCCACCATTCTTGGCCCCTCAATCTTTCGTTCCCAAATGCATTACTTATTTATTAGGGCCTTACGGGTGGTCCGCGACATGACGGAATCGATTACTCGAATTCGAGGAACCAGCCCGAACTCGCCCGAACCCCTTCGAATTATTCCCCCACCTTGGGCCCAACGTGGGTCCCCCTCACCGTCCCTCTGGCTTATTATGTAATCAGAATAACAATAATTGCTTCGACCGACTACTCATCAATCCCGGAGACAGTCGCCCGGGGCCACCGATCGCGCTGCTTAGGTCCCAACCAGGCCCTGAACCAGAGCCGAACCGGTGCCATGCGAACCAAAACGAAACCGGGATCGAGCGGAATCTATAACCGAGACTCGATGATCGTTGCATCGTTTTCCGCGAACTTTTTTTCCCTCTTTCTTTTTTCATCTCTTTTTCATTATTTTTCTTATTTTTAATACATCTTATTCTTTTTAGATTGAAATCGCTGAGCGCACACAACCGATTTATAAAGACCATATGGTTACCATATTTGTTTGATAAAATTACGATTAAGATTAGAACCAACTGCCGAATAAATTCATCCTTAAATATTTATTATTTCTTCGATCATTATTTTTATCCATATCTCTATAATCGGTATACATTAATTACGGAGTTTTTTTTTCCAAATTAACAATCTTTATCTCAACGAGTATTAATCACATCCTTTACTAATCAATACACATAATGAACGTGCATAACGCCATGACACTATCATAGTGTCGATAATTGTTCATTCATTCGCAAGTCTTTTTTTTTTTTCTTTTTTCTTTGTGAAATATCTTTTATTTTTCACTTGAGTTTAAAATCGAGGGAAGTTTATCCCATGTATTATATGATCGTCAATATTTCGCACCTATTACCTGCATACAAACGCTGTTTTGTTTTCGGTGCAAAAGACACTGAAAGGGTGTTCCAAGACCTTGTCCTGCGCTTGATCCGAGTACTGCACTGCCGTTTTTTTTTTCGCACAAAAGGTGAGAAGAAGGATCGGTGAAGACCCACAAATGCCGAATACACTGGCCGGTCACCCTTGCCTCCTCTGCAGGGTTATCGTATAACATCGAACAAGATTAAAGTTACAACCTTGGACAAATACATGTATTTATACATATCAGATCAGTGCGGGTAGATCGTTATTCCAAAATGCTTAGTCTACCTGAAAGGTTGAAAATTACATAAAATACTTACCAGTACTACACTGAACTACACTCATTCGGACAGGTACTCCATTCGCCCATTTATCGTTTACAGCACAGCGTTCACGTTGGTACAGTTGCCTTTAGTTTAGGCGTAGTTCTATTCTGATATACTCGTTCTCTTATCTAGGGATTTGGAATTCAAACGTAGTAGAATTGTACCAGCAGTGTGTAAGCGATTTTCGAAAATAGTTTAAGCTTGATTGTTGCGCGTCACTTTTCGTATCACCGTAAACACGTTGCTTCCGTATTTTTTAGCGGGGTTAAAGTCTATTCTTAGAAAATTATTTCTGTAGTTTATCATTTTTTTTTTTTATTTTTTTTTTTTTTTTATTATTTTTAGCATCAAGATTGAATATATTTTTGCGATTTCACCCACGGTTGATACGTTCTCATCGAGTAGGTTGGTTCATCAAACGTGAAATTCCGCGATCGGTAAGCTTCAACGTTTGTATCGGCTGGTGATCAGCTCTAAGGGTTTATAGCTTTCGCTTGAAACCAAACAGTAAAACGACTAACAATACGAAGATTTGCCGTTTACAGTAAAAATTATCTAACAGACATCTGTCGTATCGACTTTGAGTCTATTTTTCAAGTTACTGATATCAAATAACTTAGAATAAAATCGATGTATTACACGATGTTCACAATTTTATCGAATGTCCATAAGGATTCGTCTACCGACTGTGATAACTCGAATCAGTTACCACCGATGGTATAGAAATGCATTAAATTTTAATAATAATATGTTTAAACACGTGTGATATTCAGTATGTGTATAATAAATAGATTAAACAAATCGATAATAGGAATAATAAATTATGATGTAGTTTATTAATGATTTTAGAGAGAAGAAAAATCACAGTTTTTTATGCCAAAGTTTTGTATCAATAATTATTATATACCTTTAGATATTATTCAGCCTTGCGATTCCTATTTTCCATTTTAATTGTGTGAAACATTTTTTTGCGGAATCATATATGACCATGTGTGCTCATATATGTCCATATATGTTCATGCGTGTTTATATGTCACTGCGTATGTTCATACGTGCTCATATATGGACGCGTCCGAGGTTGAATTACACATGATCGTATGATTCTATGACAAGCGTTTTATACGGAGGATTTTGCTGATCATATATAGAATTTTTTTTTACATACGTACTTACGCGTGGATATCGGATAAAAATTTAGAATTTTTAACTCATTCTTTTATGCAATAAATTTAAATACATACATATACCTAATTATCACTATTACTTTATCGAAAATCCGAACTCAGAAAATTTAATTATCAAATGAATATGTGAAGCTAGATTATTATTCATTTTCATTAGACAAGCTCGTTCTCAATTAGAGACAAATTTCACGTATGATTTACATAATATGGAATTTTATTTATTTCGTAGTGTTGACTCACCACTGAATAATTTCTCATGATTCGAAATAAATTATCGAACTTTTGAACGGTTTTAGAATTTTGATGGTGATCTCAAAATCAAGGTTTTAATTAAAAGAAAAAAAAAAATGTTATGTTTAAAAAATTTTGAAAATATTTTGTATTTTTGATATCCATTTTTCGTTTTTTTTTTTTTCTTTTTCTTATATCGCGAGGCTGCCAAAAATGTCCGTAAGAATCATATCGGAATATTTCAAGGCGACTCATAAGAGAAATATTTTATAGGAACCATATATATATATAAGATTTTTATACAGATCTTATGAGAAACATGTAAGATTCTTATATGATCTTATAAGAGCTATATCAGAGACTTATAAGACCTTCCTAAGTATCATATCAGAGTCCTATATAATCTTATAAGTATCATATAAGATTCTTGTGAGATATTTAGTCATACGTAGATATATTATAAGATATTGAGATAGGACCCACATGTGATATTAATAAAGTATAGAAATTTTTCGGCAGCTGAAGTTTCTTTATAAAATATAGAAAACAAAAGCAACTGAGAAAAAAGGTATATGTAATTCAGAAAGAAAGAAAGGAAGAAGTAGGTATTAATGAATGTGAAGGTATTGATTGAACGAGACAAAGACAGGCGTTACAATTGTATGTACAGTTTATTGAGGTTATATAATAATTCTCATTATCAGGGCGGGTGAGTATGGTTGGGTGAAATATTTCGTGAACTTGGGGCATAGTTTTCAGGAATTAGGGTTTTAGGTAGCTAGCCTCGCCCTAGCCTCGTGCGCATTATTTCATCATTTTATTTATCTGTATTTATTTTTCACCTATAATTTAATTAGTAATTAATTAATTAATTAATTAATTGATTAATGATAAATCGTATAAACGTGAATTATGTGTGCGTAAGTGAACTAGTGGCGTCGACCCTGTCGTAGGGCCGACTAGGAAGTCTCTGTAGTAACCAGCAGTAAACGTATCACAAGTATGCAGCATCCATTAATTATCGGTCCGAGCTTTCGAGGGATTCCAACGATCCGCGCTGATACGTTCATTCTCATTATCATCGCTTGATGGTTTTCGCTTTATGATAACCATTTCAAACGAATCGATCCAACTAAATTTTCACGCGTACATTTCGAAACTGTCATATACGTGTGACATAATTATTTATGAATTCTATATATAATAACGAAAAAATTATTATTATTATTATTATTTGTATTCTTTCTTTTTCTTTTTTTCTTTTTTTCTTTACCGTACAATCGTTCGATTCATTTATCGATTTACATCATTTATATGTATAATTATCGGTGTAAAAACCCGTGTTATTTTATCGCAATTAATAGAATTATTTCTGAATAAATCGAACGATTTATCGTTTTTTATTATATGTTATGTATAAACGCGAGATCGACGAAATCCCAGCAAGCTCGATGTATATTGTAGTTATAGCATATTAGAATAGTACCTATATATACGGCAGTGATCAGAAGTTAATGACAAAATAATAATAAAAAGTCATTAAAAAAAAGAATCTGTCCACTGCCGCGATTTAGGACTGAGTTAGGTAATTGTATTCAGTATTGTATATCAAACATTATAAACTGTAATATAATGTAAACCTGTAAAAAATATACTGGGTGTCGGCGGCTCTGTATAATATAATAAATTGTAGTATTATAATCGTTATGGTACATGTAATTAGTATAAATATATCGTATATTATATTCTGCAGTGTGTAGATCCTCTATCATAACAAGTAATCACTTGATATCAGGGATTTATTTTACGCGCTTTTCGGGGCTAGGGCGACTTAGGAACTACGTGACGGCACAACCGACTCAAGTCACTTACTATAGTCATACGTGATCAAATTCGACCGTACGTGAGTATAGAGCTCATGTCACAGGGTTTCTTTTACAATTTTTTTTATTTTTTCATTTCTATTTTTTCTTTTATTTTTGTTCTTTCATTCATTTTGTTTTTTTTTTTTTTTTGTTCACATATATATGTGTATATATATATATACACATATACACATACATATACATGTATAGAAAATGAATGCAGGCTCGCCCGTGACCCTGGAGCTCTTTATCTATTTCTTAATCATTTTCTTTATTTCACAAACTCTCTCATTCTCGCTTAATAATCGTTCGTTCCAATAATCATTATATCATTTTCACTCGATCGTCAAGGTTGCATCCGAAATATAACACTGGATAGTCCGATGCCCGCGTCGTAGTAATTAGTTATGGTATATAATAATAATATTATAACTCCTGTTTTATTTTTTTTTAAATATAAATAACCAATTGCCTATTATGTACAAATTGCAAATTATATATATATATATATATATATATATATATATATATATATATATATATATATATATATATATATATATATATATATATATATATATATATATATATATATATATATATATATATATATATATATATAATTCGGTAGATAAAAAGCACTAATTAAAAACTAAAAAAGAACGTTATTCAACAAGAAAAACAGAACTTCATTGCATGTAATCATATGATTTCATCCCCGTGCGCTAGGAACTTGAATCACGGCTACCTCCTCGACAGTAAGTAATATCATTCTCGTCGAGGCGTACCGAAAGAATTGGTCGAACAATTTAACTAGTAATAATAATAATAATAATAATAATAATAATAATAATAATAATAATAATAATAATAATAATAATAATAATAATAATAATAAAATTAATTGGAACATATTTTATAATAATAGTAATAATAATAATAATAATAATAATAATAATAATAATAATAATAATAATAATAATAATAATAATAATAATAATAATAATAGCTGCAAGTAAAATGAACAATCGTATATAATAGTGTATTATGTAATAATAATTACAAATAAAAATGTACACCCTGAAAATTCGAATACAACCTTATACTTGTTTTATTTAATTATTATTAATTGTTTTTGTTGGTTTTGTTTGTTTTTTTTTTTTTTTTGTTTTTTTCGTTTTTTTTTTTTCGTTTCCTCTCTTGTTAATCCATTTTAATGTGTTCGTGTGTTTTTGTGCGTATGAAAAAATGTATCCAGATCCAAGTTTATAACAATTATTTATAGGTATATATAATTATCGTCGTCGTCGGCCACCCCCACCGTGCCCCACGCCCAGCACCCCGGTGAAAATTCCAACTATATGTATTATATCTTTTTTTATTCATTCGTTTTTTTTTTTTTTAATTTTTTTTCTCTCATCTATATTAAAAACTCGCGGAATTATTATTTATGTGTACACATATGTGTATGTGTGTATAGATATATATATATATATACATACATACATATACATATACTTATACGTATAGGTATATATACAAGTATGTATATAGATAATCATTAATTGATATAATGTAATCGACGGCGTTTATCTAATTACAGGTATGTATAGTACTGCACTATTATATTATACAATATAGAATAAATATAATCGATGATAAAGACTCCGGGGTGTTCCGAGGGCGGAATCCTACAGCTTTACTTACGGTGGTGGTTTGATATAGGTATAGTCACGAAGATGGTGCGGCGAAGGTGACGGTGGCCCGAATGACCCACCTAACCAATTCATCCGCCCGCACGGCATGAGGTCCCCGTTTCTGACCCCGATCTCTCGACCCCAAATCGAATATATAATAAATCGAAAAAAAGGGGGTTCAGAAGCGGGGATATCCGGCCGTTTGCTTTCCCTAAGGACTTACAACAACGAAACAGCGTTTAAGTTTTTAAGTCTAACTAACGTATTTATTTAATTTTTATTTTTATTTTTCCTTTTCTTTTTCATTTTTTTTTTTTTTTTTGTTTCTTTCCTTCTTATTTATTATTATTATTTTTATTTTCTCATCTTCTTTCTCCGTCTTAATCTTTGTATTTTTTTTTTTTTTCATTTATTATTTTATTTTTTTTACTTTTTTTTTTTTAATTTTATTTCTTCGTCTTTAACTGCAAAATAATACTGAAGTCCGCACATGGTGCCTATCACATATTTCTATAAATCTTTCTCACGCTCAATATTTTATTCTTTCACTCATACGAACAGTCAAAATTTTTTATATATATACTCATTTACACGAATTTTATAATAATATACGTATATATCATTAGAACATAATCTCTCGTCGACAGAGTGGATAAAAAATTGTTAAAACCATTCTTTGACGTGTACCGTAAGATTTTTCAATTTTTTGTTATATTTTATATTTCTTTTATTATATATTGTATATAATATGTGTATGTATTTAAAGTCGCGTAAAATCAAACGCAATTGCAGATTCTCGATCTTTATTATCATCGTGTTTTCATCTTATACTTTAAGTTCTGTTTTGCCCAATTTTCTTTCGAAGTATATTTGAAAGTGACAGAAATACGATACACCGCGAATCGTCATGCAGTAAAGTTAGGTAGGTATTACATCTCTTGTAATAGGGCAGCAAGCGGGACGCGGTTTCCCTGCGTCTTATCACGCGTAACTGAGCTTGAATTTAGATTGCACTCGCTCTTGATGGTGACGCGGGACAGTTTTACCGATTTGCTAGCCAGTTTCGAATTGGCGTGCGTGCGTGCGTGCGTGCGTGCGAGTTTACCGTACGTGCGTGGGTGCGTCCGTGCGTGGAAAGTAGGTATGAGGTTAGGGGTTAGGGGATGAGACGTGCGTGTGTACAGTCGTCTTTGGCAAATCTTTGAAAGCAGCTAGAATGGGAAAGTCACGTTAATTCTGAAACAAATCATGAGTTTAGCTCATGGGCTATGGCCCATACGTATGTATATGTATATGTATAACGGGAAATAGAAATTGTGGATGTAAAAGGAGAGTGGGGAGCGGGGAAGAGAATCAATTAGATCAGAGAGAATCTAGGGGTATAAGGAAATATAGAGGAACGCATTACCTTAATTAAAGCGATAAAAAGTGACAGCGGCAACGTAACAGCTGTCGCTCGATAAGTATGTATACGTACGTATAGGTATAGGTGTATGTATGTATGCATGTATGTATGTGAACAATTGCGAACGGCCACGCGGCTATTAAATTTCTATATAATATAATATAATAAAATATAATAAAATATTGAAAATTTTACGATACAAATATACGTCTAAAGTTTAGTTGTTAAACTCTTTTGAAACACCCTGTACATATTATTATAATAATAATAATAATA
This sequence comes from Macrophya annulata, assembly GCA_963924015.1. NCBI lineage: Eukaryota > Metazoa > Arthropoda > Insecta > Hymenoptera > Tenthredinidae > Macrophya > Macrophya annulata. The sequence continues at coordinate 32,641,459 of OZ001257.1, read as the reverse complement.
ATAATAATAATAATATATAATATTAATAATCAATAATAATAATATCAGTTTTTGTATTGTACAGGCTGTTTTTGGGGCTGGAAGCCTGTGGTCTATATTTATTATTTACTATAAATCCGTACCGATACACACTCCTTCATTCTCATCTTTACTCTAATCTATTTAATTATCAATAATCATCTATTTATCTCGAATCTCGTTTTCACGGTATAATATGTATACATATATGAGACATAACGGTTTATCTGCTCTTCGTCTTTCTTCTCATTCGTTCTTTACTTTTTCCGTTTTTTTTTTTTTTTTTTTTTTTCTTTTCTTTGTTTTCATATTATGATTCAACTTTTTTGTTGTTGTTATCAAGCTTGCGTGTTTTTTTCATTAATTTTTTATTTTTTTTATTCTTTTCTTTTACCGAAATAATTGTATGTATGATAGTATGTATATACTATTATGAATTATTTTATAGTTTAATATGTAGTTTTTTTTTTCATTTTTTGTTTTTTCGTTTTTTTTTCATTTTTTTTTTTTTTTTTTGTTATTTTTTTTTTGGTTTTTTTTCATTTTTTTAAATTTATTTATTTATTTATTTTTCATCTTTATCTATCGTAGATTTGTCTGTGGCTATCCCTGATGTGTTAGTTACCCTGCGCTTCCGTCTGGTTGTCGAAATATTGTGTCAAACTGTGGATTCTTCAAGATAATATAATATTCACCGTTTAGTTATCTTTTTTTTTTTTTTTTTCTATTTTCTATATATATATTTTTTTTTAAATTATTTTTTGTCAATTTTTTATTTTTTTTTTTTCCTTTCGTTTTGTTTCTTTAATAGTATAGTATATCATTTCATTCGTTTAAAGCAAGGTTATACAACGTTTGATGGAGCTTGCCAAACTTTCTATATATTGAAAGGAAAGCAGCAGCGGCGGCGGCAGCAGCAGCAGCAGCAGCAGCAGCGACGACGACTGTTCCTCAAGATTATATCGCATATGTACAGCACCCTCAACGTTTAATTAGATATCAATATAAGATAGCAAGGTAATATCTATTATCGTGCGAAGAACACTTTTTAAACTCTATTTAAACGTATATTTTGAAAAAAATAAAAAAATAAAAAAATAAAAGAAAAAAAAAAATGAAAACGAAAAAGTAAAAACCAATTGAAACACCAACAACACAAGCAGCTTGCTACGAAATAACGAATTAAAAAAAGAGAAAGAGAACGGGAAAAAAAAACCAACAAAAATGAAAATTCATAAAATATTTCTCTATATCAGCGGAGGGACAACGTATATGAATTAGTTGATCATATATAATGTTTAATTAGCGTTTTCTTATTACCGAGAAAACTCGTATCAACTATGCAACATTTAACAAATTTTTTCTACCACACACGAGCCTCGGCCCGAGCGCGCGATCCTGTTTTCTTTCTCTCTTTATCTCAATCAATCAATCAGTTAATCACTATCACTCTCACTCGCTCGCTCACTCACTCACTCACTCTCTCTCTCTCTCTTTCTCTCTCTAGATATCTCCACTTCGTTTAATAATGGTATATGACATTTTATACAGCCTCTATGATCCTACATGTGTATGCACATCGAGTTATTTCATTTATAAAGAAGGTTCACACATCGTCGTATGTTAAAAATTTTTCATCTTTTCAAAAAAAAAAAAAAAAAAAAAAAAAAAAACACATCGTATAACCGTAAGAAAATAAAAGAAAAGAAAAAAAAAAACATAACGCAGTATCGTTTAATTCTTCCATTTTTATAAATCGCAAATATTTTATGAACAGTACGAGACTTTCAAAGGTTTTCACCTTGACGTTTACATTTTCATTAATGAATTCAGATATCATGGAAAAATAAATTGTTAATCAAAAAGTAAGAAGATAAAAATTTACACAAAATGATAATACAGAATCGAAATTTTGATGATTTCTTATGAAATTTGAAAAAAGTTAGAAATTTGATGCGTCCACTATAGAGATAATTACTTTGGTATAAATTTGTCATCATAAAAAACGCGGCTTTGATAATAAAAAAAAAATATGAGCCATATATGTAACAGTATTGCGTTTTTATTTACGAAAACGCACATATTTTGTAAAAGTAATAAAATTAGTAACTTTTTAGATGCGTTTATGTCGCCTCTTTATATAATGAAAAAAAAGAACTCGCAAAAACGTGACGTAAAAAGTTCACATATGTAAACTTTGAACATCCGTGTATCTGTGCGCGCGCGCTTGCACCTCGGACTCCCGAATTATTAATTTCGAATTATTGCACTAGCCCCAAGGACTGCACATTTGCGATGTAACCCTGCACTCTCTGGGCGGGCCCCACTAATAAATTGTTAATCTCTCTACACGGCAGTCTACTTCCTTCCTCTATAATATGTATGTATATTCTACGCTTGTCTAAGATTCGATTTAACGAAATATACTTTTCAGAGAAAGCCTGGCAACCTCGCGAAACCCTGTGGTTACCCCCGGCCATCATAAAAAGTATATTATATTTAAGTAAGATTAATTCTTTCGTCTTTTTTGTTTTTATTTTTAATTATCTCCAGAGACAAAAAAAAAGAAAAAAAAAAAAAAAACGGACATTTTCCTTTCACAAGGATCACGCGTGCCTTGTGTGGTCCATTTAATAATTTTATCAATATTATTTACCTCAAATTTTTTGCAAAATTTCTTTTTTTTTTTCCTTCATATTTTTTTGTTTTTTCATTTCATGTTTATTTCACATGGATTCGCTCCAAGTGAAAACTCGTCTCGAGGACGTAATTGGCGTAATAGTAGTTAAAATTTTAACGCGATATGTAAAAATGTCCATCTCGAATCACCCGCGAATCCATGCGATGCAAAATTCATATATGTTATATACGTTTAGTAATGAATTTAGCTTGGCTGGGGTGGCGCTTTGGCAGACACCGCTCAGGGTAGCGTGGTGCCCTGCGTTTAGCATTTTGCGTTTCAATAATTAATACAGTACTATTTGGTATATGATCGCTCAACGTAGCAGGAACTGTTCATAGTGGTGCTGTGAAGCTGTGATCAGCGGACGAAAAACGACAGAAAAACAAAAAACAAAAAAAAAAACATAAATAAATAAATAAATAACTCCCGCGTAAAAATTCAATAATCGAATTATATGTATAGTATACGACTATACAACGATCAATGTTATAAGAAACGAAAAAACCGATATGTATATAAACGAAACGATTAATATAATTATCACTAATAAACATATGTATGTGTGTGTATATATATATATATATATATATATATATATATATATATATATATATATATATATATATATATATATATATATATATATATATATATATATATATATATATATATATATATATATATATATATATATATATATATATATATATATATATATATATATATATATATATATATATATATATATATATATATATATATATATGTGTGTGTGTGTGTGTGTATGTATGTATTTATGTATGTATATATATACACGCGAGAGATATATATTTATATATGTATATATGTATATTTTTCGTCCGTTGTATACGACTTACTATATATATATGTGTATATATATATATATATATATATATATATATATATATATATATATATATATATATATATATATATATATATATATATATATATATATATATATATATATATATATATATATATATATATATATATATATTTATATATATATACGGAACTAGTAAGTATCATAATATCTTTTCTTCGATTTGTCGAAGAATTAACACAGCAAGATGTTATCTTGCGAGGAGTATTATATGTATGTAATGTAATGTATATTTATAGCTTTGCATAGTGAGAGAAACTTGCGTCGTTTCAAAGAGGGGTAGCCGCATTTGCAGGCGACCACCTCGGCGATGGGTCAGTCTTGTGTGAAGAGCATCCTGTATTGGGTGAGTAACATAATTTCTGTTTCTATGTGTCTTATCTGGCTAATTCTATCGTCCCTTCAAATATTAGGACATTTACCTGTTTTCCTATTCCTAGTCGGATCCATTCTGCTGTAGTAAAGCAGTACCCGGCTGCGTAGATTGTACTAAATTGTCATGTGCGGCTGGTGAGGGACTCCGGCTCCTAGGATTAGCGTCGTTCGTACCTCCGCCAGAGCTGGGTGTTGGTTCGTAAGCCTTTTGTTCACTGGGTGGCAAAAGGTGGACCATACTGACCGGTACCGGAAACGCGGCACCAAAATCGGGGAAAAAACCTTGGGGAAGATTGCCACCGAGTAATGGATGCGAGAAGGTAGCCTCATCTCCAGGGTGCGGCAAGCCCGTCAACGAATGTGGCATTTGTGATGGTGGTTGGGCAGCCTTTACGTTATTGTTCAAAGAGTTCATAACCTCGCCGGTAGTAGCTCCGGTACAATCCCTCCGAAGTTGTTCCAGCTTCAAACTCTTTCCATATTTACCTCTCACATACATCAAAAGACTATTATAAGGTATACCGAATATCCTGCTAGCTTGAGACGTGGTCATTTTTTTATTCCACACATGCTGTAGGGCCTCTGTTAGCTCGGCGTTCGTCCAGGATCGCGGTGGTCCACCTCGAGGTGCACTATGCTGACCTTTAGGCCGGCCAACAGGCAGCCGACCATGATCACTCCATCTCCTCGGTCCCTCGCCGTCACCCCGATGTTTCTTCGACTTCTTAACCGGATGATGACCAAGACTTGCACCCCCGAATAAACCGTGAAGTGTTTCCGGTTTAAAACTGTCGTGTAAATCTGCCAGAAGTGAACCTCTGTCCAGACCACTTCCGGGAGGAAAAAGCCCGCCACCACCTCCGAGTGGACCGACACCATCCATCGGAAATACTGCCACAGATCTCCTCGGCGTTAATGGTGATTCTTGTTGTTGATACGGGTGCGATCTACTGTGAGGACTTCCTTCTCTTGGATGATGGGAAAGCTGATTCTGCGGATGACTAGGCAACCATTGAGCTGCCAGTTGGCCTAAGCTCGTCAGGTACTCGCTGTGATGGTGGGGTGGAGTCAGTGAGAGAGCTGACATACCGGGTAAACCACCCGCAGGAAAATCTTGGAGAGATCCATCCGGGTGAAGACTTGTACCGGTTAGTGGGGATCCGCGAGGACTACTGGCTGTCTCGCTTTCAGTATTAATAACATGTTCGCCCGGTGCCGGTGAAATTGACCTTTTCATCGATAGATTTTCCGCCATGTCTTCCTGGTAATGGTGTTGTTGTTGTTGCTGTTGTTGTTGTTGTTGTTGCTGCTGTTGTTGTTGTTGTTGTTGCTGCTGTTGTTGTTGTTGTTGTTGTTGCTCATTTTGCTGCAGGTTTGAGGATTGGTGTTGATTACTGAGGTTCAGACCGCTTGACGGCGGGGGACTTGGGGTGGGATTTGGATGTGGCCGACTCAAATCTTGCGGAAGAAGTTCTCCCGATCTTCTTCTCGGTCGAGCCTGTTTTCTCCTTGGCATAAGCGGCGAGCCGCACGAGTCCCTCAACTCCCTTAAAGAAAAGCTCAAGTGTCCCATGTGCGGTAATCTATTTTCTCGATGGTCCCGGTGATGATCCCTGTGGTGATAGAGGTCTCTGGTTGGTGCCGGACTCTCCGACACATTGTCGTCCTCTTCTGGTGTACCTTGGGCACCTTCAGGCGTCGATGGTTCACCAAGGAGGAGATCTGTCGTGGGGGTTTCTGGCGGACTGGCTGGTCGCGGTTCTGACGATGCTAAACCTCGCACCTGAAGACTCTCCGCGGCTCGCATTAGCCCAGGAAGTTCCTCACGGCCGACGCGGACCTCGCCACGATACATGAAGTCAACCAGGGCGGCTACTTCTCGACCAGGAAAGTCCTTCAGCACGATTACCGGGTGCTTGCAAGGGTGCTCCGCGAACATCCGCTCAAAAAACGGGCTGAAAATTTTCAATTTACTTCATATACAACCGCGTCTCGACCGTTTTCTCATTTTGCAACAATGTTTCCATCACAAGAAAACAAAATAAAAATTATACAGTATCAATCCTATCGAATTTTCGGCAAGGAGAAATTTTCTTTATATGGTCTATATCGCGCGGATTAGTAGAAATGCAGAATAGATCGAAATTTATAAAGTGAATCGTTGCAAAAATTGATGAAATTTTCTGTTATCGGTCTTGGTCAATTACTATCCATCTGTCGACGGAATAAGTTACATATAAATAGTAATTTAACCGTTTTTTTCCATTTTTTTTTATCTCCGTGAAATATGATAGAATCTTGGATATGAAATTGTAGTTAATTTCATGGCAAATCAGTCGATTTCTGATTTGATTTTTTTTAGATTAGGTATTGCATTTACCTGCAGGCGCTGAGGACAACCTTGTGCGCCCTGAGGCTCGTCTCCGCGCAGACCAAGGTGACGTCGACGAGTGTTTCCGCGTGTAAAAGGGCCTCGAAAGCTTGCAGGATATGCGCCTGATGGTTGTTCCACCTTAACGAATAGTGGGACTGTAGGGCCATTTCGTCAGGACTCTCCGCGGCGCTGGACATCTTTCCTCTTCTTCGTCGTCGTCGGCGCGGAGCGTCGCGGAGCCACCGTTCCTTCTTGGTAGCCTTTACACCTCTTCTTATTCTTCCTAATTTTTTTTTCTCTCTTCCATATATGCGGGTACGATCCGTCCTCACTACTGCATCGGACGCCGTTTCTAAAAACAGATGAAAAAAAAAAAGAAAATAATATAAATAAATAAGTAAAAACAATTGTCTACATTTTTATTGTATACATAATGAAACTATGTATGTATGTATGTACATACATACATTGTACATACATATTTATTTTATTTTGCAAATTTGTTGGGGATGGTTTTTAATTGCCATCGCTTACACCCAACTCTGTAATGACGTTAATCGTGCGAACAGTTACACCTGAGCTAGTTCTATTCAACCGATTAATTAACAGCGATAATATCCTCCTTACACTAAAATATTATAGAGTAGTTTTTAACAACTCGTTTCGTAAACCGGAATTTGCTAATAGTCAGGGCTAAGCATTGGTGGCGAATTGAATCGGACTCAAGACTTACGCCAGACTTTCTTTTGTTCGCATCCAAGTTCGCCATTGTTTAATAATAACGTAAAAATCAAGGCGAAGGATTTTCGGTAAGTTATTTTTACATAAGTATTGTATATATATATAAATATAAATATATAAGTCATGGCTAGTAACCGTTTCGTAATCAAGTACTAATAATCGCAGTGAATTAATTGCACGATTATAAATATTTTTTTATTGTTTTTTTTTTTCGATACACACACATTAACGATTCACTGCATCTAATTAGAGAAATCTATCACACGAATAATTGAATTATGTATTCTAATCGAGAATAATGTTATTCGTGAAATTAATGTTGATAAGTTTTTCATGGAATAAAAATTTAAACCGTTAATTAACCGATTATCTGTAAAGTTTCTCTACAATACAATAAGTATTATATGGTATTATTGATTGACGACACAGAATTAGAGATTTTATTATTCAGTGCTACGAATGCCTACCAACAGCACTTTCTAAGGCAATACAAACGATTTTTCTTCATTGCTGAATAATGAAAATAACTGAAAAACCATGCCACTTTATTCACTGTTCACGATCTATCACTGCAGTTGCTTTTCTGATTAATAATTTCTCAATAAACCTAAACTAAATTCACCATCAAATCTTTATATATTATTACCTCAGCCCATTGATAATTAGTTTAGTCGAAAAGTTTTGTACGGTAAGAACTAAGACGTTTTTATATATATAGTATATATACATTTTTTATTTTATTTTATTTTTTTCGAACGATTCAACGTGTTCTTCTTCACGTCTGTCAAGCACAGAGATTTATCTCTCAAGTCTCGGATACAACGGGAAATTCAACGTACGCAATCAGCCTTGAAATTAACAATTAGAACAGACTTTCGTAGAAATCTTTGCTTTCTATAATGTTAACGAGCAATTATACGTATCCACCTTTTTGATTAGCCAATAAGGTGCGATAGGCTCTAGCTGGGCCTCTAGACGATTATGATTGATTGGAATTGTCGCAAGTGATCCGTGAACCGATAAACGATCAATTTTATCCAATAATCTAGGACTAGGATTAAATAAGTTTCATGTATGTAGTTCTTTTTTTTTTTGTAGTTTTGCTTTTTTTTTTTTTTTTTTTTTTATTTACAAAAACACTCACATCCACACGACAACGTGCTAGGCGAACAAATATAAGTTACGCGCCGTCGTATAGCGGCGCCAAAATTTCCCGCGAAATTTATTGTCAAACTCACGTGCTCTCGGCCGTGGTGGTGGTGACGGTGGCGGTGGCGCCGAAACTTTGTAAGAACGTTTAACTTATTTCAAGCTTAATATACGAACCATATAGATCAAGATTATAAATGAAATTAGACACGTTAATTGTTTCTTTAATTAATAATTTCAACTTTTTCACGTAAAATGTGACCGAGGAAAAATTAAATCATAATTTCACACTTTTTTTGATTGTTTTTTTTTTTTTTTTTTTCACCGTTTTTTCTCTTAACTATTGAGAGACAGAAATCGATCGATATTTAACGATAATAAAATAGTTACAAGACCCGGTGGTTATTTCTTAACTAAAAATTGAACCTCTGTACGAAGTAATATATGGATATATAATACCGATATATAGAAATATATAAAGTTCGAAGAAAATATATGTGTAATTGCGATGATAAAACCGATATATGTGTTTATGTTGTTGATTGACGAGTGATAAGAATAACTGGGATATCGTGACTGTCATACAATGTAAACACAAAATATAATATCGTCGTTCTTACAGTGAAGAATTGACAGTTTAATATGGCAATTTTTGAATTTTCTTATAGTTTTAGAATACATTAAAATGTACAAAAAAAAAAAAACCAATTAACTCTTTTCAGTAATAATTTTTGTTTGTTAACGTAAATTTTTGACAAGTTATTAATTAGGAATGAGACTCGTTGATACGTAGGTATGTAAGTAAAATCTCCTTTTGTCAATTTAGCATCATTATACAGAAATTGTAAGGTGTTGAAGACTCCGAACTACATAGACGCTTCTATTCACTACATATAGAAATAATACAATTTAATTTTCGTCAAAGACTTATATGTATCTAGTGTCTCGTATGGTATAAAAGGAACAAAATAATACGTCAAGTTTGTAAGCTTGTGAGCTTATCAACAAACTCCAAAAGTTATCAAACTCACAAACTTTCTTGATTCTAACTGCAGGTGGATAGTTATACCCGGTTTGTTAAACTGCGTATTGTAGAATCTTACAAGAATTGTTTCTTGGATAAATAAAAGACGAAAAAAAAGAGAGAAAAGAAACAACAAAATCACTTACAAAATTTTTTACACAAAGCCAAACGAAACAATCGAACAGTTCGGACACTCGCTAAATACGGAACTATACAGTACCGCGATAAATTAATTATTTAGTTTATACGTAGCTGCAACAACACAAATTCAGTGTGCTGCGATATACGTGTTGTGGTTTAAAAATCAGCTGATACCACTGTCACCCACAAACATGAGACGAACGTAACGAACACTTTGTAAATAAATGAACGAACAAATGTAAAATAAAAAAATAGAAAAAAAAAAAAAAACAATTGTATTTGAAACTAGGTTCAAAAACTTGGGGGTTCCATAATGAAAACTTGGTAAAAAAAAAAAACTGATGGAGTAAAACAAAAAAAAAAAAAGGAGAGAAAAAATAAAAGAAAAAAACCAAAACACTCGGTTAAATTTATAAACATTCAATGATTACGAGATAACCACGCGGTTTTCATTCGACTAATAAATTAATACTCCTTATCATTCGTCGTGTGAATAATTTATTTATTTACTTGTTTGTTTATTTCACTAAACACAACAACGTGGCTGCAGGTTTTCTGCGGGGATATACGGATAAACGATTAGGATTTCAATGTCCGTTAACACTAATTCGCACATTATCTTGACCACCCGGTGCAGGTGCAGGAAGAAGACAAGTGTGTCACACTTGATAAGGCGGTCAAAGACATAACGTAGAAAGAAAAAAAAAAAAAAAAAAAAAAAAAAACAAAACGCAGGTATTCAGAACCAACGTGTGTCGACTGTGCCGGCACACTATGATAGACGTACCCGTGACTCTTGTTTGCGTGCGTTGTGGCGGCGTCGGCGACGGCCGATGAGTGAATGCGCCGTGAGGTTCGGCGCCTCTTCCAAGACCCCCACCCACTTTCCCCCGCACCACCCTTTGACTCCCCCTTCAACCCACCCAACCCCCTTTGCGCCCTTCCAGTACGCGGGCCGCGGACGGCGTACGTGCTATACTACCCTTCCACTTTCGAAACCAACCCCTCCTCGCCTTAGCTAAGACAGGGATGGATGACGCTACGCACGAGGTGTCCTGCCGTTGCGAAATCGCGCGCCTGCGCCCGCGTTTAGGGTCCGTTTTCGCGATGTGTATAACCTAACCCCGAAGAAGCGATTGCCCTGCATCGCGATCGCGATGTATAAAAATTTCCCTAAATCCTTTCAGTTTTCCTTCTGTTTTGTTTTTATGAAAGAAGGCAAGACCTAGTGTCGAATTGTTCGAACAGTTTTTGCGGTTCTTTGACCCTCATCCTTACATCGATCAGAGTTTCTTAAGAATGTTTGAAATTTTCGCGCCGAAATTTATACACACCATTCGAAAAATCATCATTGAAATATCGATATACTTATAAATGTAAACTGAATGAAAAATAAAAAAAAAAAAAGATTAAATGAAATGCCTACTTTATCTGTCAATGGCATCCCTTCTCACGGGGCACGATTGTCACAGCATTTTTTCTTTCACCAATACACGTACGTTTTAATATGCATATGTACATATATGTATATATATATATATATTGTATATAAATATATATATATACATATATACATATACAATGCATACATGTATACTCGTCACCACTTTATCACCACCACTTTTATCAAAACAATTATTATTGAATTTAATTGTTTTTGATGATATGTATATTTCCTGTAGAAACTTTCACGGCATGGTCATCCCCTTACTGAACACTTCATCAAGTTTCTTTCCATTTTCGTTTATTGTCGTTGATTCGAATTTTGGCTATAAAATTAATCATTAAATAATAATAATGACAGAATAATGTTCTGCGGATATCACATGTCGTATTAACCAATTATTAACGTCACTAGGATGTGTGTGCAGTATGCAGGTACACATGTGGTGCACATTGAACATACACCGTGTTATCTATATATCACTCACTGAAATCACTGGTACCACTTATATACTTAAGACGCGGGCGTGGATTTGTTGATGATTTTTTATATATATATTTTTTTTTTTTTTTGTTACACACAGTTGCTGAAATCGAGTCGATTCTTTAGTCCGGATTCCACTAAACCGTTTCAACTCAATAATACGAGCGGCTCTTTGAACGGTCGCGATATGACTGCCTCCTCAGACTCGCCTCTGGAAGTGGAGGAACTGAGGAAGTGACGAGGAGTCCCACCTCCGTGGCTACCTCCAGCGGGGTACCTGCCCACCGACCGGGCCCTCTCCCCACCAGATGTAGTAATACTCGTGCCCGAGTGTAGATCGGTTGGTAGAATGGTTGGTAGAGAATGGTAGGTAGGTGGTAGCTATAGGTGGAACGTAGGTGGAACGCGACCGGACAACCGTCTCCTCCTTTTCCTCTTCCTCCACCTTGTAGGTTCGTAGTCTTTCTATTTTTCATTCTCCTTCCCATCTTCCTCTTCTACCTCTTCTTCTTCTTCTTCTTCTACCTCGATCGTCTTACTGCAGTGGTCGGTGCATGTAGGTAGGAGCGTGTGCGAAACAACCAACGTTTTACCTCCGTTTCGTGCAGCACGGGTCGAGGTCCTACGTACCTGCGTTAAACACCCTTCGACCACCCCCTCACTCCCAGGAAGGTTCACCTGCCTGGCACCTGTGAGGATAGCAAGAATTCCACTGTCTTTTGCAGTGCTTTAAATTCCCGAAGATGACCACTGGCCTCGAGTATGTAGGGGGGGAGCAGTTTTCGGTATGTATTTCATGTAATTTTCCACTATTTTACACTGCTTTATAATTTCCTGCACTGTAACTTGGGCTGTTAACAACTCGACTCTGTTAATTCGAGTTTCATGTTTAATCTATAACATCTGTTGGCACAGATGGAGAAGAAAACGTTTCCAAGTTAATTTCGCGCCAAAGTATGTTATGGATTTCAAAAGTCTTGAAACAGGGTCAATTTTTAACAGTATAAAATTCTTTCAAATTAATATATTCAACGATCATGACAATCCCAATTATACCAAAATCTACGCTCTATGTCAAACTGATCACTCATTGTCATATCCGGGACCGATATCGCTTCTCAAAGTTATACTTACGTCATGTGACATATGGAGGCAAGTACAAACGCAAGAACAAGTACATCTGTTTGTATTGTTTTAGCATAATTCACTGTAACTATATAAGTATGTGTATTGTTTTAGTATAACTATGAGTACTTCTTTAGTTTTCCGCTGGATGGGACACTTTTGCTTGCCCGGTACTGAATAGGTAACGAAAGCATTGGGGCACGTTAGTACCCTCGATGCGATTATAGAATTATACTGACAGAACACGCTGTTGCGCATTTTATCATTCATGCCAATGCAATTTCATCGAGTTAAATGTTTCCTTAATATCAAGAATCATTTTTTTGATAAAGGATAAGGAAAATCGTTTGGTAAATGAATAGAATTTTTGTTAATTTTTTTCTTCTTCTTAAATTAAGTGAACGGAACGATGAAATTATGAATAGATTTGTTGAATCGCTCCTTACAAGTATACATATATAATATACGAAATTTGTATAGCGTATGTTTGATGGTGTGCAGTTTATTATTGGGTTTGAAAAATTATCCGATTTATCGTAAATAATTGAGTCTATATATTTATAAGCAAAGTAATTGTTCCCGTCGAGAATAAAATAGTTCATGAAGTACAATCGAGACTTTTATGATAAAACGAGGAGAAGAGACAATGAACCTACGTGTCCTTTGGCTAAGTCGATCGGTTCGTCAGCCGTTCACCTGTTCAACACCTGAGCGCCCGGCAAGTGGTTCCGAAAACTTGCGGGGGTTTCCCCCGTGTCAACCCTCTGGCAATCCCCACAGAGTGAACGGAGCCGAGCGCCTGGTGGTACTACAACTATACCCCTATAGCCGCAGCGGTTCTCATGATAAACTCGGGGGGTGTATATCGCGTCTCGTCAAAACCTCATCGTGCATATATGCGGCTACCGGTATAAGAGGAGTGTAGGCGCACAACCCCGGGGTTTTCTATAAGAGTGAAGAGTGAAGCCGCCTATGGATGTATTTTTTAATTATTGATTTTAATGACGAGGGGGACCGCTGCCAACGCCATCTTGGATGCTGGGCGGAGTAAGACGCGTCCCCTCTCTGCCATCTCGTTCTCTCTTTCGCGCACTCTTTCTCACTCTATGTCTCTCTCGCTCTTCATCTCTTACTCCGGATGTCGTCTCTCTCTTTATTCCTTTCCCCTCTTCCCCGTTCCTCCCCCTTTTTGCTCTCTTATGCCGAGAGATAGACAGATGATAATTAAGAAAGCGACGCAAGGCGACGCGACGCGCCCCGACGCCGCAGAGAACTCTGCTATCTTTCATCTGTATTTATTAAGAAGTCTTCTGCTTCTTCTTCTTCTTCTTCACCTTCGTCTTCTTCACCTTCGTCTTCTTCTTCTTCTTCTTCTTTTGATTATTTTTCTTCGTTGTCTTCTTACTTTTATAGTTCATAAACACGAGCACGTATTCGCGTTTTAAACTTGACTCTTCAACCGACTATACACAGATTCTTCTCAAAACAGTGTCACGATCAGTTTTTATTTATAAATCGAATGCTAAACAGAATGTGAATAATTTTGTGATCTCAGTTATTTCACAATTCAGAGTTTCGTTCATATGAACTAAAATATATACCTACCTGCCAGCACTATAGTCGACCTCGACTTTTAACCAATTATCTATCCAAGAACGACGATGCTCGGCGCCCCATTAGGGAAAAGAAGAGTAGGAAGTAGGAAGAGAAGAAGAAAGAGAAAGGTTCGTAGCTCGAAAGAAGTAACAAAAAATAAAAAAAAAAAGAAGTAAAGTAAAAAAGGAGCCAAGAGTTACCCGGGTGCCAAATGTAAAGACCGGATGTTCGCAGAGACAAAAGTGCGAGAAGCGAAAGTATACCTATATAGAAGTATACTGGTTGTTTCGAAATTCTTAGTCGAAATAACGTGAAGTAGAATCAGTGAGCTTTACTTTTGTTTTGTTTTTTTACAGAGTGGGTACCTCTTTGCCATTTAACTTCCTCACCCCGTTGCGGGAACCAAAACTCACACACGTCGGTAAAAATTTCTTATTCGATTTAATCGACTTTCTCGCAGTTTAAAGTATAAATTCTAAAACATTTTTACAAGTCATGAAATTGCTCACAAAAAAAAAAAAAAAAAAAACGCAATATACATATACATACATACGTATAGACATAATTCTAAGAATTAAGGTACCATGCATAGTATAGGCCACATTAGGAGAATTCCTTTATTAACATATATACCTGACGTCCGCATGCCTTCCCAATTGTATGCATTTTGCCATGTAGTTATGTATGTAGTACATGAAGGTATAATTCCTGAATATATGATTCCTTTCTCGAGCTCAATTGTATTTGGTAAGTTTCTAAGTAATCGACTTTGCCGTATAGTTTTATAAGTTATACAAATTTTCGAAAATTTTCACAAGTCATAAAAATTCTAGGAAAAAATCGATACCTGTACACATGATTCTAAGAATATATGCATAGGTATTATGCACAGTAGGTCACATTAGGATAATACCGTTATTGACGTATATATACCTGGCATTCATATAGGTATATTATACCTACCTGCTCAATTGTATGCATTTCAAAATGTATGTATATATTTATGTATGTATATATGTATATACATGTAGGTATAATTCCTGAATATATATGTTTCTTTTCTCGAGACCGAAGTTCTTACCAAAGTTTTGTCTTTGGCAAGTTCCTAAGGTTTTGACGCAGGTATGCGTGCCCGTACAGTTAGCCTCCACAGGGTGCCTCCCTGCACGTAGGTATAATACCCAGCTCGTGGGTCACGCGGTGTATTTGTTTGGTCAGCACCGCCAACTCCTTGAAAGTCCTTTGGCGTAGCTAAGGAATTAATTACGATAGGCGAACGCGGAGGGTAGGACCCGGCAACCCCCCGTAGGGAGAGCAAAGCAGACAAGGAGAGAGAGAGAGAGAGAGAGAGAGAGAGAGAGAGAGAGAGAGAGAGAGAGAGAGAGAGAGAGAGAGAGAGAGAGAGAGATGGAAAAAGACAGCGAGGGAGGGAGAAAGAGAGGGAGAGAGAGAAAGAGAGAGAGAGAGAGAGAGAGAGAGAGAGAGAAAAGGGGTTCCAGGGAGCGGATTGAGAGACAAAGAGAGAAGGAGAGATAGCGAGGACTCGCACCTCTATAACAGTCTGCGTGCGTTATTTGGATCCTGCGAGAAAGGGGGCCACGCAACTTTACGAATATACCTATTACGTCTCTGGATAACGCATGCGATATATACTTCACGAAAGTAGTATAAGGGTCGTACAAGGGTTGTGAGAAAACGAGCCAATACAGTATAGACAGTATAGGTTGGGTACCGCATTTCCCGCGCTAAGATTCGCTTCGTGGTCTCGAAATAATGTTCAGGTTATGTCCAAATAGTAACACCGTCGCCTACGCTGGTGCAAAAGCAATTATTGTTAACATTAAAGGCGTGGGTACAGGTGGAATAGAATGAGATAATGTTTCGACGACATTATGACAGTGGAAGATGATCGTTTGAGAGTAACGAGGTGCGTTTAATTATCAGGCACTCTGTCAGATTTATGAAAATAAAAATAACTAAAATAATTTTAAAAAAATATGAACAACGTTAAACGGATATCAGAAGATACAACATACATCTTCATGGATACGTCTATACTTATATACAATTACTTCATCTACATAGATGTCAGAATTTCCAGCTTCAGGCGCGTGCTGAGAGCAACAGAGAAGAGAATGAAATATAACACAGGGCAGACTGTAAAGCTGATTTTTATTAGGTGATGAAAATTATGAGCTCAAAGACTGCCAGGTGAGTTCCTTAAAGTCTAATCCTTGAATCACTCTCTTAGCCTATCAAAAATCTAAGGTGATTCTCTCTGACTATGGACTTTGACATACCCATGCGAGATATAGTCTTTTATTTAATTGCCACTCAGATTGAGACATATTAGTTTTATGTATAATTAAAACACGGTTACATTGAGAAGAGATACTTTCAAACCACTTGTCTGTCCCAAAAAGTATTTTACAATAAACCTCCCTGCAGTCTTATCAGAGTAATTAGTCTAATCAAGTAAATGTCAGGTCTGTAAGTCATTGCTTCTCAAAGTGGAAGCAGTTGTCATATGAAGAGTCTAGTGAACCGGAGTTTGAATTTTGATATTTATGCTCTCTAATGTTTGAAAGAATAAGCGTCTATTAGATGAATGTATAACTTTTTTTTTCTCTCCGAACAATTAGAGATCAAAAAATCAGTTTCAGACTACCAATTACGACAACTGAAACTGTTACTATATGTGAGAGAGTTTTACCTATAATTAAATTTCAAAAGACTATGTGAACTGGTTGATAAAACTTTTGGTTTATCGAAGAACTCTTTTGTTGAAAAACATCGTGGTGAAACTCGCCTGTTTTCTACACTCTAAACTTTGCGACGTGTTCGTTATAGTTAACGGTAGTTAACGTTAACACTTTGTCGTCCAGGAACGTGGAGGTCTGAGGTTTTATAATCGTCCTTGATGGTCATCCTTGATCTCGTGGTAGAATCCTTCCGTTCAAATTCTCGATATACGTACCCGGGGGTTTGTGGCGAGGGCCCCGCGGAACCCTGTCGAGAATTAATTAGCCGAGTCCTCCGCGGGGGGTACCAACGCCGTCGACGCCGCTTACGCTGATGCTGAGTCACCTGCAGGCGATGGACTAGAAGTCCTCTTATACTTCTGTATGCCACACTGCTTTGCGGCTCCTCTTCTCTACACCTCTTATATATATTTCACGTTCTCTTCTATATCTCTCTCTTCGTGTTCGTGTGAACTTGTATCAACTGCCGTCAAAAGACGCCTCCTAATCGCATTTACCACATGTATAAGTTAACGTGTACATACATATATATGTATAGATATGTATATGCAGGTCTACCTTGTCCCTGGAAGGTCGAATTTCATAGAGCTAAGGCCATTGTACCTCGATTTCTGGTGACGCAAGGGGGCCATTCGTTCTTTACGATTGAGACGTCAGGAAAATATGTAATTTACGTATCGAATTAAGACCGAATTAAACGTCGTTAGGCACGGTGCGGTACGCCGCGTCCTTCAAGGTCCATTCCCGGAATCTCAATACGAGGAATTTCAGATTCCGGTCAGGAGCGTTCTCATTTAGTTCCCGCTAAATTTGCATTTCGCAAAAGGGGTCCCCTTCGTCCAAGTATATAAGATCTGTAGGGAAACGGCTTCGCCATCGCTCTATAAGTATTGCCTTTAACTTTGTCTTACCCGGAATAAGTCGACTTTGTCTTCCTGCTTCAAGCAAAGAGTAAAAGTCCTTCGATTTCAAGTTATGACGAGAGGATGACACTTTTGCAGAGTCGACGAAACTCGAGTTCGCTACGTCTTCGATCTTTCTAAGAACCATTGTCTTACCTCCTTATTCTGCTACAGACTGTATTAAAATTAGCCATATTGTGATCATCACGATCATCACGCGTGTCTTTTTATATCGTTTATAGAAAATAGCATTGATCTGATTATTTAAAACTTCAACTTTTACAATAGGATTTGTATCACATATCTCGTTAAAAAAAAAAAAAAAAATTTAGACTATAAGATATTTCATCAATTATAGAAATGAAAGAGATGGTTCGAAAAAATTATTTATAACACGTCGTCATCGATATCCGGTCAAACAAATCGATTTCACAACGCCTAATCTAAGATCGTATAATGATTTTTCAACTTTTTTTTTTTTTGTTTTTTTTTACAGTTAAGCTTCAAATTCTGCTCCCTCATCGCCCGTTGTAAAGATATAGTTGCATAAATTAAATTTATAACTGTAAACTTTTATCTACACGAAAGCTTAGACACGCACGATAAAATATTAAGTGACAGTTATTGATTCGGCTCGGGGGGGGGGGGGGGGGGGGGGGACTGCGGAAAACTAATTCCAGAATCATTTCGTAAATCGAGCTTTTCATGTATGTACCTATCTCTGATATATTACGGTTTGTCGGAGACCTTTTAAAAATTATGTATTTGCTTGTGTGATTAAATAGATTGTAAAGAAAATTTATTTATTCATAAAAATCGGCATTATCAAGTAACTGTAAAAATTTGAAGAAACTTAGAAAGCTCGTTTAGAAGTTATAGGAGTTGAAAGAACAAGACTGCATGTATGTATTCGTGTGGAAGAGGACCCTCTTCGTCTGCATTGTAATGAGTTTTGATTTCTACTTACTTGGAAAAGTGTATGTACATACTTTGAAAATGTAAGAAAATTTTCACAGTAATTTCTACTTATTTTAGCGTATAAATTCGATATATGTATATAAAAAAAAAAAAAACTCATTGTAGCGATTGAACTTCCTGAAAATCTTTAGTAATTTGATGCAGCATGGAACCAGCCCAATGTAGTGGCAATTCGATATCAAAGATCGCTACAGCATCTCCTCCGGGTGAAACGGACCGAATCGCCGGGTTGACCCGGCTGCGTTGTTTCCAGTTTCCCACACGAGGGATCACACCGACGGACATCAAGAGTCACGGATAGAGGAGGTAAAGTCGAGTCTCGGCGTGTCTACTTCTCTCGATCTTCTAGCATACTCTACTCTATTCTTAACAACGAAACTCTCACCTTTTATCTCCGTCTTATCCACACGGTATAGACCGCATCATGGATATAAAAAAACGAAACGGAGAGAGGAAGAGATGAAGAGAGAAATAGAGAAAGAGATCGAGTTTGAGAACGGGAAAGACACGAAGAAGAAATAAAATGAAATCAGATCACAGACGGGCCCGCGTGGCTTGGCAATTACTGACGGGCCACGATCACGTCACTATGGTCCCTCGCCGATCCCTCTATTCCGTTTATCCTGCGGTCAATTCCGCCCGTGTCATCCGCGTGTGTGATACCAACATACGAAAACGTTCAGGCTTAATCGGACGTGTTCTATGACTCGTACGCATTTGTCCGTGGCAACTGATCCTACTGATATCTCTTACCGTGAACGATTCTTTCCTCTATACTCGCTTCTTTTATACTGACTCAACTCTCGAGCCTGAGATGTGTTAGTCTTCCCTTTTTCTTTCCCCATCGTAGAGTCGCTAAAGAAATGCGAAATCGGGGTACACAGTAAAAGAGACAAAAAAAAATAAAAATAAAAATAAAAAATAAAAATACCACGTGACGATATTCTTTATATTATTCTTCAATTTCTTTGGCTTAGTTTTAATTACCGATTAGATAATTGTCTTAGAATTATACCTTCCTTCGCAGGTATATGTATGTATACCATATAGCTAGACGGCTGGAGGATTTAATGCCAGGTTTTATACCGAAGCGTCGAACCTGTCCGTCTAAGACTGGCTATTCACCTATCGCTAGAGCGTGATCTAAGTTTTCTTATTTAATTATCTCAACTAGATGACTTAATGAGATGCCTGGAGCCGATACAGGCCCTCGAGGTGCGAGAAGCCGTTCTATCGAGCACGCGTTCCTTATCGTTCTTATAGGTTGAATTATTTCTCATCTAATGCTATGTAATAAGAGAGGAGGACGTCCGATTTATAAGCTCTTCTATTCCGAGAGAGAAAAGGCTGTGCAAAAGAGAAAAAACGATAATGAAAACAGAACAAAAAAAAATAAAAAAATTACAAATTAAAGAAATTAAAAATAAGGTGAAGCAGATAGGCGCACGGCGTGACTCTGGTCGTTTGAGGACCTCGCAGGATATCCAGGAAGTCAAAAGGACGGAGTTAGCAAACTCTCTCATTTAACCTCTGAACAATTCCCACCGCTACTTAATTATACTTAGAAGCATTCCTCAGTGTCGTCATAGCGCAGTGCCTCGTTATCATAATTTTAACGTAGTTGAGCAAGCCGATCGTTGGCACAGCTAACCGTAGTCAACGATTGAATTAGCATTATATTAAACTGATCTCAAATAACCGTTTGCCATATCTGCGGACCTTTGAATCACGATTTCGCATTTTAGACTCCGGTTTGAAATGGTTGCAATACAAAATTTACACTTTTATAATTTTGCAAATTAATTTGCTATTCGTTAATGCCGTGCATATCTTATGCTCGGGGTGTGGGCAACCGATTTACTTGACTTTTGATGATATATAGGTATATAAGAAGCAACGTATATACATAAATACATACGTCGCAAGTCTAAACCGTATAGCCAATAGGAATTCACGCCACAGGGAGACACAACTGTGCAGGAAGAAGAAAGTTGGCAGCGACAGCGAATTGTTGGCGATAATTATGGATCGCGCTCGAGATGTGGGTACCTGCGTAAGTAAAGCAAGCGAGAAACGCCGAAAGACTAAGTGCGAGAGTGAAGAGGAAAGAGCGAGAAAAGAGAGACGGACAGATCGAGAGCTTGACGAAGAAGAAGACTGTGGGCAGGGGGAGAGACAAAGAGAGAGAAGAATTTGGGGGGGGGGGGGGCAGAAAGGGGGGAGTGAGAGAGCCCCGGGCGCGTAATAAGAAGGACGAAGAAGAACGTGGAAGGAACGCGTCACGTTTTCTTAAAACACGTCGCCTCTCCTCTCCCGCCCCTACAGAAATCCTCCCCCCCCCCCCCCCCCCCCCCCCCCCCTATTCCCCCTGCACCCTTGGCCGCGCAGCTTCGCGTTGATGAGTCGAGGCAAGCAAGAAGATGTGGAGAGGAAACGAGGGTTCCGCCTCGCGGGGGTTGAGGGTGGAGAAGGGGGTGGAATTAATGCACGCACCGGGCCACGCACCGGAACGCCGCGAACCCCTTACGCCAGTCAGCCTACTTCGTTATACGACAAGTATAAGAGCAGAGCACAGAGAGTTTTATTGATCGCCTGGCAAAAACTCAGGAACCCTCATTTTGTGCTACGTGCCCCCCTTCTCCCTTCAACCAACCTCCTCCCCCCTCCAAACCCCCCCGGCGAAAGAAGTGGGCTGCCGCTGCTGCTGCCTCTGATAATCTTTTACACTTAAGACAGCAACCCTTTCCCTTTCTAGGCCCTCTACCCCCCTTTAACCTCCCCCCGAAACCCCCCTTACGGGAGTGTCTTCCTTCGCGGAAGGCCGATGAAACGGGAAACTGGAGGGTGGGTAAAGGAACATCTAGTACCTTTCGTGGAGCTGGGCTATGACCAGGATCGAAATTATCCGCACCAATGCGTCAATCGGTTTTCTTTTCAATACGATTTAAGTTTTACTGTCAGATTTCTCCGTGACGCGACGCAGCGATCAGTGGGCGAGATGATCCGAATGGATTTTGAACAAAAATCAACTAATATTAAAACTCTAGAATTTTTTAATTTTTTTTTTTGCTGTTAAATCGTACGGAATCAAAAAAAAAAAAATATTGAATAAAAACTGGGGTTATCAGTCGTTTAAATTTTACCGAAAATTTTAATTTCGTTTCTTCGATCCGTCTTAGATAGATCTGTACTAAATGATAGTCGAAAATCTTTTCATACAATTTCGAACTCCAAATACAGATATTTTTACATAATTAATCTCAGTCCTGAGTCGATCCTTTAAGGACAGTAAATATCAGACTTGCTATGCAGTCGTTTAGTTTTGGCTTACCATATGCCATGATTCACCATTAAGAGACGAACTACGAACCACGATTTTTCGTTTTCCATAAAGTCCCGCACTGCAGTTATACTTGAGTATAGTGAATTTGGTTTATTATTATCCTAGTCCTGTTACCGTCATGCATCGTATGTTCATGACACCTACGCCAGGTACATATTTACACGCTTTTACGAGCGGTACGTGCTTCAATTCGTAGCAAAACGTCCGTGAACTACGTTTGCCTATAAATTGACAGGGGAGACCGTATAGGTAGGTGATGCCGGAACGTGATTTTCGAGTTCTGGTTGTCCGTTCTACCGTCTATCGTATCGCTTGTCAAAGACATCGAGTAATCGATCTTACGATTCTACTCGCCGTCAAGCTGATCGGAATAAGCACAAGTCTCTTGGTTTTCTCCTTCCGGGTTTTCCCACAACACATATCGACCAATCTGCTATTATTATCAGCTCAAAAAAATCTGACAAGATGTTGAGTAAATTATAGTCTTCAATTAACATAAGTAAGACAATTTACCTCATAATAATTTGAAAACAAAAATAAAAATAAAAATAAAAAAAATTGAATTTTTCAAACCCCAAATGCCTATGGAATTTATTAACATCATATCTTTGCTCCGCGAGTGTTCCAGCTGTTTGAACGACATTTTCGCTAAATGCACGTCTTGTTCGATCCCATATCTTTGAGAGATAAGCTTTTCAGCTTAAAATAACAATCGTAAATTAGCTCGTGCCTATATAATATTGAGATAGTATTTGAGTGCGAATTAAGCGATCAAATTTCAGCTTCACGGTATAATAACTCAGTTATATATCGACCCGTCGATTAGTTAGGAGTTTTGGAGTTTGTGAAAAAACAGCAAAGTTGTCATGCGTTCACGTTCGTTGATTTTTGTGTCTTTTGTTTTTTTTTTTTTTATTATTTCCTTTTTTGTTCGTCAAGATTCTCGCCAATTGTTCTACGGCACCTTTCATCTGTAACGGAGTGAAATACGGGTTTATCTACCCGGCGAATACTATGCCGAGAATTTATTCGCAACTTGCAGTCCAGTTAGCTAGGCAGTACTTAATACATGCTGAGAAATAGCGGAAGAAAAACTCTCGGAGAAAAGAATTGACGAGTCGGAGTGAACAGGCGAGTCGAGTCAGTCCATTATTCCATTAGCTTGTTGGAACAAATTTTTTTTATATTCATCTTTTTATTTTTTTTTGTTTTTTCGAATTTTCGTAGACAACAACAAGGTATACCTACGTTGGTGATACGATGAACGTGAAAAAACCGCCACATCTACAGGGTTGACTAAGTCTCTTCCCCTCGACTTGGCTACCAGCTGTTCCACGTCGCCGATTCAGTTGTTCTCTCTTTCTCTATATATCTTTTTTTTCTCTATCATCGTCAGATTCTATTCCTCATTTTCTTCTGCATCAGTTAAATGCATGGTTATCTACATTGTGTCAGAAATTCAAGGAATAAAAGCAAGAAAACTTATTCGGGGTTTTTAGCGGGGGTAAAAATACCGAAAAAAAAAATGTATATATATATATATATATATATATATATATATATATATATATATATATATATATATATATATATATATATATATGTGTGTGTGTATATATACGTATATACCTATATACGATTTCCTGCGCAGGATTGCCTCCGTTCATATTATCACTCCGTAATTATACGCGGCCACTTTCGCCCCAGTTGACCAATGACCGTTTGCCCAATCAAATAAGATCCCAACAAGTTATAACGTAGTCCTAAAATGACGGTACAAGGTTCAGCAAGTACGGGCGAAACCGCGACTCGAAGCTCTAATTAAAACGTACCTATACCTACCGTTGAAAGACTAAACGTGAGCTCAGCATAACATCGGATTTTGGCCCGGTGCAACGAGGTAGGTAGGTAGGTAGGAAGGTAGGTAGGTAGGTACTAGGAAAGCAAAGCGAGTGTAGAGGTACGTATTGTCATATACTCGGTCTTAAGCTATAATAATAATTAGAGTCGAGGCATACAATCATAGTAATGGCCGTAGGAACGAACGGCTAGACATTCTACGATGACGAGGAGAAGGACGACGACGAGAACGAGGATGAGGATGAGGACGAGGGTGAGGATGAGGATGAGGACAAGGACGTGAGGAGGAGAACGCGCGAAGGAGTCGGTCGCGTTGCTTCTGGTGCGCTGCTTCTCCGCGCGCTCAGGAATATTCTAATAAGCAAAATTTTCGCTTTTGTATTTAAGAAAAGGGAAAGAAGTGCTGGTGCTGTGCTCCGCGAGCTTCAAGCCTGCGTGGGGTTGGGGGTCTTATTGTCTCAGAAGGGTGGCTGCCGGCGGCCGGAGGACAGGGGACGGGGTTTTCAGGAGGAAAGTAAGGGCGGGAGGAAAGAAAAGAGAGAGAAATATAGAGACGGTGAGAGTGAGAGAGATGATGATACCGAGTGCGAAGGAACGAGAAGAGAACTCGAAGAAAGAGAAAAGGAGTCGCGGGTGGTCGGACGGGGGTTGGCGAGTGGGTGGCGATGGAGGTAAGGGGTGGTAAGACGCTGCATGAAGGGTTGGAAATGTAGATAGAATTTCTTCATTTCGCGTCCCCTCTCGCCCTCTTACCCTCTCGCCATCCCCCTTTCCGTCGCCTTCTCTCGCTCGTTCGCCTTCCGCCTCACCCCGCTCATTTCCCCATCCCCGCCATTCTTTCTCTTAAGACTCCGCGGCAGAGGAATCGTTAAAATCTGGCCGCCCCCCTTCCTGCCCCCGGCCCCCCGGCTCCCGGCCGACGTCGCCCCAACCCTTGAACGCCGCTCACTCACTACTTACTTTCTCGCGGGGGAGGGGAGGGGGGGATGGATGCCGAGGAGGTTTGAGAACACGGTCCCCACCACCCCCGTCCCCCAGGGGTGGCAATCACCCATTAATCAAGGGGATGCGTGCACAGCCTTTGTACACGCCTTTTCAAACTCTATTGCCCGCGAAAAAGTTACGCATGTAAGACAATATTGTCCCATACTGTAACCTCTTTCACCCATCATCTTCACATAATCATTATTATCATCATTATTGTTATTTTCAAAAAAAAATTTTCTTTATCTATTTATTTATTTTTATTCATTTTTTTTTTTTGTAAACTCTTTTTCTTCACGTTTTGTACCACAATCTCTTAATATCCCCCTACCTGAGATAAACTCCGTGCGGTTTTCTCGGTTTGACGGTGTCAGGTGATCGCAGCCGTGAGGTGTATTTCGGAGTGAGACAAGAGCGTGGGTAGGTATCGACGGGTGATCAGATTGCGACAAATCGAGGGAAACCAGAAAGAGAAACAAGTATATAGGTATATATGGCGGAAGAAAAAACTGACGGAGGGCAGAGATCGAATGACGAAACGTGAACAGGTAGGAAATAAAGAGGAGCTCGACTAGAGGGTTGAAGATATACGAGGGAGGATAAGGAGAAGGAGAAGAGGAAGAAGAAGAAGAAGAAGAAGCAGAAGAAGAAGAAGAAGAAGAAGAAGGAGAAGAAGAAGAAGGAGAAGAAGAAGAAGAAGAAGAAAAAGAAGAAGAAGAAGGAGAAGGAGAAGAAGAAGGAGAAGAAGAAGAAGAAGGAGAAGAAGAAAAAGAAGAAGAAGAAGGAGAAGAAGAAGAAGACGAAGTAGATCTGACAGGAAAAGAGTTGATAAAAAATACATAAATAAAATCTGGAATAAAATTACGTCGGTGAGTCGGTCGTCGACTTCTAACCCGGTATACGCGAAGTTAAATTACTCAGCAGTTTGTTCAGAATGATTTTTTTTCGCGGTAATCAAGTTCGGCATTATTCGTTTTTATACCTATACCTATAACACATATGTATACATATATGTATAACGTAATTGCAACATGGGTGTAAGTTACTAGTTATGAATTATGTATTATCCGCTAATTAATGCTACGGATTAACCAGCTTTCTATATATGTATAAAGGCAATTAAATCTTGAGCAATTGCAGTGTAGAGTGATAGAAAAATTAAGACACGTGTATTACAGGTATACTTATATATTTATATACATATATGTATGTATATATTATAATAGCACGGTAAAAACTACCCCATATAATATATAATTATTTATTTCGTAAAGTTTGAAAACAAAAAAGGTATATAACTTTAAAATTAGCGAAAAGCTTTGCCTGGTATATAATTTTGTAGATAATTTTAGGCCGATGCAGAGCGTGAAGCGTGGTGAAATTAGGCGCGAGATGAAACGAACTGTACACATGCGACGTTAGAACCGGGGCGTTGGTATTCCGACGAACTCACCCTCGTCGCTGCGTGAAAAATATGTAAAGTATTGATTGCGTTTTATAATTACTTGGGAGCCGGGCCGCGTCTTAGCTCCCCTGCCCTCAGAGAGGAAGGAAGGGAAGGAGGAGGGGGATGCGTGTGCGTGTGTGCGAAAGCTCGTGTGCGTCCGTGCGTTCGTCTGGCGATGCTGCGTATGAAGCTGCTAGGGGTGAGACAGAGATGGGGAAAGTGAAGCCGAACCGGGAGGAGAGGGTTTTGGAGAAACGAGTTCGGGGTGGTGGAGAAAGGAGAAATACGAATAAGAAGAGAAAAATTTTAGAAGAGAAAAGAAACCAGGAAAATACTACGTGGGTATATCGTTTTCGGTATATGGGTATAATACATATGTAAGTATAGGTATAGCTATAGAGATCAACTAAAACTATATATGATGAAGAATTAGGAGCTTTCATACCCTTCTCTTGAAACAATAGAAATACTCATCGGCAAATTGGAGAAGGAGAAGGGAGAGTGAAAAGTAAAAAAATAAAAATAAAAAATAAAAAACACAAAAGCTCCTATGAAAATTGAATTGGAATCGAAGAACGAAGGTGCAACGATCAGGTACTGAGACTTGGGGGACGGGGGGGGGGGGGGGGGGGTGGTATAGGTACATGTATAGGTAAGGGCGAAGAATTCTTGAGAAATCAATTATTTTCTCCACGGCGTATTATAATTATCCCCCGTGAAAAGAAAGAAAGAAGAGAAAAAAAAAAAATCATTACAACATTCCAAGATCTGAGAAATTCGGAAAATACCTAACTCCGGGGGTATAAATTAATTTGGCAAAAAGATTTACAAGCACGAATGTAATTATTTTTTAACGACGACGACTCGACCGACCGACAGCTCTGCGCAGAACTTCCTCAAAAACATTGAAAGTGGATTTCGGTTTGAATCGAAGAACTATACGCTCACGAGAGACAAGGGTATAATAATTATTGATCCGGAAAATTGCCATCAGGCGAAAATGAATCTACCGTTGCGACGCCCCACGTTGGTGATGCCGTGACGCTTTTCTTCACCTATCAATCTCTCGAACGAAAAATAAAAATAAATTATAAGAATTGAGTAATTTTATTTTATTTTATTTTTTTTTTTTATACAGAATTTTTTCAATACAAATTCAAATATATTATTATATGAAATTAAAAAATTGACCCCTCCTCGATTATCAGAAGATAAAAAAAAATTTTCACATTTCTTTTTTCATGATGAAAAATAATTTTTATTTTTCTTAATTTTATATTTACATTCGTTTTTAAACTTTGAAATGATGAATTTTTTTAAATTCATAAATATCAATGAAGATGAAACATATATATAAATATACGTAATATTTTAGTAGGTTGTATACCTACTTTGCTGAAAATTACAATACAATTCGTAATTATTTAAGACCGGACACGGCACGAGTTCACCACTCGAAACTTAGGAGAGGATATGAAAAAAAAAGAAGGAAAAAAAGAAAAAACCAAAAAAAAAAGAAAAATTATAATAATAACTGGAGAAAGCATTAAGCACGGGGCGACCCTCCCAAGTCAAAAGAGGCGCGGCGAGTCGAGTCTTTCCCGAATACGATTTGTGCTACACCGACTCGCTTTCATCGTACGCGCTCGTTAAAGAGTGGTCGAAAAAAAAAAAGTGAAAAAATAAAATAAAAAACAAAGAGAAAATAAAAAAAAAAAAAATCCGAAGAAAAAAATGATTCCAAGACTTATATTACTACGTTATACTTATACACCGCAAGGCTTGCCCACTGACCCGAGTTTTCCGAGGTTTATTCGGTTCGGTGATTTCTGTTTCAAATTTTACTTCCCTCCGGACCCGGCAGTTCGATTTCAACCCTGCTGCACCAGTAGTATATAACATAAATATAGTTTTTTTTCTTTTATTATTATTATTATTATTATTATTATTATTATTATTTAGGATTTTTATATTTTTATTTTTCTTTCCCCTGAACTAAAGACAAATGAGTCTTACCCCTCTCTGCATATACGAGGGTTGGTTGCTTTACCACGCGCGGTATCAGGGTGCAGGGGAGCGCGCCAGATATGCCAGATACATTCGTACACATCCATACCTATTTATACATATACCTACATAAGTATAGATACATAGATATATGTAGACGTACAGATACACATACGTATAGATTCAACGCCACTACATATATGTATGTACATGTATATGTATATCTATCGCGATACGAGGAAGGGGTATGTAAGGAGAGACCCACTGTTTTTACCAACCAGGCTACCGACTGCTGCGCACTCATTTACTCTCGACGAATCCGACCTATACATTGATAAAAAGTACCAACACATCGAAGTGAGTATACGTCCTCGTAGCGTACGGCGGGTGGGCTCATATACATAATACACATGGATATATACAAGAGGGACCTCCAACACACGGCGCTGGCGCGGCAATCACACGAACGTATAGAACAGGAGACGTATAGGAGGAGTACGGGGCAAAGACACACGGACATGCGGCCCGCGGACTCATACTAAGAAATGCGAGGAGGGCGCCTCGAAAACACACGTAAGGGTTTTCTCCGTTTCTTACAGTTAGGGGGGTGAGTTTTCGGAGGTGGAGAACGGAGGTTTTAGATGGGGTGGGGTGGCCCTCGGATGCGAGAGGGGTAGAGCGCGCTCTGCCTAGAAGTTGCGCCCAGCATTTTAATCGATTTCATTTGCGCGCATGTGAGTGAGCGAGGGAAAGAGCGAGAAAGAAAGAAAGTGGGAAACAGAGAGAGAGCAAGTGAGAGAGAGTGAGAGAACGAGGGAGGGAGGGAGGGTGAGCAAAAGCTAGAGAGAGAAAGAGTGAGAGAAAGAGAGTTGTAGAGTGGAAAAGAGCTGGAGAGAGAGTAAGAAGCGGGGAACGCCGGTGTATAAAGCTTTCTTTGTTTTGCTTTGCTTACGTCATTAGGGGTTGGGGGGTGCTCGACGAGGGCGTGGTTCTTATACGTATCCTATGTGAATAAGTATTGCATACACGGAATGCAAACTGCAAATGTATCGCAACTGTCTCATACCGTAAGATACAAGTAAACCGCCGCGCCGGACATTCAAAAGTATACCCATACGAAACCCATACACATTATAGTCAAGATGGGTATAACTTACGTCATCTGACATTTCTGCATCACCAATTTTTTCTCTTTTTTTTCTTATCACCAGAATGACGGATTCAAAATTGGACTAAATTTATAGGGGTGTTGTATTCAGGGATTTCAGAATTGTATCGAATTGTATATGTGGGTACATTACTCCTTTCGATATGCCTATATAATAAAGCGGATGTTAATTTAATTATACGATCAAGAATCCCGCCAATATTTTGGTCCTCGTCACAAAACGTTAATGTAGAATTAATCGCTCCAGTTTTTTGAAGCAACTGACATCGCACTGTTGAATAGAACAGGGAAGAAAAACACTACCGAATAGAAGAAAAAAGAAGCAACGAAAAGAAAAAGAGGAAAAAGTTTAGTCGTTCGATGACGTACCATTAAGTGTCCGACGTGTCACGTCGCGACGTTTCGGGGCGCCAAACGTATAACGCGGGTAGGTATATACCTCGACGCAAGCCACGTGGTCAGTAAACAAAAGAAACCGTCTCTCGCTTGGCTCAAGATTTTATTGGCTGAGGTGGGGGTGGTCCACCGCGTGGTCAGCTGGCGCGGCGCGCGACTCGTGGGTGGGGTGAACGTCGGCGACGGGGCG
The DNA here is from genome assembly GCA_963924015.1 of Macrophya annulata. Lineage (NCBI taxonomy): Eukaryota > Metazoa > Arthropoda > Insecta > Hymenoptera > Tenthredinidae > Macrophya > Macrophya annulata. The sequence goes on along the minus strand of OZ001257.1, from coordinate 32,611,362 downwards.
GTCACCACGTGGCTGCGCACGTGGCTCCTGTCAAACCCAACGTAAATTCGTATACCAGACCACGTCGACGTTCCGCATCCCTCTCCGTCACCCTCCTCCCCCGAACATCCCTTCGCTTCTTTTACAAAGAGAAAGAGAGAGAGGGAGAGAAAGAGAGAGAGAGAGAGAGAGAAACAAAAAAAAAAAAAATTTTATCAAAAATACTGCCTCGATTTAACACGCATTCTGCACCCTAACGAAAACATGTGTGTACGTGTATATTTCGTCGCATCACATATACAACATGTTTTTGAAAATATAATCTGCGACTGTAATGTGAACGGGGGGTGAGGGGGGAGGTTTGATGATATGGTTTCTTTTTTTTTGGTTCTGTTTTTTTTTTTTCTTTTTAATTTAATCAACGATTAGAATAATTCTTATGAAAGCTTGAGATTTTATTTCAAAATTGGACCTTGACGTCCTGACGAACAATCATGCAGCATATTATACCTGAAACGTATAACCAGCTCTGCGGTAACGACCGCGGGACGGTATATACACGTGTGTTCGCGTTTGACTATAGTCTCGCGTGTGCGTCTATTAGCACTTTTATATATACCTATACGTCGTGGGGAGTGGGGAGTGGGGAATAGGTAGGGGGTGAGTTGCAAGCCAGCTATACGTGACATGTCGTGCAGTTGCTGGTATCCACCTCACCCCAACCCACCTTCACCCCATATTCTCCTTCAATTCCTCGTTTTTACCCCCGACCCCTTCTTTTCGAGCCCTCGCATCTACAGCCACATCGATCCACCTTAATGAGTGGAAAGAATAAGACAGCCACCCCTCCATTTCTCCCCTCCTAGGACGAAGCGTCGCCGTGTATAGCAAAAGAAGGCGGGGGATTGGTTGGGATGGGAATCGCAGTGGTCTGGGGCAGGGGGGGGTGGGTTGGAGGCCGTCGTCGGGGACCATCGGCAGGAGGTACAGGGGTTGGAGGTAGCGTTGGGAGGCGACGTCGTGAGGTGGTTTAGGTTGAGGGAGTAACACGGGGAGAGAAAATGGGGGTGGTGTAGGTGTAGGTGTGGGTGACGGGGTGACGGGGTGACGGGGTAAGGGCTGGGGTAATGCTCCCGTTGTTTCGCCGTCGAGGGAGCCCCACGCACGTACCCGCACCCCTGGCTCGGAGGAATGTTAATTCCAGAAGCTTTAATTCTTACGAATATTTCGCCAGCGTTCTGCACCAGCCCGAATTTCTACAGCGGCGAAAAAGGGGATAGAGGGGGGGGAGGGGGGGGGGGGGGGGGGGGGGAAGGAGGTAGAAAATTCGCCTTTACGAAGAGAAGAAGAAGAAGAAGAAGAAGAAGAAGAAAAGGCAGAAGAGCAAGATGAAGAAGAAGAAGAAGAAGACCCTCCGGTTTCTTCGGGCTTTTGGGGTGGGTTGTCTCACCCCATACTCTTATACCCCATGCCCCCATGCCACGCACAAAATCCTCAGTTTTACAAACCCAACTCCCTTCCCAACGAGCCTCAGTTTCGGTGATAGCAAAGCCCTGATTTCGGGTTGCCGTCATTTGGTTCTACGATTTTCGGAGAGTTCTGCACCCACTCGATTTTTACTTGCACACAACTATAATGAAAACCTTTGAGAAGGTTGCTATGGGCTGCCGCATACTGGCTCTGATTTTTCCACCACGGTAATATCTATACCTCAAGGGTCCAGTTTAAAGAGGATTTTTTATTTTTTTCTTTCTTAACTTTTCATTTCCTAATGGTGAAATTATTTTTAACCAACGATGGATCAACGAGTCGTGATGCAATCCTTATGCCACGCGAGAGTGTTAAGCGTCGATGAATATCGGAGTATGCTGTTTACAGACTTCAGACGCGTTTGTTCTATTTCCACTTTTGAGTTCATTATCGTCAAAGATTAAGAGAGGGTAGCGGAAGTCACTTTGATATTATAAAATAGACATATTCAGGAAACGTTGTACCATTGTTAAAGACTGATGAGTATAAAATAAAAATAAAAAGAAAAAAAAAACACTGACAAACTTGATGTATGCATGTAACGTAGATACATTTCAAGCTTGTCATTTCCGTACGTAGTGTACATACATGTATAGTTGCTGTTGCCACGTATAACAACGAATGAAAATACTAAAATTACAGTAACTATGCTTGGGGGGGGGGGAAACAAGATCGTGAAGTTGAACTGAGAGAAACGTACGGATCTCTGCACTCCGACAATGATGCTCTTTCGAGGCTTTGTTAACGTTTCCCGTATAGCAGTAGGTATAAGGTATATTCGAGAAAAACAAAGCGATGCATCCCTCTACTATTTCTATGTATGTAACATATAGATATACTAAACTATACATATACATATATGAATACCTCGGGGCCTGCAACTTGTAGTCAATTATTCTCACAAGTGGCTCACGCGTGTTGCTTGATTATAATTATCGTACCTAGCTCGTCACGGTTAGTGCACAGCCTGCGGTAAGTGGGGCTCAAGTTAGTTCCATTGAAAACAGGCGTGAATTTATCATACAAAGGTTAATACGCACATACGAGTGCATATGTACGTATGTACATACATATACATAAATTCAGTCATTTCGATGCTGAAATTTTTCAAGATAGAAAAACAGAGAAAAATGTACTACCTTGAAAATTATCACATTGTTTTAACGATTCTATTACCTTTGTCATAGACATGGGTTGAAGTCATATTAACAAACCTTTGCCTACACGTATCCAATTTTTTTATTCACCATCCTCAGACCCCAAAGATGTTAAAAATGTAAAATAAGGTCCAGATATTTTTATAGCGTCAAAGTTGTGGGTGGTAAAGATTCGCGGATACGTTCACAAAAGCCGTCGTTTTATTCCCTCTGTTTCAGTGAATCCGTCCCCTGTACATTTTCCCATGGGAAAATATCCTAGTGAGATAAAATCTGACCTACTGTTAGAGCCTACCCTAGGGTCATCGAGAACTTTTCGGGTTGTGAAAACTCAACGGTTCTTCGCGAAGAAAAAAACTTGACCAAAAAATTACATTTTTTCATTTGTTTCTCCGGTTTTTATTCCGCGGGATTTTTAGTCACTAATCCTCAGTTTCTATACCAAAGCGATTCAGCAAAGGCTCGCGACATTTATCATCATCTTCTCATACGAGTCTCTGAGAAAAACCGGAAGACGAGGTATACGTGTCGCAAAACGAGAAGAAAGCAAAACTTCAAGATTTCGAATAGTAAAATTTAAATAAAGGAGAACAAATCGTGCAAAATTTTGATTTACGTTTGGCATTAAGCAATGCGAGTTATCCTCATCTTTGCAGTTGGCGAAGATTGGCTTTGAGATATGATATAGTCCTTACGGTTAGTTTTAGTACCTACCTACTGCAGGTACAGAGTTAAGAAAGGCGGATCGGCCGAGGGCAGAGTTTCCTTACCGTGATCTCTTCGTCTCTATAGTACAGTTTTTCTGATAAGTTAGAAGCGCCTAGGTTTTTGCTATTCACGTCACATCCGGTTGTCGTCCACTACAGCGCTACTTAGCAAGCCTGGAACGGACGAGCACAGGCGAGAATGGGCTTATTGCAGCAGACAGACGACGGGGCGGATGGGAGAGAATGTTTATTCAAGTAAATCAAGTAACTCGATCGAATCTTGAGTTGATTTTAAATTAACGAAATTCAAATTATAAACGGTTCTCGACAAAGTTTGAATAATAATTGACGAGCAATATTTATTTAAAACGTTCGAGAAAACCAATTGATTATATTTCTTTGTACCTCATCCTATATATATACATCGGTACTTTTGTTTTAATCGCCGAAGGCGACCACCTCTCCCTTTCTCTCTCTCTCTCTCTCTCTCTCTTTATTCCCCCTTTTTACTCTCTCTTTCTCTCTTTCTTTCGAATAGCTATGGATATCCTGGGTTCTTCAGTATAACTGGAAGAGGAATTTATTCATTTTGAAATGATTCAGAGCCATGCGTTGATCCCTAGTACTTTCTTAAAGAAGTTTCATCTTCCTGCCCGTTCACCTCTGAATCTGTAAACCCCAACATCTGCCTCTCTGATTCTCTCCCGAGTATTAAATTATTGGAGCCGACAACCCCTCGAGGGTTGCACGTCCATGTGTTATGTGGGCCTCCCCTAATTCTAGAATAAAATAATCCAGTATTGAATTATTATTTTCAGATTCCAGATAATTTTGAAACATTCGAGATTTCGCGTCGATGACCTCTAATTAAATACTGAAGCTATATAAGTATAGATTTTGTAATTGATGGAGCGGTATATGTGTACGTATGTATATGTAGAGGGGGAAATGTATTTTTATTTATTTATTTATTTTTATATATATATATTTTTTTTTTCCATCAACTTCGAACAACGCCGACGGATTCGTCCGAGGTATAAATTGAAAACCTAGTACGTGGAAAACAAAGTCTGTCAAGCCCATTTAGAAGTTTTGCGTTGCGTAAGTGTAATGCGAACGACGCCGTCAAGCTCCGCATTGCTATAATAATTGTTACGTCGATTCGGAGTAGGTATAATACTTCCTTGGATCTAAAATTATATAAATTCGTTGAGGTTAAAGCTGATGATCGTATGCTTGAGGTAGGTATTACTATGAAATTTTAACGCTAGATAGGTATATACTTTACGGGGTGATAAAACCGGAAAGCAATTTCTGTTGTAATATTTACGACCGGATGGTAATTATCAATTAAGCAATCATTTGTTGTTCCTCGGTCAAGATTCCCCTGGCCTTCCCTATGTACCCCGTTTCCCGCATCTTAAAACCCATCATCCTCTTTTTCTATCGCCGACTTAACAGTTTTCAAAGAAATTTACTCTCCGCAAATTCTCATATACAAAGCAACGATTTTTATTACCCCTTATAAGTCTAAATTTACTCATTTTTTTTTCGACGTCTTAAACTTTTCAACGCGTTACATGTATATCCCTATACACGATACGCAGTATCCGTTATTTCCGTTGATAAAATAAACGTCGGAGAAACGTATATAGAAGAAAAAAGACAAATTGTCGTTTCGAGTCAACCCGAGCATTTAAGTTTCGCAAAGCGTCAAGTTTTACGATCAAACCTCGCGAATCTATACTACCATAGTTACGACAGCTCGTAACAGAATTCCCCACGTCAGAGTTATCCGCTTAGTACAAGGTTGCAGGCAGTACCTACATACCTGGTTATTCGTAGACTTGTACCAGCTACCAAAGAGCATAGTCCAGTGGATTTTCGTTTGGCGTAAATCAAGGCGACTATATATTATAATATGAAGCTGTGAATACTGTAACGATTACAAGAAATATTTACTATCCGTGAAGAAGTAGCGTCTCAATCTGCCAGTAGAGATCTGGGTTATAAACAAACTCACGTATATAAATCGCGAGAAATAGTTATCGCAATAAAGCGGGGACCGGGAGGGACCCCTTGCAGAGAGTACAAAGACTATAAGGAGGAGGATACGAGGTGAAACTGAGCGAAAAGTCGTGGAGGCCTAGCCATAGTCTGATCTAACGTCACTTGAGACGATAAATTCTCAAGGGAAATAAAGTAGATCTCGACTAATTGTGGGAGATGCACGACCCACTGTCTCGACCCGGCTAGATCCTTCGTTGTGGTCCATAGTGCCCCGTCGTGCACCTCTATGTTAGCTACATCTTGAGCCATACGCTCACCGTAGTTAGTTACATCTATCTCTACACAGAATTGTATAAGCTTATGTAGGGGATCGGGTTATGCACACCGAAGACCTCGCAGTCTTCGACTATGGATCAGCATCTTCAGCGATTCAACTGCGACTAGTAACGGCTATGAACCGTCGGACAATTCATCACGGGATCAGAATAAACGAATACGAGAAAATCGCTGATATATTCGTTGAGAAATTTGCCATTAGAGATTTAGGCAAAGGAAATGGTAAAAATTATATAATCCAAAGTTTCGTTTATCTTTTATGCACGTTATATATTACAGACATCGATTAACGAAGAAGAGAAGTAGATAACAAACCTCCGAGCAGTTTAGGTCGTTTGTCCTGGAGGTTAACGTTGGTCAGACAGATCCTTGGTGGAAATTAAGCCCCGAACTATACGAGCCCTTGGCAAGGTTCAACTTCGGTCCCTTAGCAAGAGCCGAGAAGTTCTCACAGGTTGAGTTTATTATAAGCGAGGAACAGAAACGGTTTACGATTTACGGCTTACGGTTTGGGTAAATATGTTGACTTTGGTACGAGGCTGATGTTCATATGTGTGGCTGATCTTCGATCGTGGATATATCAAGCTTTTGAACGGTTCTTAGCGATGTTTAAATCCATCGCGGTGTACTGACGGTTCGCGGGTCTGCGAAAGATCGCGCGAGCCAAGAGATCAACCAGGATCGTGCGACCCGGACCCCTCGACCTGTGCCTTGCCTCCGACGCCCCCCGTGAACCGCTGTAGAGGTAGAGATGTGATCCACGCCCGTGATGCAACACGGATTGTCTTACTTCACGAGCGAAGAGTGAAATTATGTCGAGTTTACATATTACGCGATCATCATACCACCGCGGTGCAGCAACCGCTTACTTCTATCGCGATTCCCGAACGCTCTTTACATAGATATTGCGAAAATTGACTACTGAGACGTTTGGAAAAAATTATACAAAATAAGAAATACTTGTAATCGTATTTTTAAGTTGTTTTTTTTTTTTATTTTTTTTTTTTTGTTCGGTGTCCAGCCTCATGTAAATCAAATTTATTAAATTATAACGTTAGTAAGTATATAATCCGCGGTGGTTGGTATATATTCTTCGATGATTTTTTTAGTCGAGGTTGCAGACGATGCCCGTGGTGGTTATAGAATTTATTACGACAGTTCAAGTTGTACATAGAGATCGATTCCAGTCCCTTGACACAGGGGTCCCGGGTATCGGCAGTTAAGCAGGTGATTTTATTAATAAGAAGAACTTTCGTCTCAGAATATCTTTGGATAAATATGGTGACCGTAGCTTGTGCAGAGGAGTCGTTGAGGTCCTTAAATAAATAAAAAAGTAATTTCTGAGTACCTACCTACCTACCTACCTACCTACCTACCTACCTACCTACCAACCAGGTTGGGGGTTGTATAGGTTCGCACACTTACATAAGCGCAATTCGCAAAGCAACTGAGATCGTATTAGTAGAAAATGCCCTGAGGATTCTCCAGTAGGGTCGAGGCAGCAATTAGGGGGTTCCCACCTTCAACCTCGCGACGTCAGGCAAAGAGAGAGACCGAAAGAGAGAGAGATGAGAGAAAGCGCGAGGGGGGACGGAAAAGGGGGGTTCAGTTAGGGAAGTTGGCTTCTACCCCGCGAATTGCGTTAATATCGCAAATAAAATCGCGCGAGCAATTGGAGTAGGAAAGAGGAAAAAAAAAGAAATCAGAATAAACAAAAAAAAAAAAAAAAACGAAAAAACAAAATAAACCATAAGAAAAAAAATAAATAAAATAAAAATAAAAATAAAAATAAAAATAAAAAATAGTCATCCCGGAACCCCGCCGAAGGCTCGACGTCGTTCATCTAGGCTTACCTGGGGTTGGACGACTAGAACCAAGATGGCGGCGTGTTTACTTCGTTAAGCAGTTAATTACTCTTAGCCGAGGCAGAAAGAGGAACGAGGGAGACGAGTCGCGGGTTATGGGGTAGGGGCAGATGTAGAAAACGTTGCAGAGACGTGGCTGAGTGGTCTGGCGGCGCTGCAAATCCGATCGAGCCTCCGTGAATATATTTACTTATCTATTTACCCGGCCTCAGGGTAATAAGCTGACGATAAAATAAGAAGATCTAAACTCCCAACGACTACGATTTATTTCCGTTAATCTGAAAATACTCGCTCGTTATTACTAGCTACTGGTATATACCTATACATATACATATATATGTATATATTAGATCTTTCCACTCCCAGTTAGCCGCGGTGTGGAATTTTAATATTCGCATAATAATCAATCGAATTTCTTTAGCCATATAATCTTCAATCGATTATTCAAGGCAGTTGAAAATTTATATAAACCTATATGCTTACTGTCCATTTTTAATCCACTAATTAGTCGGTCTAAAACGGCAAGTCCGTTACGGGGTGCAATGTATACATGTATATATGTATAATGGTTTCTCGAATTGTAAAAGTTCCTTGCAAAATAATGATAATAAACAAGAAATAAAATAAATAAAAAAAAAAACGAAAAACGAAATATAGTAAAAAAAAAAAAAAAATGGGGAAAAAGAAGTAAAAAATGAAAAGCAACTCGGCTCAAGTGGCGCGGCAAATTGCGTCAGCTTCATTTTTCGAGACGAACTATAAGTGCGCCTACTACTACCGCCCAAGACGTAGGTAGGTACGTACTCACAGCTCTGTATATACCACGGTATAGAGTACTAAGTCTGTGCTCGTTCGCCCAAACCACGAAAGCTGCCGACGAAGCAACGACACGTGAAGAGTCGTCCCTTCTTTTCCCCTCAATTTTCCTCAACTTTCTATCCTTACCTCTCGCCATCATGAGAACCAAAAAATGTAAAAAAAAAAAAAAAAAAAAAAAAAAGGAAAGAAAAAAATTAAGTCAACGACTGACAGACCGTCAAAGTTTGCCAGAGTTTTACAGGTGGTGAATAAATAGAAAAAAAATTTTTTTTTTTTTTTGAAAAACAAAAAATAAAAAATAAAGAAGGGAAAACGATGTACTGTTTTTTGTAGTGTACGTGATCATATGGTACGGAGGACCAGGCTTCAGCGACTTTCTTAGTATTGAATTAAAAGAAAATTTAAGAAAATCTCTGTTGCTGATGGCAAGTTTTAGTTACATGCAAACGTCGCTGAGACTCTTGTAGTAAAGGGTATGGGTAGAACGCGGAGACTGAAATCCTAGAATCTGGAGAGAGGTTGAGGATATGAAGCGGAGGTAACCGGGCTGCTATAGGTACTCCTAGCTTCCATCAGCGGTGTAATTAATTTTTAATGTACTTTGCCTGCTTATTTCTTTCGTATTATGATTTTTTTGCCGGGAGGTAGTGAGGCGGGAGGTAGGAAACGGGAGGCTGGAGGCGCGAGCGCGAGCGCGCGCGCGGATGAGAAACGCCGGTTATGAATTTCTAATGGGATTCCGACGGAGATCTCCCAAAGATTAGCGAGCTGGTGGGCGATGCAATGGGAGTAAAAGTGTGTACCTTGCATGTCTAAGATCCTGGCTAAACTGCGGGGAGAAAACCCCGGGCTATGGCTTAGACAAAAACTTGCGTAGATCTTGAGATACGGTGCTTTAGAGCGCAAACAAAACCACCTTAAACTTCTTTATGAGCTGATGGACCCCGCGATTTTAGTTTGGTGTATGGAAAGGATACGTTCGTGTTGCCACGTGACCTCCACGTGATAATACGGGTCGGTTCAATCTGTCGAATTATCTTACATATGAAAATATTTTAGTAACTTATAATCACGACTTTATTGAAAATTTATTTTAAATTATATGAGAGAGATTCCGAACTTTGACAATTCGTTCTCAGCGATTTTCTGTACTCACATTTTATCATGGATCTATAATTGGGCTGTATTCTTCGTTTTATCAAATTCCGAAATTCAAAGAAATCGAAAGTGATTTTTAATCCTGAGTCAAAAAGCCTGATGAAAATTCATCAAAAAACAAAAAATGGATTTCAAATATTTTTATTGCCATCAATTTAATTTCTCAAATAATTGAATAACGAGAATGACAATTACTGAGTCTTTGTTAGTTTGATAAAAAAAAAATCTAAAAAAATTGTAAGTCCTGGCGAATTTTTAAACATTTTTCAACCAGAGATGTGCACAGTTGTTTTTTTTAATTTCAATGAACAATTCAACATTTACTGCATTAAACAATACCCGTACATCCTGATCATGAACTCTCCACACTCCTAAGAAATCTGATTCCGTTAGATTTTTGAGCAGGTTGAAAATTGAAAAAAATAAAATTCCAGTGTTAATGGCCGCAAGATGCATAGTCGACGAGAACTTCGGGTGGCATTTCAGGCTAGTATATTACCTAGGCTCTTTACCCAGTGACCATAACTTCAGCCATGTACTTTTGCATACAGTGTAAGGTGCAGGATAGATGGGGGCAGCAGGGTTGGAAGGTAACCCGCACACACGGCTACCCCCTAAGACACTAAATTCGGAACACCTTTTCCCCTATTTCCAGGTACGTCGTTTTCTTTGGCTATAACACTCACGAGACAAAGCAGGTATGTACGTAGGTATACGTAGATGTGAGTATATAGGTATGTATATTTATGAATGTGTAAACGCGGGGTGGTAGGTCGACGAAGATTTTTCGCTCGCTTCCGTACGGTACTTGACCCTCGAGGTTGATGTATCGTCTAGCTATGGTCAGGAGCAAGTGTTAGTGTTTTGTATGAGTGTGTACGAGGGCTGTTCAGTCTTCGGCCTTAGTTGGGGCGGGGGAGGATAAGGGTGAGGATGAGGATGAGGGTGAGGGCGAGGGTAAGGGTGAGGATGAGGGTGAGGGTGAGGGTGAGGATGAGGGTGAGGCACCTACCTGCCCATTGTTGGCGTTCCAACACCGTTACAAAGCCACGTCGTGCATTAGGAACTAATTTTATAATCCATCCGTAAAGGTTGCCAAAGATGACCATAAGGTGGTGTACAAGTGTGCCTACGTAGTATAAACGACGCGGACAAACAATCCTCGGCGTACCCTAACTATCGTAAATTGCACTAGATAGTGAGAGTATAATATATCCTCCATAAAATAGCTTAATTTATTATTTTCATTTTTATTTTAATGTTCATTCTGTCACGTGTCAAGTTTATCGTCTCTCAGCTGTTTGAGATGTGTAGCTGTATGATATTCTCCGTCAAAACTCCGAGAGTAGAGAAAGAGAAATAGAAAAGGAGATGAAGAAGGAAGAAGATGTCCTTGCGTGACCTCTCCTGACCCCACGACGTGATCAAGTGACACTCCACCTCTTTGGAAATAGACGCCTTAGGCTTGGAAAGCTCGTGTTTCAATTTCCCGAATACCGAAAAATCCACCTATGACGATGGTGATGCGAAATATCCAAATCTCACGTTGCGCTCGAGTAGATCGTTTTTCGTTCTTTTATCATAACCTACTATCATTGTTATCATTATCATCACTGTTATTGTCATACCTGTTCTTCTCGTTATTATTACTTCTATTGCGTTAATTTCGACGGTCCAATGCTTTCGACGTGTCAAATGAACCGGGCGAATAATAAATTGATAGACGGTAATTGCCACGGGGGGGTAGGAAGGGTGGAACGAATAGACGAACGAACCAGTGAGAGCCAGAGTGTACTCAGCACGTAATAACCTATCGATTTCAGAACATCTTCTCGTTATATGATTTAAAATATTATATTCTTTGTATCAAGGTATATAGATATGTATGTGTACATCGACGTTGAGCATTCAGTTTCAATTTTTTCCTTTTTATTTTTATTTATTTTTTTTATTTTTAAAATCGACGAATTGCTTATGCAACTCCGTCAGATAATGCGAATGAATAAATCGATTCAATTGTATTTAAAATCGCCCTTCTAATTCTCTCGATAAAAATTTCGCTATAGATATTTTACATTCAATATAAAAGTAAGAAACAGTCGCCCTCGTTCGTCAATATTTTCAACCTGTTTCAACAGTTTGGCACTGGATACGGTCAGTACAATGCAGTTTACTAGAAACAGTTTGAATGCAGACCGACTGTCCAACGTTATACCTTCAAGTCGATCGACAAGTTGCAGGTTCTTCGACGAAAGCGTAGAACCGAAGTTTCATACCTCGTCTCACTTGGCCCTCAGCCTTTCTCCGTCCTTCTTCAACTGCAGTCATAGTCTATAGTCTATACCGTGGTCAGAACTTCAGTTAAGGAAAAGAGAAGGTAGCGCAAGGTGGGTACAGAGGGATAATAATTATGAGACATAAAGTGACGAGCATGGCTCGTGAGGTTGTTGGATGGGTGGGTGGGATGGACGAACGCGCACGGAATTCTGGGAAGCAACCGCTAAGACAATGTTGTTTCCTTGAAGGTCCGAACCATTAGCGAGCTGCGTGTACACCACCGGCTCGCCAAGTGGAAGACCGGTGCCTGAACAAAGTATAAACGTTTCGTGTACCAGGACCGCCCTGTGTATTCTAACGTAAGTTAAGACTTAAGGGTATGTGCGGTGAGCTATATCGACCTTCCCCGCTTCGCCACTTCATACCCGTGGCCTTATTTCACCCACATTTGATTCTTCATATATATACCTACCTTATACATACATACTTACACTTATGTATCCACTCTGTACGCATCATTTGTCAAAAATGTAATTAGCCAAGTCCCGAATTAGACGATCTTTACTCGATAGAGGGTTGACGATTAAAATAAAGAATGAAGCAAACGAACATAGAATTTACATTCAAAATTTAACTTTGTTCATCGAAAAATGGTTTTACTCAATTACACTTTTTGTCATATAAAGAAATTCGAGAAATTAATCGTATCATACAGTTTACAGAGGATTTATACGTATAGCATTTGAGACGGTTTATTGCGATCAAAAATCCACAGAAAATTTAGAAACTGATGGTAGAGTAATATTAAATGTGATGAAATTTTTCAGGGAAGGGAAGTTGGAAGAATTGACAAAATAAAAATTAATGTAGAGATGAAGCTTTGGATATTTCTGACAAATAAGTTTTCGATGGTGTAAATAAAGTTACCGTAATTGCAGGTACAAAATGTATAGAATCATTGTAAGTGTGAATATATCTAAGAAGAAGAAACTTCGCAGTCGAGACTGTGAGGTAGAAAATTTCTAAGAAACGATTATTTGTTCAAAGATTTTCTAGTTGGTCATTTCTAATGGTTGTATGGGTCTGTAGAGACGTCAGGATCGGAGTATAATCCGTTTGCAAGGCGTTTTTGCCTGGGGTTATCGTGTAAGGTGCAGCTTACGAACAGGTAGCGTTGTAAAGTGAAAATGGGTGTATAATATAAAATGTGAAAACGTAAATAATAAATATAATAGAACGTTGAGAACAGTGTGTAAAACGGACCATAGTGAATGTAAAATCGAATAGGTACCGCTTGCCAAAGTTCCAAGAAAACTTTCCTTCAAAATTCCACACCAAGCCCTCATTATGGTACCTATATAATTACAAGTTTCGTGAGTCGCGGACTTGCGAGGGTTCCTACACAAGCGAACGTAGGAAATCTCTCAGTCGAAAATCAAAAGCAGCGTGACTCGTGTTACACAATTTTGACTATTAAAAATCGCTTCATTAAATAACTATAGCAGTCCACGATAAGTTGAGAATGGAAATGTGAACAGCACAGAAATAGGTTGAAAACAAATTTCTATTATTATTTTATTTTCTCTCATTTTATATGTTTAACCCGGTATTACGATAACTGACTGAAAAATCGACTATTCATGAATGTACAATACGGTAAAAAAGTATCATAGTATAAGATCGAGGACTGTAATACCGTAATTTAACTAGAATATCAGCTCTAAAGATATTTTCAGCCAAAAATTTTCTGAATGTAGAGAAAAATTTTGTCCTTCGATGAGATCGGTAATTGTATCGTTATGGTATAAAATATATACACTTAGTGATGAAAATTGCGAGAAATATGCGTTCTGCACTGATCGGCCAGCTGTCGAGATGCTCCCCCAAGTCTCTGGTGAGTTTTCGAACCAAGACGAAAGCGATTACGAGAACAGTAACGAAAATGCTGGGGATGTTCTTCGATTTGTAACGCGCGGTGGTTGATACATGGAGTAAGGAGGGTAGGGCGTCGTTGAGAAGCTTGGAAAATACTTGGAAATCATGAATGAACCTCCAGCGTCGCGACGGGCGTCGCACCCCCTACGAGCGAACTATGAATGAACCAAAATATTCCTGCTCACCCTGCGCACCCCGCGAATAAGCCAGGATGTCTCCTGACGTTCGTAAGTATGAATGAAGACGGAAATAGCTGCACCAGGAAGTCGTACTATAATAAACACACCTCTGCGCCCGCCATCACTCTGAATCCACCTCCCCTAGCTGATCCTTAATAATTCAGGAGAATCTTCCCCCTGTTAACCTGGATAACCTGATCAACTGATCTCCGTCTGTCTCGGTGCAGCTACGTCCCTGTTATCATCTCGTATGCGCATCTGATATGAGAAATTCTCTCAAATTAGATTAAATTTGTCATTTTGCTGAAGATGCAGAAGTCTGAAAGAAATTTATCAGATTTATTTATCTTTTTTTGTCCAACAACGTAATTCCAGTATCGGATCGTGACTATAATACAGTTTAACTTGTTTTCACAAACTTCAGAGAATTCTCTTCTTCTACATATACAGAAAAAAAAAAAATAAATAATCCAATGCTTAATTTCCTTGAACAAAAAATAATTGAATAGCTAGTAGAACCATTCGTAGACGGATGCTGTCGCAGTGTTTCGAGATGAGAATATGTCTGCGGATATTTCTACAAATACATTTTCTCAATTCCCGTTGAAAATCGATAAGGAAAGGTTAAAAAACTCGGTGAAGACATCCCTGAATAAGTGAACATCCCGTAATCGGTTATTCAATCAAATTCCTTAGAGAACAGGAGACTCATATTGCTGAATTTATATACTCAGATCAGAGCTTTCGGAAGAGTTATTCTCAGTTTACTGCCTATATTATTAATTCTTGACTGAAAAATAAAGTAATCCAGATAACGATAACGATATTATAGCGAGTAGTACGATTCTAACAACTTTCGAAAGCTTAAGGGTGGTTTATGAGAAAACAACAAATCGTTATCGTAGTTATCGTTTCCACACTTGAGCAGAAAAGCCTTGACGCAATAATTCCGCTTTGTACATACATACATAACAGTATGGGGGAAAAAAATGAAAAACGAAACAAAAAATTTAAGACTACGAATGAAATGATCCGACAAAATAAAATCCCTCGCCTTGGTTAACTATTATAAACTTTTAAACCTCTGTAAACGCGCCCCATGGTTCTATAGAAAAAGAAAAAAGTAGATACTTGGAAGCTCACGACGTTAGATTTACCGCAAGTTAAGATCGAGACAGAATGTTTTTTTTTTTTTTTTTTTTTCTTCAAGTTTACTTGGATCAAAGTTGGAAAGGAAACTTGAAGAAAATTACGCGTCTCAAAAAGTCACGTGTAACGAAAGGGCGAGGGGGCAAAGCGGGGCTATGCAAAGGTGGATTAGACGCACGTAGGTGCGTGAAGAAGGGCGGTCACCCAAACTGCCTCCCAGGTCTTGCCTCTCATTAACGACGACGAAGTCAATACCAGAGGGCGGAATGAGGCAGCGGGAGGGTTGCTCGGTCCGTCCGTCAGGGCGTCCTGCGTGCGTCCAAGTCCTTTGAAGAAGAGCCCTTGCAGGCTTAAGACGCGCGCTAGCAAGAGGATGGAGGTGAAAGGAAGTTGGAGAGATGAGAGAGGAAGGGAAGAGGAGGTAGTCCCCATCCACCAGCCTCTAGACAACCACCTTAAAAAGTCTTGGGTACCGCGAAGTCGTCGCGCTAAGGATCCTAGGGCCAAGGATTTTCATACTCGTCGGTTACCTGGGCGCGCAAAAAATCTCTCCCTCAGTAATCCGTCCAAAATTGTAGCCAGTATTCGTCACTAACTTGAATTTCTCGTTCAAACTTTCTTCACCCGTAAAATTTATCGCGAAAGGGCCATGTTACATTTTTCAACATTTAACAACCCCGCGGTGACTGTATATTTCTTTAGTGAAACAGAACGCGTTTTCATTTTTAAAAATTCACTCATATTTCGTTTTATGAAATTCAAATATTACACATAAAATCAATTTATTTCTTTTTATGCAACAACGTGTAACATTTTGTATCGCATTTATTCCGGCAGAACCTATTTTCATTTTTAAAACAAAATTAAAAAATGAACATGTTTAGTAACAAACGAAAATCCCGATGAACAAGGACATGTGTGATTTCAAATTTCATGGAAATTTATGAAAATCGTATTTTTAATAAAATATCATAAAAAAAATCTTCAAATTCTCCTGAAAATACATGACTGTCTTATCAAATCTGATATATTGAAACATAAGAAGCTATTTACTAATACCTGTAAAAAAAAAAGTAACGCATAGATAACAAGATTTTCATATTTTCATTAAAATTTTGCTGTAAATCAGCAGTGTAAGATTTTCTTCGTCTACTAATAATCTGGGTGAAAATATCCAGCAACGTCATCGGAAGATTCAACAGTTTACCCTACAGCCCTCGTTAAGCTTTTTTACTCTACTCTCTTTTTCCTGGTGTTAAAAGCTTCGTCAAACTCTATAAGGGTACGTATTTTCAGACATCCATCACCAGTCAGAGCATCTATAACGCAGAACTGAGAACAAACCTATCGTAAAAATTGTTTCTTATTCGACCCGGTTTTTCAACTTCATTAATTCGTGTTATTTCCTTTATTGAGGGCTGAGTTGAATTTTGAAAATTTGAAAGGTTTGAACGGTCAAAATTAGGAATTCATTTAAGACGATTTCGAATTTTTAGCAATGCCAAAACTCAGAATATTGAAATTCAGAAAGATCGGAATGCAGACGTCTAAAGACTCGGAAAGTCTAAACATCCGAAAATTTATTGAAGGGACACTCACGTTCCATGCGTAAATTTTAAGTTTACATGTCTCGGCCTTTCGTATCTTTAGCTTTCCGATTTTTTAATCTTTGGTGTGTTTCGATTTGAAGTTTTCAAAATTGACTATGCAGACTTTGATATGAGATAGTCTCTCTGAAAACTGTGACTAGGTAATATCAAAATTCGTAACTTCATCCCGTCCGGTTGAATGAAAATTGTCGAAAGTTATAAATATTGCAAATAATCCGATCCGTTGAATCGATTATTCGAATTACCATCGACAAAGTGTATATATGTAGACAAGGGGTGACGGGTGTAGACGGCATTTGACCGCTTCCACGAAACGTTGGGTTCTTCGATCGTTTTCCCCACGTCACGACGTACACGGTTCTGCAGTTAGGATGGGAAAGCGGTGGGTATGTACAAGGGGGGAAAGTTGGTTGGTTGGCAGTTTCGAGTCCATGCGAAGACGAGGGGCAGAAGGGTGGCTGAGATACCCAGTACCCAGTAGGTATCCACTACGACTACTATATCCAGCTAGAGCACAGCAGCACCAGGAAGGACTAAGGCGTGTGGGTATTGACTAGCCGGCTGCCCCCAGCAAGGGTTGCGGCTAAGACGAGGCGGCAGAACAGAGATGGAAGACCAAAGCAGCACCAGCTCTCTAGGTGGTTCTCCTAGGGTCTAAGGGGGCTGCAGGGAGGAAGCGGTAAGGGGACTAGCTAAGACTGATATGGATTGTAGATTATTCTGGACCTCGGGTGCGGCCAGGCCGAGGGTTAGTATCTCAGAACCCTTGCGTTCATCCTCCGAACCCACACCCACCCCCACGCCTTGCCTCCTCTTACCCTCTTCCTCCTACCACCCACCCCCTTAAACCCCCGGGTCCCCTTCGCCAACGTTCTGCAACTTAGTTCTGTTTTGGCGCGGTTAGGCCCGCGGCCGGTTCCGTGCCTTCTGATAATCCAACGCACTATACGAATTTCTCGTCTCGATCCAATCTAGAGACCATCCCGGATTCCGCAAGACTTATTACTTCGTTTGATAAGATATTAGAATACCATACTCTCTCGACTGTTAAACGCCGCACGACCCTTGTGGCCAATCGATTGCATTAAATTCTGTCAGATTCAAATCCCAAATACGTTCTTTTTCTTTCTTATTCAATTAAGGCATAAACACGATCGAATAACAACTTAGTCAATTGCTATTACTCTTTTTTACAATTCAGAAGACTTGGGTCCGCAATTTCTTACCTCTCCGATATTCTGAAATTTACGATTATCAGACGAAATATCTGACTAACAATAAGAATCTCGAAACCTGTCGTGATATGTATGCAAAACATGATGGTTTTTGGTAGAAAATGTTTCAGTTTTCAGAGATTAAGAAAAAACAACAAAAAAAAACTGGGAAAAGAAAATGCGTCTCTAGGACCGCCTTGCGCTGTTCGGACATCCGTCGAGAGGAGTTGATGGTTTGTGTTTAAAATTACCGTTCTTGGAAGTCGACATAGCCCGAATCAATAGCGTTCATCTTTGCAACGTTTAGTGTTGACCGACGGCCCGTTAGTCCGGACTAATCGAAGAATAAACACAAAGCCGTAGCTACCGCGTGTTTATTCTCGACCTTCTCGCCCCGCGAATTATGTTACTCCAAGTTTTATATACCCGGTAAAATATACTTGGTAAAAACGATGAAAAAAATCAACAGGTCGATTACGGGAATCGCGTACCTATATCTAATCGCAATATACGAAACACCAAGAAGTATAAAACTGTACAACAAGACTGCAGGCGACTTTAAACGCTCTATTCTCCTGGGGGTAAACGGAGCTTTGTTGATACTGGAAGATACCTACTCATAGGACAATCGGCGTTCAATCAAATTACCGTGTCTCATGAAAGTGGGAAACCCTTAAGAAGAAAAAAAAAGAAGGAAATAAAGGTTCGGGTCTTCCGGGTGATAAGTTACGGTGCCAAAACGGTACCGCGACGCCTTACCGCCGATCCCGCACACGCTTTTCGGTAGGTAATCTTTCACATTCTGCGCATACTTGTCGCCAGCGTCTCGACACCCCGCATCCCCATCTACCCCGTTACGTTCTCTGCCAACAGGTAGGCAGTCTCCAGCTATCTCCTCCCAGGAGCAACCACGGCTAAAGCAACAAGCTGTTTATGGCTGTTCTCTCTCTCTGCACTCTCTCCCTCTGCTTTCGCTCTTGCCTCATGCCCTCTTGCCTCTTGATTCTTGGTTCTTGCTTCTTGGCTCTTCGCTCTTGGCGTTGCTGCATCGCTGCGGTATGCCGAGTCGCTATAAAGGGTAGATTATGCACGGGAAAGAAGCCCCGCACTACGTCCCGTTGCTAAACCCCCATCATAGAGACCGCGCAATCCCCAGGGAAAGCTCTACCACCATAGAACAGCCAGCAGGTTATAGAGGTCAGGAAGAGATGTGGATTTATTATATATTATCATAGTATAGTGCATAGTTTTACAGATTCAATACCACGAATCCATTGATCTATTATAGACCAGTCGAAAAATGAAAAAAAAAAATACTTTTTTGAGCTTATTTTTTGATTGTCTGTTACTCCGTCTCAACTCTTTCTATACGCACAGAAGTCCGATGGTGTTAATTGAAAGCGTGCTTCCTCTTTTAAAGACGAAGAAATTGACGGAGCTTGCTTTACAAAAGTCGAAATAAATTCGTGACCCGTTCGTCATTTGTCACGATCCAAGACTATACGATCTACGTGGACGCAATGTGTGATGAGGCTATATATTTGCCCGTATCAATCCCAGCTCTCCCCCCTGTACTGGGGCTAGTCTTCGCTTAATATGATCATTGCCTTCTTCCGCGTACCCTTACTTCCTCGAACCGCTTCCGCACGCACTAGTAGCAGAGCAAAGCGGATTTCCATTTCTACCACAAATTTGCGTAGCCTCGAGGAAATAGGATAAAATCGCTCTCGCGACCACGAAAGTATTGTTCGCAAATTGAAATCGATGCTTTTGCATCGGTGGCACTCGACGCTGTTCTGTGAATTCTAACTCCACGCTGAAGAAACAGCGAGTCAAGGACGCCAGGGACAAAGCTGTGACTTCCATAGAACTATGGCTCAACGTAGAACGAAGTAGTACCTACCCGTGAATATAAGGCTTTTAAAACTTTAAGGTTCAACTAAATCGCATCGATTTAGGCAAAGACTTCTTCGTTTCGACATCGAGTACCTAACCACTTTCTGACTTCACGTCAAAGTGTCAAAATCATACTCCATAAGTCTCGAGCTTTAAACCCGGTAAACATGAAACTGATCATTTCCTCACCAAGATGTTATATTATTTCCTTCATATAATACATGCCAGTGTATATGTTTAAAATGAGACATTCGTAAAGGCTATTTATTTCGATCTAAATTGAAGATATCTTTCGTTTTGTAATCTGGAATTTGGTATTTATACGTACCACCAAGTGGCGCGTCATGGTTAACGCTCAACGCCTCAAGACCTTCGTCCATCCATCCATCTATCCATCCATCCATCCATCCATCCCCTAGAGAAACGGAGGCTGTACAATGTGGGAGCTCGCGGTACTATAGTAGCAGATCTGGAACGTGTGTTGAGAATAACGGCTTGGCGGTGGGGGCGGCTGCTGAGGGGGTGACGGGGTGAGTCGGGGCGCCGTTAATTCCCCGATACAATGCTCATATCACCTTCCCCGCCACCCTGACCACCTTCCGCTCCGAACCCCCGGCCGTTCCTTGTCTTACTGGCAAACTTAATCGATATTTCACAGTTTCTTACCCCCTCTACCAGGCCAACTGCCTCGTGTCCAGCCGCAGAGTGGGGTCGCAGGCATCCTCATTCTCATCCTCATCCTCTTTCTCTTCCTCATCCTTGTCCTCATTCTCATCTTCATCCGCTTCCTCTTCCTCATCCTCATCCTCATCCTCATCTTTGTCTTCCACTACTTCTCCTTCTCCTTCTGCTTCTGCTTCTCCTCCACCCTCGTGTGGTCTCTGAGGAATAGGAGGGATGTAAATATCTATCTGCCTACTGTGTTATGTCTTACGATAACCTGGGGCTATCCACGTTATCTCGAAGTAACAGTGCATCGTCCTCGAAAAGGATCTTCCAAGATCCATAGTTATAACGAAGAGTGCTTTTTTCATCCTCATTATTTTAATTGGAAAAAGCTATATCTATATACACCACGGGGCTGTTCCACCCCCGTAATTATCACCTTCGTTGAGATGTACATCTCAAGAGCAGCAAGCTCCGTAAATTTAAACTTGAACGCTTGACCCTTGCCCTTCCAGCAGCGAAGAAAGAAAAAGAAATAAATATTGCTCAACTGTCACTCACCCTCGTTGGTCTCTAAAAAATTCATGCTTTTCAGCATTGCCACCTTTGGATTCAGGGGAATTGAAGACTAAGATTTTCCTCAATTCTACAGATCTTACTGAAGAAAGGAAAGCCTTAATACCCAAAGATGCATCGACCCGTTCCGTTCTAATATTCGAGAACAATGTTTTTACTTCTAAAGTTTCAAGTGTGCAGTGTAAGACCCCCGGTGAACTCGAGATGGATCATCTTACTCGTTTCAACTTGTCTCTTTTTCAGAGACAGCTGGTTGAAGATGATGTTGAATTTTATCGGTCAATCGTTAACCGGACAATTTTAATGAAATCCAATAAGGATTAAAAGCGATTAAACGGAGATCACCATCAACTGTAACTCGTTGATGTAAAACTGAAGAAAATAAATGAATAACCTTGTTATACCGATATCTGTAGAGTCATATTAAGCTAAATATGCGGTCAACTAGTCAAAACAAATTGATTGATGAATAATGATCGGCCGCGAATCTCCATTCAATCGTTAACTACCGAATTGATTGAACTGCCCTCAACGCATTTCTGCACCGTTCATATTGAATAGAAGTACAGACAACCGTTTTGAGCGAATCTCCGACGGGAGGCTGGATGACGTACCAAACCTCAGCTTACATTCACCCTCCACAACTCCTCAACGTTATCACCGGATCTTGAAGATTAATTAGTCGCATAAATAATGCGCAAAGAGTTACGCTCTCGGTGTTTCAGTCGCCCCCCTCCCCCCCATCCCTGGCACCGCTCTATCTTCGCCTTGGTCTTTGAAGAAGAAAATGACACGGTTGAGGAGCAAGGAGAGTTCTGCGTAACTGGAACGACCACCTCGTAGGTCAGCGCTATAATAATGAACAAAAAGAGTAAATATAAATTGGCGGATGGCATCGCTTGATCGTTTTCACACGCGGCAGTTTGAAAAAAAGTCGATTTCCAGCTTCCCGACTCCGTACAGCGGCCCAGCTTCTAGCTACTTGGGGAAAACCTCGTGGAAGCTGTGGTACTCGGGAGAAGCGACCGCAGAGTCTAGGAGATCCGTTACTGTCAAGCGGAGTGGCCGTTTCTACTCCTTGGGCGGCTTCTCGTGCACGTGAATCAATAGCATTAACCCATTCCACCTTCATCAAAAGGGGGTGCTGCCGTGGGGTGGCAATAGTAACAATCCTGAGGTATTTAGCCGTTCATCCCCCTCCGCATCCCCGAAGAACGGGGGAGCCAAGATACTGCCAAAAGCGTCCGTGCTGCGCCGAGGCATCTCGACTCCCGCACCGCGTCCCTTTTCGCCTCCAAAGTGTATCGCACGGTGTTCTCATACGAAGATGTATATCTCACGGTCATGTACCGGGTGAATCGTGGAATCATGAATCGGCATCTTATTATTCCAGGAATATCAACCGGAAACGTTTTCAGTAAAGTACACCGAACTCTAACGTGTTATAGGATGACAAAAAACATTTAATCACGGCTCGCAGAAACCTTTCTCAATTTTGTACTACCGTACTGCTTTACTTTGCTTTGCTGTACTGTGCTGTGTTATGCTATGCTGTTTCGCTCGTTTCCCTCGGTCTAGTCTGGAACTAATGCATTTTATGCCGCACCGTTTCGTTTATACACGACTGTCCAGTTGACGGTTCTATTCTATCTAACTTCGGACTCCAAATTTTCTAAGCCTTTATAATATAATCCAGTTACTGCATCCACCAGTACCAATTAAATATCGTGACACTTTTTACAAACTACTTTCACACGGGAGGGGCAGTATTTAAGGAAAGTACAAAGAAATTCAATGACATATTACATTCTTGACATCGGCACTGCTTACTTTCTCTATAAAGTATAATCGAATGTTCTTTTTTCAATGATCAATTGGCTCTTGCTTCCGCGACGAATGAGTATGTGAAAAGTCTGATTCGGTAAAACGAAACCGTTCCTTCATTAAAATTGTTATCAGAAGTAAGCTACTCTCATCGCACACAAAAATGAAAAGAAATGTTAAAAGTTCGATGATTTGGCATTCGGATCAATGTTATGGACTGTTATACTTGAGTTAGAGTTTCACTTGATGATTTCGCAGTTTCGATTACATCGATTTTCACTTAACTTATAGTATCAAGGAGGAGAATCCTGGTATCATAATTACCTCTCGGCATAATAGTTTGACCGAATGACACTCCGTGTCAAATATAATACCGAAATTGGCAGTAAGTCAAAATTAATTGACAACAAAATTAATCAACCCTCACCCCGATTGATCGAACCAAAATGAAATCTACCGGCCACCCAGTAGCCACTAGGGAATGTGTGTTTGTACAAGGTGGAACCAGCGCAATACAATGACGTCCAGGCTACGTGTACGCAAAATCAATGCCCAGCTTAGCTGCTGATTGTACGGTAATGCCGGCCGTCTGTTCCACGTCTTGGCTTCGTCCGTCTTAGCCGGGCTCCAAGCTCCAGGCTCTCAGCTCTCGGCTCCCGTTTCTCTGTACTGGATACTCGGATCTCGACGCAGAGGGACGGGCGCGTCCGGGCCGACAGCCTCGCACTCCCTTTCGGGAACCCGATATCGTTTTAGTTCACGATGGTTCTGCCATTGGCGATGCTTTGCGCGACAATTCTTTATCCGATTACAGTGCTGGCGTTGAGGTATAGCATAAGGTAGCAGGTGATTTCTTAATCCGTCGAAGAAACAGTTGTTGGAATATAAAACTGTTGATAAAACTCTGTTTCTGATTGATTGATATAATTTCCTTGTCATTTAATGGTGGCTAATCGCCGAACAGACGATCATTACGAATGAAAGGGATTAGTAAAAATCATCAAACAAGCTAATTACTAAAATTTAATCTTACGTAAGTAGGTGAAAGTGTCTACATCTGTATACTACACCCACTTTCTTTTCTTAGCACTTCGTTAATTCGCTATGCCTGACCAGAAATACGTGCAAAAAGATCCATGAATCGACAACCACAAGATCAAACTATCGTGGAACAACTTCGTCTATGCGTAGCTGCAGGTAAAGGAAAACCTCGAGGTATCCATGCAGAATGGAGTTCTTTAAACTTTGTAGAACTCGGCGAGGACGTACAGTACGAATTAATTGGACGATAGCTAGGCTCTTGAACCTGAACGCATGTCGGGATCCCACCAAATCGTTGTCGCGGAGGCACGCTTGGCTTGTGTAACTACAAAAACAAAAGATGGACAGGAGGCAATGATTTGACTCGGCATGAGAGTGCATCATTCTATAAAGCCTGGACCACTCTGGACCGAAACAAGTCGCCGCTATAAGGTAAAGCACAGCCGGATGTGGACTGCGGTCCCTGTCATGCACCAACAGTTTACATCTCCGGCGATGCTTGGCCCGTGCAACTATCACATCCAGAAGCTGATCCGAGCACTGCCTTTATATTCAATCCATAACGCTCTTCTAGCTACGTCTATTTAATGAACAAAAGCTTTGGACGTTTGCTTATCGGTGTTGAGAGACAACGCCATGTGACGGTATTGCGTAATTTCAATAGCATGTATTGTTCGAAAACGTTACACGGTGATGACGTTAATTTGGTAATTGCAGTCGTTGACGGGCAAAAGGTGAACCAATTACATGCACGAATCGTTGCTATTAAACTGCTATTAAGAAGTATGGTCACTGTGCTCTACGTACATTATAATTCCACCTCCATAGTTATACTATATATATAGTATATATATGTATATATATATTTATATATATATATATATACTGATCTAATTACTCAGTCGAAAAATGAAGACATTGACCGGACTGAACTTTCACCTATGACCCAAACGACGATACACCTTCATCGTCTTCAGTGTATTTACACTTGCGATTAAAATGGAATGGAAATTAATGGCACTGCCAATTAACTCTGCTAATGAATAATGGCGGTTCAACTGAAGATTCAATGAACTGATAGTCCATTATTATACTAGAAAACTTTCGCCATTTGCCATTATACGTTTATTTAGAATATAAAACGTCTACACGTACGTCAATCTGTCTTTAGTATAAATACACGGAGCACATAGTATGGTAGGAGACCGGTAACCTGAAATTTATTCAGTATTCACGTAACTACCAACATCACTTCACCGTACACTATTTTGTAGATATACACAAACATTAGACGGCACATATAGCAAAGACCCACGCGTGTCGGAAGGGGTTTTCCCAATATTAGAGGCACTGAAGGGGGCCGAGTCTAATCGCGTTTTTACGACCACCGGACGAGAAGGCGAAGGTGGGTGAGCGGGTGGCGTTAGTAGAGGACCTCCTCACAGTCCGCGTCCGATGTTATCATCGCCGGGGGACACGAGTAGGTGCGACGTTGAAGATTATCGTGATTATCAATTATTAATTATCATTGCCTCGAGGAGTGTTATAGAGAAAAGAGGTCACAAACTATCGATGATGGGGTGCTGTATCGACTAACATATGATTCTACTAGTCAAAGAAATCTACAAAATGTCGACCGGTCGATAAATCTCGACAAAATCAAACACACATATTATATCTGATACATCCAACGTTTCTCCTAACGATCGAACGTAATTATTTCACAGGACCACAGGGTTATAAACCTTCGGCTTTGATCGAGAGAGTCACGAAACTCGTTGTACCCCCATCCATATAGGTATATATATATATATATACCAAAAGGTTTAATGCTAAGTAGGAGCTGAGGGACTAGAAGGAAAATGAATATCCTTTCCTATTTAACGTCAAAATAAATCGACGTGCCTTCGAATTACCGAACTTTTAATACGGAGCTTTTACCCCCCTAGGTGGGCCTGCGCTTTTTCGATAAATCTCAACCAGAAACATATATTAGCAAGGTAGGTGTCCAGCTCCAAAGCGACCCTCAGAAATATCAATCGAGTCGCGGCCTTGCCTTGCTTTGCCTCGCCTCGCCTTACCTTGCCTTGCCTTGCCTTGCGCGCATACGTTAGCTCGGTAATGGGCCGTGGGAGGCAAAGGGGTGGCCAAGGGGTAGGATCTGGAAACACACGCGACGGTCGAGTCACGCACAAATGAAACTACGGGGGCACGCATCGCACCACGAATTAAGAACACGAGCTAGGCGAGCTTTTATGCCCTACGATCCCGCGCGCATTGTGCCTTATGCCTTGTGCCTTGTGCTTTATACTTACACCGACCTCGGCCTACGACGCGCGCCTTAATTTTAATTAGCGTAATTTATAATCTGGATAGATGGATCGTCGTACTGTTCCGACTTTGCTGGGAGCGCATTACGCTTACTGTAAGGACGTTGATGAATATGTACTTTTCCACTTTATAGATGTATGCGTCTCTTGAATACTTACGCATTTTTTTTTAAACAATATTACATCCAAAATTTAGTCAAAGATCGAAACGAAAATAAAAAAGAACTGTACCCCACGGAGCATTTACTGTCAGAATCTGAAGAACCTCAATTTTCATATAACGAGTGACACAAGTACAACTTCCAAGATTCTGCGCGGTCTTATATAAGTTGAAAGCTTTTTTTAAAAGCTTTAAAATTTCACTGCAACTACGACTCGCACACCTGTTCAGCCTTACGACTTGCGGTATAATCCGACCTAAATATATCGTATAATTCATTTGTCGATGACCTATATACTTGCGCAAAGACGTGTCGACGTAAAGGACAAAGGGATGCTTGATCGTTTCAGGGACTTCTATCACTCCCCAGGGAATAAACGGAGCGTGTATATCTATTTCTCGATTTTTCGTGGCAATGGTAGTAAAGGCTATTAGCACGTACCTACCGGAATGCAGAGGGTTGAAACTTATTCCGTGTTTGATAACATTTAATACATTTTAACATACTTGACAAATATCGCAGTATAAAAAATGAAAAGTGAAAGCAGGTCCTTGCGGCTATCGCGATCGTGACGTTAATACAGAGTAGATCGAAATCGCGGTGTACACCTGTCGGCAAATGAGAGGAACCATTCGTTAAAACGCACATGCAAGACTGGAGCTTTGAGTTTCGTTTTGTTTAACCTCAGAAAAATAACAAACTAATACGCCCTGCACCTGGTATCGTCATCATCGTCGTCGAATGATGATATTTACAGCGATAATTATTTTTATCGTTATCGTACTGTCCACAGTGTGAGAATCCCATGAGAATAAATTCCTCAATCCGATTCCTCGCCGTTTCTTTCTTAAACCGGAAACTGAGCAATTTTGCTAATTAGAAATTTTCGCTCATTTCTCCCTTGTCGCTCTTTTAAGCCAAGACCGAGAGCTCCTCCACCTCCACCTCCACCTCCTCCTCTTTCTCCCCCATGCCTTTAACTCGGAAAGTCGCGACATGCAACGTCTCGCTGACAGCATATTGATGATCCGAGTAGGCTTTTGCCGGCTCCGAGCGGCAGCTAATCCTGACATATGTCCCGAGGTAGAAACGGGTTCTTATACGCCCCCGAAGAATACGTGTGTCGCGTAAGGGGGGGTGGACTCCATAGGGTAGAGCTATATACACGCTACACGCGCGCCCTTACCCACACTGTATGATATAGTACAGTAACGCGAAGATCCGAGCTTGGATGATCTAAGGGTGTGTCTGCGGGGGGGAACTTTCGTCGGGCAACTGGGGGGAGGGTTGAGGGTGAGAGTCTTGGCCAGGAGTAGAGGGGAACGAGCTGCTTGGCACGAGGAGCGTTCATCAGCCCCAGGGTTTTAAATACGCGCAGTGGATGGGGACGATGAGGTTCGGGGCGAAGGGGGTTGCTCCGGGGGTTGCGGGCGCGTCGGGGAAACGAACGAAGAACCCACCATCACCCCCTCACCCCCCAAGCAAACCTCCAGTGACGGATTGATTAAAAATGCAAGGGGGCGATTCAATTCAGGGCTCCGTTCGACTTTTTCAAAACTGTTTATACGTTTATGCTGTTTCTCCTTTGAACTGGAGTCTCACGTTTGACCACCAGATCTTTCGGAGTTGAATAAATCAGTCAGGGGTTTCCGATCAAGCGGAAGGACCTACTGCATACAAAAAAAAAAAAACAGGAAAAAAAAAATTCAAATATTGAAAATATAAAAACAGATGGCTATCGTTTCGGTTGATTATACTTATCTACGGTACCAAAAATCAAATCTAAGATTATTAAAAAAATAATTTAATAGATTTCCTTTGGTGGTATGATCTCAAAAACAAATGAGTTGCTTATGTAAGTGATCACTCAATAATAACAACCCTGTCATTCGCAAGGATATTCACGAAAGAGGCATGACCAAGGCTTAAGGACTCTCTACTAGAGTCTTTTTGAAGCTGGCGTTAGAGGAAGAGCCGGTGATTAATTACGGCTCGAAGGTAGAAAATGTGGGTTTCTTCGAACGCCAGGTCGTGGTAACGACAGTTTGCTGTTTTAAGAAATTTGTAAGTCGTCCCTGAGCCAGCCTGTCTCTCTTTTTCTCTCTTTCCATCTCTTTCTCTCTCTCTTTCGCTTCGCCGTGCGTAGTTTTAAATAGTCTGTATAAGGGCGGCCAGGGGTTGCCGAGGGTGGTAAGGGTATGGGGGGGGGAGGGGGCCAAGGGTAGCGGTAGGAGGTTGCCGGAGATAAGACGCAAACGAAGCTCTCCCTTTCTTTCTCTTTCTCTTTCTCTTTCTCTCTCTCTCTTTCTCTCTCCCGGTATCTCTCGCTCACTCTTTCGCGTGTCTCGATCGATACTTCCACGCGGAAAATTCGAAAGTAAGATGCAATTAAACAGCGAGCGAGGGTAAGTAAGAAAAGGGGTGAGTTTTCCAGCATCCCTCCTCATCCTCGTCCCTGGCCACCCCCCGCGGGCTCCAGTTTCGCCGGTACCGCCGCTTCACCATCTCCGCCACCACCACCACTACCATCGTCGAGGGAAGCAACCCTTTTTCTCAACCCCTCTAGTATTTATATTGAGCGTCTTAAAGCATCCCCTACCACCCCCCTGGCCCCCCCTGAGTACCGCCACCATCTCCGTGACGTCACTTTAAATACTCTTTTTGTAAGGGTGGGGGGTGCAGGTTGGTTGGTCCCTCGGAGCCGACGTTATCTTACTACGCAACGAGAATTAGTAAATATTCTCGGGGTCGCCTGTCGCAGCTACCAGCACTACCCAACCAACCAACCAACCCACTCCCATCCCCATTCCTATTCCCATTCCCATTCCCATTCCCTAAGAACGAGTCCTCCTCCTCATCCCCGGTACACCCTTCTCAAGGGAGGCTGTGGGTTTCGGGAGGTAACATTTAAAACACAGCTTCATTCCCGGGCTCGAGACGTTGTCTTGATTTCTTCCTTATCTCCGCCACGATACGCCAACGACGAAATTTGTTTTTAAATACCCACCACCACCACCACCACCACTCTAGCTCTACTCTCGCTCGTTCGCTTCCACGGAATTACTCAGGCCTTTAAATGTGCCGAGGTGTTTCAACCGCGTCCTCAACCCATCAGTCCTATACGTAAAGCGCCGAAAAGCTAAGAAATTCCACCAGGACCAGTCGAGGATGTAAGGAGTTTTGCCAGAAGAGAAAAATAAAGAAAAAAAAATAAGAAAAAAAAAAAAAAACCTTTAACATATATAAGAGCACGAATATATAGCTATGCGCGAAAAGAGATATGCTGGCTTTACTTGGAATGCAGAGAGGTGAAGCGTTCATAAGGTTATCATTCGTGAACATATATATTCGTGTACATACATAGTATACACGTGTAGATATAGATATACGTTGCCTATACATAATATATTCATGTATAATAAATACCTGCCTACGGTTGGCGAGGTAACCGAAGCAACCGAGTAAACGCTACCTGGTACTCACCTGTATCGGTATAAGTAAGACTACGTGCGTACGTAAGGAGTTGCTAGGTATATCGCAGGCATATAACACCAGCATGGTGGTAACTCCTGATTTATTCATTCCACATAACCGTTCATCCATAAACCAACGCTAGGCAGTAGCCGGGCTTAGCCGTCTCGCAAGGCACACGCATAAACGGCTCTAATCCGTAGCAAATCGGTCTTCGCGGAGCTATACGGTAGCCAACGGACCAACGCGGGCCAACGAACGGATGGTAAGATTCCCCCGTTCTTCTTACGTCAAAAGATCGCGTATACGGATCGCGGGAGGCCGCTCCCACATCAATCATCTTTCGTAGTTTCGTGGTAGAAAGGATCGGGTCAGAGCAAATCGTTCCGATGTGGGGTCAGTCGATGTTGTGCAACGAGTCAACGCCGGGGCCTGAGATACGGGCCCTACGGGGCCCTCCGCGGTTTGTTGACTCTGCACCGCGCGCTATTCAATTTCATGCAAATTGTCCGTTTGCAATACAACCTGGGATATACCTATACTTTAGGATAGATGCCACGACTTCATTTCGTGTCGAGAACTCGATGCGAGTCGATGAGGGCAAAGCGAACGAGAGATCGTTTGGAAATAACTGTGACGCTAATTACACTCCAAGTTAACAACAGCTGTCTTAACTACACGAATCAGCCAAATTAATCCCCTCGCAGATGTTGTTTAATTTTATGATTATTTTTCGATACCGAATGCCTCTAATCCGTTGGCGAAATGTCACATCCTCGCATACTATTTATTTATTTAAATTTTCCATTCTCAAATCCAGACATTACGAGTTCAATTTATAGGAATAACATCATTCTCTTAAAAATGCATCAAAATTACAAGAGCCTTACTGGTCAAGGCGATGCTTGTTCTATTTCATTCCCACACTCTAGGCCTTTATTTATTTTTTATTTATCGTTTTATCTTGAACTTTGTCTATACTTGTAAAAGTTACCTGTTGAAATCTGAATTTAACAAATTGCAATCTGAAAACAGCGAATAAACCGTGTTTTCCATCACATATACACTGAAATAAAAATTACGGAACCATAAGATATGCTAGACATGTTTTACGATCATATTTGTGTTCGGTAGTGAAAAATTTGTTAGAATCACTCTGTCCGACTCGTGTGGTAAAAAAATAAATGCGTAAAATCTTGTTATCCAGAGATACTGAAAGATGTCGAATTTAAGTTTTTCAATCACTTGTTCTTCTTCATCCGTTTACTCCTCAATTAGTTCGGTTACTTCGCATATACGCGTATACATGATTCAGTCGGTAGACAATACGGTGAGTAACTTGAACGTGAACGAGGCTGATGCGAGGTGATGTATCCGTCTAATCTTTGAATCTGAGAATCTCTAAATCTGAACCACCAAAGGTTTTTAGATCCTCACGTTCGGCTCTAATCCGATCTTGAAATCGCTCTCAATGTTCAACCGTAGGTGCTTGGGTACCGAGATTCAACCGATGCGTATAGGTATAATATCCAAGAGGCCCTGACTCTGACTGGACCAGAGTACCGGACCTTCTTGACAAAAATCTCAGATTTGTCGAAAAGTACATATCTTTGATGTCGACGGGCTAAGGTGGAGAGGTAAAATGTGGTCCTAACATTCGCTCGACGGTTGATGGAACGAGTTAATCTCGATTTCGGCTTCCTCCGCCGGAACCGTTTCCCTCCTCAGAACCGGACGTACAGTTAACTCAACGTTCTCGACGAGTTCGTACCTATAGTCGAACACTAGTACGACTACGGCCTGGATAAGGACTGATCTTGAGGCCCATGACGCGGAACAGC
The DNA here is from genome assembly GCA_963924015.1 of Macrophya annulata. Classification (NCBI taxonomy): domain Eukaryota; kingdom Metazoa; phylum Arthropoda; class Insecta; order Hymenoptera; family Tenthredinidae; genus Macrophya; species Macrophya annulata. Next base: position 32,579,631 of record OZ001257.1, on the reverse strand, counting down.
GCTCGATGGAGTGGAACTACCGCTCACCTGCTCGCTTCCGGCACACCACTCCTCCCTGACGGCCCCTAAGTCCCCCTTCTCCACACCATCAAGAGTGTTCTTCTTTAAACGGCCGTCTCACTCGTGCACTTTGGTTTATCTCGAGAAAGAAGCGCGCTTCTTCGTGCCTGGGAACGACCAGCATGACTAAGCCCGGTTCGTCGGGCCCCGTTGTCGGGTCCGTCCGAGGGAGGCAGGGGGTTTATCTTGGTAACACGTGACCTCCGCATCTCTGGGATGTTTGCGATTTTTATTTATTGTTTATTTATGTTTTTTTCTCAATTTTCTTCAAATACATACATACCTATGTAGATACAGAGGAAATGAAATCGGGAAAATTCAATGATCGTAAGAGTTGGTAATTTAATAATCGGGATTAAGTTTGATCCCGTAAGATTTCACATGCGAGATATATATCTACCTCGAATGAAAATCTTATATCTGTGTATAAAAAAAAAAAAAAAAAACTCTTCAAGTCATATCCATCTACTATTTTCGCTCAGATTTATTGTGATGAAGTTGTCTCGGGTATTGGACAAGCGTGCTAATTGTATCGGGCAAAATACGCGCCAGAGACAAATTAATGGGATAGAATCGTGCGCGCGGTCAATACGAACCGCTTTTAAAGGCGGTGAACAAGAGCCAGGCGATCGAACGGACCACAGGGATCGCGTTTCGATTTAAACTGATCGGTCGCATATCGGTTGTCGGGATAAAAGGCAATGCAAAATTCTACATCGTGGTTATACTTACTAGTTTTTCTTATAAACAACATAAAACATCGATAAAATTATTTAAAAAAATATTAACAAATTTGTCATAGAGTTTTTATATATTCCCCCTAAAACAATTCCCCATCTCTCTTACATTAGACATAACAAATTTCTGTTGCTTCTGACAGACGTCTGGGTCCAGCACAGAATCTTCTTATTCTATGTCAATCTCTATGTCAATCCGACTCCGCACTTTGATCGAAAGATAATACTTACTGGCTGACAGTTCGTGGTAACAAATTACCGGTAACAGCCAGTGGACCTTTTCGTACTGATTGCCGATAGACTTATCGATATAATAATTATAATAATAATGAGGACAATTATAACGATCGAGTTCAATATCGCGTCTTAGTAAACAACACATACACACACACATATAGTAGGTATATACACATACACGTCTATTCGTACCATGTAAGTGTATATTGTATACGCTTCGTGCAATTACGTAGCCCGTATAGGTACATAATATATATATATTGCATTTATATATAGGTATATACTGACGTCTTACTGTGAACAGAAAGTGTAGCAAGCAGAACTGAGTTGAAAGCTGGACAAAAGGTGGATGGAAGTCCGGGACGAAGCTATAAGGCCCGAATAACCGCTATTCTCTAACACTGTCGGAAATTGAAATCTGGATTAGGGTCGTTCGATTGCTCGATATTGTGTACGTATGTTGCCGATATTATGATATAGGTACATACATACAATTCACTGTGTTAATAATGGTTATGAAATTGATAATAAATAAAAACATTCGATGTCTAACAAATCGTTCGTTATTCAAATACTCGTCTACTTTTAGACTAATTTATTATTATGAAAAATCGAGTGCGTTATATCTATACCCATCTGTATTATACAAATGTAAAAAAACCGGGATCAGGATCGCTGCAATGACTGCAAGTACATGTAAGTGACTACCTCGTCTAATTATTTATCTATAAATAGTTAAACGATATATTTACGTAACATGGAGAGGTTACTTCGAGTCTAATCTGTAGTAAAATAGAGACACGTAAATTGTATAAGAAAATCATGGATCAAATGAAAAACGTTATTTCAACACTGTGTAACTTTCTTAATAAAGATTTTAGCTAAGAGAGATTTGGTACAAATTCGCAGGTTCGTCTTACTTTCACCGCGGGGCGGTTGTACCACACGAACCGAGAAATTGAATTATATATACTATATATTATATTATACACAAGTTTACCTAAAACGAATTTAAAACTTCGTATCCTAGATCGGTGAGAAATTTAATATACCTATATAAGCTGATTCGTTATTTAAACTAATTCCTTGATCACGAATTGATTCCTTATAGGTATACTGTGTATAATGGACATTGCTCGATCAGACATGAAAGACTAAAAAATAAACAATGACCGTTCAGGTACAAACGTCGCCTTTATATACAAAGAACAGACGGAATTTGTCGAGTCACAAGCGCGTCTTAACTCAGTACGTAGGATATTACATACCTAACCGATAGTTGCAGGTAGCCAAGGGGACCACAGTGCATTGCAACAGCGAGAATACTTCTCTCCAGGCTAAAGAGAAGAAACGAATAATGAAAGAATCGAAGAAACAGTCCGGACAATCCAACAGAACCCTTCTTCTCGATATATACCTTCTATATCACGCACGGTGGGCCAGGCTGCTCATAGGTAGATAGGTACAAGTATAATATATATGTACTACCTATACACACACACACACATATATATATATATATATATATATATATATATATATATATATATATATATATATATATATATATATATATATATATATATATATATATATATATATACATATATATATATATATGTATATATGAAGAATTATGTACGTGGCCGAGAGGCCAAGATAAGCTCACAAGCGAGACAGCAACGATGCACAAAGATAGTTTCTCGATCTTCTACCGCTCTCTTATACCATACATATATACCTAACTGTATCCGTGTGTAGTTCGTCTTTCATTGTACAAGTGTGTCATACATGAGAGAGCACGTACTGCGGGGGAAGGAATAAGATTCACGGGCGACTCACCTTCTTACGAAGCTGTGACTGCCATAGGTAGGTAGGTATAGGTATATACACATTATACTCGTTCTTAAATTTATTTATTTATTTATTCATTTATTTATTTATATAAATTTACTCCTCCACCAAACATTACGGTATCTAAGTTCGTGTCTAACGGCACTTTATATACCTATGTATTTACGTACATACACACTCACATTATAGACATGGTAAAATAAAGAATAATTGATTTCATAATCGCCACCGCGACTATTATACTGTCCACTCGTATGTGTGGCCTTTTATTTATCACCTTTTTATCCTCTTTGTTAATACTGTTCTTTCCTTTTTATAAGTTTCTTGTCACCTTGTCGCGTAACTCGTTCTCGCTCACTGCTTAGCCAATCTGGAGGTTTGTTCCATTAGCCTATTATACGAGGCATGATGGTCAAGACTGGTCAATGTACTTCAATATTAAGTTAAACTGGTGATAAAAATACTTGAAAGTTTCACACGCTTCATATTCTCACTTTTTCCAAACTGTTTTTATTTTCATTTTTTTTTTTGTGATCTTTTTTTCTTTTCTCTTTTTTTTTTTTTTTTTTTGTTAGATACTTACGGTCCCATTAATCTTTACTAATTGTGAGAATAACTTACTACTCAAACGGTGATTCAATTCGGATGATATATATATTCCACCGTTGCAGTAATTTAATCGTCTAACATTCATTATTAGTAATTAACTTACAAAATTCTCGGTATGCAATTAATATCTGCATATATTATTTCACATACACGTAAAATGCAATGACCACTTATGTTTTGTTACGCCCTTGAAACAATCTGCGTTCTAGATTTCCTTTGGCTTGTTATATTATACCGTCCTCGAGAACGCGTTATGATAATATACCTACAAGAAAAGTTTGAATTAATTGCGATTAGGATTTTCCAAATATTTCAAAAAAAGAACAAAAAGGAATAATAACTTACACATCAATTGATTGAAATCCAAGCCCTACCTGTTCCAAATTCTGAGATAAACTCTAGCTGAAAAAAAAAATATATATATATATATATGCTTAAATATTGGGTCTTATTGCTTTGTATTTCTTCAAGGAACTCTTGTTCTCGCTGGGTAAAGGCCGAGGGGCCCATTACAGGCCCATAAAACCAGTGGGCTGTACCCCGTGCCGCGTGTTCTCTTACATTTATCCGTTTCTTTGGTGCAAAAAAAGAAAAAATATAAAATAAAAACTAAAAAATGAAATGAAAAAAAATAAATAGAAAAAAATAGAGGGGGGTAAACTTTTTAAGAATGAACAAAACGCGAGAGATATTACGAGTTTAAAACGTTGTACTCTGCTCACGACACGTACCTACCTACCTACCTACCTACCTACCTATCTACCCCGTGCTCAGAGTTCCGCTAAATTTATCTACTTGCCAGAAATGGTATAAAAAGTGATTCGACTAACTAGACAGTCGCGACAGAAGTTCTGTGTATAATTGAAGAATTACTATTGTACGACGATTCGAAGAAGGAAATAATCAAAAAAGAAGACTGCGTTTACGATCGTAGGGCATACAAGTATCTCAACTACACAAACGTATGTACATACATACCATTATCATACATTATATGTCTCTGTATGATTTCTCAAAGCAATTACTTTGCTACATTATATGTATAGTTATACTTATGTCCTAGCTATCTACTGTGCAAAATTCTTCTCTTTGTCTCCATTTCTCTATCACGTAGTATCTCCCTCTGTAGTACCTACCTTGTAACCTATTTTTTCTTTCTTTTTTTCATGTTTTGCTTTTTTTATTTTTTTCATCCTGCAACAGATTTCAGAGTCTTACAGATGTCTTCTCTGAACTATAAAACTGCTGCAAAATTATGTGAAAAACTTTGTGTTTGACGAGCGACCCCACTGTACATACCTTTACATGTATATATATATACTGACTAATGTAAGTATCAATGTATGTGTACAAGCTAGTTAATTCTGGCCTAGTTTTTACCTGACTCATTACAATAAGACAGGCATAAAAATTAACATTAAGGTAAAATCTTTAATAAGCATAAAAATGATCAGCTCGATGATGATGATGGCACAGAAATGCAAGAACTGTGATATTTTGTAGAAATGGTTTAACAGTTGTAATAACGACTCAATGATTAGGAATTAGTAGTCCGAATTTGAAAGCATGAAATCGTTGTTAGATACACCAATTCGCTTAGATACAATTGTAGAAAGAAAGAAAGAAAGAAAAAAAAACAAAAGTTGAAAAAACTCGACGAGGCTTGACGTAAGTAAACTGCGTGAGTATTATATCTCGTGTTTTAAGTTAAGTTTCAGGGAGCTATAACGATCCTAAGATTAGAATACTAACACCACACCTTTATCGACAGTTACAGTTAACTCCAAGCGAGAGTAAAGGAAATCTCAAGTTTCCTAGTTTCGCACAGGTGTAAAATGCAAAAGGTCGAGTAGGCGTGAGAGTCGGGGGCGACAGCGGAGGCGGAGACGGAGGTGAAGGCGAAGGAAAAGAGGTACTGAAAAAGTCTTCACCTTACGTCTTACCTATCCGCATATATACACATACCTATCCACTGCACGAAGAATAGCAAATAGTGTCATAGCAGCTAATGATATACAGAAAATAACACTACCTATAATACCAGGACAGATTAACGACGTGAGATAGTAGCAGAACCACAAGGTGTATCGCTTTGTCTCCACGTTCACCTACACGCAGTTTTTTTTTTTACTTCAGTTTGTTCCCTCCTTATACTATACTCGAAACTCCTCATTTTCAAGATGTGTTATTCAACGCGTAGCTGAGTTAGTATGAAACTCGGTATTGTGAGAGTCCGCATATACATACGACGGAAATGAGGTGCCAGGTATCCAAGCAATGCCTAGTTGAAAGCGTACAAGTTTTCCAGAGATCGTATATGCGCGGCTTTGTTTGTTCCCTGATGCGGTTCAGTCATTCTAACGTTAAACGTCGTAATTAAGTAATTCGCACGGCCGAACGGTCAGGCTTAACTGTCTTTGAGAAATGATTAAGAAACCGTTAAACTTCTATTTCCGGGAGTCTTTTTTTTATTTTTTATTTTTTTTTTTTGTTTTATTTTTTATCTTCTGTTTTTACCCCGATTTAGAGCGCTAGAATTTTATCGAATCTTCTTCCCTCTTCACACCAGGGGTAAACAGCTAGCAGAGCTTTTGGCGAGCGACGTAATCACGAGCTGAAATCGGAGGGGAGGGGAAAAGCGGCAAAAAGTAACCAAAAAAAAAAAAAAAATCCATCCTTGGTAAAGCTTTGCTACATTTAAAAGTTTCAATTATCACTCTAGGTACGTTAGTATACTGGTGCACTTCCACTCTCCAGACTCGAACCGCATCCCATCAACATTTCCGGTATATACCTTCAGCATGCACTACCGATGTCTTCGTTCGAACTTAATCAAACCGTTACATCTCGAAGCTGAAGACGTATAATGTACGGGAAATATTTCTCATGATAGGTCCTATCCTTTAATTAGAAATTTCGTACAGATTTTTTGATCCCAACAAGGTGATCGATTTTTGCACGAAATCTGTCATTCGATTTGATTGATAAAAAAGAAAAGAAAAAAAAATTATAATTTTGATTTTTCTTACGACTATTTATTGTTTCTTATTTTTCATTTTCTTAGGCAGAAAATTAGAGCTTCTTTCACGAGCGTAAAGAGACGAAGGAAGCTAATGTACTCGCATTCTGAATCGGGATGAGTGCGACGAAGATGACGACCGGAAATGGAGTCAATGACTCCTAACTTCTGAAGCTAATTCGTCCGAGGTGACAGACAGAAGGTTGTATCAACTCTTGAGAACGAACGCCTTTGAAACCGTTTGGTGTGTTGATACTTCTCCATCGTCAAAGGAGATTAGTACCAATTAATTTTATAGGAAAACTTTTTGCTTCGATTCACGTCTCAATTTCCGGAATTAAGTCACGCACACATTATTTCTTGGTCCCTCCAAATTCGCGAAAAGGAATTAGGTAATTCATTATAGAATCATGTAGCGGTACCGAGCGACGAATTAAGTAGTTAATAAATTGTTATCATATGCAGAACTAATTAACGTGTGTCTCACATTAATTGTTACGTCGTGATAATATGTTGAATATAATTTGAGAAAAAAAAAAAACAAATGAACTGTTTTTCTTGTTAACTTGTTTAGAAATCGATATATAATGGATTTTGACCCTTTTTTTTATCTTTATTTTGAAAGCGTCTTAAATCCCCTTCGCAAGAAGATGCTCAGATGGGTATAGGTGTGGATTTACGGCTATTGGAAAAGTATCGGTAAGTTTTTTAAAGTTTTTAGTCAGACCGTCTCGGCGGGCCCCTACGACGGCCGTCAGTCCAGCTTCCCACACTCGGCGCGCACGACCCCACATTAACTCGATTCGCGCGGTCGGTCCCATTTCGTTCGAACCAAGATGCGGGACTGATCCGTGTCCGAGGAGGCAGCCATGCCCGAGTGTATTACGAGAATCGAGAATCGGTATCGGGGTTTCAGTGCCCTGCACACAATTCACGATGCCCCGCTCCAGATCGTACGAGATGATCAAGAGTTTGGTGTTAGAAAAACAAAAAAATAAATAAATAAGTGAGAAAAAAAATTCTTCAAAAGTTGTGTAAATCTGTTTGTTTTTGATTTTTGCACGGCTATAGGTATAAGCCAATTTTTAAGCTTAAATTTCTGTAACCAATTAAGATAACCCAAACAAACTAAACCAGTAACATCGATATCGACGTGAAACTAGACTCTGTTACAATGTCTAACAAAACCTCAAGAAACAAAAAGTAATCTCTCTTCTCAACTCGAGTCACGACGCTGCCCACTACAATATCACAATTATAACCACAACGGTAATTATTAGAATGTATACCGTACAGAGTAAGCATAAGCCATTCCCTCTACTTGCACACGTATATACCAACGAATAGCAAATTGTATGCGAGAAAGGGAGAGAGGAGACTATTGGTAATATAGATCAAGGGGCCTGAATTGACGTGAGTCCGGTAGTAAAAATTCACATGTGTGTGTGTGTGTGATGTGTGCAGACATTCTCCATAGTCATATATATATGTTTATTTTTTTTCTTCATTTTCTTTAATTTTCTTTTTTTTTTTCACTTTTGGTATTGTTCACATTTGTATAGTGCGTATCATGTGTAACACTGGGTTAAGAAATTGTGGCAAATACATTGTCTACCACCCCATGACCCCGAAGCGATTGGTAGACTCTCGGCATTCCTTCTCACTGTGAGACGGTGAGAAGGTTGAGTAAAAACGCCCCAGTCGAATCCATGAATGAGGCAGGAGATGGTTCTTGCTAAGAATTATCAAAGGCATGTCTACCTATACGTTTTGACATATACAGCTATATCGTTGTGATTACTTTTTCGTATAAATAAAACGTATATTACCAAGAAAAATTTAAGTTTCTTTTTGTCTTTTTGTAAACTAAAACGTAGGCCTCGGATATCTCGGTGTAATCCAACTAACAAGAAACTGTCAGTATTTCAAATTACTTGATTCATTAAATTGTAAGAACTGTACAAATACGTTTATATAACGTATATCAGTTGAAAAATGGCAAAAAAAATTCTTAGGGATCAGTCAAATCGAAAGTAAACTTTGCTGCGAAACGAAACGTAGGTATATATACCTATATACGAGTGAAGCGTTCTCTATATTAAACAAAGATGATTTCCCGCGTCGCTTTGGTTCGAGGAACAATAGGAGGCTGTGGTCCATGAGCTGCAGATCGCGGGGAACCTTGAGGGAGTAGGTAGTGGGAGACTAAGGTGATCTAGTCATGGTTTCTGCGGAGGAGGCATGCAGCCGTTTCCGCTAGAATCATTTCCCTCGGTTCTGCACTGTCGTAATCGTTCGCTTTGCTTCGGACAAACGTTTAACCGTTCTCGCGCTCATCCGGAGGATACGATTTCGCTAGAATTTTTACATGGTATTATTTAGCCGCAAGAACCTCATAGAAAAATGAATCCACTATTCAGTGAGACGTGCGCGCAAGCGTCGTTCCGAGCCTTGGGCCTTTATCCAAGCATAAGGAGGAATCGGGGAGAAAACGTGAAGTCGTAGAGTTAAATTGTTATTACGTAATTAGGGGCGATCCGCCCGCGGACATTCTTTAATTCTTAATTTTCCTTTGCAGTACAAACGCCGACACTACTCTGACCCTGAAGATATTGTCTCGTTAAAAACCACCGCGTTCATTAGCAGATTTAATATTTTCTTGTTACGAAAAAATGTTAAATGCAAAACGCATATCGTATATTATAGAATACAGTTAATCTCTCAATATCATAAACACCACCTGTTTGGTCAGGCGTCGAATTGGATTTAAATGAGAATAAGCGACGCGTTCCCTCGATTCCAGGACTAAACTTGATCCAGTTTAACGGAGTTCGGATGGCGTTGTGCCTCGAAGGGGAAGGTGCCAAATCCCGATAAGTTCGCCTACGCTCCACTTAAGAATTTCACTTGTTTCTTAATTGGCTGAAGAGCGAGAGAACCAGAAACAAACTGAACGTTTAAACGTTTAAACACTACCATACAGATCACCAACTAAACTAGCTCTGTATATGCCTATACTAATACCAAAGAGATAATAAACACAGACAGAAGCGTCAGGTGGAAATCCGGTTCACCATTAGATCGCAGCGGAGTGAAGTACACAGATATACCTATATATATATATATATATGTATGTATGTATATATACTCGTTTTATATCCCTCTTTGAAATATGGCGAAAAAAAGTAATCGGCAACCGATCTCAGCCAATAGAAACATCCGCTTTATCGTTCTCGCGCTATTTAAGCTTATAGACGCAATTGTGTAACGACCTTTAGACTCCTCTAATCGGTCAGCCGGGTGTGTCCGATGGCTCATCGCGTCAGTGACCGCGACTGTGGTGGTTGCGGCGGTGGTCTGGTCGGTGACGACGCCTGCAGGGGGGCAGAGAGACATTTTGAAAGAGATCGAACCCATAAACGGACAATCATTGTTAGCGGGGTTTTAGCTGGTCATCGCTCGCGCGGTTCCTGTGTTCTTCCTCGCCTGATCCAATATCACTCATATAAAGATTGTCGAGTATATATATATATACCATACCGTATACCTGCTATACGTGTAGAGGTAGAACGCGTTATACACACGTATAATTTTATATACCTACTATCACGTGCAGCCTATATCCTCGAGGTATCCGTCGCTATATCTACGTTACACACATGCATATACATCGAACAGGTACAATATGTGTGTACGTATACGCAACAAGTCGAGGTGCGCCTTGTACCTACAGATAAGTTGAAATGAAGAGAGAAATAGAGGAGGGAAAATGGGGGTTCGGGGGGGACGAAAGGGGGAAGCCATGTGCACTCGTGTATAGAACCGTGTAGGGCAGCGCGGAGCGGTGTAACTCAACACGATTGTACGACAAATCGAATCAGGTCCAGCCCCGCCCGAGAAACCGTACGGACGTGTAGTGGACGAGAGCTGAGAAGGAAATATCGAACGAATACATGCTTGTTGAGATATACTGCCTTCGGTCTATACGGACCCCCACGCCAACTTATTAGCCAGATATAAATATAGACCGCTTTGTTACCATCTTTATCGCTATAATTCGTTTAATACGAACTACAAATGATGACCGGGCCTTACGTACGACCTGAGTCATGCTTCATAGGTGCCTCTGGCGAACCGGAGCTCGATGGATAGCCCCACGCTTTCGTAATAAGTTCGGCTTTATTCACAGAGAAATAAAAATAAAGAGAGAGAGAGTTTCATCTCTACGTTTTTCTAATTGTTTACTGTACGACGAACGTGTGTTAAACTCTGCAAATATTGAGAAGAGTTCTATTTATATTTTTTTTTTTTCTTCTTTGTTTTGTCGTAGGTTTTTTGTTTCTTTTTTTTAGTTTGTTGGCTGGTACATGACTAATTGCAAAAAAGTTTTATCGCAACGCGTTGTGCACAAGGACAGTTTTGTTCTCGTTACTCAAACGGTGACAGAGTTTCTACAAATCGAATTATTAGGGCGCGATAGGAAAAGAGAAATCTCAAGAATCCCCCTCCTCCCCAACCCCCATACTTTGATTAGACATATATATTTTCCGGCGTTACATAGATATATGGAACCGATTGAAAATTGGCTAATACTTTACGACGTTTACGCCCTTAAACTTGCAAGGGTGTATTCAAGCCAGGATTTTCACCAAGGATTATCTGCTACTCTCCAATTTATCGTATTCCTCATTTTTGACTTATTGATGTTTCTCTTTACCCACCGCGGCTATAAACTCAGGTCTCAGGAGACTCTCTCGCTTCTTGGTCGAACACGCGACAACAATTTTACCTACTCCAAACGTGAGCGACCGAGCTTTAACCTGATTTTTATTCTGAATAGAAACATCGTAAAAAAAAAACCAAATAAAAATAAAAGAAATACTCTTTTCAACAATAAATTTCATACGAAAAGAACAATCATCGATTTTTCCCAGTAAAATAAATAAATGAACAATAATTAAACCACGTATGGCTGAATTGTAACGAGAACGATAAATCGCGGCACATACGTCATAGCTTAATTAAAAAAAAAAAAATCTTTAAATTAAAAAAATAAAAAGAACGAATTTAATGTATCCCATTAATGGGGGTTGGCCGCTACCGGAGATCCAACACTACCGATTTCACGCCGATCGAAAATCTTGGGCAGGTGGTACGTTTCTACCCGTTGGTAGTCCGTTGGCCACCAGCAGTCTACAAGCCAGTCAGGTGCGCGAGATCGGCAGATGATCAGCAAGCGATCAGTTCGGGGTTGTCTGCGATCACGGGGGGTAATCTCTGATGCGTTAAATTAAGATTCGAGCTGGGCCAGCTGAGTCGACCAATTCTTTTCGGACTTGAAGAGAAGAAGAGTAATGTATATACCTACCTGCCTTATAATAGGTAGGTATATATGTATATAAACTGATATCGTGAACGGTTTATATTGGTAACGAATTATATCGCTCCCGCAATACAACTAGAAAATGTAAAATATTATTATACCAGTAATAGGTATAGGTATATAAATAATACGTGAGAAATCTGAAATAGAATTGTAATTCTGGATACTGCAAATCGGTTCGTCGGACAGAATTGTCCACCGTGCGAATCAGAGTGTAAAGTAATTCGTAGAAGACAATCGCTTCGTCGATCCTGTGGTCGATCGATTCACTATATACATATAGGTACATAGATATTGATATGTATGAATATTATATATATATATATATATTCCCTAGATTGGAAAAATTTGAAGAGATATCGAGTTGTTATAGTTAGCCGTGAGTTTTACGGAAATTGAATATTTACTCAATGATTATCTTTTCGACGAATAATAAGAATCGATTTTCTCCAACCCTTTAACTAAAGCGATGATAATAAGACACTATGATTTAAGACGAGTAATTCCCTTTTATGAACTAATCGCTCGTTTGATCCTGCGATTAGAGGCTTGACTTAATTTTAACTAGAAACAATTTCAAAAGTTATATACGGTATCAAAATTTAAGTTTACACTGCAGGTGCGGGGGTTAAAAGTTTCAAACTTTTCATTTCACTCTTTATCATCAATTACAAAAATTAATAGAAATTCTTCTCTCCGGCCAGTTCAAGGTAAGAAAATTTCTCCACTTTCTGTAGCTTAATTCTGTAAGTTCCAAGCTCGACCCAATTTTGACCGTTTAGAACTTAAAAGGATTTTTTACCTTATGTATCTCCCATGCAGTTCCAAGTACCTAACGAAAAATATTTATCGTATCACACAATCGAGGAAAATATTCAAGCTTTTGCCTAAGCAAGGAGAGTTTTGTGTCTCGCAACCCTTTCCTTACTTAAATCGAAATAAGGGTTGAGATTCTTGAGTCCCCGGTGGCGGCATTTCAACCCCTGGAGCCCAACCCCCTACCTCCGCGTATCTCTCCTACTCTTTCTCTCTCTTTCTGTTTCTCTTCCTCTGTCTTCCGCTCGTCACCTCTTCGAACCCCTTGCCACAGCATCTCGCTTGCTCCGGTAACGAGAGGAGAAACACCCTCGCTACTTTTAATCGACCCGCGCTTTCTTCTGCTCATACATACCTAGCCTGAGCCCCGTACTCCGCTCAGACCCCCTCGTCAGCCTCTCCTTCCCATCGCCCCATCCCATACCCCTCGCACTCCGAGGACTTGACTCGACGTATATAAGTAAGGGCGTTGTCTTCGGTTCGCGAGCTTTCGTTACATTAAATTTAAAATAGGCAGCCGAATGGAAGGCGTTGTGACTGGGCTCAGGAGAACGAGAGTATATGTATACAGAATACGGAGAAAGAAGCTAGAGGGGAGGTAACGAAACCAGAGGAAAGCTGGGACCCAAGAAGAAAACGAGACCAGTATACCTACATATACGTCCGTGATAAAATTGGCCAATTTTTAAACGAAAATAAAACATTAATTTAATAAATTTATTCCATAAAATAGGTATATGTACAACTTCCTTGAGTTGTCTCATCTACGTAGTCAGACATGTTCGTAAAATGAATAACAAAAGCTGAAAGAAGACGAAGTGTATAAGTATAACATTTAACAACCCCTCAGACCCCCTAAAGTCTCACTATAAATTCAAATTTCGTATGAATATATGGGTTAAGGACCGCACTGCAGTTCTCAGTCGAAATTCTTGTTGATCTGTTGAGTACTTCGCGATTGAGTACAGAGTTTCATGGAAACAAAGAAGAAACCTTGTACGTTAAGTTCTTGAAGGACCAATAAGGGGATTGGTATGTGTAACTGCATGGCTACCAATAGAGGAAGAAGATTTAGTGCAGTTCGAGTTTCAGGTTTGGAGCGTAAACGGTGCTGCTGAGAATAAGAAACAAGAACCAAGTACCAAGAGCGAAAAGCGAAAAGCATGCGGGAGAGTATATCGGGAAAGAATATATACGCGAGAGGTTGGAACGCGTGTGCGGACGGTTACGCGGTTTATGAGCGATTACCGCGTGGAGGTCGTAACGCCCCTGGACGCACACGTATACGATCGTACCGAACGCATCTTATGTTAGGGCAATCCGTACGTACAATTCTGACTATCTCAAAATACACTTGAGAAGATAGGATAGAGTATTGAGACTCCAGTCGTGGCGGACGCGAACCTTTCACTTCTTTGCTCGAGAAAGACCATATGCGATCGTTCCCACAAGAGGATTTTGTATCCTCACAAGTCATCACATACGTATCTCTCATGCGCCCTTTTTACATATATGCCGGGAGTTATCGTTTGCAATTTTTGTCACTTATAAGATCAAGAAATTTTTTAATATTTTTTTAGAATATGGCCAAGTACTGGGCTCTAATACAATTGGGATACTGAATCTGGTGCTACAGCAAATAAATACAATCGATTTTACGTTTCGATGGATCTTATATTAAGACGAGAGTATAACTACTTGAGTACAGTTGAAGTTTGAAAATCAATTAAAAACTAATCAATTATAAATTATTCTATAATTTTTAGAAATTGATAGTGACTTTAACTTAACTTATATTAAGATTTGGTCTTCTTAGAACTCGTTTTTTGTTTGTCAATGTTGACTGATGTCAAACGTGACTACTCTTTCCGCGAGTCACGACGTTGACAAGTGATTGACGAACAGTAAGAACTATTGAAAAAATACAATATATGGAGACTAGCAAAGAGAATCGATCGCAGTTCCGCCAAACAACAATTTTGATTTTGAGTAATTGTAAGTTTAAGAAGATCTGGTTAATATCCTTCGAGTAAAAATCAAGGGTGCAAAAAAAAAAATAAATAAATAAAAAGAAGTAGGTCTGTCAATGCACGTAACTGATTTTTGTTATTATTATATACATGCACTAGATTCGTTATATATACAAGGCGGATTCGTATAGCCTACGATGTTTGAGGTTTTTATCTCACGGTCTTATGACCTAACTAAAATTTAAACGACCTATGCACGCTGCTCGTACGAGATGTAAAAATCAGTTTGGATCCATTCGACTTTCGGTTTTTCGAAAGTCATATACACGAGATCCTCGCTAGTGTCGGGAGTCAAGCCCTGTGAGATTAATCACGCGCGTAACCAAACGGGCAACAACACAAGAACTGAAGAGTGATCGTAGACTTGGAGAATAAAAATTGCAATTGGTCCATCCAAGACCGACTCGGGCAGTCATCCAACCAGCCAACCCGAGTGATTACACCTCCAGGATCATGGGCACGCCGCAGAAGAAGCGGATCGCGTGGTACAACGTGGAACACCGCGGATACAGATTGCTCCAGATTGCCCCCACGTGTCCACGGCCAGAACTCGCATGACGCGTCTGACCTATGCCCTCTCCTTCTCACAGTCCGCACCGCGGGCATCGCGCAGGCATCTCGTTCCCCAGGTTACCTTTTACACATAGCCAATCGTATGCGTATAAAAAAAAAGAAAAAAAAAAAAAAAAAAAAAAATGGTAAACGTATAGGCATGCAGATCAATTTTCGCTTTTTCAATTTCGTAAGAAACTTGCATAGCATAGCATTGAGTACATCCATATGTATGTCTCCCTTCCCGATCGAATCGCTTCGAGTAAAAATTCTCATTGCCAATGAATATTAAACTTTTGTTTTCTTGTTTATTTTTCTTTTTTTATTTTTGTTTCTTTCTAGTTTTCGTTTTTGCTTTTCGTACAAAAGGACTACGCGAATAGACCAATAAGAAATTATGATTTCTTTCCGGTTTGACGACCGCACTTATGCATTGGATAAGCGGTCTCTACAACTGTTAAAAATTTCTTGTCTTACCGATGTGTGGGAACCAAGGGAAATACGTTATACCTACCTATCTTAATACCGCACACAGACCAGGTGGCCTCACGCGTCCAAGTACCGGTCGAGATGAGACCAGCCTAACATATAGAAAAATCTATAATAAAAAAAAAATTAAAAAAAAAAAAAAAAAAAAAAAGGCAAGAACAATCGACTTGCGATATATGTATGTATAGGTTGCTGCCTCATTCTCAATGTCGTTCGGTCCATCGGGCATTGGTATGTTACAAGTTAAATCCGTGCGGCTATATACAATATCCTTGGCTAGCCCATGTCCTGTACCTATACGTGGATGAGTATGGGTGGGTAACACCACTATCTAACCACAGTGAATTGCAATTGCTATTTACCGAGTATAAGAAAGTAGATATATACATATACCTTTATATAGGTATATATATATGTACATTTCTTTTAATTTTTTATTATTATTATTATTACTATTATTATATCGGCCTCGCGCTTCGACGTTGTATTGTTAATATGGAGCAAGATCAGTACATAAGCATTACAGTGAATTATTTCATGAACAGTGCAGCAGCAGCAGCAGCAGCAGCAGCAATAGCAGCAGGGACAGGAGGAAATGAGAGCCCAAAAGAAATCTATGTATGGGTAGTATTAGGTGCGATTGGTGTATTACTTAGTATATAAGAGTTCATCTATTAAACCGTGAGATAAAATGGGACCCGTTATTTTCTCGTGAAGATTTTATACTTATATAGGAGTTATATCTATAATATATAGGTATATAATATTATCTATATACATACATACATATATATATATATATATATATATATATATATATATATATATATATATATATATATATATATATATATATATATATATATATATATATATATATATATATATATTATATCGTAGCTGTGAACGTGATAGAAAAATCTAATTATCCAATTAAATGATATCGTTCGAACGTAATTCGTTTAACATCAACCTGCACCAACCATAGCAGTTCGACCCGAAGTTGCGCGGGTCGAAAGAGAGATGCCAGCTTCTGACGGCGTTAAACGCGTTATGACAGCGCCTTGTCACTACTAATTGTATATACGACTTCATTTACTTTTCTATACATAGATAGTGTATGTACATGGTTCGTTGGGTGTTAGACATACTATGTGTAGGTGAATACTAGCCCTGCCTATTACCTGCCCAAGGCTATTTCGGAATAGATATAATATATATACATATATATGGTTATATATATATAAGTACATTAGTATTTTATATCGTAATTTCAACTGAAACGGATATTGAATAATTTTGATATTGATATTGATATCCATTATTGATAAATTAGATATACCTATAAGCGATGCTTTAAGGATTGTACCTATATAATCTGTAGTAAAAATTTTAGTGTGAAATCGTCGAGCGTCGACCTCACACAAGAAGTATTAGATATGACTACGGTGTAGATGGTATGACGTGACTATTTTGCGGTTACCAAACGACAATATTATTAGTATTACGTCCAAAAAGCAATCTGTCTTCTGTTCACGGCGTGAAATTAATCTTTACTTAATTTCAGATCCTATTCGGCTCCCTCCCCCTCCCCTCCCCTACCCCCCTCTTCAGGATCCCCACCCTGCAACGGTAATTACAAACCTGATATTATATACCATTTCGTAAAAGTGTCATCGCAGTGGAATACAATAATTCAACGCAATGGAATTACGCGACTATGGGTTTACATATATATATATATATATATATATATATATTATATTATATTATATATACTTATATACATATATAGGTATATATATATATATTGAAATGGTAATTGCTGTAAATATCCGCACGTAGATATATATTTATGGATATTGTATCGAAAACGTGCACGACTTTGACTACGATTGGATAAGAAAACCCCACTTACAGATCATCGGGCTATTAGCTCTGCTCCATCACATCTATTGTGTCGATCTCATGGTCTATTTGGTATCCAGAAGCCGTCTTTATCCACGTGGACGCGGGTCTAACTGCATGCTGCTGAAATCACATTCTTGTTACCATTGTTGTTGTTATTGTATATATATTTTATTATTATTCTATTTGATTTCCCTAGATATTCTCCGATTCACGTATATACGTATGTATGTACCTACCAATCGTGTCTATATCCGAAAAATTAATTTTCTTCTTAATTATAACGAAATTTTGTTATTTATATTTATTTATTTATTTATTTTCAATAAATTATATAGAAACACGTTTTACACATGCGGATAAGTAAACGTTTCGTGTCAGAATATGTTCAAGACTTGTATATATCGAACAGTTTTGTTAAACATGAGAGTTCGTGAGCGCCACACCTCGCCCCTCTCGTTCCTTTTCCTTCTGGTAGTGATTCAGGGCGTCTCCCACCTAAAAGTACCGGAATCGCTCGTGCCAATAAAGCGTAAAGGTGTTTACACGATCCGTGATCAAGTATACGTCGCGATTTAAAGTAACGTTGTAGTCCGAGATCCGTGAATTATATTACCCTTCCTGTTTTTCATGTTCGAACTATATGCAAACTGCACGCTGATCATCATCGTCGAAATATACCTACTTTCTTCTCAAGCTAATTCATATCCGACGATAGTAAAAAACTGCGATAGCCCCGGTATACCGGAAGTAGTGGATCCATCGAGGTATACCTATTCGTGTCACAGAGTAAGGAATCAAAGTTCAATAAATTGCACGAGATTCTGAAATTCAAGAATAACTCAATCGAGACAATTATAGGTTAAAATTGGACTCGGTAGTTCAATATTGAGGATTGAACGACGTTAGTTATTTTTTTTTTTGTTTAATTATGAATTTGTATAATCAAACGTAATGAAAATCGTCACAGAATTTGAAGTGGGAATATAATATGGATCGTTTTTATAAATAATTTTTTAGAAAAGAATAAAAAAAAAAAAATAGATAAATAAATAAAATAAAATAAAAATCAGGACCGGCGACGGCGCGCGTCCCGCGTTGAAGTCTCCGTCGCGACGGTGAGAGCCCGTAGCGAACGAGGTAGGCTGGTATATAGGGAACGAACAAACTCACTCACGGATGGACGGGCGGACAAACGGCCCCCTGAGAGAGACGTTGACCCCCGTAGCACAAGGCACTTGGACGAGTAAGCCCCGTGCACAACCCGCACAACCATGCACGTACCATACCATACCATACCATACCATACCGTACCATACCTGTTACAGAACAGATAGATCGGGAGCGATTAAGAAATCCGTGACGGCCATTGTGTTTGCCTGGACTTGTGCGCTGGTCTTGGACGGCAGGAGGCAACAGGCGAACCCACGGTCCGCGCACGGTGTGGGTGAGATAGTCTAGAGAGTGCGGCAATGCCCCCTTTCAATGTATAGATACGTGTTTTCTATGTATGTATTTATGTGTATATATATTATATATATATATAAGTATGTGAGTACAACGTACGTATGTACAACACGAGAGGCCTTGCGCCCGAGGTCGTGCCCTGCCCTGCTCGCCCTCAACGATAATCTTCTCTTCTTCGTCGTGTGTGCTGCTCTGGTATCTCATCGGGGCCCGCCTCCGCCTCCTCTTAAATTAAACTCTTCTAGACTACAATCATCTTCGCGGAATTGTATACGTTCTTTAGTCTAGGAGAATGGAGAAGGTGAAGGAGGAGAAGTAGGAGGTATACAGGAGAAGGAGAACTTGAATCTCTATTTGCGGTCGAAAGTAGAATGAATTGATTTCCACACGATCAATATATAAACCTCGCGGCTTGCCCGGTCTCCGCCTAAACGCACCGGAAAGTAGATACAGGTACGAAAGAACTCCATACCTCAGCTGCAGATAGATAGAGAAAGAGAAATATAAAGAAAGATAAAAATTATTTCTATGGCGCAATTCCCCCGTTATTTAAACTAATTTTAGAACTATAGCTGGAGTATGGTATACGTATATAGGTATCATCGTGTAGTCAAGAATATATATATATATATTCCTTACTCCCGAAAATTTATAACCAAAATATGACAAATATTTTAGGTATGTCAAAACTCCGATGATAGAAAAAGAAACAACAAAAAAAAAAAAAAAAAAACTAACGAAAAAATTTATTTTTCATTTTTCTTCAATCTTTATACCCATAGAATGATTTATACCTTCGTATAACTGATTGTGGCTATTACTACCATACTACCTTGTGATATTATACTCTCAGCCACTCCAGCAATCAAAGAAGCAACTTAATTCCAAGACGTGCAGTAATGAATCAACGGCAATACTTAATTGTCATAAAGTGCAGTGATCGTTAGACAGAGGTAGATTTAGGATAGATTAAAAAAAAATTTGTTAAATAGTCAATGAGGACTGCGTTGAAGTTATGAAATTTAAAAGTTCTGAACGGTCAAAAGTGCAGAGATTTTATATTTGAGACGATTTCGAAGTTTCAGAAACGTTATAAATTGGAAAATACTAAAATGAGGAAAAATGAAAATGTAGACAACTAAAAACTGGGAGAGTTTAAAAACTCCGAAAGTCCTAGAAACCGAAAATTTAATTCAGGGGCAGGGGACGCTCCATGCGTGAATTTCAAGCTTCGGAGTATTGGCCTTTTGGATCTTTGGGCTCTTGTTTGTCTTTCGATTCTAAGTTGCTAAAATCAAATATACAGCCTTATGGGGAAATAATACCCTTTCTAAAAACTGTGAGTCGGTAATATTAAAATTGTGAATATTGACCGTTCGGGAGTTTTAAATTTCAGAACATTAACCCTACAGCTGCCTTTGGAAGACAAGTTCCGATGGTGTTTAATTTTGAGTAAAATATATAAGCCCGTCAAAGTCCGCATAAGTAGGATTAAGAAATATCGCTAAAAGCGGACCTTGGTAAAAGTGAGTTCGTAAGGATCTCTGAACTGAAAACCAAGGTCGACCGAAGGGTGGTCGAAGGACGGCGCAGGACCCGCGGAGACACACGGCATGGTGGGCGTGGCGCATCTATGCGGCGCGGTTGTACCACTCTCCGTGCTACGAAGCTACGAAATTATATACGACGTTGGATTCTTTAGCTGGGCGTACGGTTATTCCGGTGGCGGTGGCGGTGGCGGTGGCGGTGGCGATGCCGCGCGGCATGGTGCGGCGGTGTACGACGAAATAAGAAAAGTTTCATACTCTTCGTTGTTCGTCACGAGCTGCGGTCGCCGGATGGTCGCCGCCGTCTCATCTCGCGCGCGGCCAATCAGTCGCCGTAATCACCGGAGCTCCAAGGCGGCGCGGCGCAGCGCAACGCAGCGCAGCGAAGCGACCGGGTCTTTTTCTACGTTATAGGGTTAGCGCGCGCCTTATAGCTTCGTATAGTAGATATACAGGTGGATATATATATATAGTATAGTAAAGGACTTCCCCAGGTGCCCGGCGCTTCCTAGCTAAAGCTTCTGTCTTTTATCCTTCGTGATTGTAATTACTTAGAATCATGATGCCTTTACTGTGTTAGAACCGGTCACAGATACTCGAGGTGATATCTACCCTCACCATTCAATCATCGATCGATTTATTTCTACCGATTTAATTAAACCAATAAACTACAAACTTCTGAAAAAATTAATTATCTCAAAATATCGCAAACGACGAATCTCAACGCATTGAGAGACTTCGTGTAATAATAATTAAACCAAAAATAAAAAAAAATAAATAAATAAATATCTAATTTTTAAGGACTTCTGTCTTCCAATAAAAAATTTTTTAATCACACAATTTTATCACACAGATATATTTATGAGGTTCGTTAGTCTTTTCAAGTATTATCAATTAAAATTGAGAATTTTCAAACCTGCATTCTCTCAATGTTAGATCTAGTCAAAGTATAAGAAAAATATCGGATTTTTTTTTTTTTATATCTCTCTAATCATTCACAAAGCAAATCTATTCATACGAGATGAACAGACAAATTTTATGAGTTGATTTTTGTTCCAGAAAATTGAAGTATTACGTAAAAAGAAATTGATTATATATATAGTTTCAAAATTTAATAAAAGAAAATATGTTTATCATTCTTTTCGCAAAGTTTTATCATTTTTTGAACAATTATCAGAGATTCAGAAATTCGTAACGAAAATTCTGCTAACAAATGTGAGAAGCGATATGGTTAAGAAATCGTAGGTAACTTTTTTTCAGATTATACCTGAAAGGACTTATAAACTACAGTGATAAGGTTGGATGAATGGGAAATTCTTTCTGGACAGACCAGTCCTTAAGAAAAACTAAAAATAGAAGATTTTAAGTAGATACATAATATAGGTGCATACTCTACTTTCACAATATATTTCACACCCCATTTCTCGCGTTTGATTCCTGACTGACAGTTGATTATACCACACCTTTTTTTACGCTCAAAGAAAAACGGAAAGGATATACAGAGAGGCCGAGCCCTCGACCTGCACGCAAGTTTCTCTAACCGTACAACAACTGTAACAGTATAAATTATCAGTCGTTTTAGGATACGTTTGGTACAAGACGTGTGCTGGATATGTTACTTGGATTATTCTGATGATCGTAAACCAAATGTACTACGTACCCTCCTTCGAAGATCTGTCTTCAAATAGTAGGTATCAGTTTCGGTCTTTATTTTGTAACTTTTTATTGCCATTTGTTGTCAGTCATTGTGTAGGTATACCAAATGAACTATAAGTCTCATGAAAGTTAATAATCACTAGTGTTTAATGCGTGGGAACTTTATATAGGTATACGTGATGTGTACTGTATATAGGTATATAAATACTTTCATTAAAATAAAATTGTAAATCATGTGTATAAGCTGTCGAAATGAAAGATAAAAGAAACCTGACCCCTTCATTTTATCCGAGATAAGATCCTCGGTAGATCCTCTGACTCGAAGGAGCCAGATAAAACGAGACTATATATCGCATTTATATAGGTATACATATATATGTGTGTGCATA